>CADCXA010000037.1:0-600000 GCA_902806565.1 Hypoxylon rubiginosum
ATTATTAAACTTTATTAACAATAAAAACCGGAATAAAATAATATAAAGTTTAATAATTTAAATTTTTAATAAAATTTTCTTAGAAAAAAAGCTTTTTTTTATTAACATATATAATTATATTTTAAGTTATAATATATTTTATTACTTTAAGTTTTAATAACGTTAAATATATTATAAGTTCTTATATTAAATAATATAAAACTAATAAAAATATTTATAAAAACTAGTTTTAATTATTAATAATAAAAATAATACGTTAATTATAAAACCATTTATTTTTTTAAATAAAGTTATAAATGTTAAACCAAATATTTTTAAGGTATATTAATATTATAATTTTATATTTTATTATTTATATTTATATAACTATATTTTTTTTATTAATATAGTTATTAAACCTTATATATAAATATATTATAAAATAAACTAAGCGAAAAAATAAATAACTAATTATATTAAATTTATTAATAAATTAGTTACTATTAGGTTTTATTAAAAGATAATAACTAAAAATAAAATTTAAACCTTTTTTTTAATAAAGAAATTTTTTTTAGATTTTAAAAAAGACTTTATATATAGTTAAAATATTATATTTTACCTTAGCTTTTTTATTTTATAAAAGGATTTTCTTAATAAGGATTTTAAAATATTTTTAAAAATTTAAAAAGTTTATAAAAAGAATTTAAATTATTATTTATAGTTTATTAATAATAATTTTAATTTTATAAAGAAATTTAAAAAAAACGTTATATAAAATATAAAAATATAAAATACTTATATAAATTAAAACAATAAAATAAATATAAAATGTTTATAAAATAATAAAAATTATAATATTAAGGAAGAAAATAATATAAATAATAAGTTAACTAATAATATAAAAAAGTTTTAATAATTATTTACTTTTTTTAAAAATATATAAAATATTATAAAATAAATATAATATAAAAATACATTTATATTTAAACTGTTTATTTTATAATTATAATAAAAGTTTTATATAAGAAATTATTATAAATTATTAGATTTTTTATTAAAAAAGAAATTATAATATTATTATATAATAGTTAATAATATTAATATTAAAATTAGTAACTTATTAAAAAATAATATATATATTAAATAAATTATTATAACCTAAATATAAAAATAAAAAATAAAAATTTTATTATTAAACTAAAGAATATTTATAAATATAATTAAAAAATTAAATAATAAATAATAATAAAATGCTTTTATATTAACATTAAATATAAATATAAACATTAATTTATAAATAAACTTAATATTTTACAAACCTAAAAATATAAATAAAAATCCTATATTATAATTTATAATATAACTTAATTAATATAAAGGATAAATATACCTAATAATAATTATAATTAAATATTATTATAATTGTTTTTAAATAAATATTACTAGCGTTTTAATAAAATAAAATAATTTAAATTATAAATAATTAATAGTTTTATATATTATCTTTTAATATTTAAATAAAGTAAAAATATAATAATTAATAAAATTATTTAATAATATAAAAGATTTATTAAACTTTAATAATTATTAATTATTATTTTATTTTAATAAAAAGGGTGAAATTAAAAAAAATGTTATAATTAAAATTTTAATTAAAACTTTTAAAAGTAAAAATACTTATAAATAAATTAAGCTTATAGTTATATTAAAGTTTATAAAAGTATATATAAATAAAATAATTATTTATTTTATAGTAAATTTATTTAATAATAAGTTTTAAAAAATCCCTTTTAAAAAAAAAGTTATTTAAAAATAAATAGATATTTTAATTATAAATAAGTGTAATATAATAAATAAAATAAATTTTAATAAGATTTATAAGTAATTTTAAAAGGTATAAAATTAATATAAAAAATACTTTAAAAGTATATTTATTATTATTTTTTATAAGGATTTTTACCAGTTTAAACTAATATAAAAGTTATTTTTATTATATTTTTTAAAATCTACAAGTAAATATACTTATAATAATATAGGATATATATTTAAAATAAATATAAAAAAGAAAAATATACTTTATATTTATAGTTATTAACTTTAAAAATAATTTATAAATATTATATTTTTTAATTAATAAATACGAATATTAAATGTTTAATTTATTAGTTTATTAAATTACTTATATTATAATTAGTAAATTATAAAAAATATAAATATATTAAATATAAAATTAATATAATCTAAAAATATATCCTTAGATTATAAATGTAAAGTTATTATATTATTAAACTTTATATAATATATAATAAATTTTTAAGTTTATTTTATATTTATAAAAAAGCGCGGCTAAAAAATGTTTATATTTTTATTTAAACATATCTTTAAGTGTATATAAAAAAACAAAGTAAATATATTTATTAAAATGTTTTAAATAATAAATAAATCAAATTTAAAAATACTAGTTTATTTATTTTTTATAAAAAATATACCAGTTATATTAATAAAAAATAACCACTAAACACTTAAAATAATAAATAAAATAAAATATATTATAAAAACATTTATATTTAATTTAGATTTATTTATTTATTTAATAAATATAAATATTTTTATTATAATATAATTATTAAAAGTTATATTAGTATTTTTCCTTTTTATATAAAATATCCATTTTAATAGGTTAAATAAAAGGTTACTACCTTTTTTTTTTAATAAAATCTATAGGTTAAAATAAAATATATTAATAATCTTTAATAAATTTTTTAATAAAATAAAGTATATATTTATATTAATTTTTATTATTATAAAATTTAAAGTATAAAACTAAATATTATTAAAAGCTTTTTTAAATTTTATATTAAAATAAGAAACTTTTAAAAAGGTAGATTTTATAGTTATATATATATAATTATTTTAAGTAATAAGTTTTAATAAATTATATTTTTTATCGCTAGTAAAAAAAAAATATTAATTAAAATTATAATTTCTTTATTAAATATAAATTAATATTAATCACTTTTTTAAACTTAAAAAATAAATTATATATAAATATTGCTTATTTCTAGTAATAAGTTTATTATAAGTTATTTTTATTTTTATTTTTTTATTATAAACAATTTTTTATTTTTATTAATTTTTTATTTATTTTTAAATATATTATAATTTTTTATATATATATATTTACTTGTTATTTAAATTAAAAAAAAAATTATAAAATTGATTTTTATATAGATTTAAATCGCTAATTTTTATAATTATAAAATAATTTATAAATTAATATAATTATTTAAATTTAAATAATAATAATTTTTAAGAATTGTTAATAAATTATAAAAAAATAATGTTATTATAAGTAATTTATTTATATAAAAATTAAATTTATAATATAAACATATAAATTTATATAATAAAACTATAAATTTAAATTATATATAATATTAATATATATATAAATATTAATTATAATATAATTTTTTAATAATAATTAAAAAAAAAGTTTTAATTATAAATTAAGCTTTAATAACTACTTTTTTTTATTAAATATATTTACTTAACTAAATTACTATTTCTTAGTGTTTATAAATGTTTATTATTTATATAAATAACCTTTTATTATTTACTAGGTTTTTTAAATAAGTAATTATATTTTTAACTAGTTAATTTATTTTATTTTTATTAATATTATATAAAATTATTTTTTTATAACCTTTTTTAAAAGTTAAATTAGAACTGGTTTATTTTAAAATCTAAAGGTTTTTTTAAAAAAAATTAAAAAAAGTTATATATAAAACTTAAACATTTTAATTAATATAATAAATAATATTATTTTTAATATCTCTTAACTATTTAATTAAATCCTAAATATTAATAAAAATCTTTAATTTTTTACTAATTACTTAAACTTAATTTTTTTATTTATAATTTAAATAAAAGATTATAATATATAATAAAATAAATAAAAATAAAACTTAAGTTTATTTTATTTTTTAAATAAAAATAACAAATAATAAAAAAGTATATATAAAAAGAAAATAAAAATTAATAAAAAAGATTTATATTATAAATATAGTTTTTATTATATTTTAAACTTATTATAATTTATAAATATTATAAAAATAAATATAATATTTTTTATATTTATTATTTAATTTTAATTATTTTTTATATAAAAAAAATAGTTTTAATAATTAATTTTTTATATAAGTAAAAAATGTTTAATAATAAGGCTTATTAATAAGTTTTATTTAAAAAATAAAATTTATTTTATTAATTTTTTATATATTCTTAGTTTAAAAGTTTTTTTTTTTTTTCGTTTCTTTTAATATATTTAACATATAACTTAAAACAACTTATTTATTATAAACTACTTAAAATAAAAAATTAAAAAAATATAATTATAAAACTTTTTAATAGTTATAAATCTATAAATAAATAAAAATAAAAATTTTTTAAAATATGTATTTTTTTACAGCTTAAAAGTTATCTAGTTTTAATTAATAAAATATATTGCTTTTTTTCTAGCGGCTTTATTTTTTTATAATATAGTTGGAATTTTTAATATTATAATAAATAGTTATATTATTAACGTTTTATTAAATACCGTTATAATATATTAATAAATATAAGTTAAATAAAAAATAAAAATAAAATTAATATTAAATTTTAAGTAAAAATAGTTTTTAATAAGTAATTAAGTTTTTATAACTTAAAGTAATTAATATAAATAATATTCTTTAAAGTTTTAAATATTTTTATTATATTATATATAATATATTTTATTTAAATCGTAAGAATAATTTTAGTAAAAGGTTTTTATATTTATAAAAAATTAACAGTAAAATTTATATTATATAATATAAATAATTTAAAAGTTATAATAATATCTATAAAATGTTATTAAAAAAAAAAGAAAAAAGTTTTTTTAAAATTATATAATAATAAAATAATATATAAAGAAACATAAAATAAAAAAATTTAAAATAATATAACTTTTTAAAAAAATATAAAATAATATTATAATTATTTTTAATATTATATATAATTTACATATAAAATATAAAATAAAATTAATTAGTTTTTATATCTTTTAAATTATAAAAATTATAAATATTTAATTAGTTTATTAAAATATTATAAATACTAATTATAAAAAACTTGTTAATAATATATTAATTATAAATATATTAATATATTTAATTAATATTTATATAAATAATAAAAATATTATAAGATATATATTTTTTACGATATATATATATTAAAAATTAAAAAAATAAAGTAAAATTAAATCGTGGTATTATTAAACTTATATAAATAAAAGTTATTATATATCGCTTAAACTGGTGTTTTATATAAAGTTAAAATAAAGTTAAAATATATTTACATTAGTTATATAACCTAGCCGTGTAAATATAATTAGAAAAAAAACTATAGGTTTTTTTTTAAATTATATAAGTATTTCACTATTATATTATATTAATTTTATATAATTTAAATTAATTAGAATTTATTTATAAAAATATAAAATAAAAATTAAGAAATTAATATTTAATTATTAAGTTTATTATTTTTTATTAAAACTTTTTATTAATTTATATTATTTTTTTTTAATTAGTATATTTATATTAATTATTTTATTTATATTTTATATTTTATATTTATACTTATATTTATTTTTTTTAAACTTTTATTTAAATTTTATTATTTTTTTCCTTAGAAATTTTTTAATTAATAATTGTTATTTTTTTTAATTATTAAAATATTATTATATTTATATTTATTAAAATTTTATTTATTATTAATTTAAGTGTTATTATTATTATTAATAAAATTATTAAATAATAAAATTAAATTAATATTTAATTTAAATATAATATTATTAAACGTAAATTTAAGTTATTTAATTTTAATATAAGTTAAAATTTATATTAATTTTATATATTTTATTTTTAACTTTTTATTAGTTTTAAACTTTTTTTTATAATTATTATTGTTAATTATTAACTTTAATTTATTTTATTTTTATATAATAAAAGTTTTTTTATAGTATTAATAATAAATATTAAGGTTATTATTATTAGATTTTAAATTTAAATTTAAAAAACCTTTTTTTAAAACTAAAAAATAATATTTATAATTATTTTTTAACTATTAATTTTTTAACTTTAAGCTTTTTAACTTTAAGTTTTTTAATTATTAGTTTTTATTTTGTTTTTTTTTTTTTTTTTAATTATTTGTTTTTAATATTTTTATTTATAACTTATATATTTTAACTAAAATTTTTAATAGCTTTTATTTATAGTGTTTATTTTTTTAAAGTTTTATTAATAATAAATTAAATTTTTAATTTTTTATTGTTTTTTTATTTTTAAGTAATAAGGTTATTTTATTATATATTAAATTTTAAGTAAAATATATAAGTGTATATTAAAAAAGCGTTTTTAAAATAAAATAATATTTAATATTATAATAAAGGTTTAAATATAATAGGTTTTTATTAATAAAAAATTTTAATAAGTTTAATATATAAATTTATAATATATATAATTTATTTAGTTTATTATTTTTATTTTTATTTTTTTTTAATATTATAACTATATAATTATAATTAAATAAATAATAAATATTATTTTAAATTATTATTTAATTTTTATTATTATTAAAAGAATTATTTATATTTAAAAATAAAATTATAAAGTTTTATATATAATAATTATTAAATTAAATTAAATATATTTTTAATATAATATAAATTATTTTAATTTTAATTGGTGTTTTTATAAAATAATAAGTTTTAATTAAAAAGTTATAATTATTTATTGGTTTTTTTAAGTTTATTATAATTTTAATAATTAAGGTTTATAAAAATGTTTTTTTATTATTTAAAGTTAGTTTATTTAAAGTTAATTTATTTAAAGTTAGTTTATTTAAAGTTAGCTTATTTAAAATTAATTTATTTATAATTAATTTATTATATTTATATTTTAAGCTTATTATTTTTTTTATAGTAAAAATAAAATAATAAATATTACTTATTAATTAAAATTTAAATAAAAAATATAATTATTTATTAATATTATTTTATTAATAAATTTAAATAATTATTACGATATTATAATAAAAAGATATTTAATATTATTTATTAATTAAATTTATTAATAATTATTAAATAACAGGATCTTATAGTTAAATATAATAAATAATTTACTTTTAAAGGTTTTTAAAATATAAAAATTATATTTATTTTTATATGTTTATAATATACTGGTGTTTTTCCTTATTATTAAATATTAATAATTACTAATAATAATAATATAAATAATATAAATTATTTTATAGTTAATATTAAAAGTTATATTAAAATAATCTAAAAAATTAAAATTAAATAATGGTTTTATTTTTAAGTATTTTAAATAATATATATTAAGTTTATATTATAATTATATATATAAATTATATAATAGCAGTTTATAAATTAAATAATATAATTTATTAATATTATTTATTTTTAAATATATAAACGTAATATATATAAACTTAAATATATATAAATAATAAAAAATTATACTTATTATAATATAAATAAAATTATAAAGATTTATTTATATAAATTACCTAGGTATTTTAAATAAATAATAAATTATTTTAAAATTTAAAATATTAATAATCTATTATTTATTTATATATATAAATAAATTATATAATATATAAATATTTTTTAACGTTATTTTAATTTTTTATTTTTTATTTTAATATTTACTTTTTATTAATATATTTTTTATTAATATAAAATATAAAATAAATTTAAAAGAAAAATTTATAGTTACTATGTTTTTTAATAGTAATAATAATATATTTAATTAAATTTAAAAAGTTATTTATATTTTTTATTTTAAATATAATTTATTATATATATTAATTATTTTATATATTATTAATAATAATAAGCTTTATTATTTATTGTTTTATAAAACTTATATAATTATTACTAAGAATATTTAAAATAATATTAAAAATATATAAAAATTGTATTTTTTTTTATTTACCGATTAAACTATTTTTCGTTTACTGGTATTTTAAAATAGTTTAATTAATACCGGGACTTATTATTTTTATATTTTTTATAAAAACCATATAAATATAAATTATATATTTAAATGTTATAATTAACTTTAAATATTATATATATATATTTATATTAATTATTTTTATTATAACTAATATATTATATCTAGTAATTTCTTTTTAAAAGTATTAGTTTTTTTTTTATAAAAACATATTTAAATAATAAAAAAATATATATACTAATAACCCATTTAATTATATTAACTTTAAATTTAATTTTAACTATAATTATTACACTTTTATATTATAATTAATAAAACTAAAAAATAGTTATATTATATTTAAAACTATAAATTTTTAATTATTAATTAATTAGATATATATATATTTTATAAAAAATTTATTAAACGTTATTTACATTTTTTTTTTTAACTATATGTTTTTTCGTTAAAATTTTTATTATATTTAAGATAAAAATTATATTATTATTTATTTAAAACTAAACTTTAAATAAAAAAATAAACTTTATTTAATATTATATATTTTTTAATTATTAATTAAATATTATAATATAAACATTAAAATATATATGTTATTTTATAATTATCTTTTTTATTTAATTTTTTATATTTTAATCGAATTTTTATTTGTTTATTTTATTTAAGTTTTATTTATTAAAAAGGTAATTAAAATATTTAATAATAATATTTTTTATTAAAAATATTTTATTATTTTTTTTAAGTATAAAAGTTTTTATAATAAATAATTTATATAATAAATAATAACAACAAAATAACTTTTTAATTTTAAAGTAAAAACTATTAATATTAAAAAAGTTAATTAAAAACGTAACATTAATAAAGTTTTATAAAATGTAAATAAAATTAAAAAGAAAAATATAAATAAAACTAAAAAAAAAAACATAAGCGAAATTAAAAAAAAAAATATAAATGAAATTAAAAAAAAAATTAATATTAAATATCTAAGTAAACGTTTAATTTATTTAATATATATTAAATAAATAAAGTTTAATAGTAATAATAATTTTAAGTATTTTTTTTAAAAATATCATTATAAAAAATTAATGTTTTTAACACGTATTAAATAATTTAAACTTATTAATAATAATAATAATAATAATAATAAAAATAACAATAATAATAATAATAATAATAATAATAATAATAGTTTTAACTTTTTTTTTTTTAATAACTTAAATAATAACTTTTAATTTAACTAAAAAAAAAAAATTAAGCCTAATTTTTTATACTTAAATATTAAAATTAAACTTATATTATTTTATTTATTTATTAATTTTAATCTTATTTTAAAGTTATTTATATTTATATTTAATTTAGTAAATAGTAATAATTAAAGTTTAAATTATTATAAAAATTATTTTATTTTAATTATTTTTTATATAACTTTTATTAATATTAATTTTAAAGTTAATTATAAAATTATTTTTAAACGTGTTTATAATAATTATATTTATTAAAAGGTTTAATTTTTTTTAATATTTTATTTATAAAAAGTTAGGTTTTTTTTAATATATTATAATTAAAAAAATTAGATTTTTTTTTATATATTATTTTTTTATATATATAATTTATAATATTTTTTAAATAAACATTTTTATAAAGATAATATTTTATAAAATATATATATATAAATAAAAGGAAAATAATTTAATAAATTAGTTTATTATTTTATATATTATTTAATAAAAATTTTAAATTAATATTTTTTTATATTTTTAAAATATAAAATCTTTTTTTATATTATAATTTTATAATATAAAACTAAAAACGTTTAATTAAATAATTTTTACTTATTTAAAGTTTATTTTTAACGTTAATTAATTTTATAGTTATAACTTATTTAAAATTTTTATTTTTTTTATTATTTTATATATATTTTAAACCGGTTTATTTTTAATATATAATATATATTTAGTTACTATATATTTTTTTAAACTATTATTAAAACGTAATTTATATAATATTAATTTTAAATTATTTAATATTTTTTTTATTTATTTAATTTAAATAACTATTTAATTTAAACCTTTAAATTTTATAAATTTTTATAATTATTTTTAATCGATATCGTTTAAATTTATATAGTTTATAAGATTTTTTTTTAATTTATAAGAAATGTTTTTTAAAGGATTTTACTGATTTTAAAAAACCTTTTAATTTTATTTTAACTTTTTTATATTATAAAAACGGTATTTATAATAATTGTTATTATTAAATTAAAAAAGTGGTTTTATAGTTTTATAAGTTAAAATAATAATAATTAATACGCTGGTTTTTATTTATTAAACTTATTATTTTATAATATAAATTATTTTAACTTTTTTAAATTTAATTAAAAATAAATATTAACTTTAAATTAAGATAAGTTAAATTATTTTTCGGTTTTATTTTATACACTTAAGATTTTTTATTATATTAATAAAAATAATAATTATTTTATATTAAAAAATAATAAAAATTTAATTAAATATATATAATAAGTTTTAATTAAAATTAAAAAAATAAAAATAAGTAATATTATAACTTTAATACTTAATAATTTATATATATATTAAACTTTATTATTTTCCTAAATAAATATTTTATTAATAATTTAATAACTTATTATTAAATAAACTTTTTTATTAAATATATAATATAAAAATTAAATTAAATAAAACGTTAACTATTAATTATAAAAGTAAATTTATATTAATTTTTTTTAATTAACTTAAAAGTTTTAATTATTATTAATTATTTATATATAAATATATAGTATTATTTTACTTTTAAAATAAAACTATATTAATTATAAAATAAATAATAATAAATTTTAATATTATATTATTTTATTTAATTATTTTAATAATATATATGTTAATTATTATTATAATAATACCAGGAGTAAATATTTTTATTAATTTAATATATAATATATAGATATTAATAAATTTAAATAATAATAATTAATTTTTTTAATAATTATTAATAAATATATTAAAATAAATAGCGTATTAGTTAATATTTTTATATTAATTTTAACTTTTTTTTAGTGTAACTTTCTATTATTAATAATTAAAAAAAATATAAAACCTACGATAAAATAAAAGTTAATTAATATTCATTTATTTAAAATAATTAAAATAATTTATAACTTATTATTTTAATTGTTTAATATAATAAAAGAAATAAAATAATTAAAATATAATAAGATTTTTTATTTTAAAAAGTAAAAATAAGTTAAATAATTAATTAAAAGCGTTTTATATATATATTAAATATAATATTATTTATAATATTTTTTCTTAATTATTTATTAATTTCTATAAAACTTTAAAATATATAATATTTAATAATTTATTAAACTTTATTTTTAATATTTTTAAAACTTTTAATTTTTAAATAAACTTAACTTTTAATATAGTTATATAAAATTACTTATATATAAATATAAAAATCTTTTAATTAATATTAATTATATTAAAAAATTATTTTTATAATTTGTTTATAATTATAATAAAATAAACTAATATTAGGAATTACCGTTTAAATTATATAAATAACTGGTTTTTATTATTTTAAATTAATTTAACTTTTAATAAAATATATTTTATTTTATTAAATAACTTATTAAAAATCTTAGCTTTTATATTATACTTATTAAATTAAATTATAATTATTTAGATATTATTATAAAAATCTTAATTAAAATTTAAATTATATAATATTATAATAAAAAAACTAACTTTTAATTTTAATTTAACCGGTGGTATTTTTTTTAACTATAAAACTTAAATTATTTTAATTAACGTTTTTTTAATTTATTGGTTATTTATTTTAATAAATTTATTTATTAAAAGGTATTTTTATTTCTTTTTAAAAATATTAAATAATAAGTTGTTATTAATTTTTTATATAAATATATTATATATAAATAAAATAAACCTAAAAATAAAAACGTTTAAATTATATAATATATTAAATAATAATATTAATCTATTAGTTTTAAAATTATAAAAGATTATTTAAAGTTATTATAAAAACTTTATATTTTTTATGTTATTTTATTAAACCTTTATATTTTTTATTAAATATAGTTTTTAAAGTTTAAATTATAAAAATAAATTTTATAAATAAGTATTAATAACTTATAGCTTTAATTTTCTTTTAATTATAAATAAAATTTATATAAAATTTCCTTTAAATAAAATAAATATTTTATTAAATAAAAATTAATTTTTTTATATATTATATAATATTTTATAAATTATTTTAAATACGTGTTTATATTATATAATAATTTTATTTTAAATAATTAATAATATTTATTAAAAAAGATTTATTTCTATTGATTTTTTTTAAATATTATATATTAAATTATTATTTAAAGTAATAAGAATTTTAAATTATAAATAAGTGGTTTTTTTACTAGGTAATAAAAATGTTATAATATTAAATAAAATTATATATAATATAATTTTTTTTTTTAATTAGTAATAATAATAAAACGTTAAATATAAGAAGGTTTTTTCGGTTTTAACTAAATTTTATAAATAAAAATATATAAAAGAAAAAGTTTATTTAATAGTTATTATAATAATATTATATATAATATATTAACTATTATTTAATATTAAAAACGCTTTATTATATAAGCTTATTTTAATATTATAATTATAATTTAACTTTTTTTTAAATAAGTGATTAATATAAACTTTTTTTTAATTAAATTAAAATAAAAGAAGGTTTATTTCACTTTAATTTTTTAAGTTTATAACAGTTATTTTAATTAAATATAAATTATAGTTTAAATAAATAATTTTAATTAAGTTAAATAAGTTTTATATTTTATTAAATATTTATATTAAATTATTATATATAGATTTTTAAAACTTATTTTAAATATAAATTAGATTTTAAATATTGCTTTTTTATAAAGTATATATAAAAACAACTTTTAACTAACCGTTAATTAAAAATATTTACGTTTTTTTAAAAAAAATTCTTTTAATAATTATTATTTTTTAAAAAGCTTTAAGTTTAATAAATGTTTTAAAACATCAAATATTAAATATTATTATATTTTATTAAATTAAATTAATTTTTAGTTTTAAAAATTAAAATAAAAAGTATTTATAAATAAAATCTCTCGCTAGTTTTTAAATAAATAAAATATATTTAATTAAGTTTTTTTATTATTTTTTATTTATATTTTATTTATTTTTTTTTTATATACCATTAAAATAAATATAGAAAATTTTAATATAAGATATTTTAACCATTTTTATAAACCTTATTATATTTAAATTATATTATAAAAATTATATAGTTTTATTTTAAAGCTTTTATTATTAATTTAAAGTTATTTTTAATATAATATCTTATTTTATTTTTTTTTTTTTAAATAAACAGTTAAAGGTTAAATAAATAAATATATATTATAAACTAGAAATTTTAAAAAACAATATATTAATTTATATAATTTAATAAAACGGCTATATAAATATTTATTAATTTTATTATAAAATTAATTTTAATTTTAATTTTATTATAATAATATTTTCTTTTAATATAAATAAATTATAATTCGATTATTATTTTTATAAATATATTTATAAATATATTTAATTATTTTTATAATAATATAAATTTTAATATTAATATACGTTTAATATTTTTAACTAAAAAAAAAGTTATATAATATTACTTAGTTATTATTTTACTTTATTAATTTTAAATAACCTAGGATTTTAATATATAATTTTTATTTATATATTAAATATTTGTTTAATTTAATTATAATTTTAAAGTAAAACAACTTTAAAAAATTTTTAAAATAATAGTTTTTAATTATATAAAGTAATTTTAGATTTATTACGTTATAAGGTTTATATATTATATTAAATAATATTATTTATTATAAAACGTTATTTAAATTAATATTAATTTTTAAAATTTTAATTTATATAACGTAATTAATATTTATAAATTCTATAAATTAATTATAATTTAATAATAATAAAAAAACCAAGTAATATATATAAAACAAGTTTTTTTTTTAATATTTAATTATTTAAATTATATCACGGTATTTATTAAAGTAATTTTTTTTTATAATATTATTTAAAAGTGTTTTTTATTTTTAGTTAAAAACACAGATATTAATATTAAGTTAATTACTTATAATTTAATTTAAAAGAAGTTTATTTTTTATTTTTAATTAGTTTAAATTAATAGTGAAAATAATAAAAAGGGTTAATTAATTTAAATAATAAATAATAGTTATTAAGTTTTAATAATAATAAAATATAAATTTTTTATTATTAATAAATAAAAACGATAAATATATATTATAGTTAATATTAATTAAGTTAATGTTTTTAGTTAAAATAACGTTGTAAAAATTATTTTAAAAGGTTTTTTATAAATTATTTTATTTATATTTTAATTGTTTTAAAACAACTTATTTTATAATAACTTAAATATTAATTAAATATTATTAAAAAAGTTAATTAAATACGAATAAAATTAATACTTTTTATTTATAATTATATAAATAATATTAAAAATATTACTATAAAAATAAGTTTTTTTTTATAACTTTTACTATAAAATTATATATTTAAATTATAATTAGTTTTTTTATATAATTATATTAATATATAAATAAATAATATATATATTAAATAACTTATAAAAATATATATATAAAAAAATAATATTTTTTTTATAGTAATTTATTTAATTAAAATAATTTCTTTTTATTATTAGTTTTCTCTTATAATATCCAAAATAATATTAATAATATTTTTAATCTTTAAAAGGTTTTTATATTATTAATTTATACCTTTTTTAAAAATTATATTTAAATTAAATTTTAATATAAATTAAATTATAAAATTATTTATATTTAAATCTTTTAAATTATTCGTAGCTTTTTATATTTATTTTTAAATTATAATATATTTTTTAACGTATAAATTATTTATATAAATCTTTTTAAAAAACTATATTAAAATATCTAAATTTAAGTTATTATTATTAGTAACAAATTAATATTAAACGGTTAATTATAAATTATAAAAATATAGTTAAATATATTTAAACCATTTATTTTATATTATTTTTAAAAAACCGGTTATATAATATAAAACCTTTTAAATTTAAAAACAATTAAAATTTAAACTATTAATATTATAATTAATAAACTTATATAAAATAAATATAAAAAAAAAAACAAAGTTAAACCGCCGGATATTTTTTTAAAACTTTTAAGTTTTTAAGTTAAAACTAATTAATAATAATTATAAAAACTTAAAAAATTTATAGATTTTTACTAGTTATATATTTTTATTTTTATAATAAAATATAAAAGTTTTATTTTTTTTTATTTTTTTTTCAAAGCGTTTATTAAACTAATAAAATATATTATAAAAGTTATATTATTTATTTATAACATTAATATTATAAATATTTATTTATAAAAGTTTATTATTATATAATTAAATTTTATAATATTTAGTAAAATCTGGTTATTTTTTATAATAAAAATATAAAAAATATAATAAATAGTTTTATTTTAAAAGTTATTAGTTTAAAGTTTAAAATAATTATAAAAAATCTTAAAACTTAAATTATTATTATTTAGTTACTTTGTTTTTTTTGGTTTTAAACTTTTAAAAACGTTTAAATTAGTAAAATATATTCGAATTAATTTCATTTAATAGTTAATATTATTTTAAAATATAATATAAATAATAAATACGATAAAAATTCTTTATATAAAAATTAAAAGTTATTTTAAATAACGTATAAATTTTTTTATATTTAATATAAGTTTTAATAAATTTATATATATTTATTACGTAAAAATAAAAAAAAAGTAAATAATATATAATTATAATAAACTGGTTTTAAATAATAATAAATTTTAAAAAAATTTAGTTATATATTAAAATATAACGATATTTATATGTTAAAAACAAATAAAATAATAATAATTAAAAAAAACATTTAATATTAATTAAAATTAAAAAATATAAATAAAAAGTTTAAATAAAAAGTAAAAAAACTTATAAATAAAAAAAAATATATATAAAATTTACCTTTTTTTAAACTAACGTTTTTAAAACACGTTTAATATATTTTATTATAATACGTTTTATTATATAAAAAATAAATAAAATAAAAAGTTTTAAAAAAATAAACATATATTAAAATTATTTAAATATTTAAATTATATATTAACATATTATTAATTTCTTTTAAATTTTATTAAAAACAATTAAATATTATTAAAATATAATAATTAAAATTAAATATAAGTATATTTTATTTTAATTTTTATTTTAATATATTTAATGTTATTAATTTTTATTTAATTTTATATTTAATATTTTTAAATTTTAAAAAAAGGCTAGATATTTTATTAAACCTTAATAAAATAAATATTAATATAAGTTTTAATAAAAAACTTAAATTATTATTTATTATAATTAAATTAATTAATATTAATAATAATAAAAAGCTATTTTTTTTAAAAACTATAAATAAAAAAAATAAATTATTTAATAAACTTATAAAAATAAAAACCTTCTTATTTATAAATATAACTAGGAATAATATTAATTTATAAAAATTATTTTTTTAATAAAATTATTTTTAATACGGTTTATTAAAATCTTAAAAAAAATTAAAAAATAGGTTTTATTTTTATAATAATAAGCTTTTATTAATTAAAGAAAAAAAAGAAGATTATAATATAAAGCGGCTTCTTATAAAAAAAACATTAAAAGGTTTATTAAAAAAGTTATTAATATTATAAAAAGCTTATATATATAATTAAAAATATTTATTATTAATAAAAATTTTAAAATATTATAATTTTATAAAACAACTACTTATATTATTTAATAAATAGTTATTAAAACTTTAATTTAAAAAGTAATAATTAAAAGTGATTTTTATAAAAAATTTATATAAAAAAAACAAAAAAAAATTTAAAACTAAATAATAAAAAAATAATTTTATAGTTTTAAAAAATATAAGTTAATAAGTTAATTTTATTTGTTTAAAATTAGTTTTATTATTATTATTATTATTATTTTTAATTTAATATTACCAGTAAATAATTATTTTTTATTAATTTAAAATATAAAATTATTTAATAAATTTAGTTTTTAAATAAATTTAATAAATATATATATATTTTTAAAAAAGTAAATTATAATAAATAAAAAAGTTATAATAATAATATATTAATTATTAAAATAAAAAATAACTATGATATTAAAAATAAAAAAAAATATTTATATATTTTAAATTTAAAAAGTTTTTATAACTAGGTTTTAATATTAAAAAGTGTTTATTTTATTATATAGTTTAATAAGTTAAATAAATATTTATTATAAATATTAAAGGTTAAATTATAGTTAAATAAAAATAAAAAAAAAGATTTAAATGTAATAAAAATAAAAGAATAAAAAAATAAAAAAAAATAAAAAAAATATATAAAAATAAAAAAATAAGTTTAATTTTTTATTATATATAAATATAAATATAATATAAGATATTTAAAAGATATTTATAATTAAAAACTTAAATTAATATAAGTGATTTATTTTTAAATTAATATATTTTATTTTTAAAAGTTTAATTAGCTATAAATTACTTATTTTTTAAATGTAATTAATTAAATTTTATTAAATATATTTATTATTTTTAAAGGTTTTAATAACTATAAGTTACTTATTTTTTAAATATATTTAATTAAGTTTAATTAAATATATTTAAATTAAAATTAAAATTTAAATGTTTTTTTATAAATTTTATAAATATAATAAAAAAAAGTTTAAATTAATTAAATAATAAAAATAATAGTTATTTATTTATTTTTTAATTATAATTAGTTAAATTTAATTAATTATATTTAAAATTAATTAAAAAATTAATACTTTTTTATAAAATTTATAAACGTGGTTAAAAAAATAATAAATTAATTAAATAATTAAAAGTTAAATAAATAAAAGTTATTTATTTTTTAATTATATTTAACCGAATTTAATTAATTATATTTAAAGTTAATTAAAAAATTAATATTTTTTTATAAAACTTATAAATATAATAAAAAAGTTATAAGTTAATTAAATAATTAAAAATCTAGTTATTTATTTTATAAATATATTTAATTAAACTTAGTTAAATTTATTTAAAAATGTTTTAAATATATTAAAATCTTATTTTATATATTTATATATTTTTTAAATATATTTAATTAAATTTAATTAAATATATTTAAAAATAATAATTAAAATATATTAAAATATTTTTTTATAAGTTTATATATTTTTTAAACACATTTAATTAAATTTAATTAAACTTATTTATATTATAATTAAAAAATTAAACCGCTTTTTTATAAGTTTTATAAATATTATTAAAAAAACTATAAATTAATTAAATAATTAAAAATAAAATTACTTGGTTTTTTAATTTTTAAATATATTTAATTAAAATTAAATAAATAGTTTTAAATAATTTAAATGTTTTTTTATAAGTTTTATTAATAATATAAACTAATTAAATATTATAAATAAGTAATTATAAAAATAATAATTAATAATATAATTTAAAATATTATAAATTTTATAAAATTTATTTAATTTTAATTAAAAAAAGAAAAATTATATTATAAGTTTATATAATATTATATTTATTAAAATAAAAACTATAATTAAAAATTAAATTTATTATATTTTTTTATATTATATATAAAATTTATATTAATTAATTAATTATATTTTAACGTATATTTTTTAAAAAAAAAAGTTATAATTAAAAATTAAATTTATTATATTTTTTTATATTATATTAATATTTATATTAATTAATTAATTATATTTTAACGTATATTTAATAAATTTTTTATAAAATTAATTAATTTATTTTATTATAATTTAAAAAAATTAATAATTAATATAATTTAATAAAACTTATTTTATATAACTTTTTATATTATTTATATTTTTATAAATTTTATTATAATAAAATTATAAAAAAAAACGTTAAAAAATATAAGGTGATTTTAAGTATTTAATTAGTTAGTGAAATTATAATAATATTAATAAAATAAAAAGAAGTTAATACGTAGTAAAATAAAATTAAAACAGTTAAATTAACTTCTTAGTTATTTAAATAACTAATTAAACAAATAAAGCGGCTTCCTCCGGGATTTAGTACCCCTAGGCCCTGGACCTGCAATTACTATAAATAGTTTAGCCAAATAATTAAGACCCCTTTCCCACGTGGACTACCCACTTTAGCCATGCACGGACCATGGTACTGGGATCCAGTGCCAACAACAGCCGACCAGCCGAGCAGAGAAGACCAATCGTAGTTGAGCTTCAAGGCGCCCCTGACGGTCTTGCCCTACTGCTGCTGAGGGTAGCATATAGAAATCTTTCTCAATCAACTATATAGAGTAGTAGAAAACTCGCATGAAAACCCTTCAAAATTTTGATTATCCGAGGGAGTAGGCTTTATTAGATATACAATAGTCATAGTCATAATATACCTGACCATAAGGTACCACGGGGGGCTTTGATATCATCTCTGACACACCAAGGTATGTGTAAGCTGCGGAAAGAGTGAATATTTTGCCTTCTTTTAACAACTGGAGCAAAAGGCAATAAAAAAGAAGAAAGCGAAAATAGGCAAACGAGTGGTTGAGAAAGGGAGGGGGAAAAAGGGGTGCCACATATGTGGTGGTCGTAGGCACCTTAAGAAAAAGTACAGTCACGACATTAGTGGTAATCCGGGACATGTTGGATTACTGCTGGATTAAAATATACTATAAGCCTTACTTTGGAAGGGGGGGGGTTCGCATTCCGGGTTCTTCTTTTCCTCCTCGCTTTAGCACGCCGGAAGGGATTAACATCCTATGCTTTCTATGCATATTTGGATCGTGGTGGCTACATAGTTATCTACCTAACGTAGACTCCTTAACTTAAGAAATATCATGCTTGATGCACTGGATATCTGCGGGACGGATATGTACATGGTATTCGACATGTATTCTGGCGTAAGTGACGATCTAAAACCGAGCGAATAGAGATAGTTAATGTGACTAATAGGGAGTACTGGAGAGAGGCATCATGACATCGTTAGGAAAAAGCTCACCCCGGAAGATCCTCACCACGTGTATAGGTCCCCAGAGAAAGAACAGGTTCAAAAGACCCTTAGACCTAAGTTAAGTCGACTGTACTAAGGGACGCACTAACAAAAATAATAAGCATATTCGTTCAGGTTCGACATAAATATCGGTATTTTGATAAGTAAAAACCATTGGCTTCCTTCAGTACTGGCGATTTCTCCTGCAGTTTTCTGGCTGATCCCGGGTTCCTCTTCGAAGACGGAGCCAATGTCACCCTCATCTATGGCGATCGGGACTACTGCTGTATCTGTAAGTTTGCTCCCGCCTTTAAGTATAGCTTGCATTAAGTACCAGACTAATTTCAGAGAAAGCCTAGGGGTTACTAGGGAGGATGCAATATTAGCCATCGAGTACGGCGAGGTTTGACACCAACAACGAATTTTGCTCACGGGTCGGCCAACCTGGACACTCTAGTACGTCTTCAGTCTCCTTCCTCACTTACTTCCCCTTGTTCGCCAGATCCTACCATTTCGCCATTATCTTCACCTCGCTGGAATCAACATTTAGTCGAGCGGCTCGGTCGCATACTTCCAACCCGAATCCCTACACTATGATCTAGGGCCGTGATGTAGTGACGAGATCCCTATCACTTGACGACTAGTCGCAGTAAACTCCGAAAGGCTAAGCGTCAGTGTGGAACTGCTGCCTGCCGTTGATATCGGCTGCGCGGATATGCAGTTCCCTGACTCGTACCGATATCCAGATAGAGATAGAGGCGCTGTTGGATGATTTCGTTCCTATAGATAACTGTATTTTGATGAGTCCGGCATCCTAATGAAGTTTCTAAGATACCTATATATCTGCAGCTGAGTTGCCTTAAAGATTTCAAAATATGAGCCTGTAATGCTGGTAACTCTAATGAGGCGGCCTTGGCATGATGGAAAACGCAGGTTGGGGGAGGACAAGTACCACCGGACCAGAAGTGCCACCATTCACCGCAACCTACGGTATTGGAACTTATTGGATGCGCAGCTTTCCAATATATCGGATCGGCAGACGAATGGGGTGTCGAGGAGGAAAACGTCACACCGCAACAAAGAAGGAGAAAAAGAGGACACGGAATGTGGCAGTGCTACCTATTGGATTTTGTACAAGATAAATGGGTAGTGTAGTTATATTCTCATGATACCCTCGGGTATCATTTCTTTCGAAAAATAAAATGAACAGCAAATTTTCTCTTCTAAAAAATAAAGAAATTGGATATCAGACATAAAGATGATGGCTCTCCGCAGCTCAGAACGTTTCGTGGCAGGTTCCTCGTTCAGTTAATTCTCTTCTTTTTTTTCTCAAAACAAATGATTTCGCCTCGTGCTGTTGTTCCAATCCCTGGAAAGATTTACTGAAACAACTCCAACATGCATGGGACTGTCATGCTCCATAAGTTCGGGAATCATAGAGCGCCGTGCTGCCGAATTAGCAACGTGCGCGATCGTCGTGACGGGTCATAACAAGCAATACGTGGTATCAAAATACAGAGGGAGGGCAAACTCCCCAGCCGGGTTCTGGTGATCGCAGCGCTAGCCTTTGGAATCGAATACGCGAAATGATACGGAGGGCCCTGTTTCACAGGAATCCGCCTTCGTTGGTACCAAATACACCAACGCTGCCCCGCCATCGGCAGCGTTCCTCTCGTTCGCTCGGCGAAAGGGCTCCTCCGCCTCTTGGACTTAGCGCACCTTTCGGTGGCGTGGCTTGTTGAGCCCCGTCGATTTCGCTACTCCCTCGACTGCTACTCGCGCTCGCGTTCGTCTGTACGAGTAGCAAGCTACTTGTGCCGCTCAATCGCTTGGTGAACTCGTTGAAGCTGAGACGCTTGACATCGGAAGTTGAGTGACGTTTCTCGTGATTTCGTCGGGTCGCGATATCTTCTGGCATTCTGTTAGACATAGCTGACTTCTCCAACGTCGTCGCAGGGATATGCGGTTGACTGCTTGTTCGCTGGGCGGCCGGCCTTAATCTCGAATGCGCCGTGTGCGGTCGTAGAATGGACGGACCGTCATAATTCGTGGCTGCCCGAGGGTTCTGTTGCGACCAATTAGGTCTTCCAGAGCTATGGCGGTTGGCGATAAATTGGAGTGCTTTTTGCGCCGACGGGCCGATCTCGTCCCTTCCCATATGCTGCTCGAATCCGTCTTCGTCACTGTCATCATCCTCGGCATCATCATCGACTTCATTATCGTCGTCCTCATCCTCGTCGCTTTCATCCTCTTCCCAGGTGCTTTGCAATGGTACCTTTACCGGCGTCTTGTCTTTCTCGAATGCCCTTTGCCGCTCCTCTGCCTCACGCATTAATGCTTCGAATCTAGCAATAGAGCTAAGCTTTTCTTCTCCAGGAACCTCGCGATCTGAGCCAGGAATACACCTCAGCTGGAATGCCCTATCCAGAATGGTTTCTCGAGGCGCAGGCGGCGAACTGGAATGAATACTAGGCAGCATCTGGCTTGGCGACGAGCCAATGCTCTCTCTTGTTCGTATGGGGGAACTAAGGGTAGACGACCGTCCTTGCGCTGACGTCCACCCTTCAATGAACTGATCCTGGTATTCCCCAACAGTAGTTGCGGGCGACGGGAGGTCAGAAGGGTGGACCGTCGTGTAATGTTGTGTCGCATAGCCTGTGGCGGTGGGAGCCATTGAACTCGCATGGGAGGACGAGATGTCGCTTCGTCGCGAATGTATACTGGCTGACCCAGACGTATACGTCGCATTAGCATCCCGGCTCGATCCGTACGCATGGTTAGACGATGTCGGGGGTAGCTTCGTGCGCGTCCTAGAGGAACTCCCACTCGACGTGCCTATGTAAAAATCGGTCGTATCCCGGGATGGAGAAAAGGGGTTGATGAAGGTTGGCGACGTCGGGCTAACCGGGCTTATCGGATGCCTACCGGGAAATTCAGTTTGTATGAGCGATTGTATGTAGCGGGCCCAGTCCTCTAGCTTATAGGTACGATCATCGCCAAGGCGGAACCACAGCGTTGTTGGACCCGACTCCTTGGTACTAGTCAACCCGGCGGTTCGACTTGATCGGCGCTTTCGCAACTTGTCGGTGGCGGGATCTGGCGATATCTGAATCGCGAGAGTTGGGAGCACCGGCCCTTGTTTGCGATGGGCGAGCATTTGAACCTGACATTGCGTTATAGACGCCATCGAGTGCTGCTGGACAGGATCCCAGTCATCCTACAGCGCGATGAGCAATTTCGACATTGAATTTGAGGATCATTGGGGTTATCATACTCTTGATTTGTATATCGAAAGGTAAACGGCGTCGGGCTGCGCTCTTGGCTGTGGTTTCGCAGACCGACTACCATTATCTTTGATGCGAGCGGCGGACAGAACTTGGGAGAAACTGATATTCGACTGATAAACGTCTCTTTGGGGGCCAATGACGAGATATCGAGGCTGAAATAGAATCAGTACGCATCTATATGGTGACGGATGCAATCGCATCGAAATGGCGACAGGATCATTACCTTCCAGACGGCTCTTCCAATTATAGTACCCCGATCTGGGGGGATAAGCAGGGTGCCCTCCATGACGATTGCGCCGTTTGTCGTCGTTACGGCGCAGGCTGCGCAAGGTGTCGAGGCTTTGCCGCGGCTTGGTCTGTACGGTCGCGCGCAGCAAGCGACAGATGGGATGTGATATCGACTTGGTACATTAAGGATTAAGACAGCATATTAGACGGAAAGAGAAGGCTGAGAAGGAAAGACACTGTCTTTCTTGTCCGGTTAAAAGAATTTGAGGGCGAAGGCGAAAGCGAAAGCCAAAAGAATCAACGGAAGAGAAGAAAGAGAGAGAGAAGACTAGGAGACTCGGGTCTTTCCGACGAGACTTGAATAGTCTTCCCTGGGATCGCAGACGGTCAATTGGCCGTTGCAACAAATAAACGTTGCAGGAAAAGACAGAGAGCCAACCGGGTTGGAAGGGGTGGCGAGTTAAAGGATAGAAAATGAGTGATGAGCAAGCATCGCTGACGAGAGAAGAGGCTTGTAGGTGGTAGTAGTAGTAGTGTAATTCTTTTTTGGAGAACCCGTCCCCTAAGAACCTAAGAACCTAAGAACATTGAACCCAAGAAATTAATAATAATTTTTAATGCATGTCATCTAGGGTGCGCATGCCTACTAGAGTCTAGTGAGGTTCTAGTGGAGTGCAACAGAAGAAAAAAACGGATGGTGTACTGTACCTAGTACCACTGTACCACTGTATTGTACCTGTAATCCATTGTAATAGTGGACAAGTACCTTGCCCGTGTTGCTGCCGTGTCTGTCTCTCCCTCTTCCCATCTGCCCCTCTGCCCCTGTGTACATGTCCACTATGTATTCACATGTATGTATTCCGTACGTCGTGGCACGACGGCAGGATGTATGTATTCGAAATTCTACATACTACCTACATACACACATTCCTACTTCTCACCTTACCTATGTAGATCATCTACTACAAGGGGATCATTCTACAGATCTAGGTACTTGGTACCTACGTAATTACATCTACACGTTACCTGTCCCAAGGTAACAATGGCGTAGTGCAGGCGGGCTTGAGACAATTTCATCGTAGTAAGGAGATAGGTTTGATTTACGTTAGAGTGGCCGATAAGATATATGAGGTACCTTGTACATCTTGTATATAGTATCTATTATGGTACATATATCAGGTATATTGTCTAACGCAGTCGGGATATAATAAATTGTATACCAAGGCAATTAGTAGGTTATGTAGCGTTGGATATCTAAGGGGGAAATCCAGGGGCCACTCAGGGAAAACACAGGAATCGACTCCGGGTCCAGCGGATACGCAAAGATTAGATTGAAGTCTCCTTTACTTTTGTGTGCAACTTGAAAATGGCATCTTTGGGCTCCGGAACTAGGAAATTCCCTCTCTCTATTCAAATCCCGAGTTATTAAAGCAAATTGGTTGGAACTTTTGTTCCCTTTACACAAAGCATTCCAGGTCATTCATAACCTACTATGTACATAGCAGTCTGGCTGCAAGTCGAACAGGAATGGACCCCAATTCTCTTGTACATAGTAAATCACATTCGCGCATGGGAGCTCTTGGTGACGAATTAGATAGTTTCAGAAAGAGAGGCAGGATGCAGGTACAGGGACATGGCAGATGGTCCTATCTTGTCCCCATCTTGTCCCATCTTGGTCCCGAACTTGCCTCGGTAACAATGTAAGAGTAAACATGAGATGAACCGGTCACACGTCCTTTAAGGTGATCTAAGTCCTTAGCTGCCGAGTAGTAGGTATCTTGCAGGCAACAATTCCGAGCTTGTTGTAGGCATAATGAACTAGTTCCAAGGTTAAGCCGTAAGAAGAGTTGACTTGCGAATTCGAGTTCGAGCTCGAATGCCAACACCAGCCAATTGTTACCGGATCACTATCTCCGACCTATTTTCGAATCGCTCCCGTGCCCATAGGATCATAGTTCATCTCGGGAAACCCCACCAACCCTGCCATCGACTCTCTCTTGGCCGAATCCCAAGAATCGCCTAGCAGGTAACACTAACACGCTCCTAAGAGGTCATGATCCTGTTGCGCACTATACGAGAATCAGAGGTGGAGAGGGTTTTCCAGGTTGAACAGAAAACACGCTCAAGGAATTTATCAATCGATTCAATACTCCTGATTCAGAGGGGAATTCAAAGAGGAATAAAGGGGGGAGGGGATCATCCACCGCTAGTCTCTCAACCACCCACCGCAGTAATGATGATGGCCGCATGAGATGCGGCCGTCGCATTAACGCCAACGAAGATTGGAATTCAATGCCCCTATTAGGGAACGACATGTAACAGCCCAGTTACCTGTAGAATGCCTCAATGCTTCAATGCTAGACTGCCAACCCTCCCCATTTGAGCAGTTGTGAACTACTAGATACTAGTCGCCTGCACGCTTTGACCTTGACTCGACAACGGACTACTATGCACATAGTAGTTCGCCAGGGTGTGCGATTCTATTGGGTTGTTCGTCCATCAGCTCGCTGCAGCTAGTCGGATGCCCATGTGTTTTGCAGGTACTATGTAAGAGCTGGTAGGTCTGGTGGATCACTTGACATTACCAGCTGTACGTGTATGCAGTACCGCTGCAAAGGAGCAGTTCTCAGTGGATAGGGGAGGCCGCGGATGTACGTCCTTGACGTCCAGTGCAGTAACTTGGCTGAAGTACACACTAATGCAGCTTTCTTCCATCTTCCATTTGTTCTAGAAGCTCGTCAGTGGTTTAGGAGTAGGACCCTCAATTCGTCCAGAACAATTTAAGGGTCCGAGTATAGATGTTTGCTTTCTCAAAAAAAACAACCGTGCTATAGATCAGAGCTTGGTTTAAAAATGATACAGAGAGTTAAAGAGAAAGAAGAAAAGAAAAAAGAGAAACGATGGTTTAGTCATCTACATATCCATCATCTATGCTGACAAGGGGAGATAACCGATATCTTGGACAGCGATCACGCCAAGGATCAGGGGTCGGAGACGGATATCACGAACAGTTCAGTTAGAACGACCGGGAAGTCCCCGCACTTGGAAGAAGAAGAAAAAAAAGGGATGCCCCACTACCCGTTCTGAAGTCTTGGGAATTCTATTAATTTTTTTGTTTTCTGGTGGCATATCGACATATCAACAATATCAACGACATCGTGACGAAAATGAGACATTCCAAGGGTCCAAAGCCCAACCGCACAGTATTTACATTTTACTTTTCAGGGACCGTTACTCAACCGCCCAGCCGCCATGCCTCCAGGTACCTGGTTGAAGGGGTAAGACTGTGAGATGTACCTAAGATACCCTAAGATACCCTAAGATACCCGTTAGTCGTTGGTGGCTTGTGCCGTGGCACCCCCGAGACCGGGACTATTAATACACTTGCACATTAGCTTACGCTTACTGCTTATTAAGTTTGTTCACCAATTCGAGGCCGAATTATTCTTATTATTTTCCCCCAGTATCACAACACAAACTCTTCAAAACATCCGTTCCCGTGATCACAAGTCAAGTTCTGAGTAGCTATTGGGAACCAAGTCACGGGCTTACCCATGCTGGTCTGCTCAGCCCCTTTTTCTCAATATGTTGAGCCGAGTTGAATGAATCAAACTCGGCGGACCCGTTGCATGTTACTCCATATTGGACACGCTCTTGCAATTTTGCAGTTTGGTGGGTTTCGTGAACGAACTCCCACATTCGAATGCAATACATACAGTAGCAATGCCAACGTTGCAGTCGGCCAACTACTACGCCGACTCCCCTGAAAAGGCGAAGCCTCCTGAGTCCTCGAAGTCCTTGAATCCTATCATAGTCCTACACTATCAGTATGATCTACCTTCAAAGTTGAGGCTTAACAAGCAGACGAGCTGTAGTCGATATTATCTTACCACCCCGTTCGAAAAAAAGCTGAATGAGCCGCCTGATCTGATGCTATACTTCTCCGTGTTCGGCCCAGCGAATCGCATTCTCCTCTTCACCGATATTGTGGCAATTTCATGAAGATTTCGACTCCTTGCATAAGGATCATGCAAATCAGCACCGAAACTGCTCCGGTGTTGGACTGCCGCCCTGGTGTAACCTACTCCTTGAACTTCACTGGAGTTGTCCCTGACTCTCAACAGATATCTGTTCATGACGTCGCCTTGTCAAATTGGCCCCAAAGTTAAGTGTAGATAAATGTTGTCTTTTTACTAAGTCGGGCCGCGTGAGCCCCTCTCGGTCTCGGAAACGATCATATATGGTACATGGTACGATCATCTTTGGCAGCATCCGTATTCGGCAAGTTGGTTCGTCTTAAATGACGCCTTCCTTCATCCGAAATCCTGTATGCTTCCTATATGCAGTCATCATATTAAACTGACATTAGCACGCGGCACGCAAGACATGGTCCATCAACAACGATGTGCATGTGTTGAATCGGGCTCTGAGACAGGAGAGCATGGTAGAAAAAACCATGGGCTACGACGGCAAATTCCGCAGCAGCGAACCACCCCTTGATATAACGTGGGAGACAAAAAAAAAAATCTAACAGTAATAGTGATACGTACGTATCATCGAGGACCAGTCCCCTCGATGCAGAACGAATGGAAATGACTGCACAACGGGCCGGCCCTTGGTACCCAACGACCGTCATGTAGGAGGGTCTCATAAAAGTATCGGTCAAGCAAATAACGAACGAAAACACATAAAAAGGCAAGGAGAACCCCCACCGCGGACCACTCCCGTCTGTCCATTCTTTGGAAGAACTAAAAAGGGGGCTATCTCCACTCCTTCGCATCACCCCATACGAAGAACAATTCTGCGGGGATGGAGAAGCGACAGTGACAGTGAGACGGAGAAAACATAGCACGATGGCAGGCGATAATCAGATTCCATGAGATCCCGCGCAGGCGGCGCCGTGACGACGAAGCAATCGACCAATTGATTGCTGATCCGTATCTCAGCAGTGTTCCTTCTCTGCAAGGGATCTTGAATATTTGGCACAAATACCTATCCGTTTGATTATCCTTCCCTTCGACACAGCCCAGAAACATGCTCTCTCCAAGGAGGAGCTTAGCTTCGGCGACCTAATAAACTCATCAGGGTCTGACGTCCGAATCGTAGCAGGCGTCGCAGAAATACTACGTATTCTCTCTTGTGGTACCGGCCGCAGCTCCTTTTTTTTTTCCTTTCGAACACACAATCACGCAAGGAGGACCCCTTATCTGAGATCGGTTGCGGCAAGCGACCCCGACCTCTCTTCTCCCTTGCTTTGCGTAGCTCCCAATGCGACGGCGACCCACCGCGTCCCAAGAACGGACTACGGGCGAAGGCCAATAAACGCGAAGCCTTTACCACGCCGCTCTCGTACCATACTACTACCATATGGTAGCATATGGTAGAATACGGACTTGTGAATATGAAGACGTGAAGTCGAGAAGAAAAAAAAGCAAAAATTGTTTGATGAGCGGTGACAGACGGCAACGTTCGCTTAAGCTTATTCGAGACAAGTTCCCATTAGACGTGACAATCGTCCGGGGTCGGACAGGATTAACCTAGCTCGCCTAAGGTATGTTATGTAGATGAACGAGACAACCTTGGAACCTATACTACCACCGTCTTACATCCCCCACGCGGCACACGGTTCAGGAATCTCACCCCAGCCCTTTCTTCCCACATGGCAGATGTATGTGCTACATACGCCAGATAGACGTACGTATATTGTGCATATAGCATACATACACTATAATATGTCCTGCAAATATACCTGAGGGTACTATAGTAGCCCCCATATACCGTTCAACTAAGGCCCAAGGGCTGGGGCTCTCTCTAAAATTGGGATATATCATGCGCTCGATATGGGGGGCGAACGGGCAGAGCCAGCAAGCAAGCATGATCTAATATCTAATCTATACCTACCGACCGTACGAATTATGCTCATCAGCAGTTCGTATAACCCGAGAAACGTGGTGGTGAGCAGAAGAGGGCCGATATCGTTTAACGGTAAAGAAAGAATGACGACACGGAATACCTCATACTCATTAAAAATCATTTCGCCAAAATTACAAATTAATATAACCTCAACATTACTTGCCTCTTACCTGCCTACCTAGGTACATACTAAGAAGTTTTTTACCCTTGGCCGGTGTAGAATGTATTCACCTTGACCGCTCTTTGGGCCTCCCCGTGTCCCGTGTCCGCTTCCGCGTGCATATCCATCCAGTTATTCGGACAAGACAACTGGGGGTAAAATAAAATAAAATTCTCAGCAGATTCGAGAAGCATTGGGACGTTGCGGCGTAGGGCTTAGGGTACGAAATGATGTCCACAGCTAAAGGAAAGCGAAAATGAAGAAGAAAAAAAACCCCCCTCTGCGCTCACCGATACAGCGGATATTATTCGGCGGAATCGTTGCGACTACTGCATGTTTCTAGACGTTTGATCTAGCTGGGATATTAGTTCGATACGAAAGCAAAGCAACTAGTATAGCGTCGCTTGCGGACATCTTGTCGACTATGGGGTAAGAGTGATATAAAACGTGGTAAGGGTAGGTATGTACCTAATTACCTACCTAGTTTATCAGTACGTTTAGCTAGCTCTTCTATCTAGGTAGAGTGGATAGAAGGGGGACACGAGGTTTGGTGAAAGATGCATTGTTCCTTTTTTCCGTTCGAGACATCCATCCCTTGCCTGAAGACTTAGGTCTTACTTTTCCCTCCTCATTACTCATAAAACAACATCGCCCTGCCTACCTAGCTAGACCTAACCATGCTATGTAACCTGCTGTAAGCGAACGTTTCAAAACACGGAGGCGGCCGTCTCGTCCAGCGCCTTGTTCAGCAGCTCCGTGGCGATGGGGTCCTGGGGGTGGATGGCGAGTGCCTGGTGCAGGACCTCGACGGCGAGGTCGAACTTGTCGCCCTGCTCCATGTAGATCAGGCCCTTGGCGGCCAGGATGGCGGCGTCCTTGCCGCCGAGCCGCAGCACCTCGTCGAACTGCTCGAGCGCGTCGTCCCAGCGGCGGGCGCGGCGGTACGCGTGCGCGAGGTTGGTGCGCGGCGACAGCCACGCGTTGGGCTCGGCGTCGATGTCCTCGGCCACCTCGAGCGCCTTGACGAACAGCGTCGCGGCGTCCTGCGGCCGGTCCTGGTGGTAGTACACGATGCCCATCTCGTTGAGCAGCAGCGGGTCCGTCTTGCACAGGCCGTACGCCGTCTTGAGGAACTCGTCCGCGAGCGTCATGTTGTTGAGCGCGTGGTTCTGCATGCCCAGGAACACCTGCGGCAGGTGCGTGCCCATGAACAGCCGCGCCGCCGTCGAGTAGGCCGAGATGGCCTGGTCGTGCTCGCCCTCGGCCGCGAACGTGTGCGCGAACCCGATCCAGGCCGGCCCGAAGTGCGGATCCATCATACTGGCTTTACTAAAGTAGCGACGAGCTTCGGCGATCTTCTCGATAGAGAAATAGTAGGTACCCACCGCGAGCCAGGTGCAGGGCTCCTCCGGGTGCGTATCGGCCAAGTCGTGCGCGATTAGGAAGAGTATATTCTTTCTCCTAAGCTCGTACAGGCACGCTAGGTGTAGCGGATATATGCTAAAGTTGTACTTATCCTCTTGAAGTACGGACTCGGTGATGGCTAGTGCGTCTTTGTATCGGCACTGGGTGAATAGCAAATCTGCTCGGGCAAGGAGGAGGTCGGGGTTAGAAGCGAGGTTGTAATGTGTAGATAGGGTTTCGTAGGCGGTTGTAAAGGACGCCGGGTTTCGATACTTGGAAAGGCGTGTAGTGTAGAGCATCCTAGTAAACTCAGCCGCCTCTTGCGAAGAGGCGGCGTCTCCAGGGATAGTGATGGCATCAAAGTCAAGAGATTCCAAAAACTGCCATTCCTCGTCGGGTGACATGAGCGAATTCTTCATTAATTGCTGAAAAGCTTCGAAGCACTGGGCATCAATGCGCACGGCGTCTTTATAGCATTCCTTTGCCCGGTCAAATGCATTCTGTTTGGCATAGCAAAGGCCTCTTAGGAAGCACATGGCGGCCTCAATACGCCTATTGGCCGTTTCTTCCTCCGATGGCTCATCTCTCCGGCTATGCGCTTTGGTCGCGCCTTTTCCGTGGTGCAGGGCGGTGGAGCGTCCGCTCGTGTGTTGAGTCTTGCGTTTATTTGCCGGGTTAGAAATCAAGTGAGTGGGATTCCGCTCTCCGAGTATGGCAAGGGCTTCATCAAAACGGAACTGCTTGATGTAACAGTGACCGGCCAGATATCGACATGATGGGTTTCGCGTCACGAGGTCCTGCTTGGATAGGAAAGCCTGTGCCCTGGTATAGTTTCCAGTGGTGAAGTGGACCTGCGCAAGCCAAAAGGCATCATTGTCATCATCTGAAAGGCAAGGTCAATATGATAAATGCACGGAGTCCGTTAATATATGTCCATGTCCAACTTACTGGTCAATGCGAGAAGCTTATCTCCGATAAAAATAGCAGACTCGTATTGTGCCTTGTTTAAGGCATCTTGCCTCCACTCGCGAAGAAAATTCTCCATGCTCAGCTCAAGGTCTTGGCTTGGACGTCTTGGTCTGAACAAAGTCTGGTCTGAGTTTGAGGCTTTCGGCGTTTACTCGTGAGGGCACAGACGCGTCTAAACTGTTGTTATCGCGAAACTCAGGATAAGCCGACCTCTAGGTGTGATGCAGTGTGCACAAATGCACAGATGCTGCAGGCGATCCTTCTTTTACAAACCCGTCGACAGATTCGCAAACTGAAATTTGTAAAATTCTTCCAATTATCCTTTGCGAAGCGCTTGCATCTGATGTCGCTTCAGTTGATTCTTAGATTCTTAGGAGGTAGACAAGTTTGGACGATGTTCGTTGCTAAGGTAGAGCCGGGTTGAGTTTGAGTCGCTGAAGGTTAGGCTAGATTAGGTACATCTCTTAGGCACCTGCCCGCCTGTTTCAGCCCTAAAATAGTGCCAACGCCTTCCTTAGAACCCTTGGCGTAAGTGGGCTCTCAGTGCGACGTCAGACAGAACTTAGCATTTTAAGCCGCATCAAATTGCTATCAACTAATGCCATCTTGTGACTCTTGTCGAGCCGGAAACTGCGGCAGTGACCTTGAATCTCCGGTGATCTCGAATTCATCTCGAGCAGATCGATCCAGACGGTCCGGGCCTTGGCGAGGTCAGATTTGCGAGAATGAAGATAACTTGGTCTCTCTATCCCTTCAGGGGGTCGAGGACAAGCTGATATCATTTCCTCATACGAAGTACACCTTTTTTAATTCTTACCTACACTTATACACTTATGCCTTTTTTTAATTCATAAACACTGATACCCCTTTTTAATACATATGAACTCAGACTTATTGGATTAGTCGAATACTACTCCTCTACTATCAATTGCTATCTTCTAGTTTCTAACTCCTAGTATAGGGCTTGTTGTTCTTGCGAGAATCGTGGCTTTCGTGACGCGTCTACTGACAGGACTTGGCACATGTGTTATTATAACCACCTTCATATAGTTCCTTGACAGTTGATATCCTAAGTTTCTCACGAGTCAGTCTATTGATCTACTACATGGGCTGTGATCGTCAGCCAAGTGTAGGATCCAATCAAACTCGATTCCAAAAGTTGGCTCCATACTCCGGTGTACATACAAACCCTTTTGATACCCTATATCTTTGTATATTTGCACACACATTCAACATGGCGGGATTCACCTTTAGCGTCAAGCTTCAGGTTGCTATATTTTGGGACGTCTCCTTTTTATCGACGAACACACTCATGAGCCTGTAACCATATCACGGGATGCACTAGAAGGGAACGTTATGAATGCGTGGTGGAGGGAGAGATGCCGTCTCGTGTGGATAATGAAGTCCGGACCTTCATTCGGACAATCTCAACGACCTCTCACAGAACCTGCAGCTTGGTCCTTCGTGCTATTCGTGTCAATGGTGATCTATTACAAGGTAGGGATCGTGTCGATATTGACAATGTGCTCTAGCAGGACTGGGAGGAGACCTTTGGTATTGTAATTTTAGCGGTCGGTCACCGACCTTCGAAGCGACCGAAGCCGCGTTCAGAAACGTCGAAGTGGTCCTCAACCTTGTATGCGCTAACTCCTGTGTTGCCATACCCCCTTGCTGTGGATTCCGAGTTCGCGCATGCAAGAAACACGGCGAATCCTCCATCATCACCATGAAAAGGATGAAGGCGCCGAGCAGGTCATGAACTGCGCCACCTACCATACTGTCGCCAACACGATGCACACGGGTCGAGTCGGCAAGGCCTACCACTTCGCCCTCCTTCCCAACATCGAGTTCTGCCAGGCGGCCAGCACCAATAGAACGGCTCCTGAGCGGCTCTTTAGATCAAGATCTGCCTCTCGGCATCGCGCGCCTTTCGCCGAGGAAGGCGACGGAATCCGACTTCTAGCGCCTTAGTCTTTGACTTGCCACCTGCGCGACAAGGTGAAGCGGGGGTTACGACGTTCTCGACTTCGACCTGTACCAAGAAAGCCCGGGTCGTGCGGTCGCGGCCGTCGTCCGGAGTCTACGTGCCGGGGCAGCTCCTCCACACTTCTGCGACGCCGACGCGCCCGATGAGATGGGCGGGAAGCTTACGCTTATAGACCGGGTCCTGGCTTTCCATTCCTCGGTATTGATGCTCGTGTGTTTTGTCGTTCTTCCTTCTCCTATTCCTCTTATTTTCTTCTTCTTCTTCTTCTTCTTTCTTTGGTGGTTAGGAAAAAATAAGAAATTTTAGTAATTCATTAACCAGCATTCCGTGTTTTTTTTTTTCTTTCAAGAGATTGCGAGACATGCATGTCATAATAACCTAGGCCACCTTGGGATGTACGCTCCCCAAATAAGACTTTACCCATCTGAACCTGAAACCTCGCGGCTCGTACTGCTCGTATCAACGTATCAACGTACGAATTTGCTAGGGCGGTTACCGAGCTGAATTAAGGCTCTGATTAGATGATCCTAAAGATGGACCTGATAAAGATGGAACGACGTCGTTGGTCAGTTGCGCCCGGCAAATTTAGCAGAAGGATGCAAGCCACAACTTAAAGTCGTCGTAATCTGGGGGGGCGAGATTGAAATTTAACAAAAAGAACAGTCAATGGGCGACAATCTTCTGCATAAATGGTCGTGAGTTTGTTTTGCCAAGTCCGCAAGGCAGCCTTTATTGGCGTGACGTAGTACAATATGCTGTGCCGTGTTTGCCGATTACCCCTTGAATTGTACCCAAGTAAATTATTATAGAAGGGAAGATGCCCAGGAATAAGTGACAAAGAAAGTTCAACCCCTTCCCTGAAAAGAGCTGGCGGTGTCGATTTTGGAATAAATGAATGACCGATTTTATTTTGAAGCAATTGTTGAAAGTTCGAGGATGATATGAACGGCGAGAAAACTGCGAAATCTACAGGCCGTTTGAGCGAGTCTCTAAGCATTTCGTCGTGGCGTTAGATCGGTTCATTATGCTCAGTATTTACAAATTGGCCGGCGTGTCTGCGGTGGCATTGATTTTAATAAGTAAGAATCGAAATGTCAACTTAGGTGGATTTACAGGTTGACTAAAACACCAAACTCCAGTCGTCCTCTTTACCAACACAGTCGATGTCGAATATCAGTGGCACCGCCTAGCGCCGGGCAAAAACAAGGTATCAGAAGATGGCCCCGTAGCGGGCGGGATGCCTCTGCGCATCATGTTTCTCGGAGCGTCGGTCACGCGCGGCGAGGTCTCGACGGGCGATAGGGGATACAGGAAGTACCTGCGCGACAAGCTCACGGCCCTGGGCAACCCGGTCAACTGCGTGGGCTTCAACCGGCTCGGCGACTTCCCCGACAACGACGTTGAGGGCTACGGCGCCAACCGCATCCGCCAGCTGCGCGACCACGCGGCGCAGGCGGTGCCGTACCTGCAGCCGAACCTCGTCCTGATCCAGGTCGGCACCAGCGACTGCTTCCAGCACGACGACACCATCAACATCCTCGCGCGCATGCGCGAGCTCGTCGAGTTCCTCATAGAAGCCTCGCCGCGCGCTACCGTCATCCTGTCGACGCTCCTGACCACCCCGGACCTCGAGTTCGAGCCTTGCATGCGGAGCGCCAACGCGCTGATCCGGCAGGCCGCTGTCGACCTGCTGCGGGAGGGGAAGCCGGTCGCGATGGCGGAGATGCATTACGACCAGGGGTTGCCCAACCGGCCCAGGCCCGAAGACATCGGTAACGACCGCATCCACCCGACGGACGAGGGCTATTTCATGATGGGAGACATCTTCATGGAGAAGATCCGCGAGGTGGAAGGAAAAGGGTTCCTGAAATACCCGGTTAAGAACGGCATTCCTGAGGACGGCGATGCTAGCAGAGAGGTGGAAGATCGGTTAAAGGAGAAGGGGGAAAAAGAACACCCCCTTTAAGGTATAGGAGCAATGCTCATCCTGTATAACGAATATAATATCCTTCATGTGTATAGCTTTAGCGCAATGAGATTGTCGATGATAAGCAACCTGAAGAATACGCCGAACACGCTCATAGAAGCTAGGGCGCGCTGTCCGAACTGTAATATGATCAAGTCGAAGGCTTGTAAGTAGCAATCCTAATATCTTAGCTCCCCCTATCGCTATTCTCCTTTCTTGGGGGCTCTGCTAAGGCGGGTTTAAATAGCTGACCGCCGAATGCCACTTCCAAATTGACTGTTATTACGTAGGAGGGGATGCTATCTCTCTCCCGCTCCACGGTTGCCGGTGGCGCTTTATTCAGGTCGCTATACAGGTAGAATCGTCGCGAGGTCCTATTCAGCACAATACGCATTGTGTCTCTCATACCATGCGTAGGGTTTAACCCGTGCACGAGGGAAATGTCGTAGTACTGCCGTGTCTCGTCGGGCAGCCTGCTCAGTGTCTCGTTTCGCAGCTGCCCGTCTAGGCCTAACGTGGTAAGGACCACGGCACCGTCTCTCTTCAGTTCCCACAGTCGCGAGATATGGGCCACGCCGCCAGCGTCCTTGTCGAATGCTAGGGTGTTGGCACGCTGCACGGGCGGCTGGGGCTGCGCTGCTATCTCGAGTACTGCGGCCCGGAAGGTTTCTAGGCTTTGGATTTGCTCCGTGGTTTCCTGAAGGCACTGGGTTTCCTCGCCCTCGAACGAAGACGCATGCTCAGGCCTAATGTATGCGGGTAATCTAACGATTAGGGGCTGTCTAGTCTCATTCAGCCGCAGTGACGAGATATAGTCGATGTCAAGGTCGGAGATACTACCGATGTAAAAATCGGACGAAACGTTAGTACCGTGGAGGAAATTACCATCGGCTGAGAATACAGGATCCATCATTGGCAGGTTGTGAACTAGAAAGGCGTCATCAAATGCTTCTTCGAGGTCCCATATGTATGTCCCAGGTACACCGTTCAAAATCTGAGCGAACGCAAGGACGGGCGCTGATGGGTGGAACGCAAATCCCCTGAGCGGTGCGAAAAGGGCAATTTCTGGTACAGCACCGAATCTCAATGTTTTGAAGTGAGTATACAGCGGCACAGCGGTTTGTCCTGAATTATGATTTTCGTCGCGGAAGATCTGTAGGATCCACGGTATTCGATAACGGTATTTTCCTCCGGAAGGCACGAATGGATTGTCAATTGCTTCAAAGGCCGGTTCATGCATAATGATAAGGTACTCATTAGACGGGTCGAACTTTAGATAGTATAACTTCTTGAAGTTATGTCGAGTAGGGTCCACAATATCGACATAACCGTGAATGTTCAGGACTTGATGGTCAAAGGCAGTTTTAGTTGCTTGACCACTGTTGCTGGGCTCGTCTGTTCGGACCGAAATAATTGTGTTGAGGATGATGATAACGTGTAGGTCATCGCTGATGCTAAGAGGCAAGGATACTGTTGCCTCTGTTGTTTTATGCGGAAAGCATTCGGCATTCTTTACAAAGGGTTGCATATCTTTGTCCGGAAGAGTGATTTCTATCGCTGTGGTGAGAGAATTTAAAATGAGGGACCATATCTCATACCTCGCTGTCCAATTGTCGTCACTACCGTCGCTGCATTCGCCATGGTTTTGACCAATGTGTTCGGGTTTATTGTCATTGATCCATTGTCTAAGAGCTATCAGCGGATGATAACTGGGTTAGGTAGCTACTTATCTCGTTCATAACTTAGGGAATTATTTATGGGTAAGCTTACTTCGTAGGGATCAACTTTACTACTCCCATTCGTATTCCGTCCTGTGACAGTTGGGAGCAAACAACAATGGAGTCCCCCAAAACCGATTGGGATGGAGAGAATTTGATTACACGGGCTTTATTCGTCGATACCCAGAAGCGAGACTTCGTGAATGCTGGTATGCTCGGCTCCCAGATTTCATTGGGTTCTCTGGTGAGGATATGGGACCAGGATTTGTGTAATGCATCTAGGTCTCTCGAAAGCTCTTTGAGGGATTTGCATGCTTCATGGATGAGTTTCAGCGCTTCTGGGTGACCTGCCAAAAGATATCTCATCGAATCGAGATCAGGCAGTTGGGGAACCGCCGGTGGCATCTCGTACAACCACGAGGCCTCAATCCACACGGTTGTGACCTTCTCACAAGTCAGAAATGTGTTGAGGAGACGAGAAAGTTGAGTCCAAGTGACGTCTCCGCCCGCCGTAGATTCTGCCCTTCCCTGTGGCTGCTGGAAGCCTTTAACAAAATGATTGCCCCATCCCTTGAGCGAATATTCCAGGAACGGGTATTTTCCTTTGATTAGTTGTGCACTTGGTATGATATGTGAAGATCCACTCAGTGGTTCTGACGGAACCGTGTGAATAATGTAGGCAAGGCATGAGGCCGCGATGTTTCGATTCGCTAGTCCTTCCTCAGTAAAGAGTCTAGAGGATGTGGCGCTCTGACCATGCGTGGAAGACATCTCAACAAAGTATTCCTTTATGGAGATATGTATGAACTGTGTGTTACCATCCCCCCTCAATTCGATCAATGAGCCAGATAGAGGGCCAAGAGACTCCTTAATGTTGGGTATGAGGTCACGGCGAGTCTGCTGGCGATCGAAGGGTAGTGACATGGCATGATGTAGCTCAGCAAGCTTAAGGGGCCGGCGAGCATACGCAACTAACTGAAAAAGCCGCGATACGCTATTCAAAGACGCTCCAGGGAACCGGCTTTCGAGGTTAGCCAAGATCACCCGGTAAAGAGAGTCCAGGTCTGGCAGGCGGTAGAGGTCGTTAATGATATCCTCTCTGTCTTGGACTGTCAATGATGAAAGCTTCAAGTAATCGAGTAGCAACTTTGCCCAAAGGAATATCCCGTTTGCCTTCTCCGTAACCATATCGACAGTTTGGTTGACGTCAAGTTCGTCCGAAAATAGGCATTCGTCAGAAAGCTCTTGCAACAGCGGCCGCAAGGTCATCTCCATGTCGTTGCTATGCTGTAGATGGTTGGGATCAAGATCTATGCGGACACAGCCTTTACTAAACCTTGCTGGTAGTTGAACGGATGGGCGTCCAATGAGTAAAAAGGCCGATGTCTTGGATTGCTCAGCAAGCATCCCCAGTGTCCGCAAGAGCTCCTGAGGATCCGAGCACTCGTCAAGGCCATCAAACACGAGATACGTAAACTTGAGATGACCAAGAAGCATTTCCAGCACAGCGAGAACTTCTGCTTTAGTGGCAGTAGATTGTCCGGTTTTGTCTTTCTTGAAGATAATAGATGCAGCGTCAACTGTAATTTTGTCAAACCGGCGAAGGTGTAAGAGTTGCGCAAGCATGGCTCTAATGGCATCAGTAGGAGTGTTCGCATAACCGTGCCGCTTGTCGAAGAAGTAGAATACGACAGAGTGCCCTGCATGAGTAGCTGCACATTCGGCGTCGATGGCGTAGGAACCGAGATCGTCAATAATGATGGAGCACAAGATAGTCTTCCCGTAACCCACCTTACCTGTAAAGCTGGTGTAAGCAGTAATCAATGAGTTTTAGCAATTCTCTAGGGAAGATGGTACCCCGAATAGTTAGTATCCTAGATCCTTGTGGTCCGCTAGGCTCCTGGTCGAACTTCTTCCAAGCCCGGTAGATTTGGTTCTCCAGAATCCAACCTCCAGTATTAGGGGTTCTCTTCTCCCGAGCTTCCTCGAGTCGCTCCGTCCATTGCGACGGATTAATCCACTTTTTGAGTTCTTCAACCTGATTCACTGCTTCACGTTAGCTGATATGTAGATACTACGACCTCAGCACCTACGTAGCTGAGTCCTCTCTTCCTCCTCATCTCGCTCCTTGTGCTTCGATTCTAGTGCTCTATTTATCGTAAAGCATTCTTCGTATCGGGTGAACTGTGCGATAGCTTCCTTCGTAGAAGCCAACCTCAACTCTAGGTCGAGAAGGCTGTTGTGCTGCTTAATTCTCGACATGAGAGCGTCATACTGTACATCAAAAGGTTGCCATACAAGCCGGCTGGCTAAGCTAAGTTTAATCTTAAGACCTGTGAAGTATGAGCAACTATACTTTGAAACTTTGGGTTGGCCATACTCGGCTTCTTGTTTATGAAGAGCGCATAGGCGCTATGGCAAAAGCTCAGAATATCTACATAGAGGTAGGCCAAAGCTTTTGCCAACCTTGTATGGTTTTCACCTCTGTATGCTGCTCTTTTCTGAAGGATGGTGACAAACTCTTCGTATGCTGGTAGTTGGGTCGCAATATTACTGAACATGTCTGCCATCTTGTCCAGGAAGCTAATGTAGTTGGAGCTGAGCTACACCTACGTTAACGACGTGATCGGTAGGAACTATCAGATGAGCGCGCGCTAACCTTGAATATCATTTTCAGCGACCCCCAAATAAGAGCCATATACTCAGGCTTGACCTGGACAAAAACTTCCACAACATCGAAGTAAGGCTGCAGCCGGCTGACCAAGTGCTGGAACTTGCGACAAGCAGCAGTTAACCGGCTGCGATGAACAGGATGTTTCTCAGTAATGGCTTTGATAGCAACGATGACGGATTGCGCATCTTCATGTTCGCTGAAGTACTTTTTCTCGGGCTGAGAGAGGTTTCCTATGAAGAATTCTAAAGCGTCTTTGAATATCTTGGAAACTTCGACTGGGGTTTGTTCTGATTCGTCAATGTGCTGGATTTGGTTTGGCGAAACGCTAACTCCAGGTTGGCTAAGTCCGGACATCTTTGCGAGTGAGATCCTACATAATTGAGAACCGTTCAGAGATAGAAGTTTGTGTCACCTTCTGTAGCTTGGCTGCTTGGTTAAGAATACTTAAAACTTATAGAGGGAGGGGTTCGACGAGTGAGGCGCATGTCGATCTTATGCGGCGATGCGGCGATGCATAGTGTGGTCATCGTTGATAGGTCGGCAACATGCACTACGTATTGAGCGTTCAGTAAAAGGGTGTAAGGGCATCTGACGCCGCTATGCCAGGGCCTGATGTCTACCTAGAAACCAAAGGCCAGTTCTCTGACCTATAGGCTATGCCTCATGATTCTTTACATCATACCTAAAGTGAGCCATAACTACCGGAAATTCAGCCACAATTATGTGCTTTAGATGTACCTATAGTATCTCGATACACGAGGTAGGTAGATGCTGCTGCTCATGTTGAGGTAGGCGTAAGCAATCGCTCTCGAAATGCATTTCAAAGAGTTTCAATGACAGTGGGTATCTTAGGGACCATTGGTTTTAGAGGTATGTTTCTCACGAGGTGCTCATGAAGAAGTCTTTATTCCGTACCGCAGACGACGACTTTGTTTTTTCAAGGAACGGAGTATGCCTAATCCTTTTACCGAATAATGAGTGAAATATAATTTTATAGAAAGGTATATGCTTCGGCCAAGTCTAAATTAACTTTGGATACTTACATAATGCCAAGACGGTCAATCCCGACAACTCGATACCTGCATGATTTGAGGACAAATTCACATGACGAGCATGCCGCTGTACGTCACCCATCTGTCAATTACAATGTAACGAGCCATCGACAGGGACCCCTATTGCACGCCGCCAGGGGCAATTAAAGCCTTACCAACTCACAAAGTCCCTCTAAGCTATTCTAGGGATTCGAGATACCTACTCCAGGTAGGTGACAATGCAGGCGGAAAATAAGCTTATATTAACCCTGCTTAAGCAGCGCGCTCGGTGTAGCTGGCAAGCCCTGCGATGATCTTCAGCTCCATAGCACGTGGTAGCATGTTGATGGACGTGAGTGAAAAGGAGGTCTTCAAGTTGAGTGCTTCAATTATTGCTTAGCCGCTATCTTACATATTGTTAATAGGATTCGAAACTCAAACAGCGGCTCAGCCCTCACAGATTGGCTACCTGAAACTAGGTTGTATTTAATAAGGGGCTCTTTTTCATGACAAACCTCAACGGCAAACCGTCATGGCTAAGATTGAAGGGAAATTTCATGAATTTCATTTAACTTATATATCGAGAACCATTGAGCAGGTTTGCCACTGATGCGTACCTAGGTACAGGTAGGTAATGGGCAGGTTGCTTGCGAAAAGCCATAATGTTGTTCCACCTAGCTCTACACTCCCTGATGGAAGCAACCAAATTAGGCTGTCAAACAAGGCTGCGATCCTTCTCATATACCACCTTCCTTTTACTTGCTCTACAAACCTTCTAGGTTCCGTGACGAGCATATGCTCGAAAGGACCTGTTACCAACAGCCTATCTCGAGTAGAGTAAGTGATTCATGAGTACTGTGTCACACAGAGGATGGCAGAAATCGGTAACATCACATCCATAAGAGAGGTTCATCAGCCTCTATATAAGTAGACCGTCGCCCAATATGTAGCAGATCGTTTCCCATCTCTGCATCCACAGCCTGGACGAACCAGTCGCTCCTTTCCGTATCCATACCACAGTCCTTCTTTTCGAAAATAAGAACACACCATGCTCTTCAGCGCCCTGTCACTCCTTACCTCGGCGGCCGCCGTGTCCGCCACCGCCCTCCCCTCCTCCTTTTCCTCCTCCTCCTCCTCCGCCGCCGCCGCTCCCGCCAAGCGCGCCAGCGGCAGCATCTCGGTAACGCCGCACGACAAGTTCGCCTCGTCGCTCGGCGTCCTAGGCTGCAAGATCAACACGAACCGCGTGGCGTACTGGCCCGAGGCCCGGGGCTGCGACGACCTGTGCGTCAAGGTCAGCGCCAACGGCCGCAGCGTGAACCTGCTCGTGATCGACCACTCGGGCGGCGCCCACGACATCTCGTACGACGCCTGGAACTACCTAGTCACGGGCCGGTCGGCGACCGACGACCCGACGCAGGGCGGCGGCATACCGGCCACGTGGGAGGACGTGCCCATGTCCGAGTGCGCGGACCTGATCACGGAACCGACAGGCCGCCTCGCCTTCTCCGCTCCCACGGGCATGAACACCGTCGGGAGCTGCCTGGGGAACGCGTGGTTCGCCGAGAACTACGTGCTCTACAACATCTACACCTCGCAGTGCACCTTCGGCTACGACGAGGTCTGCACCCTCGAGGGCAACCTGCCGCAGTGCGGCCACACGCTCGGCGAGACGGCCGTCTTGACGACCCAGCCTGTCTATAACATCGACTACGGCACTGGCAAGTTATCGCTTGCTGCGTGAGGCTGATAAAACACTTTATACGTTGGTGGCGTGTACCGATGGGTCGAGATCGGTATCGAATTAGAGCATTCATACATTTTTACCTGTATATGTTACGGGTTAGCAAATTATTATGCGTGTAGATATTGGTTTTCTGTATATATCGTGAATCCAGTCCACTTACCACATACCTCCTCGCCTTCGCTATACCAGCCTTGTAAACCGATCTACATCACACTCGCGAAATCAGTGTCGATGGGCTTATGCCTAGAATTACAGTCTCGAATTTTTGGGTACTTGACTACCTAGCCTAACCTAACCGATCCGATCCATGGGACGTCCCATTTTTCCCCTTGATTTCTTAGAACAACGTACAGGAGCAAAAACGCAACACTAAACACCTTTTGCAATGCAATGAGTAACCGCCGCCAGCAGAGAGAGAGAGGATTACAAGATTTAGAAGGATCAATGACCAGAATAGAAATCTGGATCCTCCTTTTGGCGAACGAAAATGCGTAAAAAAAACCTCCATGACCTTTCGTATCGAGTGTATGCAATAAGCACGCGGCAGTAATCCCCTCCAAAACTCAAAATTCCGTATTACATCCGCAGGGTAAGCGGTTAACCCTTCGTACACTTCGACAAACATAACATGTTATGCTACCAAGTCCTCAGACTTGGTAGATAACGTCTTCAGACATTGGGCCAGCGGTTGCGCAGGTTATTGACCCATCGGGCGTATAGGACGTCGGTGAGCTGCTTGCAGTGCTCCATGCCGGGCTCGGGCTCGCGACCGGGGTACTTGGCCATGATGGCGGCCTTCTCGGGGTCGATCTTGTCCTCGCCGCGCTTGACCTTCTCGGGGCTTCCCGCTCCGGTGACCGCCACGCTCTCCTGTCGTCGCTTGTGGCTCTTGAGGTGGGGGTTGTTGGACGCCATGACGAGCTTCGTCGGGCTCTGGCTGCTGGGTGTCTGGCTCTTAACGATCACCGTGCCGAGCGGGGTCTCGGGGTCGATGAAGCCCTTAGCCGAATCGCGCCCCGTGTTGGGCAGATACGCGTTCGAGAGCTTCGCGTCCTGCGAGATGGCGTTGTTCAGGTTGCGCAGGAGATGGTAGGCGCCTTCGGGGTCGACCGAGTCGAGCTGCGCAAGCGCGTCGGATAACTTGCCGAGAGCCTCGCGCTTGGCCATGTTCGAGGTCTGGGCATGTAACTCGGCGAGAGTGGGCTCAGCAGCCTTGGAATAGAGGCGACGTCCGAGGACGGCTTCTTTGCTGGTCGCATCAACCGCGTAGGGGTGTTTGTTCTCGTCCGCAGTCATCGTGTTCGAATTCGAGTTCGAGTTCGAGTTCGAGTTCGAGTGGGTGTTTGTGTTTGAGTTGAGAGATGTAACTTGGCCGGATGTGGAACTGTCAGATGGCACTCTTCTAAAGAGTCTTTGGGAAGATCCAGAATTGCCAAATGACATGTCTGGTTGCAATGGGCGCCTCGTTGCAGGTGCAGGCGGGCCTCGCATGGACCCGCTGTTTGAAGCCTGGGCTAAGGAAGGCTGTCTGCGCATCGTGGCTCGGCGCATAGTAACTGGAGCTACAGTTCCTGTTGCTGGAGAAGATGGCTGTAACGGGGCATCCTTAAGGTCCATTCTGCGCAGTGCTTCTTCCGTAGAGAAGATTGACGATGGCTTTCGAGACTTGACCGTTCCTCTCTTGGGAGCCACCGTTCTAACCGTGTCGAAAACCCATTCGTCACTCTCATCCTTAGGGGAAAGATCCTGCATGGTTTCTTGGTAGAATGCTCTACTCTTCTTCTTGGTCTTGGACACATCATACTTGCGTCGTCTCTCGATCAACTCCTGCAATGCTTCCACCTTACCTGACGTTCTGACAAAGCGATGCTTAATCAGGTCCTTTGCCGAGGGTCTACGGTCAGGGTCTTTGATGAGACACTGCGACACGAAATCCTTGAAGTCCTTGGAGAAGTTACCCTCCAACTTAGGCGGAGCATTCTTAGGGATATTGAAGAGTGCCTTCATAGGGTGCAGGTTGGCATGTGGCGGCTCTCCATTTGCCATTTCCATAGCTGTGATGCCCAACGACCAGATATCAGCTTTAAAGTCGTACCCAGCTTGCTGAATGACTTCGGGTGCCATCCAGAAAGGGGTACCGACGAATGTGTTGCGTTGCGACTTGATGTTCGTGAGCTGGGCGGCCACTCCAAAGTCGGCCAGCTTGACCTTGCCCGTCTCTGAAAGAAGGATGTTGGCGGCTTTGATGTCTCTGTGAATCTTACCCTCGGCATGGAGGTATTCGAGGCCTCGGAGCAGTTCACGACATATGATGGCAATGTGTACTTCGTTGAAGGTGGATGGCTCGGGTTTGAGCTGCGAACAATGATAAGTCAGATGTCACAACTTGACAAGTTCTGTCGGATGGGATATATTTACCAAGTCGAGACAGGATCCGCCGCCCAGATATTCCATTACAATCCATAGCTTACTTCCTCGCAGGAAACTAGCCTTATACTGTGTTACGTACGAACTGGCACATGTGCTCAGAACCGAGATCTCGGCTTGGATGTCTTGGATATCATCTTCGGTGGATTCAAGGTCAATCTGCACAAGGGTGAGTTAGTGATTACTCTTTGGGTATATGGGAAGAAGACAAGCTACTCACATGCTTGATAGCCACAACTTCACCCGTCTGTATCTCAATGCCTTTATACACTATGCCGAAGCTGCCACCTGTAGCGCCAAAGCAAGGTTAACTTATACTGTTTCTTAGTACATAGTTGGGATTGGGAATCACTCACGGCCAAGTTCCTCTAGGACCTGGTAGTGGTTTGCAATCGCTTCCGTCCCCATGTCGCCGGTAGATGAGTGCGATCGCACTTCTACTTGAATCAATTGCACCAATGCGAAAATATGAGATGAGGACTCGATGTCCTGGTGTCCTGATAGGCGTCGCACTGCCTGTAGCACAAAATGGCGTAAAGAGAAAAACGTAATGCTGCACTATGTATGTTCGGCAGAAAAGGATTTGAGTAGTGACTTGAGTAGTGACTTGAGTCGTGACTAGAGTTGTAGGCGACGGGCTACGTTTGTAAATAAAAGAGTGCGGCGTCTGGTAATAAAAATGAGTGACGGAGCGACGGTTGTCTACATTAATTTGCGATTGCTCTGCTGGTTGCTCGGGTGGAAGCTCCTAAAGAGCTATGACCAACAACAATCTACCGTTCTGGGGGTAGCGTGGATCTTATTAGAGGGAGTTAACCGTGGGTTCGGGCTACGAAATACGTTTGTACCTACTATGTAATAATTCGGGTGTTATGATCCTTGGTACCTAAGCTATTAGCGGTATCAGCACTTGATCAGTCGGCCTCCTCTTGCGCGACATGGAAGAAGTCGAAGGTTTCTCTCTTTGTAACTTGGCGATATTTTTCATGGTGGATTGGCAAAGACGGATGTCTAAGAGAAAAAGAGGTTAAGGCGCATATGCTGGGCTACGTCTTTCTGATAAAGCGTACATGAGATGCACCTCTCATGTTTTACATGCCAGTGGCTACATTAGCGGCATCGATATATGCAAGGTGAATCCGGGATTCTGATTTGTGAATGGATAAGACGTAAACATTGGAGCGTCATGCGTTGATTGTCGCTATGTACTCACTCTATCCTATTACGCCTAGGTTTCTCTTTCTTTTTTCTCTCTTCTTCTCTAGAGCTATATAGGATGTTCAATTGAATTTAATTGAATATGATATAGAAAATATCCTATATGTAATTTTTGCATCATAGTGTCACTTCTTGTAGAGTTGATAGAGTTGATATCTCTTAGACCGACTGTCTATGCAGGTACATTACTCGACTTACACAGCAACCAGATGATGGCACTAGAACCCCTAAAAGCCAAGGATTAGATGAGCTAGTACATGTGCAGATGCGGGAAGGGAAGAAACCTTGTTTAAAAAAGTCAAGTCTGTGGAGCTGAAGCATTATGTACATACTTTAGGTACCTTAGGTACATATATCATAGATGTTGCCGGGCAACCAAAAATGAAACCCCTCTGTTTTCCTACGATGGTTGCGCCAAGGTACCTAACTGCAGTATGCTCCAATAACACTCTGAGCTCTCAATATCGAACCGTATGTAGATTTCCTTCGCTGTATCCCAATCACAGTCGTTGGATCTCACCTGATGTGCTGGCAATCTCCAGAATCCCACTGCTTTTCTGCACTTGCTATTACTGCATTCCCATTCTCGCTTCTCACCTGTGTGGGTGCTTAGCAGGTCACAATAAGCATAATAATACAGCGTATTATTACAACCGCTTGTTGATCTACCCGTCTGGATACCCACGGGCACAGGACTACACGGCATCAGCGTACTACACCGCTTCAGATGCTATCGAGCTCTCCTGCACGTATTTACTCCATCGTCTTGCAGCAACTGCCGCATACCGCTGCGAGAAATAAAGAATACCCTCGAATCCCGTCAAAAAAGTTTGTCAGACTTGCACTAACACCGCATATTCAAACTGGCGAATAAACGATTATCTAAACTGCGAACATCGGCACGATGGGCTCAGCACCGCCGCTACCGACGCGGTTTCCGTGCTGGTGCAGAGCCGTGTACTCTTGGGGAGGAGAAGTATGGCCTCAGTTTTCATGCTGCTACGGTGGTGTATTTGTTTATTTTTTTACTAACCTCTAAATCAGTCACAACACGACTTGGGATTTATCGAAGGGGATTTAATAGAATGTCTAAACGCAGGCGATGGATCGTGGTGGACGGGCAGATTACGGCGAAACAAGACAGTTGGCGTCTTCCCGTCTAACTTTGTCGAAGTGCTGCCTGATGATTTTCGACCCGTTACCAGATCAGCGAGCCCGTTGACATCGAGTCATAGCCCGAGTCCAACAAACACGCCGCAAAAGTCGAAGTCGCGAAATTTCCGAAAACCATTCGAGGCTTACGCTAAGGCACCTCATTACACAACAGCAAAACAGCCCGAAATAATCAGAAACATATCTCACACGCCACCGAGACAAAACTCGGGTGGGTCGTTCAGGAACAGTGGGAATAGTGTACATCGCGGGATTGATCGTGACCCGTCGCCATCCCAAGCCCGGGTACAGATTTCGAGAGCTCCGTCGCCTGCGCCGCCGGTAAATTCATATCATTCAAGAGCTCCGTCACCTGCACCGCCGGTGAATTCATATCATCCAAGAGCTGTCTCTCCAGCACCTCCGCCCATGAATCATTACAACTCCAGAGCTCCTTCCCCAGCTCCGCCGCCTCAGATGTACGATTATCAACAACGAGCGCCATCACCAGCCCCGCCTCCAGTACATCACTACGGCTCGAGGGCACCATCGCCTGCTCCGTCATTTAATTTCAAGCCGTATCGACCCGGGGCTGAACGCAACTCACCACCTCCGCCAGCTCCACCACCGCACCGTCACGTCGTCACGAGGGGCAACTCGAATGCGTCAAACGTATCATATGATAATCGACGACAGCAAGAAGGATATCACACACCAAGAGTGCCTTCTCCAATGCCTCATTCGCCAGCTGCTGACGGTTTTACCCCCTCACCACTGAGAGAGGCGATGGATGGCGTAATCGAGCAGTTAGATGCGTTAGGTATGGCACGTGAGAGCGATTCCCCTGAGCCGCCTTTCGACCCGTGGTCGCCGGAGTCCTTCGACATGGTCCACCACCGATCAAGAAGAAAAGCACAAGCGAGACCGCAAACATCTATGGGTGTTCCGCTTCAGGATTCGGGGTACGGATCACTGCACGATAACTCGTCGCAGGACAGCGCACATCACAATGGTTTTCAACAACGACAGCACGATCAGCCGCTTCCGCAGCTGAATGGTTATGTGGAGAGGATGGAAACTCGACTTCGGAAGATGCATGACCACAACTCGACTATGCCGACAGTCGACGATGATGATACGGGCCCTCCACCGCTGCCGCCGCTCAAGAATCCGATGTACAGCAGACCGAAATCTTCTTTAGGGGACCGCGCTTTTGGGGAACGCAAATTCCTTCGCAAGCAAAAATCATCCTACGAGGTAGGTCACTTGGACAGGACCGCTACGACGAAGACGAACTCGACGAATGCGACGAATAGCACACAAACTACGAACCGAAGTCTAATGAGCGGTGTTTCTGCGGGCGGCATCAGCGCTACTAGCGCTGGTAGCCTGGCTAGAAAGAACCAGCGAGCACGGAGTGCACTAGGCTTTCGTGACGGCGATGATGATTGGGACGCGACCCGACCGACCACACCATTCACCGGTGTATCTTACCATCCTAGCCACTCTACATCGGCTATGCGACCTCAATCGCAAGCGGGAGTCCACGAGGACGGAATTGCTGCTATAGGCGGTCTCGTGCAACCTGGAATTGTGAAACCGAAGAAGCAAAATTTCATCAAGAGGATTCTAGAAGCGACCAAGACCGGTGTCGCCAGCGGTCGCAGTAGTATTGCGACCGGCTCCGGGTCTGCGCAGACATCGCCGAATAAGCGTTCAATACCGAACGGGCTCACGGGGATTGCAGGGGGTGCTAGCACCACCAACCTGTTACGAGGAGGAGACGCGGCTGCCGATATGGGGCTAAGTAATGGCGTGGACTGGGTTCAGGTACGACGAGATGTGAATCGATCGAATACTCTAAGCAAAAACGAACGAAGCGAGCGACGCGACCGCTGCATGATGCTGGATTATCCAGCAATAGATCCCGTGGATGAGCTTCATGGGAGCGTGGAAGGGGACGAAGGTGCCGACGGGATGCCAGTCCGTGAACCAATCAACTACCAAGTCATAAATCTGAGCCAGGTGGACAAGAACTCTCGATTTATCGGCAGCCTACCGCCGATGACCACAGCCGTCACCCTCGCGACGACCTACGTATGCAGGCCGTACCGGAGCGAAGCCCAGCGTCTCCGCGCCATTTTCACCTGGGTTGCGGAGAAGGTCACTTGGGAGGAAGACTTCGAAGGCGAGGTGGACACGCGGCGTGTGATCCAAGCCAAGAGAGCGTGTGCCGAAGAGTACGCCGTTCTCGTGCACGAGATGTGCACGGCAATCGGTATACACTCCGAAATCATCCGCGGCTACCTCAAGACCCCCGGCGAGATTCCCGAGACGGGCTTAATGCCGCGATCGAACCACTGGTGGAACGCGGTCGTCATCGATAACGAGTGGCGCATGATGGACTGCTGCCTGGCGAGCCCCTCGAACCCCCGCCGCGGGCTGTACTCGAGCGCCGGCAGCGGGACGGCCGAGTCTTGGTACTTCCTCGCGCGGCCGACGGAGCTCTGCTGGACGCACATCCCCGAGCACCACAGCCAGCAGCACGTGTGCCCGCCGGTGGCCCACGAGACGCTGCTCAACCTGCCGGGCGCGTGTCCGCCATTCTTCAAGCAGGCGATCGCCATGGTGGACTACAACACGTCGCTGACGCGGATCGAGGACCTCGAGATGGTCCACATCAAGTTCCACGTGCCGGCGGACATCGAGGTGGCGGCCGAGGTGGAGACGCGCGGGTTCACGCGGGACGCGGACGGCGACGTGTTCGAGAGCGGCGAGGTGGTCAAGAAGCGGGCGCTGGCGCAGGCCGACTGGTGCGGGGGGAGCAAGCGGTACACGGTCAAGGCGCTGCTGCCGGGCGACGAGGGCACGGGCGTGCTCAGGGTGTACGCGGGCCGGCGCGGGCTCATGCACAGCATCAAGGACGTGCCGCACCCGCTCGCCTTCGCGCTGCCCATCATCCACACGGGCGAGAACCCGCCCTACGAGTTCGTCACGCGCCACCCCACCCCGCACGCTCAGCGCCACGACATCTACGTCGTACAGCCCCAGTGCCAGCGCCTGGCCCTCAACAACACGTTCGTGTTCGCCATCCGCCAGCACCCCTCCTTACCGTCGGGTAGTGGTACTAGTGCTAGCGGCAGCAGTGCCAGCGGTGGAGCGACGAGCCCGGTCCCGTTCCTGCGCCCGGGCAGCGCGATGAGCATCACGAGCGGCAGCGCGGCGGGCTCGAACCCGAGCTCGGCGACGGGCAGCATCGCGGGCCGGAAGCCGGCGAAGCTGGCGATCCAGACGCCGGGCGGCAAGATCCTGCGGCTCATGCGCAAAGAAGAACGCGGCGGGTTCGGCCGCAGCGGTATCGGTGTTGGCGGGCGCAGCGCCACCGGGAGCAGCAACAGCGGCAACGGAGAGGACGAGGCCAGCGATGGGGGGACGTGGGAGACCATCATCAAGTGCTCAGAGCGCGGGGTCTGGCGCGGACTGGTGCTCGCGGACCGCACTGCTAGGTGGTGCGTATTCGCCGAGTGGGTTTGCATCTAAAGGTCGAACCTACCTACCTACGGGGGCCGTTGATAATTAATTAAACGGTTGGCCGGACACAACCTGGAACGGCGGTTGCTTTTTATTGTACGCATTGCATTTACTTGGCGTTCGGAAGGCGGAGGTCGGAGGCGGAGGGCGGTCAAGACGTTTTCGGGAAAGGGAAAACGTCTCTATCGGAACCCAACGCGCTATACCGGTGTATACCTCTTTTTTATCTCACGGCCGGGATGGAAACTAATGTAACCTTTGCACCTCGAGGCGTTTTTTGTCACTTTTTTCTGGCGGCATTGGAAGATCAGGGGCTTGCCGGAATGGTCCCCTTTTTCTTCTTCGTTCTATTTCTTCATTCACGCCTTGCATATCGGGAGGGGACCGTCATACCAATGTTGTCAGATTCAAGAAAAATGTACTTCTAATTCGGAATGCTAGACCCGTCCAACAGAGAAATTCCGTTTAGCTAATACTGACTAAGTGAAATTTGCCCGTATGTTCTCGAAGTGTTTCTATTGTTGTACGGAGTAGAATAGACTGACTCGTAAAAAGCTTTGCTTACGTGCGACTTATTGATCACTTGACCTCGGGCAGCTAACTTCAAAGTCCCTAGAGAAGGCGCAAAAAAAAAAAACAGCTGTTCGGAGGCGTGGACAAGTCCGTGATTAAATACCTACATGTAGGTAATTATGAGATCTCTTTTTAAAAAAGGGGTTACGAGATGTTTAGATTCACGGGGTTCCCCGACTTCCCCTTATCTTAGCTTGTTGACCCTTACCATAGTAGTTGACACTAGGTGAGGGGCAAGGTGAGAGAGGGAGCGTAAAAACCAGCCTAACCGGACCTAGACTTCCGTACTATCCGCTGCGGCGGCGCCGTGGGATGTGTGGGATGTGTGGTTCGGCGCAAATCGAGAAGGGCCCAGAAATCCTTTCAATTTCGCTCTAGCTCATTAGTTTTAGCCTAGCTTACCACCACAGCCACAGTATATCGGTACAGCGCGGAAAACAGGTGACCTGTGCATACCTAGGTAGCTGTCTCGTACGACAACGACCGTTAGATAGGTATCTAGGTTCCTATTCCAACGGAGTCTGTATGATGTAGCAATAGATTTCGAAATGTTGAAGATTGTTGAGATGATTGGGGTTACCCCTACACCCTTTTCTATTCGTTATCGATAGCTTCGCATATCGCCTAAGCCAATCAGTCCGGCGTCGCAAGCGGTTTTTTTATGAGGATAATAGACCGAGTCGGACCGTCTTCGCTCTGTGTTAATGGGCTAGTAAGTAGTAGTAAGTTATCTTAAGCTTGGGGTCTGGGGAAAAAAAGGTCCTGGAGGAAAAAAAACCCCATCATGATGTGAATGTGTGAATGTGTGAATGTGGTGAATTGAAACTGGATTCTAGAATGCTCTCTAATTGAGACCCCTATGTAATTGATACCGAGGAGCTGGAAATAGACGATCTACCCATCGTCGCATCGTTTAGTGTCGTCTTTCCACTGCCTCGGTATCGATTTTATAGGGTCTCATGTTTTTTTAGTATTTAAATTTTTAAGCCTCCTGATCGTTTCTTTCTTCTCTGCTAAGTTGGTGCAGAACCCCTAGTGTAGCTTAATCTGACATAATCAGCTGCTCTACCTGGTTTTTCTTTTCCTTCTAGAATAGGAGCGAGAAATTACAGGTCGCCTAGCCAAGTCCAGCCAATTGCCGCGTGCGAATCACGCTACCAGCGGAGCCGCATCCTCTGGCAGCTCTGGTAAAGCCCCGTCGAGCCAACGACAAAACGGCCGACGCTATCGCCGCTGCTCCACAATGGAGCCGAGTGCACCGAGTCAAGTCCACAGCGCTATGTCTTCTTCTTGTTTTCCCTCTTCACTCTTCGCTCTGCGCTGTAGGTTCTAGTTTAGCGAGTTAGAATCGGCCAATTTTCTCTTCTTAAGGGCCTTTTTACGTCACATCATTCCTCCTTCTCGCTTCACGGCCTCTACCGGGCCGACCGGTCAAGAGCCGGGGTGTGTGTATGGAAGTTGGACAGGAATAGGGGAGCAGGGGAGTTTACGTATCCTCCAGCACCGGCGTTATGGTGTAGTGGATTGTTTCTTCAGCTCTTTTCCTGGAGACTGGAGACTGGAGTTGATGATGGGGAAAAAGTATGGGGAGAGGGTGAAGAAGGCCCTCTTCCACACGAGCTCCGTCGCGGTCGGGGTTGATACTATGGGACTATGGGGATTGGCGGAGATATGCTGCACTCCGGACTTTTTTTTGGCCTAATAATACGAGTCTATTAGGCCGAATTTTTTCTTGCTTGATTTCGAGGACTCAACGCTATGCCGGTTTTCCTATTGCAGCATCTCATCCCCGAAGTTGTTTGTGGTGTGATGCTGTATTGGACCGAATAGCATGTGACGAGATGAGTCCCTATCGAGTCATGGGATTTCATCTCAAAGAACATCAATTGACAAGTATTTCATTTTAGCATTGGGGACTGTTAGATATTAAGACTTTTTAATGTAAGCAGGAAACTCACGATAGCTTCATAATTAAGCAATGCGTATAATATCAAGACATATTGCTTGGTATATTGGACGTGGGTGGGAGACTGTGGGGAGCTTCAGGGGATTTCAAGGTGACCGAATATTTCGGCGTGTGTGATGGATGCATGACGCGTTGTAGCCAGGTAGCCAGGTTAGCCAGTAGCACGCCTAGTAGCACACCTCGGGGGACCCAATGTAACCTCACCCTAAGCCCCAAGTTTCCAGGTTCCAAGGTCCCCAAAATCTCCTCACCGTCCCAGAAAAACGTAAGGTTCCTGGGTTACTATGTAGAATGGGGCGGCTAGCGGTAGACCGGGTTGGGATCGTGACCCCGAGGGGATGGCGTCTGGATTCTGGAGTGCTCTGGACATTTTGCGGGTTGACCTCGTGCTGATGCCCGTGGAGACGCTTGCCCGTAGTATGTACCTGGCATGTGGATTTTGCAATTAAATGGTACCTTTTTCAATCTCGTCTCTGGGGGAGCGGAGGTGGGTCCGACGTGTAGTTTCCATCAAAGAAGGTGCAACGGATGAGATCTGGGTATCTGGCAACTGCGATGTGAGCTGTAATGTTGCTCCTTCCTGGTTACTGGTTTGCCGTAGTAACGGATTGTACTTATGTATTTAAGTGACCTCGCCTGCTCTTATTGATCACGTATTTTTTTCCACACTTCCTCATTGTCAACCAGCAACTAACATCAGCACACATCTCTTCGAGATAAAAAGTGTGCCTTGCCCCTTTCAACAACTCGTTCACAACTTGTCGTCCTTCATTATTCTTCACGACAAGTCATATCCACAAACTGCCAACTACTCTCTCGCATCGTCGCTTGACGCATACAACAACCAACACTTGCGACATCACCGAACCCACCTTCGAAATGGCTGGAGGTGCAGTTCCTCACGGCTCGGCCGACGTCTCCCGCGTCGAGGCCCCCGTTACTCTCAAGGCCTACATGATGTGCGCCTTTGCCGCCTTTGGTGGTATCTTCTTCGGCTACGACAGTGGTTACATCAGCGGTGTCATGGGAATGAACTACTTCATCCACCAAATTGAGGGTCCTGATGCCACCGTTCTCCTAAGCTCCCACAAGTCGCTGATTACTTCCATCCTCTCTGCCGGCACATTCTTTGGTAAGCAACAAGACCTCGTTGCCCTTCGTTTTCCAGATGACTAATTTGTGGAATAGGCGCTCTCATTGCGGGTGATGTCGCCGACTGGGTTGGTCGACGAACCACCATCATCGGTGGCTGTGTTGTCTTCCTAGTTGGTGTCGTTCTCCAGGTCGCCTCTGCCGGATTGGGCCTCCTCGTAGCCGGCCGACTTGTCGCTGGTTTCGGTGTCGGTGCCGTCTCTGCTATCCTGATTCTCTACATGTCCGAAATCGCACCTCGAAAGGTCCGTGGAGCTCTCGTCTCCGGCTACCAGTTCTGCGTCACCGTCGGCCTGCTCCTGGCGTCTGCTATCGACTACGCCACCCAGGACCGAAACGACAGCGGCTCTTACCGAATCCCCATCGCAATCCAGCTGCTCTGGGCTATCATCCTCGGAACCGGTCTCTTCTTCCTTCCCGAGTCCCCTCGATTCTTCGTCAAGAAGGGCAAACTCGACAAGGCCGCCGGCACCTTGGCCCGCCTCCGGGGTCAGCCTATCGAGTCTGAGCTCATCCAGGACGAGCTGGCAGAAATCATCGCGAACCACGAATACGAGCTTTCCGTCGCCCCCGATGGTGGTTACTGGAGCACGTGGGGCAACTGTTTCCGCGGCTCTATCTGGGAGGGCAGCAGCAACCTCCGCCGCACCATTCTCGGTACTTCCCTACAGATGATGCAGCAGTGGACTGGTGTCAACTTCGTCTTCTACTTCGGCACCACGTTCTTCCAGGACCTCGGTACCATCTCGAACCCGTTCTTGATCTCTCTGATTACCACGCTTGTCAATGTCTGCTCCACGCCCATCTCGTTCTGGTCGATGGAGAGGATCGGCCGCCGACCCCTGCTCCTCTGGGGTGCCCTGGGAATGGTCATCTGCCAGTTTATCGTCGCCATCATCGGCACCATCACCAGCTCCCCCGCCGCCGTCCAGGCCATGATCGCCTTCATCTGCATCTACATCTTCTTCTTCGCCAGCACTTGGGGCCCCGGCGCCTGGGTCGTCATCGGCGAGATCTACCCGCTGCCCATGCGAGCCCGCGGTGTTGCCCTCTCGACTGCAAGCAACTGGCTGTGGAACTGCATCATCGCCGTCATCACCCCCTACATGGTCGACCAGGACAAGGGCAACTTGGGCGCCAAGGTCTTCTACATCTGGGGCGGCCTCTGCACCCTCTGCTTTGTGTACTCGTACTTTTTAATCCCGGAAACTAAGGGACTGACCCTCGAACAAGTCGACCGCATGTTGGAGGAGACGACACCCCGAACCTCGGCCAAGTGGGTACCTCACTCTACCTACGCCGCCGATATGGGTTTCACAAGCAAGGCCGCTGTTCACCATGTCCAGCACGCACAAAAGGAGGAGGTTTAAGGGGTTGGAGGGTGTCTATCTGGTGATTGAAGGCGTTAGTGAAAAGGTGGATGGCATCACGGCATCGGCGTCAAGGAGTCTCATGAGTTAAGCTCCGTAATGAATGAATTACTTGCACAAGCACACTTATTGGTGTGTTTTTTTTACTTTGTCCACGATGACGAGTGTGATGAGTGTGGCCCTGTGCATTTGAGCTGGCAAGCTGAAAGAATGGTTTAATTAGGGGATCTGACGGGGAAGAGTACTTGCACACTTGCATGCTCAATCTTGAGATTCAGGGCTGACGGAGGTCGCCTCTAATAAGTGTACTTTTAAGTTACTCTACTTCGGTTGAGATAGTTCTTCTAATGGCTACACGATCTCAAACACGCTGTCTTATATGAAAATAATTTCCAACCGGGCTATCCTGATGGTAACGCAACTCCTCCTAGGCAGTTCAGGAGTTGCGCTCATGCCCCTTCCTAACTACCTACCTAATGAAGTGGTTATTCTCGGTTTCCTAGCCTAATGGAAGCAATGTAGATCGTTCGTGGCACGAGACGTGATCTTAGGGGGGCTAGATTCTCAATTACCATATCTTTCAGGGGAGGGAGTTGTCGCGAGCCTCCGCAGTAAAGGCCTCCGGGGACAGCGCGAAGGGCAGATGGATTATGCTATTCACGCGAGGGCGGCGAGCATAGACAGCACTTGCCACATCGGCGTAGAGTCTCGAGCGAGATTCTGGCAGCACCTCGCCGGTGTTGAGATACACTACGGAGGACGGGGCCTGGTTAAGCTGTCGAGCTCATTTACTCGGTGTTCTCTTGACTGGCGCAATATGAGCTCGCAGTGGGAAGCGGGCTCACAACTGAACGGCAACAGCAGAGCTGTCTTGGCGTGAACCCATTATATGATGACCTAGGGAGAGCTTAGCGAGGACAGAGACGGGAGAGAAGAGTTGGTAGGCGGGTATACAATGCAAATATGTATATTTGAACCTTTAATTCTAGTTTCACGATACGCCTAGAATATCGTGTTGTCGAGGTCGAAGCTAGAGCATGAGTAGGAGTACTCGGTGAGCTGGTACTAGGTGCTTGTTACCTCCAGGCCAACCCTCAGTTCGAAAGACTTAGTGCTGTCGACAGCATGTTCCTAAGTAATCGTGCCTCCGTCTTGAAGAATTGAAAGTGCGTATTTGCTTTTTGTCTTCAGCTTTACTCAGGGGTCAGATCACATTTAGTATCACTAAGTCCCTAAAGGCATTAAGATCTACAGATAGCCAATCCACCATGGAATACGAAGAGACTAGTCTCTCTGTTAGTTTACTCGTGTAACTACTGGGCACATCCAGTCGACAACTCGTCGGGTGCTAAGTTTCTACGATAGCACCCGCAAGCTTGCCGACCAGCACTTCCGAATCCCATGCGGCTCTACCACGACTAAAATGTACCGCACGTCTGCCCGCCGCTAGATAGTAGACGTGCCTAGGTACCCGGACTTCGCAATCTTGGAACTTTGGGGAATTACCATGGCCCAGGATGTTAGGGCTGCTGGCGCCTGAAAGCAAAATGTGACGCACGTGTGCACACTCCACGTAACCAGGCCCGGAAACAAGACGCCCGAGAATTCTCTCCAGGGCGTCATACATATGTGCCTCTATGGTTATGAAAGATGGATCGTACGGCGGGATCTATATCCAAAAATTTCGTACATCACGACTGCTAGCCATAGGTATCGGCATTGAAAGGCCGCTTGGGTGGTCTTCTGGGGCGGTGGATTGTAGAGATATGCCTTAAAGATGACGTCTAGAGTTGCTCTATTCCGAGCGGAATGGGATTAATCGGAGTAACGCTTTGTAGTAGGGACGGAACAGAAGCCAAATAGTTTTGAGGTCATTCTGACGGAACCGTATGCTACGGCAAGGGGGGGCGGCGACGCTTCGAGAGGTAGATCTCGGTAGCGAATTGAGCGTAGCAGCATGCCCTCCTAAGACATAGACGACATCTGTGAGACGTGTTTATGCTAGTATCAAGAACTCGGCGACAGTTTCTAAGGATTCTGTGAAGCTGCAGTCTCCCTCCCTCGCGGTGTTACAGCATCATCATCACGCGCTTAAGGGAGGGAGATCGGTCAGACACACTTACCGACAGGCGCGCTTAGGCAGGCTTCACCCGCAACATTCTCGGCAAGTTCTTCCTGTGGTCGCATCCACACGTCCGCGGGACTGACCTGTCTAAAAGGCCTGCGGGCGAGCAAGTCCCGCAAAGGCGAGACGCGCCCTAGTTAGAAAGGTCTGCTTCCGCGAGCGAAAAAAAAAATGCATGCGTGGTATTTGGGAAGCGCCGGCCAATTGGAAGCCCAAGATCGCTCAAGGCATCAGAGGGCCGGATAGGGAAATATTATGGAAGACTTCCTGGTAAACACCATGTTCGCTGGGGACGCAAGCCCCCAAACCCTTATTAGCCGGCGGTAGACGTCGAGGTCGACAAAAAGAAAATCTTGGCCCGGTATTTCCCAATGCGGTTGGAGCTAACGGGACAGCGATCCTCGGTAGCGAATAGAGCAGCTCGACTTTACCCATCTAGGTAGTCAAAATTGCAGAAGAAAAAAGGGCCACACACCGTATAGGATACCGGGGGAAATCCGTCCTCTGAATACCAGTTCTTGGCGTTGAAATCATGATACGGCACAGTAAGGGATTTTTCTTTCTGGCTTAGAAGCGCTTCGGCTGCTCGCCGACTGGAAAGCTAGCTAAAGCGACGTCATCTGCCATCGCAGGTGATGTTCTAGACTTAAGGCACGGGCTTATACGGTGATCCTAGTCTAAGGGGCCGTTTTGGCGATGACGGAAGCTGGTCAGCATCCAAAGTCACGGAGGACAGCTGGTAGACTTCCGGGACCGGGATATAGAGACGGAGCGAATACACCCTGGCGATGGGACGGATTATGACGCTTGGTATAGCCCACGCAGAGCTCCAGAGCGGCCCAATGTGGCATGAGGGAAAAGGTTAGGGCTAGATGGGATACTGCAAGTGAGATGCTTACCATCTGGGAACTGATATGGCCTTAAGTTACCCACGTGCCGCAATGCTATGCAGCGACGCAGCATTGGTCAATGGAATGATGGGCCATAGTGGACCGTACTCGCATGAATCGAGTATGCATGCAGGCCGAGATAATAGAGCCGAGAAGATCGGCGGCACCCCTGGCTTTCCATGTATGCAGATGTCGATGCAGTTTGTTTTGAACAGCCCACAGGCTTGTGACGCTATGGTCGAGAAGGAAATCCAGTGGGCATGACGCTCTCATAGAACAATTGGATTAGACGGTGAATGATATAGAAGTTTTTAGGCACCGTAAAAATTGGGTACGTAGAGATAGAGGCCTAAGCTAGGAGCGAGACGACTTTGGCTATCTCGCTGTCGCCGTCGCAGCTGTAGCCACAGCTAGATCAATAAGCACCTATTGATAGCTCCCAACCAGGCCACATGTACGTACATATTTCACACTATAGCACCATGGGGTACATGGACCTTGTTAGGGGAGTCCATTGGCTAAATGGTGAAAAGCCGACATCTCAAGTAAGCTGCGATGCATGATACGGTATAAGACGGCACGACACAAGACAAGCTTGTACTTGAATGTATTCAAGCCATCATTCTTGCTCGAGAGTTGTCAAGCAACGACTTCTGCTGACGGCACGTGAGGCCTATACGCTTGAGATCTCGTCTACCGAACCAGGTTCGCCGGAGTGTTTAGCCGCGGTAGTATGCTTTGAAAGAGCTCACATGGCAAGTCTCGTGGCAAGCTGCGCAATATGCACGAGTAGACCTCGCGCGTTACATCTGTGAACTGTAAGCTTATACCGCAAAATGGTGGCCACACCTAGCCGTGTAGATTAGGTATATTTCGTGATGACCTACGATGCTCTAAGCCATGTCCACTGACGCAATCCGAGTCCCCCGAGTCTGCACGAGGCTGAATGCGGATGAGCTGGTGTTGGTATCATTGCCTAAGTGCTTCATAGAGATGTTGCGTTCCTAAAGACTCGTTGGGTGGTAGTAAACTGGTAGATGCCATGTCCGTATACCCGCAACTTCGTTTCTGCGGGATACCATTTTCGGTGTACACGTATCAAGTATTGACTTGTGTTAAGTGGATTAAGGAGAGAATGTCTGCTTGAGGGTTGTGTAGGACCTCAACTATGAGTGACTACCTCAGCGGTAGAGTAGGAAATTGGACCAAAAAGTGTTGGCCATCTGGGAAATCGAACCCCAAGGCCTAGGCATACTCATAACTATACTTTTTAATAATAGCTTTAAGACTGGTATTTGCTAGGCCGTATCAACTCGGACATTCCTTTGCCTTCGGGGGGGGGGGGGGGGGGGGGGGGATGAATGATGGTTCTAAGTTTGCCATAGCTTATATGGCTTTGCGAGCCAACTCAAGCTGAAATGCTCGAGCGTCGAATAAAGGGGCATACTCAATTTAGTAAACTCTATCCGACACCGAGAACTCCATAAACGCCGATTCAATTGCATCCCCTCGGGACCGTTTCCATCCTCAGACGATGGATTCGCGAGGTATAGTTGCAATGTGGCTTGCGCTATTTCCGCTGCACCGTTGAAGACTTGGACATGCTCTACGTACCTTAGTAGGCATGCTGCTGATTGAGAGAGAGATGCGGATGCGTTGCTGTGAGGGTAACCCATGCGTGGTGGGCAGACAAGGGGTGGATAAAATGACGATCAGTCACAATCTACATTTTACCTGTAGCGTAACCGTCGTGACCGGCGTATGGCGTTTGGGCTGGTTCCCAGTTTGCCCAATCGGCAGGTTCCATGAGGCGCTGTTGGTAAATAGTTGGGCGAAGGCGAGGTCTCAACGCGACGGAAACGTACGATAGGGGCCAAGGATTTGCCTTGCAGACTGACGTCGAAATGGGCCGAGAATTTCATCGTGCAATGTATCCGAAGAAAATCTTTGAACAATCCAACATGAACCATGATCATGGTAGGTATACATTTTCTGATAGTTGGGCTCGAGCATCCAAGATCGCGCCAAGAGAGAGGCTCGATATATTAGCATATCATACAGCCCACTTCTTGGCCATTGGATACGTCGTGGGAATGCTCGTCTAGAGACTCATGGAGACTCATACTGAACGAAGGGCGACAAGAACCACAAGGATAGTAAGTTGCCGTACGCGACTTGTAGTCTCGGGCAGCCGTCATAGTTGGCTTCTTTGCCTTTGTCCCCTCCCCCTCGCGTTTTTCTTAGGTGAGGTCGGTTCCCGCCCTCCATACTCCCAGACCTTGATCTCGGGCCCGGGTCACTAACTGGAACTCCGGGGCGGCTTGCTGCATGGACCAATCCATAATTTTCAAGGACCCAGTATTGCAAGTCTCAGAATCGTACCGTAGACGCGGGCCACGAACCCGCCCAGATGAAAATGAGGTGGCTGTTTTTGTGCGACAGAAAACCCTGGTCGTGGATTGACCACTGCGTTAAGAGATGTCGAAGGGAGATCCCATGTTACAGGAGACAATTGTGACGGCTCGTAACAACTGGGGAATGCTCCGCTAAGAGTTTGAAGGGGGAAAAATCAATTTCGGGATAGAGGTCGAAGGATCATACGTACGAGAACGAGGCTATACAAAGTAGAAAAGGGGAAAGTGAAAAAGTCTTGTTTTATCATGAACATGACATTACGTCGGCGACTTAGGTAAGATGGAATGAAGAGTTACGTTACCATAACCGTACATATGACTGTATGGGAGCTAGATGTATCTGTAAGAACTTATCGATAGCACTCTATAGGAGGGGAATTGCAGTTCCAATACATAAAAAAAATTAAAAAAATTAAAAAGCAAAAAGCAAAAACTTCTCAGGTGCATATTCTACCAATTGCAAGACTCCTAAATCCATCAGCGAGGCATTGTCGCATTTCAGCTCAGCCCTACGACTAACGACCGTTAACTACATACCTTGCATGGTGGTATTGAATATTACGAATTAATTGCAAGATATATTATCTAGATTGACGAGAGTCTGTCCGGGCCCAGGTCTATATCAACCCACAGTTGTTACTGAAATATTTACATGACTCCTGATTATGGGTACATTCTTTATTCTTTATATATTCCAATTGAAGGCGGGTAACGGGTATCGCTCCAATTGGACTATTATAGGTGTCTCGCTAAGTCTTGCACCTGTACGATGGAGCGGATGAAGGTAGCAGATGGCACGTATGGGCATGCAAGTCATTGAATTGAGCGCGTATCATTGCATATATCAATGCATACCTTGGAGGTAGGTATATGTGATCAACTGCCTCTTACCCCATGCCTATGCGTGAGGGACTTGGAGCAGAGAATAGGTAGAGCGTGGACATTAATCAGTTCATAGCTCCCGAGCTTCCCTTTAGCTATAGGTACCTCCTAAGACGACGAATCTAGATCCAATGATGGTTTCAGACCTAAGCTATCAAAAAATATGCCTTGTTTTGCATCGAAAGATGTCGCGCAGCTTGATTCCACATCGTCGTAGCTAAGCCTCGATGGCGATGGCTACGATCTATGGAATCAACGTTACCTACCTATGTCTACCTCTTTCTTCTACTATGCGCACTCCTTCAGATCCTCTCGCGGACATAAACGGCATCTATTCTGAAAGGTGCAGTTTCAGACTTCGAGATGGGAGAGGCGCTGCGCGGTCAGCCGATAAACTGCAAATTGTCGTGAGGAAGACGGAAACACGTTTGGCGACAGTAAAAACGCCATCGCCAGCCAAGTGCGGCAAAATCGCGTGACGTGACGTGGTGGTCGGGACTCGGGGAGCCTTGCGACACATTCGAAGAAACATGGCCCCGGAGCTAGCGGCTGCCATCCGCCATTCCACGCGCCATCGTCGTCGAGGGCCTTGTGGTCCGTGGTCTCTCTCTAGTCTAAATCTGCAGCTAGAATCCTTGTGTCAGATCTCTCGACGTGGTAGGTCGCTTCACCTTGGCACGGAGCGGCAGTGGCTGCGCTTGCAGAGATCTTCCTTTACTACGTTGTATACCTACGCCTCGGGGGGGGGGGGGAACCTGAGGATTAACTTAGCACTTGGACGGCAGGTCGACAGTACACATCCGGCGCGTTGAAACCCGTGACGCCCCCAGCAGCACACTGGCACACTGGCGAAGAGTTGCCTATTTATATCCTGCCGCACGCATGCCTACCTACCTGGGTAAAGGGTGAGAGAAGGATCAGCGCTGATGCTATTTCCGGCAGGCAACCCGTCCTGCGAACGAACGTCGCATCATATCTAGCTCTAGGCTCTAGGGTGCTGTGGCGTACCGGCAGCTTTTGAGCATCCTATTCCAAGATTTTTACTCTTTACTCTGGCTGTCTGGCATCTCGAGAGCTAAATTCGGCTATGCGAAGCAGAGCAATTGGTACCATGGCCGCATGTCAGGGGACCCATTGGGGGGACGCCATTGGGGGACCCTTTTCCGATTCACTATTCGTTACCTTGTTGCCGACCCCACTTATAATAACCCCCCAGTCTTAAGGGTCTCTAGTTTCTAGACCTGATTCTCTCCGATGTCCGTGCAAGCGGCTTTGACATGTCGCTCTGATAGAACCTTTTCTTCGTGAAACGTCAGAGTTGACGAGCTGCTAGAAGAAGCTCTACTAAGGATTCTCGCAGCGAATATCTGAAGCACGGTCCGTTCAAGGTAAGCCTAAGCCTCTCTGGTTTAGGTAGGAGGACGAAATTAGGTGAAGGCAAAGACTCGAAATGGGCAACACTTGTGTCACCGCTACACGACATATGATTCTACATATACGTATACGTACTCAGCAGACGGATGCGCGCTTATTGTTACGCAAGCTTACCTCGACTATTTTAACTACGGCTGAGACTAAGTGGTAGGTACCCTATCTTGTATATCTATACTTATAGTCTCACATACTACGAATAGGTATGATATATGTGTGTGATATATGTGTGTAGGTATATATAGGTAGGCATAGGCATAATACCAGGTACGTACTTAGGTAGATACTATATATGTGTGTAGTAGCTGGAGGTGAGCAGACTAGACTGTAACATAACCTTATGCAGAACGATTGATACCCGAGAGTCAACAATTCCCGATCCTTACGGCTACCTGCTTACCTACTATATGTCGACAGCACCTCGTGGGGGCGGTTTCGCAACTTTGACGCATCTCGACGGGCATCAACCCCTGTTAGGGAAGGGAAATCCGTACCTGCGTACCATGTACTCTGCGCCACAGGACCGCATTGGCGACGCAAAGGGGCATCTCGCCAGCTCGCGAGGTACTCGTTTTTAATCTCTTATACCGCGCAATTTAGAATATGCCGAGGCAGTTGTTCGCAAGCGTCGAGCTGCGGCTCCCGAAGGCCGCCTTACAGCTATTAACTACCACCTACTTGCATTTTAAGGGACCGGGACTTATGACGATCATTTAAACCACCTACCTAACCTACTAAACCTGCCTGAGGCTAGGTGTCTCCTATGCAAGTTGGAATGACAGTACATACCCCGAATAGTGACAAACGGCTTACTTCGTAACCAGTAAGCTAGCTCTCCCTGTCCCTCTCCCTCTCTCTAGCTTGTTGGAAAATCGGATGTTTCTAAGTTGTTATTTTGGTGTTGGTAGATAGCTCCAACGATTTCGAAACCCAAGCAAGCTCTCGCTCAAGCTTAAACCATCCCGTCGGGATTCGACTAGACAGGGCTTTAATTACTAGTCAGGAACGCAACTCGGATAGCTGTTTCAGAATCTCTTCGTGCGATCTACACGATCTAAGATTTGGGGTTGGTACTGTGTATACGTTGAGTACGTACGTGAGAAAAGATGCGAGGTGGATAAAAAAAATAAATAAAAAATGAAAAATAAAGGCTTGCATCCCTGTCACAGCCACGTTCCCCGTCATCCTCGATTGCTGACGCCAGGTGCATGGGTACATTCTTACCAAGGTATCGTCCACTAGGTACAGTACGCCCTTATAATATTAGCAATTGGAGTTGCAACATCAACTGTACCTTTGGCGAGCCTACTACCTACATTGTATGTATAAGCCATCAATGTCACCTAGATATATATGTATCTCATTGGGCGTGGTTTATAAATACCTCCCTACCTCGTCATTCATCAGAGTTGCAAAGACATATCTTGCATTCCAAATGTGGTAATGGTTCAAGTATTATAAATAAAGTATTAATAGTCGACTTTTGTAACTATTTGTAACTAAAGATCGAATTGTGCCCATGCTAAGCCACCCCGTGCTGCAAGACATCGATTAAGGTCTCGTCCGTCGATGATCAATTAAGCACAGACGGATGCACAGACGTACCTGGGTAGAAATGTATTTTGTACCTCCGGAGACGCGACCCGACACGCCGGTATGCAGGTACATCTACTAGCTGAGAGACTGATCCATGTCTCCCATGTCTCCCACATCTCCCACATCTCCCACACACACCACACCTCTCACCCCCCCCCCCCTCCGTTCCCTCCTCCATCTCCTGGAATTGCATCTCAAACGGGCCAAAGACCAAACGCCCAAACGCCCAAGCTGGCCAAGCTGGCCAAAACCCCTCCGTCACCTCTCCGTCACCTCCATCACACGCATATACACACACATATACACACACCTGAAAGGTTCCTTTCCAATGCATTAGCAGTGTTGATTTCAACCTCGAATTGGGAAAGACGTGCATCAAGTTGACCACCTTCACCGCCTAATCTAGTCTAGCTATGTATGATCTCTTACCACTCGAACTCCTCTTGAACCGCAGATTGCAACTCTGCCGATGCCCTGGCGTCATGTAGGGCGACAGGCTACGCTTCGAGCCAGCCGCCACAAAACTGGAAAGACAACCAACCCGGCAAAGTTGTATTCGCAACAAGCCCACAATGTCGGGTCTTGAAAATTCTTGCGGCAACTGCAGCAGCTGCAGTAGCAGTAGCAGCAGCTGCAATTTCCAATGGCATGGCATCTATGTACCGGTGCCGCGAGTTGCGCAACGATGTTCGATGTTCGATGATCGATGTTGGATGTTTCTCGTTGTCAGCTCTTCGTATTCCACGCTGGTGTCATGTACGAGACAATCTGTTCCATGAGGACGGTCTCGCGGGGAATGAAAGGGCTCTCGCGCGTCTCCACAACTCCCACTTTCTCTCAGAAAGCTCATGACAGTATTTTTTTGCCCAACGTCCAATCCCCGGAATTCGCACTCCTCGTCGGAGGTGCCTCCTTGGCATCGGTGTTGGTCGTCCTTGTATGAATCTGCCTTCGTCAATCTCTGTCTCGAACGCCATCGAAGAGAGATCAATCTTATCGTGCCATACTCACGTCTACCCTGGCAGAGACCCATGTCGTCCGCCCAGCCAGCCAGCCAGCCTCCCCTGATGAAACCACGGGCTGATATCCTTGCCGCAGAGCCTTCCCACGCTAGACGCTTTCTGTACCCGCAGACCTCCCTACAGTAGTCTAGCCAAATCGCTCAGCAAACTTTTTTGAGGTCTATTCTAGACTTGGAGTTAGTTGTCGTCTAACGTCAAGAGCTCCAACGGGGGGATCTCCAGACCCTTAGGCCTTTCGACCCTTCACACGCAATTCAGCGTCATCCCCAGTCCTTGTCGAACAACCCTTTCCAACATAGCCTCAAAAATCATCTCTCTCCACTTATTACTATAGTAGATCCAGCTTCCAGCTCCATACCTCTTTCATCTGCGGCTCCTCCTGGGGGCTCGCAATCTTGAAAGATCAGAGAACTGCATTGCTACCTCGCTATTTCACTACCTGACCTCACTTACCGTTGCACCAAGCCCCACTGGGTTTTGTAGGTAACACACTATCAGCCTACGGCTCATTCGGCGCAGATTCCCACGACCCCCCATCAGCGTTCGAACAGGCCTGGAGGTTTGACCACCTAGCACGTCTCTTGTTTGCCTTTTCGTAGCAGCCCCTAGATTCGAAGCTGTTAGTCTAGATGCTTCACGCAGCTCCCTCGGAACTGAATAACCTACCTACCTACCTACCTATACTTACCTAGGTCTTGTTTTGTCGGCTGTCTGAGAGTCATTGAGCTCATACTATAGGAGACTAGTCCTTGCAACCCGATTACTACGTTAATTTCACTAGTGGGAAGGTCAACAACATTGAGCACATTACGGTTCTATACGTCGTTATAGGAATGTCTAGCAGCACCGTCTGCCATGTACACATATTCGGCATGTTATGCTAAGCATCAGAAAAACGCGGGACCCTAATGTTGACAGGTACTCTGCATACTCGCTCTGTCTGTGCGAGGTACATAACATGTACTACTTCTCGGCAAGGAAGATCTTATGGGATCTTCCCTTGGTCCCCTGTCGCCACCAGCAGGGCCAAGCATCCACAAATCGACACCCCTTGCTCACCACTTGACCCACATTCTTCACAAGCTTACAGTACTTCCCTACCGATTCGGATGCGATCCTCCAAACAACTCTGGTACATCTGGTATTGTACATAGGTATACCGTCCTGGATCTCCTGGCCCAGTCCTTCAGGCCATCCCCGCAGACATCGAGGACCACACCCACCCAAGAGGCGTTGATCTTCCTATTGGCGTGAACCTCCACTAGTCTCATCAACGGTCATGCGTTCATCCGCGAAGTCTACACTGAGCTAATGTAATGAAGGACCAATTACCAGCACCCAGATGTCCCAACCGAAGATGCTATGTCTTCCCTATCCTGTCCTCTCTCCGAGAGAGCTTTGCTTACCGCTGTACCTCTGTGCTATTCGCCCGTGGCATAAGTTCTAGCGTGGAAGTACCTAGATAGCGTCCGTGGGCTGGGTGAAGAAGTCTCACTACCCTGGAAATATCAGACTCTCTTAGTCTCTTCGTCCCTGATCACGGAGCACATTTAACATTTAACATTTAACCTATAATATCTGAATTCTGATGTTCGGACACAAGGTATTCCTGGCGAGCCAGCGGCTGTCTTTCCGTAGTGACTGGTTTTCTATTGACGTTTCCGGTTGGGGCCCGCGACGGCAAGGGTCTGTCTGTTGGTTCTTTGGCAGGCCACCATAACACGGCATTAGCCATTCAGCCGAGAAACCCAATGGTCACGGCCCACTCGATATAGACGTTGCTACATCTGCTATCATCCATGACAGAAAAGGTGTGTGGCTCAGCAGTTACCGTGCTGGGGGATTTTCTTATTATCACACCTAGCCCATTAGGCGTTGCGGCTTCTCTCTTGTCAACGAAGCCTTAAAACGTGCACCCAGTCCCTTTTCAATATCTGTACCGTATCTGGCCAGGTACCGTCCCAGGCTGACCCAACATTCACGAACACCCTTTCTTCCCCAGCCGTTACAGGCCCTGTCTTTTTTCTCGGACCCTCCCTGGGCATTTCTCCGTAAGGATGGGCAGTACCGTTCGGTATTAATTCCACCTCTGTCATCCCCAAGAGCAGGGGTTTTCCTCGAAGGCGCCTTGTTGCGACCACGGACAACCTTCAAAGCCCAAATACATACATAACACAAGGCCTACCAGTGTCTAGACGTTTTGAGGCGACCGACCCCACTAGAACATCATCCGAGGATCCTTGATTTATACACGACTCTTCACAGAATCCCAAGGTGGACTCCAGTACAGCTCGCTTTCGTTCTCAACATATACGTGGTAGCTTCTTAGCTACGTCCTACAACCTCGTCGTTCATTCTAGTCGGTCACAGACAGGCCTGACAAGGTGTGTACTGTTACAGCCTGCCTTGCTTGATACCCTTCGACGATTCCTTATACCTACGACAAGTCCTGGCTAGACGGGAGTGGCTGTATACGCCGTGGACTTCGAGTACCGAAATTTAGTATTTTCTACGCCGATCTTTGAAGAAAGGATATCGACAGATAGCTATCCTAGAAACCTCTTTTCAACAACTGCTCTATATATCCATGGCCGGTATATGCGGTTGTCTTCGGCGGTATTAGACTGATACATCTAAAGGCTACCTCGGATCACCTGAGGCCAGCCCCCTCCCACAAGAAAAAAATTTCTTCTGATAGTCTCCTCTCGCAGCTTGGATCGATAGCTAAGATTGCCGCTTGCCTCGAGGTCGGGGGCTTCTTCTTTCTTTTGGACTTCTGATACTTCGTCGAACTTCGACTCTGGGAGTCGATTGGGTACCTTTGGAATTGATTTCAACGACGTAACTCGGCAAGCAGCTCGTGTAGCACCTGGAATCACATCGATCTCGATACGCAACCCCCACAATATTTCCAATGCTCGTTACCAGGCATCTCGACACGGAGCAAAACCACTGGTCTAGCAAGTTCGAGACCGCCTTCCACAAACCCACAAGCCCACGCATGTCGAGCTACGACGGCCATTTGTCGACACAGCCTGATTGGCAGGGGCAATACTCCTTTCTTCCTCCCGGGGAGAGTAATATCTTCGCTCCGCCTTATGATCAAGTCTCGGGATCTAGCAATAGCAATGACGTTGCTTCCCAGCAGCGCCCTCCAAGCGCGCATAACAGCACCCTAGACAGCACGAACCAGGCAACTCAGAGCAGCTTAAACTCGCCAATGAGCCACCATCGTGTATTAGATCCACTTGGATTGCGACAGCCGAAGGCCGAATCTCCTGTGCATGAGCAGCCGGATGTGCAGGGTGCGAGCTATGCTATCAAGGCGGAGTCTGCACACGAAGAGTCGTTAGCTTCGACGGACCCTCAGGGGCTTCCACTTGGGACGAACACGATAGGCTCCGTGTCTTCAGCAGGGCAGGCACGGGAAGCAAACTCCGGTCCTGCTGGGCATGAAGAGGGTGCCATAGGGAAAGATGAAGATGATGAGGTACTGGACGACGATGAAATGGTGGAAGGGGAGGGGGAGACTACAGCGCAGCCGCAAACCGCAGCCGAGCGCACAGCCGCTCGAAGGAAAATGAAGCGCTTCAGGTAGGCGACGATGATTCAATAGTGGGTAAATTGTGTTAACGACAGCAGGCTTACACACCAGCAAACCCGATTTTTGATGAGCGAGTTCGCAAAGCAGCCGCATCCGGATGCTGCACACCGAGAACGACTCTCACGAGAGATCCCAGGCTTAAGCCCTAGGCAGGTTCAAGTCTGGTTTCAGAACAGGTGAGATTGATAAAGTAGATTCGTTTTGAAAGAGACCTAAACAGTCATAGGAGGGCCAAAATCAAGAGGCTTACGGCTGATGACCGAGATCGAATGATTAAAATGCGTGCCGTACCGGATGACTTTGACAATGTCCAGGCATTACACTCTCCGTACGGGGCGGTACATGGACTAGGAACTCCAATCACGCCCCCTGTCGACTTTGGGAATTCTTCATATACCGATCATATCATGCGGCCGTTGATGGTGGACACGATGCGCAGAGGGGAAAATGATGACCATATGTCACCTACTGGCTTAAGCCCGGCTTTCGGGAGTATCGGCTTCACACCCTCGGGGACAATGAACAATTCCGACCTTCTTTCGCCCCTGTCGCCCTCCTCAAACGACCGAGGATATTATTCAAGCCATATGACAAGTCCGCTTGGGGGAGGCCATAGGAATTCCAACCCTTTCGCCAGACAGAACAGCCTCGATTCTGGGGTTCAAATGCACTCGCAAAATAGACAGCAAATCCGTCCTCTACAGCCGCTCCAACTGCGAGAGACAATGTCAAGGTCAAGGCCAGATAATTTACAGTCGCCCCTGCGGTCGAGCATGTCGTGGAAGGGGGATTCGATCGACTACACTACGTATTCGAACACCGGTGGCAGTCCCGGGATCGGTGGAAGGCATCCGTCTATATACCAGCCGGACCACATGGGGAGCAATCCAAGTAGCTCATTAAACTATGAACCTGGCTCTTATTCCTGTAAGACGGGTATTTCCTATACTCTCAAGTGTCAGATACTAACTCCTTTTTCCAGCTTCAGGCGTCCAGTCCTCTCCGACCAACATAAATTACTCCAGCCTACAGCAGCCTTCGCAGAACAGATCGCGCCTTCGAGCGGCTTCCGCCAACCTCCCGCTCGGGCTAGATTTACGACATCAATACCGACCTTCTAGTCACAGCCTTCAGTCTCCCAGCCATTCTTCAACGCCTCGAGTTCCCACTACTGCACCTTACGGGTCGTCATCTTCGTACACGAGTAGTTTTCCGTCTGCTCCCCTGACGGCACCAATCGACTTTCCCCTTTCCAGGACACCGGGTATCAACAGAACGTCGGTTCAGGATTATTCCATGCCTCAAATGAGCGCGCCGATCGCCCCTCCGCAGGACTTTACCCAAGCTCTGCACGGTGGCATGGGTAGTTCAAGCACCAGGACTCCAATGAGGGATACATTCGGGGGTGGGCCTCTGGGTATTAGCCAGGGGCAGGGATCTAATGAAAGAAGCGAGGATTACTCCCAGGAGGGACTAAGCGGATCTGGCACGGGTCTAAAGCGCAAACGAAGCTCGTTCAGTCTTTCGCAAGGTGGTCACACGCCTGGACCAACGCAAACCTCTCAACCTTACGGACACACGACTTGAAGTTGAGAATACGTTACATTCTTTACGTGGCACTCCGCCAGATACCAACGAGAACTGCGAAGCATGGTGACATTGAAATGCGAAAATGGTGCGGCGCTCTTCCGATTCGATTCGAAAAAAATAATACCCAACTTATTGGACTCTATTAGATCACCTTGTGTTACTATATAACCTTTTTTGTTTGACTTGTTCTGTTGCATTTTTTGGTGTGGATCTGACACAACATGTTTTGGGAGCTATTTGAGCGTTCGATATTGCGGTACTTGGGCGGGAACAGACTGATTTTTGTTTGGTTTTTTGATTTTTGGTTTTTGGTTTATGACTTAAAGAAAAAGAACATACAATATACATACAGACATACATACTGGAGAAGGGGAAGGGTGCAAACTCAGACGACCACGGAACTGGACGTCGTGGGATCAGGATCAGGATCGAGAATCTCAACGAACATACTTCTCTACCCCATCGCTTCACCCGCAGTCTATCTAAGGCATACCTACTCTTTGCCCTCGGGCTGTACATAAACACTTTCTCGATCGAGGCATGCTCTCGTGGTCAATGTAAGCTTCTGGTTTCGCGGAGGCGAATCAGGCTGGTAAACTTGCTCATCGAGTTCTATAATGCAAAAAGAAAACTTGCATCGTGGCCTATTTCGCGTCTCGCTTCTCGCTTCCCTCTCTACCTACCTAGTATCTATCACGATCTCTCTGTCTCTTTCTCTCTTGCGGGGTTCGCATGATGATAGCGCGAGCGGGTGGATTACTATATACCTTAGTTACCTCCTATTTGAAGGTTGGTAGCGATCTGCATTCCAAATCCTGACCTTCTCCGCGCCGTACCCCATAGATCTGTGTTGAGGCTCACACGACTAGTAAGGCACGATGCGCTTCTACCGACGGGCGGCGCGCCATCTTGGCTTGGAAAGGCCCAACGTAAACATTACGGCTAGGAGCCACTTACCGAAGATATGCGCCCCGGCTTACTACTGCTACAGTACGCTCGGTTGGCAGCCCGCCTGCCTTACCGCGTACATGGACGATGTTGTAGCGGCGTGGAGAAAAAGGGATTGGGTTTTTGCCCCTAAAATCGGAATGTAACGCCGATAGATAGTAAATCTCGTTTTTGGAGAGATCTCGTTCCACTCAGAATTCCCCGAACACGTTTTAGCAATTAACGAAGGACGGCCCTCCCAGGTAGGTACCCAGGCAATGTTCGATGCGACATTGCAGACGATGATGTTAGCTACCAGGTAGGTAGCTAGACAAGAAATCAACTGCCTGATTCTTTTTTTTCTCTCTGTCTTTCCTTTTCTTCTTCTTCTTTATCCCCTCGAATTCTTTTTCCGGGCAGGCGGGTATCGTTGATGTACCGTAGAAGAAGACGGGCATTGGAGCCGGCCGGCGGGAGGGAAATTTTATCTTACCGCTCGAATCATCGTCTACGAAAAGGGGCCAATTGCGGATCTATCATGAGATATTTTTTTTCGTTCTTTTTTTTTTTTCATCGTTGGCAAATGGTCAGGAAAATTAGGAAATCAAGGATTCATTACATAACAAACAGACAGGGGGGAGCTAAACCAACTGATTTTTCCAGGGGTCCGAATTGGTTCAGTTCGGAAATTTCGATCCATCATCAACATCATTATCACCATCACACATACACAACTCCCCCTTTTCATCACGAGAGGACTCGTCAGGAGATATTTTTTTTATTTACTCCTTTTGAAATAAAATGAAATAAAATCGATTAAAATCTCGGGATATTCCCTCTCCTCTCAGGTATAAGCGAATGGCGCGGGTAACAAAGCTGGAAAGGCCCAGCTAGCAGCAACTGGCGTTGCATGGATGTACCTGGGGTACCTTAAAATGGAATAAGGGTCAAGGAAGGACCCCAAAGCTGACAACTGCATGATGGGTTGCACAAGACGCAGCCTACTGCATACGAAAGGGATGGTATTTATGACGGCTGCTGCGTTTGGTGCGACCCTCCCACCACCTAAGTAGACCAACCGTGCAGGAGGGAGGAACAAGTTACGTACGGCGCAGTGAGACCCTGTCGGGAGCTGGATCTTGGTCTGTGGGAAAGACTGGAAGCACAGGGGGGGAACCAGCGATAGGGACCAGCAACGGGAGGGAAGCACAGGGGGACCAGAGAACGCTGTGCCAGATACCACGACATAACGATTGGTTCAGATCTCCGGACACGGGCACGGGAAGAACTCCGTCAGGAGGCGGAGAACGTTACTGGTACTGTGCCTTTTTCTCCTTCCTAAGCTCGAGAAAGAAGGAGAGATATACCTAATCTCGTAAGCAAAGCAAAGCATCCACCTACTATGTATTCCGGCGCCGAGCTCTTACCTACTCCGTACCAGCTGGAGTAAGGAATGTATACCTTAGGTAGGTCACAGGTATAGGTAAGATATCTCTCCTTTTTTCCTTTTCTTTTCTTTTTCTTCTTCTGCTGCTACTACACACATGTCATTGCTGCGCTGCGCTGCGCTGCACTGCAGATGCCGCCCCCGTTCGCTGGCCGCCGGCAAAGCTGTCTTTGAAGCTTAGCCTAGGGCTCAGGTTCCGGCCAAGGATTCCCGGTACAACGACCGTGCCCAAGACAGACAGCTGCGCTACGACGCTTAAGATCGCTCCGATATTTTTGGCTAGACGGGTACATCTGGATGCCCAGCTCCTTCGGGACTAGGCCCCGGACCAGCAACCAAAACGCCAACCCAGCGCTCGGTAGTCAAAATTGTGTGTGTGTCTGTGTGTCCAGGTATGTACATAGGTATAATAAAGAGTTAAAAAAAGGAGGATGGGGCTTTTGCGTCATTCCGCGACCAAGACAACGTCGCGTTACGGGCGACCTCACTCAATTCTCTTTTATCTGTCTCTCTCATTCAGGGGCTCCGGTCGGAAGATCTGGGGTCTAAGCCTTGTATCCCGTGCCTTCGAGACAACCCATAGCTACCTACCTACCTACCTCCTATACCTTATTCTTTCACCCTCGTGTCTAACCTCCAAAGTCGTTCGCAAACTCGGACCCCATCCCCCATCTCCATCCCCCCATCCTCACCTATCAAGCCTACATATCTCTTCTGCAAGAACGAGACGCATACAACCATCACTGGCGGCCGGATCTGACTGCAGTCGTGTTTTAGTCAACGTGTCTCTGCGTTTTGGAGGGGGTCTTAGCAAGCTCTGTCGTGTTTCCTCTCATCGTCCCTCCTTTTTTTTTCTCCTTCTTTCGCTTTCGTGGTTCGCTATATCCACGCCAGAAACCCCCACCCCCCCTTCTTCAGCCACAGGCGCAAGCGCGCAGCGCTGCGTGTCGATCCGTTCTGGACGATTTAAATCTGATCGATTAACAGATTTTCCTACTTGATTACTGTCTGATCACTGTGTGTATGTGTGTGTTCGCGGACCCGGTCGAGCGCACAGTTTGGTTCGTGTTATGCACCTGGCCGTGGCAGCCGAAAAAGCCAGGGCTATAAGATGTGCTGCTATAGCCTCCACTGGCACTCCCACCCTTTCATCGAAATCCACCGTTGCCCAGCCCAATCTTCTTTTTGTCTTTTTTTCTCTTTCTCTCCTTCCTTCTTCTCGACTCCCAACTTCCCCTATCGAGACGTAGCGATCCCAATCCCGTCGTAGCCTTGCCCGTTTCTGTACGTGCTGGTTACTTAAGGTAGTAGGCCGGCCACGTACCGCGTATACGGGTAGGTAGGTTAGGTACCTAGGTACGAGGATACAAGGAGGAAGAAGAGGGAAAAGAAAACTACTACATAGCTGGTACCTCTCACATCTTTACCGCATTTCCCTCTAGCACGGATGCACGGTGACGGGCGTGCAGAGAAAGGGTTTAATCCAGGAAGGCGATCACTTTAGTCAGGTTTGTCCACCAAAGGGGGGGGGGGGGGGGGGCTCTATCGAGTGTTCTAGGCTTTGCCCTCTCTCTTTTCGCTTTCAAGGCTCCGACCAGCGAATTACAATAGACCAAGATAGATTACCTACTCTTTCAGCATCCAACGCATCTGACTCAGCGAAATCCTTTACCGAGCCTTAGCTCATCTTTCTCACCTTTGCCCTGCTTAGTTCCGCTGACTGGTCGCATTCGCGAATATTACCCCTGGGTCTTAGATATGCCTCTATATATTAGATCTGCCCCTACTGCGAGTTCCATGCCTCGAAGGGGAAGAGGGATATGACGGAACATCAAGCTTTAGACAAGCCCGCTGAGCCTCTCTCGCCCAGCGGCTCTCGATGCTCATGGCGCTTTTGCTAACCAGCCAGGAACCGCCTAGACTTCTCGCTAGGGTTGGGAGATGGCCCGCCATTTAGGCAAAAGGTGTGGAATGACAGCATATGGATCGCACCTTGGGGGGGGGGGGGGGGGGGCGGCCGGCCAAGGCAGCCTGAGAAGCCGAGAGAGGATGATAGCTAGACTAGACCTGACTGGAACCCCCCCGTTTTTTTGCATTTCCCTAACCGGGACGAAATGATCCGGCGCAGCAGCAAAAAGGCTGTGGGGGTGAGAAGAAGAAGTAAAGGCAGAAAAGGGGGAAGGGCGTAGGTAATGATTAAAGGAAGCCCATGGTCGTTCTCGTCCCTGGGAGCCGGGTGGCGGACCGGGGGGAGGCGAGGGACGTCGCATAAAGGGTAGCAGGTGAACCAAGATGCCCACGGTGTCGAAGTCGAACGATGATGATGAAAAACTTCCCGAATTCGATCCAGGGTTAGGGGATAGGCAAAGCCAGAGGATAATGGAGAGAGAGGAAAGAAGGTCGGGGCCCCGGAAGGACGATCTCCAGAAACCGGTTCCTGGAGCCTAGATACAGTTTCGGCACTTTTCATCAAGCAAGCTGGGGAACACAAAGCCCCCTACACGCCCATATGTGGGTATCTATCTCTATCTATCTATCTATCTATCCATCTTTCTATCTACCTATGCATCTCTTCTGCAGGTGTAGGTAGGCAGACGCTGGCTCGAGCGGCTTGCCGAACGGCTTTACCCCTGATTCATCATTGACCGACGTGCCTGTTGCTACTACGTTACTGTAGATAGGTAGGTAAGTAGGTTATTCTGCCCGCCCTACCTAAAAAGCCTACTTTAGGTACCGAAAGATTGGCGGACGCTTAGCGTTATTAGAGGTCTGTCGCTGAAACAGGTGGCGCCGCCTCCCCAGGGGGGGTGGGCTGGGGCTGCCATGCGAGCAGCGTCCCGCGCCGAGAGGCAAGCCACCTCGGCCGCCAGCCCGGTCGCGGGTCTTGCTCTGACCGGCTAGGTAGGGGGGAGGACTGGGTTTGCGTCCGAGATTTGCCAGCGCGCGCGCGCCTCTCGTACGAGTCGTCTCTCTGTATGTCTCTCTCGTGCCATCATCATGTCTAGTGCCGGCAAGCGGCTGTGTAGGTAGGTTGTACATATCACGCCACCGGCGCGCAGGAGGTGTATATTGCACGACAAGTTCTATCATTTCCATTTCTCTTTCCTCTTTCCTCTTGCAGGCGGATGACGATAACCGTGCAGCTGCTAGGCGCCTTAGGGGGGTGGCTTGCAGAGTACTTAGGTTAAGTAGGTAGTTAGGTAGTTAGGTAGGCACAGGAGGTACTCTGCGTTCCGGTTCTTTTCCAGACGTTATTTGCCCTGGGTACCCGACTCGGCTGTATTGTGTTTAGGTTGGTCCTATTTTACTTGTCAGGTCTTCTCTAATAGCCGCGCCCGCGCCCACACCCACACCCTCCCAGGGGGCTTGCATTCGCCGGGTTAGGGTCGCTTCTCTAAAAGCACGCGATGATGCCATGCGACTTATATTTCGCCGACAGGAAAACCCTAGTCCGCGAAGCCTGCAAGAGAAGCCCAGCCACCGGACAGGAGCGCACGTACAGAACCCTTTTCGAAAACTTACCCCCTTAATCATACCTAACCTATCGCCTGCAGGCGCAGGGTGAGTCTATGGTTACGCTCTAGCATGGTGGGCTGTTGGTAGGCGAGAGGGAGAGGGAGAGGGAGAGGGAGAGGGAGAAACTGCGTCGTATAGCCTAGATCTAGGGGCTTGTTGTCGAGGACATTCGGATCTCGCGTAGTCGTGCGCTAGACTTCGTGTACTACTTACAAGGGACTTTAGCTCGTCCTCTAAGACATCCAATCCTCGAAGCGACTCCGAGCAGGCCCTAAGCATTTCCGTTCGTCCAGGAAACAAGTCCTAACCCACGTAGCCTACTTACATGTGTCTTGGAATCCCGGGGTAGCTGGAAACCTGCAGCGCGGGGGTTGAGTCCGTCTATCTATCTCTATCTATCTACCTATCTATCTAGCAGCACAGGGAACCCGGACAGGAGCCATGATGTTTAGAGTGCTCTGCAGGACTCCTGCCTAGTTTAAATGAGCCCTCCTAACGTGGGGAAGGTAGTAGGCTTAGAGACGCGAGGGAAGAGGACTACCGTTACGCACTACAACTTCACATCCCGATGGCTTGTAACCCCAGTTCGTTCGAAAGGGACAAGGGGGGGCCAAGAGTTACCAGTCACAAGCATGTAAGCGGCCAGAAACTCGGTGCTTCTGCGCGAGGAGTGAACCCAAGCAGGACGAAGGCATTGGACCTAAGAAAACCCAACCCGCAAACGCCCCCCCCTTTCCCAGCTCCGCTTGGGCTGGCGCGCTTTCTAGACACGAAGAGCAGCAACACAGAGGGAGAGAGAGGAGAGCCCCATCCCCCATTCCCCATCTTGATCATCTTCCTACTGCCTCCGCTAGCCGCCCCAAGTGCACCGGCTCATATCGAGATCGAGGGGAAGCCAGCACGGCAGTCGCTGTTTTCTCGTGTTATTTTTCTTACGTAGCCGCCCAAGAGTCCTACGGCGCCACGAAGGGGCACGAACACGGAGTCGAAACGGTAGAACGGGTCTCGATGGTTTGGCTACCGTTCAGAGAGCTTGGTAGGCAAGTGACGAGAAGCAGTAGCTTGACGAAAGGAACGGCGGCGTTTACCCGCTGTAGCGAACATACATGCCGTCGCGGAGGGAAAAGGAGGCGAGCGCCACGACATAGTTGCTGTCTCGGTTGCTTTCATGAACCTTCCCCTTTACAACAACAGAGAGGGACGTCAGAGCAAGTGCGACCGTAGTGGTAGATATCAGATCCCCAAGACGAACTCGACGCATACGCGAGCCTCTCTCTCTCTATCTATCTATCTATCTATCTATCATATGTAGCCCCAACGAACCAGCCATAGCCCGTGGCCCAAGTAGAATCGAGACTGTATCTCAATGCACTTAGGATTAATTCACACCTACAGTTCTATAGAAGTTATTAAAGAGCTGCGAATCCAAGTAGAGAGATACGTCGCCCCTTAATGAAGCCCAAATTGCCAGTTCATATGAAATAGAGGGCCTCGCCCCCTATAAGGCGACCGTGCCTTACAGCGCGGGTAAAGCAAATCAAAGTAGACGGCCCTATCAAATGCGGGAGAACGCCCACAGACGAACCGGTGAGGCACGTTCGACTCGGTTAAGATGTCATGACGAAACTCGTAAAGCGTACCTCGTAAGAAGGCAATATGTAAACGCAAGGAGGCGAGCAAATGGGAAAAATAGACAAGAGTGTTTTGCTTTATAGAAGCGTAATCGCACCCGTAGCAGCAATGCAGCTTTTGCGATGCTTGGTAGAATCGACCCTCTGGTTTTCGAAGACGGAGAACTGCTAGTATTCTCGCGATACTCGCCTGGTGTTGGAAGTGGTCGGAAAACACGGGGAATCACTAGGAAACTTCGAAATCCAGCCAACAAGTCTAAACCCTACCGAAGTAATTGGTCGTGTCTCTCTATCTGGCGTGGCAAGTCTTGTCACTTTGTTTCCGCCTTTCTTCCTTCCCCCTTTTAACCTGAAGCTTCGACTCCCATCGAGAGGGTAGGCTGAATAGCTGCTGAACGAAGACATCTGGTTAGCGTCCTCCCGCCTTTTCTTTCCACACATTTGTCATTTTTTAGGCTTAGAAGGATAGGGGCATATAGGAGTAGTAGGAAGAAGGATGACTATGAAACGGACTGTTCCCCTAACCTCAAGAGCTAGCGAGCTTCAGGGTGCATTCTGACTGACGAGACTCCTCTGTAGATATGTTCGGAAACCCATAGAAATGCCACGACGGCAGGCTAATTCGAATGCTAATACGCGCGCTGGCAATAAATGCCCCCGAGAGACGTCAACCTACTGCGCCGGCGTAGTCAAGGCAAGCTGAAGGATAGAGACACCATAACCGAGACGAGATCCTCCATCGACATGACGAAGGCTACGGCACACGACACGTAAACATCTTAGAATTTGCCCCCTGGAATAGGCAAACAAGTGTCGAGACAGCTAGAAGCTTTAGCGAAAAGGGGGGAGCCTAAGGAAAAGAAAGCGTTCTACTACCTAGGAGAGTCTAGGGCTTCGTCTATCCAGACAGGGACCATATACAAGAGACTCCAACCTAGATGTGTGGCACTGCTCAGGATATGCAACGAGCCTCTCCTAAAACATTCTCCCTGTTCTCTCATCTACTCATTGTGTGTTGTCTACCAATATTTCGAACATGTCCTCTGGTCTACTGTTCCCTCCGCCACACCGGTCCCTGCAAGGCAACGAAAGCCCTCCTTAAATTCCATTAACGTGCCTCAACTTCCACTCCGACAAGCCAAATCCATTTTGATGAACTAAGATCTATTGGCAAATGGATCCCACGGAGGTAAGCTTCGTACGGAGCTCTCTGTTCTTTACTCACTCTTTTCTCGAAGTGCAGCGGGGACTCGGTATCAGCCTATTCACCGTCTCCTTTCGACCCTACTTCACGCTATCTGATATATCTCGAATCGAATTGATCTGATGAGGTCAAGATTGCGAATTTTACTGTTATGTACGAAATATATACCCGACTCTCGTTTATACGTTTCGTTTAATATCCTAAGCCTCCACCTATAGTATTTCTTCTCACCTCTAAGATATCACACGGGGAACTAGAACATAGCGAGCTCCAGCTCCAGCTCCAGACGCAACTGCCCAAAACTACCACTACGATACTACTTTTCCTCTCTGGCCACGCTCCGACTGGCTTGACCCCTCCTACTAATGCCCAACCTGCCCATCTCGATCTCGTCGCCCGTCGCGCGGCCGCGGCCCTCCTCCGCCAGCGCATCCTCGCTCTTCCTCCTCCAAGTCTCAGCGTCCGCCCTAACACCGGCGGGTAGCACAACGCTCGGGTTCTCGCTCTCGCTCGCGGTAGCCCGGTCCGCGTGCCCATCATCAACACCACCTCCACCCCGACTTCTACCCAGAACACCTTCCTGGCCGGCAGCGGCAGCGGCAGCGGCAGCGCCGTACGAGCCGCCGACGCTCTCCATGGTAAAGGGGCTGGCGGTGGGCGCGTCGAGGATGCCGAGCTCGAGCGGGGTGAAGAGGCGCGGCAGGAGGAGCGCGCGCACGGGGATGAGCGCGAGGATGACGACGGGGAAGCCGACGGCGGCGACGGTCTGGGTGATGGCGAAGGTGGCGCCGAAGGCGGCGAGCTCGACGGCGACGAAGGCCCAGACGGCGGCGCGGCGGGGCACGGCGGCTAAGGGGTGGCCGCCGGCGGTCAGGGCGCGGTCGCGCAGCAGGAACAGCAGCTTGGCCGTGATGCCGTTGCCCTCGAGGGCCTGGTAGCCCATGATGAAGAACAGGCCCGCGAGCACGGCCTGCGGGATCAGGTGCAGGACGACGAGCAGCGGGCCCGTCATGGTGCCGAGCGTCAGCAGGCCCTGGGCCAGGTTCGACACTCGCTGCTCCACCACGTGCGTCCGCTTGAGCGCGTAGTGGCCCTTGGCCGACCCGTGGCGCTCGTCCGCGTCCGCCTCGACCTTCGTCACGCACAGCGACTCGGTGTGGAACGGCGCCTGCGGGATCAGCCCGTTCGGGAACGGCAGGCCCAGCAGCCCCGCCACGCCCGTCGTGAGGCCCAGCAGGAACAGGTCCCAGTGGAAGCCCGCAGGCTTGCGCAGGGGGAACTCGGTGCCTTGCGCGATGAGGGATGAGACTGTTCGTTGCGTTAGCCTATCGATCAGAATAGGGGAAATAGGGGACTTTGATAAACTCTCCGTCCCTTCGTAGGGAAAAAAAAGAATTTTAAGAGAATGAGGGAGACTGTAAGTTCAACTTACCGTTGTGGTCAAAATAGAACAAAATCGTAAGCAAGACCGCAAACGGCATCGCGATGAACACATCCCCGACCGAAATATCCTCCCAGAAATGGACGAGCCAGCCCCGATCCGCGGTCGGGAAGAAAGCGGCGCTGGTGGGCAGCCTCTCCAGCTCGACGGACTTCATGCGACCGAAGTGCACGAACCCCGTAAAGAAGACGACGGTCAGGGGGGTGCCGTAGTCCTTGAGGAAGACGCGGACGGGGTGGCGGAACAGGGGGCCCGCGCCGAGCTCGCCGCAGGCGTAGGCGACCATGAAGACGAGCAGGGCGGCGGCGACGCTCAAGTAGAAGGGGGCGCCGTCGCCGAAGCGCTCGAGGACCTGGACGCCCTTCTGCAGGTAGATGAAGGCGACGTAGAAGCCGAAGATGTCGCACGGGAACCGCGTCACGTACCGCAGCCAGTTGCACGAGTTGGTCGCGGCGAGCACCCAGTGGAAGGCCAGCGACCACAGCCCGATCCAGCACATGAAGGCTAGGTAGTTGGTCCCCGTCGGCGCCATGATGTCGTAGACCGTGCTGGAAGCCCCGCCCTTTGGTTAGATGTCGTTTGGTGGTTATGAAGGTGCAAAGGGTTAGAATAGGGGTATACCTAGACGTACTAGTTGAACACCGTGATGGGCCCTGTTACTCCCACGATAACTAACGGTTGGCATGCGAGGATAGCGAACACGACGGCGCCTAATACCGACGCTAGAAGTACCTCGTTCACGCCGTACTGCATGTTCGTCTTGGTGAACATGTCAAGCGAGAACGCCAGCGCTGGTAGGATACTAGAATGTAGGGAGCGTTAGTCTAGCCTCTCCTATTTCTACGTGGGCGGGTGGAACCATGAAATCCAAGGCCGACTCGATATCTAACAAGTAGAAACGCAAAGCAACTGGTTGAGAGTAGATATGAAACGTGGTTCGTACTTAGCAAAGTACATATAAATCGTCGAGGGCACGACGCGGTAGTCCCAAGCGTCGCGCCAGTCGCTCCAGTAGTACGGCGCGCGGCGCCGCACGTCGTTGACCATGCCGCGGAAGAGGTGTATCTTCCACCAGCTGTCGGCCTTGTTGTTGCCGTCGCCGCGCTGTTCCACCGCAGCAGCAGCATCGGAACTACTGCTGCGGTGATCGGCGCTGCGCGACGTCGTCAGAAGCGAAGTCGTCCAATGCCGAAGCTTCCCGCCCGGCGACAGACCCGTGGCTCCTCCGGGCTCGGGACGATCTGGCCCGTGGCCGCCTCCGGAGTGCATCGCCGTCGGCAGCGTTAGGGAATCGGCGGTCCGCGACATCTCTATACCAGCCTGCGTCCCGGTGTCTTTATTTGTACGAGTGTTTTATGTGTTCTATTGGAGCCGAAATCTCATCTGCGTGTATCTAAAAAGATATATATCTCGAACCGATTTATATAAAGTGCCATGTATACCTAGTATGTAAGAGGTAAGTTTAATAACAATGACGAAAATGTCCTAGAACCTCGGCTTAGATAGTAATAGGTATGGTTATTAGCCAGAATTAGAATGCCTTGGTAAAGTGAATGTAACAATTTTAGACCGGCGGTGTATTTTAAATACCTAGATGCATATGAACACGAAGTTAAGGTACTTTACCTACTTGGTCTAGTTCTATTCTCTCCCGAACCCGCTCCCCCACAGTATCCCCTGGGAGGTCTAAGAATGAGACCTGTGGGGGAAAACGAGGGTTGCGTCACTGCAGGCTATCACCGTCATCGGCGACTCATCGGCAACTCTGATTCTAACATCTAAACTCCTCTTGGGGTGGCCTTCGGATTATGAGACTTTCTATCTATGTAGTATTGTACAGTATAGGTAGGCAACCCGCTGTTGGCGCCGGCCTCCCTTTTCCCTCCTCATAAGACATGCGATTGATATAACACAGGTACCTAGGTACATAGGATGAGTTGAGAGCTTTTGAGCCCATCAAGTTTCATGATGAATAGCCCACGACGTAGTAACTCCCAGTCTAAGATATTAGACTCCTGAGCTGGTCAAGCTGTATAAGCTGTATATACAAAAACAGTTACCGGCTATCCTCACCTTTGACTTCCTTGAATAACGCAGGGCTTGCTGGAGGTTCCGGGGCGTCGGGAAGCTCTGGTGATGCTGGAGGCGGCGGGGGTCCCGACGGCGCGTTGCTGGCATTGCCGCCAAAGTACTTGCTGAAGTCATCCCTGTCGTCGAACGGCCGCGGACCTAATAAGCGAACCATATCGTCTCTGACCAGCATCTCCTTTCTTAGCAGCTCCTCCGCAATAAGCCCTACCTCCTTCTTCTTTTCCAATAGAAGATCCTTGCATTTCTTGTACGCCTGCTCTACAATGCGTCTCACTTCCGAGTCGATGACTTGACCCGTCCCCTCCGAGAATGGCTTATAGATCCTGCTTTCGTCGTTTCGGAAATGTAGCGGTCCGACCTTTTCTGACATACCCCATTGCGTTACCATAGATGTTGCCATCCGGGTGACTTTATCAAAATCGTCACTGGCCCCCGTTGTTACCGTGGGGAAGTGAATTTCTTCCGAGATACGACCTCCTAGTGTCATAGCCATCCGGTCCATCAGCTGTTCGTAGCTCATCAGGTACGCATCTCCTGGCAGGTATTGCGCGTATCCTAGACCTTTACCTCGAGGAATAATCGAGACCTTCAGAAGTGGATCGGCATATCGGAAGAACCAACCGCAGATAGCATGCCCAGCCTCGTGGTAGGCTACCGTTTTCTTGTCATTTGGATTTAGGACTAGAGACTTGCGCTCAAGCCCACCAATAACACGTTCGATGGCTTGCTCGAAGTGCAGTAATGTGACTGTTGCAGCGTTGTTCCTCGCGGCTGCATATGTATTAGTAAAGTATTTTTCAAAGAAATATTATTGAAAGGGACATACCGATGAGGGCGGCCTCATTTACGCAGTTCGCAATGTCCGCACCAGCAAAGCCTGGCGTTAGAGATGCGAGCCGTCCGCTAAGGTATTCCATCTCTTCGTTGGTCAGGATCTTCTTCAGGTAGACCTTGAAGATATCTTGCCGGCCTTTCATGGTTGGGGCGTCGATGTTGATGTGACGATCAAATCGGCCAGGTCGCATCAAGGCTTTATCTAGAACATCTGCTCGATTGGTTCCGGCTAGAACGACAACTTGATCGGTCGTGTTAAAGCCATCCATTTCCGTGAGGATTTGGTTGAGCGTGGCTTCTCGTTCATCGTTTCCTCCGAATCGTTGGCCTTCGGAACGGGATCTACCGATGGCATCTATCTCATCGATGAAGACGATGCAAGGAGTATTTTTGCGTGCCGTAGCGAAGAGATCTCTGACTCTAGACGCACCAACACCGACGAACATCTCGACAAATTCAGAACCGCTCACGCTGAAGAATGGGACGCCTGATTCGCCTGCAGTAGCCTTTGCAAGCAACGTTTTACCCGTTCCGGGAGGTCCAGCGAGAATTGCGCCACGCGGAATTTTAGCACCGAGCCTCTGGAATTTTTCTGGTTTTTTGAGGAAGCTGACGAACTCCATGATCTCCTGCTTGGCCTCGTCCATACCAGCAACGTCTGAGAACTTAACCTTGATAGCCGTCTCGTGGCTAAAGCGCTTCGCTTTGCTCTTGCTGAACCCAAAAATGCCGCTAGATCCACCAGCACCTCCGGGACCACGTCGACTAGCCCAGATGAGCAGACCAACGAGCAATGCCGTAGGCCCAAACGCCATCAGAAGGTTGAAGAATGGGCTTTCGGGCGCATAGCTCACAGGGATTCTCTCGCCGCTGGGGATTCCGAGCTCGTTCTGAGCCTCCTCCAGACGCCTCTCGAAAGCATCGGCAGACGCAATAGTGAAGTAGTAGTTGAAGCCAGGTCGTGTCGCTACAGAATCGGGGTACATGGATTGGGTCGCATCTCGGTTGAGCTCAACGCGCACTCGGTGACCATGAATAATCATCTTGTCGACTAGACCTTTGTCTAGGAAGTTCTTCCTTAGTTCCTGCCACGTAACTTCTCGGCCACTCTCTTCAAATATAGAGTTGTAGATCCAATAGGCGATAGCAGATCCCACGATGGTTGTTAGCCAGTCGTTTCCTCTCATCGGGCTGCCGCTATTCTCGGGATTCGGGGGCGGCTTTTTCGAGCTATTCGAGTTAAACCCACTGAAGCCCTTCTCGCCTTGCTTCGGCCGCTGGTCATCTTGTTGTTCCTCTTGCTTCCGTGACTTTTTTTCTTCCTCCGCAGGCTTTTTTGTGGGGTCATTTCGTTGCTGCTGCACGGCTTCTTCTGCTAACGTGTTGGCTAGAGCGTTGATAGACTTGAACGCTCTCCCTGCGTCGGCAAGCCCAGCTGTTCCTGCCTTGTATTTTTGAACTAGATCCCTCAACTGCTCAGGTACCCCTGTTTGCTGTATGTGCTCTATATGCGAAGGGTCTACGCCGATAGGTCCGGCATTAAGCATTTTCTTAATTTGTTCGAATTCCGCGTCGCTCAGGTACACCCAGCCCTCACGCAGCGGCGGCTTGCCATCCTTTCCTGCACCGGACGTTGGTACGCCACCCTCTATCGGGCCAGGCGATGCAGAGCTTTGCACTTGCGGCTTTGATTTGGGGTCTTTGGGTGAAGGCGATCCGTCCTTATCGTCGGAGCTGTCGGGTTTCTTGGAATAGTATCGAGACGACTGGGTCGTCCAGGCAGACGGCGATGTGCGAAGGAGGCGCGAGACCCGCATACTTGAGCGGGTAGATGCGCTGAGCGAGATGCTAGCGACCCTCGCAAAACGGGTCGACGGCCGTAATAAACTCGACATGTTGGGCAAATTTAGGATTTGCAACCAAGAATGGCAGAAGATTTGGAGAGTCGACGAGATGGAGGATCGGAGATCGGGGATAACGTCGAGCACTGAGCTATCTCATGGGAGACATAGGCGGCAACCGCCAATACAGCGGGTGGGAGATAACGTTGACGACTAGATCCCGACCGATATTTGAAGTGGGAAGCTTTTTTTTTTTTTTTGGTGATGACGGGATGGTTAGAAATCTAATAATTCGCCTCGCGGTGACAGAAAGATCCGTATAGTGGTCATTAGAAAGCTTCGTACCCGGTAGCACAAGCCTAACCACGAACAACTTAGTGGCTATTAGGGCGTTTCTGTAGCTACCCTTAGGTAAGCTGCTTAAGCCGAGTTTTTGTACCTACAGAACGGGGCACACGTGATTGCAGCGTGCAGGCAATTAAGGTGTCGCACCCCTCCTTTATGCAATATTATATTCGATTAAAGATCCCGCGCAAGTAACTGGAGTTTACTGTTTCGACATAACAACCATCGTTTATTTTATTACTCTTCTCAGCAGTAATGGATTCGCCGTTAGTTACGAGGGTGGCTTCAAGAAGAGCCTCTCGTACTCATATACTCATGATATCTTGGGCCTTAACCCTTCGATTAAGTGGTTAGACAGAATTATTTGCGCTTAACACAAGATTAGTTAACCTCACATTTAGTAATTCGTACATACAGTGAAGAAGACAATATCGCTAATTCCTCACTGATGCTTCTTTGAATAGGTAGCCAGCCGTACTATTACTGGACCCATATATATTGATATGTTTTGCATTATGTTCTCAGTAATTCTCCCGACTTTAGCTTCAAGAAATATTTAGGTCCCTACACATATATATGTTCTGCGTTTTTCAGGGAAAATAGATTCGATTCCTATCAGTTCTATCTACCCTTTCCTCCCTGGTGGCTCGCTCTTTGAATTGTATGGCTTATACTAAGAGGGATTGTTAGCAATTATCTCTAGTATCCTTACGACTCTGATGTGAATAACCCAAAGCTCACCAAAGTAAAGTACAAGCCCACCACAGTAACTCAGCCTCTTGTGTGGCCATATCAAAGATTCATTCGATCATTGGTTCTGCATTTCTCATTTCTCATTTCATGGGGTATATTATACGTAATACGTAAGTTTCATAACACGACTTTCGGTCAGGGCGCCTCGGTAACCTTACTATAACCATGAGACTTGTTCGGGGCGGGCGCGGGCCACAGTCGAGACTCTTCATCATCGTTCGAGCTATCCAGGTATCTAGTCGTGTCTGTGCCGAACGAGGACATATCGTACGATTCCTCCGGCCCTACGTTGTTGCGACGCTTGAGGTTTTGCCTCTCTTTGTTCTTCTTCTCGATCGTGTCGACCACCCTGTCGCTCGGCCCAGATGAACCACTCTCGTTTTGCTTGCGGCGGGAAGAGAGGAGCACGGGGATGAATCGGCTAAAGAAGGGTCGGACTGCCGGGACCGAGGCGCATATGATACCGAAGTTCACTTCGATGAAACAGAGTATCACTGGAGCATTCGGTATTAGTATTTGCTGTTGTATGCAAAGCGTGTGAGTGTATCTAAAACCCCCACAGAGAGTTGATGACTTGGGACAATATGTAGGGGTTGTCATTAACCCTGGAGTATACTCACTATCGGGCACTGCATCCCAATCGTAATCTTCACTGGCTTCTAGAACAGGTATATAAGTCACTCGTTTCAGAGCGACAGCGCATACGCTGCATGACGGTCAACATGGGACCTCTTCGAGCAATACGGAGCGAACTTACACAATGCCCGTGGCAAACAGGAGGATGATCGAAACCTTTTGCCTCTTGGGAAGCTGCATTCGAAGCACCAGCGGGATCGGTAGCAAGAGGATGATAACGTCTATCCCAATGTCTAGGTACTATATGTGAGCAACATTGGTGAATATCTAAGGCGATATTGGTCACATACTTCGAGGAGGTTAGCTTCTATACAAATTCATCAGGACAGGGCACTTTTATACGTACCTTAGGCTACTAAGGGCTATATAAGCGGGATACGAGTCGTAACACTCGGCGTCCAGGCTCTCGTCGACGATGCCTTGCAGTGGTCTACACGCCAGCGATTCGACGAATGCCGCCGTCAACGAATAGCAAGCGATAACGGCGATGCAGCTGTAGCATGTGAATCGGAACCAGGCGTGCGGCGCGAGCCTCAAGTATAAGACTAGCATGGACATCTTGGCGAAGCTGACACTTAATATGAAGCTTAGATACGCCAGCAGACCGTACTGAAATTATGATGAGCCCATGACGAAGCAACTGGGAAAGGGTGGTATTACCAAGCGTTCACCGATATGATAAGTGTCCTGCGGGATATCCCAGACATGATACGTGAGGCCGTGGTCGATATCTACATGCGAATGCCGAGTTAAAAATTAGAGCTCAGGTATGTACCATAAAATGGTGCCGAGAGGCTCTACCTTTCTGTACGAACGCCAGCATGGCAACCGAGATGATGAACGCGGCGATAACGAGCCCTTAAGCCTCCGTTAGAAGATAGGCCAAAATACGTAGGTCATATTTTATTTCGCTTACAATCGTCGGCCTCGAGCGTCTTCTTCAGCACTTGAAGCCTAGTGTAAAGGCGCAGGGATAGGGCAATGCCGGCGATGATGGTGGTTGAGATACCAGCCGCCATTAAGTCCCCTCGTTTCGTCGGAGGGTTGACGGGAGTGCGCACCTGCCCAGGTGGCACCTCGGCGTAGTAGACTATCTCATCGCTCATCGTGAAGAATCTCGACGTCGCCAAGAAGGAGCTACTGGTATATTAGGAGTATCCACCTGTTCGTCGAGACGATATTGAAAAGCAATAGTTGAGCGGCCCGGACCGGTCGCAATGCGGGGAGGCAACTGGAGGTATGAGTATTAATGGTCCATCCTACCTAAGGCGACCGGTAGAGACAATAAATCATGTCTCACAAAGTATCGTAAGAGAATTATAAAAAAAAATATTAGCAGCCTTGGCTACGAGAACGTAGGGTGGACGGTATGCCGGTTTTGTTGGCATGCAGCTCTCAGCTCACTACCCCCCGGAATACTGCCTCCTAGCGGCGGGATAGGCCCAACCACCAACGTGGCCCACGCGAGACCCGGACATCTTCTTTCATCGATCCCAAGTATTATGGACCATTGTCCTGGCGCATGCAGATACATACATGGTACAATATAGGCACTACCGATCAGCCCTTGAGAGCAGCCCGGGCTATCCCCAGTTTCATTGGCACGTCAAAGCTGACCAACCTGCCGGTATCCCGAATTGTTAGGCTTTGTTGTAGGTAAAATTAGAACAATTTTATATGCCGGTGGCCAATAAATGTGATATCTATCGCCTTTACGTACAGGGGATTTCGTCTCTAGCTCGAGATATATTCTCATGACCAAGACGTTCCAAACGCGGTGGACAACAATATTCTTTCTCATCGCATTTCCCCTCAGTCAGCATCAACAAGGAGTAAGATGCTTGAGGTTTGCTGCTTGCCAAGTCTAGAGCAGACTTGGTACCTACATGTGCAGCTAGGGTTCGACGGTAAGGGATAAGTTTTCATACGCGCCGCAGACGTTAGTGAAAGCCTGTCACCTTCTTCTCCCTTTGAATTATCACAATTATCACACAGCATAGCTTCGACGATCTCCATACCTAGGTACTTCGTACCTAAGATATTCACCGAACTCGCGTGTCAACCCTTCGGAAGAAAAAAGAAAGGATCATAGCTCGGTCGAGATCGACGCCGATGAACTCTTATACGATGTGTCCTATCAACTAATGCATACGATACGAAGTAAAACAAGTGAGACTTGGCGTTTATTCTACCCCATGGCTTCCTACCAGCCTAGCATTTGATACCTCTGGTTAAGGCTTACCCTATATCACGTATTGTCTGTTGTTGCTGCTATTGGTGCCCGAATTGCGACTGCCTCACACTAAGGGCCTCATCCAAAAGGACAAATCTAACCTATAACAGCCACGGATCAAGCAGTATTTTCCTATGATGGGACTAGTAGAAGCACATTCCACTCTACCGTCACAGAGCTTGCATCCTCCCGCGCTACTAGGGGAGAAATAGGCACATTAGCCGCGAAGACGGGATCGGAGTACAGGGGACGTACCTAGTGCGAGATCATACAGGCGATGGTTACCTCACTAATGCGCACAAGACAAGAGACGCCTACTTGCAAATTACCAATTACAGCCCCCAAAGCTTTGGGACGTGAGATTCGCCAAAGAGCCAAGATATAGTGATGACTAGCTTTCGAGAGTCTGTAAGTCATGCGTTTGTCCACCTGACCGCCGTAGTGCTGATTCGAGAGCCAAGCATCCCCCTCTCCCCGTCGCCGCACAGGAAGCCGCGTCTCAATCCAAGTCAGACATACTTCCGTATCTCTACCGAGACATTGTCCTGCCCCCCTATTCTCCTATTGATGATCCACAAGAAATCCCCAGATAAGAATAGTATACACACGGCAAACGAGTTAGGGGGTCTAGGTTAGTCCCGATGTAAGACTCGTGGCTCTCCGAAGACTGGATGAATGCGATGCGCAGCGACGTCAATTGTACTCACATCGAACTAGCTGGTATTGGCGTCACCGAGAGTGTCTAAGGAATACCGAAGCAGATAATAATCCCGACGCCAAGGACCGCGAGCGACGCAGGTATTGTCTTGATCTACATATAAATTTCCGTTCGAGACAGTTGTCTACGGTGCTGACCGATAAACCCAAGACCGCGAGTACGCCCGTCATTCTAGAGTAACCGACCAGAGATATAGACCTACCGGAATTTCTTGTGACATTTTCGGTCTCGAAGAATGGTTCCTGTGGGTGTTAGACATTAGTGAACGAACTGCTTATGAATATATCATATAACTTTACCAATAAAGTTGGTGTATATGGTACTTCGTCGATCAGATTTTGTCGAACATCCAGGTTTGAGAGGCTGGCGTTCTCTTTTGGCTTGGCCTATGAGCTTGACGATTGGCACTTTGGCCATCGAACATGTCATAAAAGACATTAGCTAGGGTGGTATATCTTGAGCCAGCATGTAAGGGAGTGCAATGCATTGACCCCCTGAGCTAGGCTAGAACAGTTCAAAAATACCTCGATGCTAAGGCCCTTCATTTTTATCTCTCACCCACGAATACAAAAATGATGTGGCTAATACTGTATTAGGCAATCATAAATCGGTAACAAATCAGTTAAGTACCTACCTGGTAGGTACTTGATTAGGGGAAGAGGGAGCGACCAGAAGGGAGATGCTTAGGAGGTAAGTATAATTGCCGTTGTGCATAAGCTGTACACCCTACCTAAGAGTGCTGATATCTAGGACACCATGGCGTCCTCTTCAACGCGCTGGATGAATCTCAGTTAATTGAACCGGACAGAAGTAGGCATACCAAATCTCCTTAGCGGTCCTTGTACGCCAAAACTTCGCAACAAATGCTGTATTTGTCGGACAAGCACACCCAGCTGCGTGGCAAATGCGGGGCCCAGGCTAGGTTAGGTACGCAACATCGCGAAAGAACGCAAGACAGAAAACGGTCGGTCATCAATAGCACAAAAATAACTTGGTTCGATACCAAAATGCATTATAACTCGCTAGTTGCGGTGTCCAAGATACAGCGAAGACTTTCCGGGCGTCCCATCATCAGCCTCATCCGACGAGGTACTGTTCGATATCCTTGTCCTCCTCGTCTTCCTGTTGTTCCTGCAGCTTCTTCTCCTCTTCATCCAGGAGCTTCTTGATCATGTTCCTCTGGCGCTTCCGGGCCTTCTTTCCCCAGTCCGTAGCGGTGGTCTGGGCCTGCTCTTCCTCCCCCTCGCTGTCGTCGGGTATGTCGAGCTGACCGCGCAGCTGGTTGGGCGATATTTCCGCCTGCTTTTCCTTCTCCAGCCGCTCCTTCTCGTAGTGCTTATCGAGCTGCTTTTCTTGGAACCGGGCACCGTGCTTGATGATGTACGGTCGTAAGAGCGCGTACGCGCCGACGATGATGACCAGCCGGATCCATTGCTGCGCCGTCATGGTCGTGAAAGACTCGGATAGGTTGTTGCTGAAACGGCCTTTGACCAGCGAGAAGAGCTCGGTAACCGAGTCGAACAGGTGAGCGACGAGATCGAAGAGTTCCGACATGATGGGCGAGCGGTTTTCTTGATGCGACTAGATGAATTATTGGGCAATTTGAATCCGCTGTAGATGCGGTTTGCGAGGGAAATGGTAGGTCAATAGGAAAGCTTAGGATAGCGGTCTGGCTGTTGCAAATTGTCTAGCAGAGCAGCACCGGTGAACATTAATAAGATGATAGAATAAGAGGTGCTAAGAAAAAGAGAAATGCGAAACTTTTTGAAGTGTTGAGGATCCGTGGACCCCGTGCCTGCCGCGTGAATAAGCAACTAGCATGGAAGAAAAAAAAAGGCCTCTTTCTCCTTTCGGTATTAGTGGTATTATTGCGCACTGACCTTCGCTAGTACCCCCGCTCCCCGCCCTAAAACCGCTACTATCTTTAACCTTAATTGTCAACGCGTCTGACGTAACTTAAACGCGTTTCGTTTCAGTGTCCAAGTTAGACGAAACACTATCTCGATTTTTAAGACTGGGCATTTCATCGACCATGGCGGACGATTCAGAAGAAGACGTACGAGATGTGAGAATACCATCAATTGTTAGGTACATTGATGCATATTGGCTAATTCTGTATAACAGCAACTTAAAGCCGCACTATGGCTTGCAATTGGGGGGATGGTTGATGAAGAAACCCTTAGGAGGAACAGGAATGTCACTCCCCAGTTCATCGCAGCCTTGACAGAGATGGTATGGGCTCAGATAGGTACTCAGACATATTCCACTCTAGTCAGTCTATTACGAATTACAACTTGAGCTGATGCTTCCCAGAAAACGTCGCATTGGACCTAGAGAACTTCAGTCGCCATGCAGGACGAACTACTATCAACACTGATGATGTCCTGTTACTTGCCAGACGGAACCAAGATCTCCACGCAATCATAAAGGATTTTGTCGACAAGCAGAAAGCCACCAAGGCAAAGGGCAAGTCGAAGAGATGAAAAAAGACGATGAACTATTGTTTTATTTCAATCTGTGGCCCAACAGAGATGGAAGGTCTAGTCTGATGGGAACATGAAGGCGGGTGCAGAACTCGTCTGCACTTCAGTCTATGTCATGGAGACGTGTCTGGGCTGCAAACCTTGCCAGTGGTGTTTTGGTGAAATACCTTAGCACACAGACGGGTCATGCTGAGAGTGATCTAGCTGCTCATCTGCTTGGGCATGACTTGAGAGCTATGCCACTCCGAAGAGCATGTCAGAGACCCGCATTGGAAAACGACCGCTGAGTCGCATGAACGTTAACACCATCAACAAATGCTTCTTATAATGCGCATCAAGCTTATCATGAATGTAGGTACATTCATGAGAGGGAAAATAGGTAGTTAACCGTCAACATACCCGAATAAAACACCCTCTCGATGAATTAGCTAGAGATAACAAGACAGACAGGAATGTCTTTCGATGATATACGAGAACGTCCCTACTTTCTGATAAATATAATTGATTTCAAGTTCCCTCATCGCTTGGGCTCACCAGCTTCTATCCAGCCATCGGAGTTCCTTGCGAGTATATTCTAGGGAAGAGCCCTTTTCGGAAATGGCTGCTTCTGCTTCTATTATATTCATCAACTGTGTATAGACTTTCTTGCGACGTTGTGGGGAAGACATGATGACCTGTCATGTCAGCTGCGATCCTAACAGCGAAACGCTACCCCCATCCCTCAGAAACTCGAAGTGAGAGGGCAGCTTCTGACTGTTGGTTTATTGTAAGTTGCTATTTACGATAACGTATACCTATATTCGTAAAATCTAATCCGATCGAGCAGCTGGTAGCCTCTACCTCTACGAGGCTATCTAGATCATGTCGGTGGTGGCCGTATAGCGCTTCGCCACGGTCAGCTCTTGTCAGGCGCTCCGCCACATCGGGGGCAGACTCGAGATAGTAAATAAGAACGCTATTCCAGCCGCTTAAGATATGGGAAAACACGCGTTCTATCCTATTGCTAAGCAATTGCATGCAAAGTACAGAATAAATTGAATGAACTGATACAGGTTTCTATTCTACGAACATTTGGAGCCTAGCCAGCTTTCTGTCCCGTTCGGATACTACCTGGCCTCGGCAGCTTCTTATCCGGGCTTGTGTCTCGATTATTCAATGGCGTCTTTTGGTCAGCTTACGAATGCGTTCCTGAAGGCGTCGCAAGAAACAAGCATTGGACTTACACACCTCAATTTCGATTTTGCTCTTTTTAAATACGATGCTCCTCACGAATATTTGGGCCTTGGTGAGGCGGTATCAAAACGCCGCAAAGATACCGCCGAGGATGGACCACTCCATATTACCGCACGAAAGTTAGGGGCACTCTTTCAAAGTGCCATGCCTGAAGTCCCCAACTTGATCCAAGCGTATGGGTTACGGGCTAGCGATATCGCCAAACTGCCAGAGGTCAATCCTAGGGCGAGCACGAGACATGGAATATTCGCAGAACATGTGGGTGTTGATGGCACCACGATATGGGCCGCGGCGACTTCAGGAAAGGAGACAGTCACGATGCATTTGCTCGCCTGTATGCTGGCACGAATTTGGACCCGAGAGGAGGCCGTCTCGATCTGGAGTGAGCTGGTGGAGTACCGAAAAGTTTTCCTTCAAAGAACAATTGAAGGCTCCGAAGCTGGTTTCAAAGTATCCGATCTTGCCGCATCACGAATTGAAATAAGCAGGGGGCAGTTGGACGCATGGGACGCAAGCGCTAGGTAGTCTCCATTACGTTCTTGAGTGGATGAGGCAATACTAATTCCTAGCAGAGCATGGCTGCAGACAGCTGACTCCGGGAAGATGCTCCAGCAAACGCAAGTTAGACTGCTGGTAGACAATATAACGCTCCCCGTATCGACTCATGGGACGTTGTATACTGCAGTCACGGAATCCTGGGTAAAAGCACTGCAGGCACTGGAGAACCTGATCAAAGGAATACCCCAGCAAATTAATGATGGTGCCGTATTACTGGGGCTTTCTGCATGGCACCTATACCCAGACCTTCTGTTAGCCAGCACAGGTCAAAACATCAAACAGGAAGACTCCTTGATCAGCTCCGGTGGCATCGTCACGATTGGCCTTGAAGACAAGGATAATAATGGTGAAGGGGTATTCTGGTCCCTCCCCTTAGCCCAAGCAAGGTACTATGGCGACCCAGTTATAACAAAACGACATGCGGGCGTCCGAGAATCCCAAGTCAATTTCAACGAATTCCTGTTTGTTGTCATCGGCAGCATTCTGAGTCGGTGGAACGCCCATTCGCTCGACCTATACGTCAAATTAGACCTGATTCACAAGTTCGCCAGTATCGCCAGTCCTACGAGTGATCATCCCGGTGACCTAAAATGTCACCCATTACACACAGAAGATCGCGGCAAGCTGGGGTGGCTACACCGTCTTGGTCTTGCGGTTAGTCAATACAGCCAATCCAAGGAAGTTGCCCGAAAGCAGATGGCACGATTGATTTCTTTCGGCGAACGACGATGCTTCAACTTCCTCAGCCCTATAAACTCCCATCCTCCCCCGGCTTTTGGACTGGTCGAATTTAGGACCCTCCTGGATGCCTTCGGAGACGACTTCGAAGGAAGAATCCGGTTCCTTCAGAACTGGGCGGCAAGAGAATTTTACTCTCACAGTTTACGCGACGCGGTGATTCGATATCGTCCCAAAGGGAAGTATGAACGATTTCAATATACCAAACTTATAAGTGAGGCAGTTCCCCACAAGAAAAGACGAAATGCTACCAGCTCCTCTACTATATCACCACCGCAGTTCCACTGGCTCGATGACTTCGAGAACGATAGAGTAGATGACTTCGAGGGCGATGGAGTAGATGGTCATAAGACAGCTACGGAGACGGCTGGATGGGGCGCACAGATCCCACCCGGGCCTAACGAACAGCCTACTCCCCACGACTTATTCTATGGCGACCCTAAGTCCTGCGCCATCTATGTCCCTAGAGACAGGAAGGCGGCACCTAGGATAAATCGCATGAAAATCTCCCACCTGATTCGATGCATAGAAGAAGGCGACTTTCCGATGAATCTCGTCAAGACTGCACTTATCCATGTGTGCGAAAGTTCTATCTTTGACAAGTACTTCGATTCGTTGAACGCCATCGACGTAGCGGGAATGGTATATTCCAAGCTCCATGGTGCCAGAGTTCATCTCCAAGTCACATCAAAGCCGATTATCGAATCGCATTGGTGTAAGGAGCTGCAGTCAGAGGAGCCTCGTATCTTGCAAGCTATCTTCAGTTGTGTCGCTCATCTGGAGACTGGTGTTTGTGATGTTGATCCTAACAGCATTGGAGATCAGACATTCGCCGTTTGCCACGGGTCATCCATCTTTGTCGCTGAGAGCTTGCTCAAAGACCCCGCGGAAGCAAACTTGGAAATACCCGTAGAGCGCATAGTCGGTAACGTCGGGAAGCCGGGACTGACTTTCCTGATTGCACCTCCTAGGCCGAAGACCCGGAAAGTAGACTACTCAACTTGGCATATGATTTCCCACGAGCCTTTCAACGGCGTGGCGCAGGACAGCTTTCAGGGGACAACGTTCCATCTCTCATTCACCGGGTACGAACTTCCGATAGATTTAGGGCACCGCAGCGGTCGTGATGCGCCTGCCTCCTTTTTGGAAACTGTGGTATCGGTTTACGATCGAGGGAAATGGATCGCTGATCTTGATATCTTGACATCATCAACACAATGGACGAAGCTGCTAGATCCCTAGTGCGGTCATTCGAGCGAACAGAAGACAAGTAATCAGTTGATTAGACGCTTAGTCTCCGTGGACTCCTGGATGGAACTTCTTGACCCTCCCGTTCAAGTCTCTGTAGTGCGTGCGCACGGAAACCCAGTCGCCCGGCTCGCAGCAGCCGCACTGGCCGTTCGTCAATCCGACCAGGTCTTCATCCTTCAAGCAAATCCCTGCTGGGAATGTCATCTGAAAGAAACGGCGGGTTACAAAACCAAGCTACCAAAACCTCCGGTCAGCCTACCAAAAGACGATCAAGGTGCAGAAGGGAATGACCATTCTGAAGAAGAAGGATCTGAGGTAGATTACGGTATGTCTGGGTGCGAGGAAGAGGACATCTACGCCTTTAGTGTACCGGCTCCGGAAGCACGTGAACCTGATTCACTGATGGACGGAGCGGAGGGAGGCAGCGCGCAGCCGAAAACTTGCTTTATATATTAGAGCCCCTTGTCAAAACATCTTTTCCTCCTATCGAGCGCCTCACCCAAAAAAGGCGAACCGGTTTTCTAAATGACGAGGAAATGAGACATAGGTCTATCCTTGGATAGTGCTAGGTGCTGGATTAAGATAGGACGAAGGTTTTAGTAAAGGGACCTCTGCGAAACAAACTGAATACCTAGAGTAATACATCCCTTACTCGATTTCTCAGGAGTCAGGACTTATGATGAACGCCAGACTCAGCCTGTAGGGCTGAAATGGCGGGGTCTTGCCCTGCCACGTTAGGTGTCGTCTTACAATGCATGAATATTACATCGAGGACCGGAGGGCTGTGTTGGCTCAGCCTACTTCACTTCAAGATTCATAAGCAGAAGCAACTTCTGGCGAGCTGACAACACCAGTACGCGCTAACTTGACCCAATAAAGGATTTTCCCGAGCTCTTCTCTCGAAACATGTCTTCTCTAACAGCAAAAATCATCGACATGGCCATGGCTACGGACGAGCTTCGAAGTCAATGGGTCAATCCAAGCGACATTCTCAGTCTTCTCCTCCTCATTGGTGGCGACATCGTGCAAAAAGCGATCGCCCAACTCGTTGGACACAAGATTCATCTTTATGGGAATAGAAACCTAGGCCTCTCAATCGCGCCCGTCGCGTTTTCTTTCGGATGGGCAGCTTACGGTTTCTCCAATCTTCTCTCGGCTGTCGGAGACATGAGGCTGATGCCGACGAGCGACTGCCCCTCCGTTCTTGTCAACTGCTCTAACGGATTCGTTAGGGAGAACCAGTCCTGGGTATTAGGCCGTCTCCTCCGGGATCACGAGATCAGGTACGACATCGACCCGCGATCAAAGGAGGAAGGTGGCCGAGCCGAGTCTATCCGGATCGATATTTTCAACCTTCTTCCCGTCTCGAGCCCTGGTCGCGACTTTGTGTGGTGGCTTGGATGGGCCACATTACTTGTGCAGGTTGGGATTGCTGTTATACCTTGGGTCTTGTATGATGACTGTGGAGTCATGTTGATTACCTTGTGTGGGAATTTCCTTGTCGCTACTACTTGCGCTCTGCCGCAGTGGACACAAGAGAAATGGGGTGGCCGACCACTGGGCCGTGACAAGGTGACATGCCTGACACGTGGTAACGGGCACTTTCATATTATGGTATTCATCGGCACTCGAGGCTCCTGGGATTTGGAAAGTCTCGCAACCCTCACGTTGATTCGGCGGCCAGAAACCCGCTGGATTTCTTTGCTCCTGGCTGTACTGTGGACCTGCCTTCTGATCAGCGTGTCAGGCCTTCAAGAACACACGTGGTTTCTCATCGCGATTGGAGGTATCGGGATGCTGCAAAATATATTCGCAGCTGGAACAGCTCGAGAGCCAGGAGCTTCTAACTTTCATATCAGCAGATTCTCCCGTGCGTCGACGATCATTGGGAGACGCGAGAACTATAAAGACGATATAGATTCCGAGGTCAACCTAGAAGAGGACCTTGAAGAGCTCGCCGACCTTGCTGTATGGGCATCGGGGAAACCACCGCAATCGTCACAAGATTATAATTATTCACCAACAAAAACCTCCTCGATGCCACAATGGCTAGCTTCGATGGCTAGCTCCGATGGCGTACCAAGTTGGCTAGAGCCCCTGAAGCCAGTCCAGTTGGACCAGGCGACCAAGAGCCCCCCACAAGCGTCTCATTTTATATCGCGCATCTGGCAAAGGTCCGCCGCCGATAATAGTGAGCCAAACGAGATGATATATGCAGTAGGAGTTCACGGTGCCTTGATGGAGCTTGAGAAGTGGGTGCCGACAGCCGGGCTTGCCATGGCCCAGGTGTTCTTCCCGGCAGGCCTCAAATATAATGATGAAGCCATACGGGACAATGTACACAAGAAGTTCTGGCAGAGAGCATATCATACCAAGTCGGTCAGAAAACGAGCAGAGGAGAAAAGGAGAGCCGAAGAGGAGGCTCAGGCTCCGATGGCAGTCTAACTGGGGCTTACTGGACCTGGAGCGCAAGCGAGGAGCAACACATGTCTATCGTACATTCGATTCATATGTACCTACCTGTCATTAAAACTTCATACCTATTGACTTTCATTAGCCAGAGACTGTCCTTGACTAGTTTCTCGCTAGTAAAAAAGGAAGCTTGACCTATTCGATTCTTACTGTCGGAAAGATAGGAAATGTGCAAATGAATGCGATTCACGAGTTCAGTACCTCTCCAAGTCAACTGCTTATCTCAAACCTTTGCGAGCTTCACCAAGCAGATAGTTTTCGTAGTACTTACCGGAAATCCATCATAGCTTCTCTGTACGCGCTTCAGGGCTACCCGAATACTATCCCACCTTCACAAAGTATTACGACGTACTGGTCCTGAAATTTATCCAGCCCGAATTTTACAAGCTGGCGGCACTCAATAGCTTATAGAATGCTAATGAAAAAATTTCCGTCTTTTCGCCTGTTTCAGCTTACATATGTCCTGGACGTATCAAAGCTTACACGGGTCTAGGTACCTAGGTAGACAAGATGTATTCATTCTAAACTACTGGATATTGATCTAGATAGGTACCTGGTAATAGGCACACACCAACTCAATGTTGTGAATCGCTATCTCCGTTCAAGTAGCTGTACTACTTCCCAGTGTTTCTCCACTTTCGCTATAGATAGCGGCGTCTCGCCATATTTATCTTGAATGTCAACCTTAGCTCCTTTCTTAAGCAGCTGCCGTACCACTCCTTCATGTCCTTCTCTTGCTGCTACAAATAACGGCGTCCGGCCATCTTCTTTTTGAATATCAACTTTAGCTCCCTTCTTAAGCAGCTGCTTTACCACTCCTTCATGTCCTGCTACTGCTGCTGCAAGTAATGGCGTCCAGCCATCTTTATCTTGAATGTCAACCTTAGCTCCTTTCTTAAGCAGCTGCCGTACCACTCCTTCATGTCCTGCTATTGCTGCTACAGATATCGGCGTCTGGCCATATTTATCTTGTAGATTAAGACTGCGATTCTTTGCGAAACCCTTAAATAAACCCTTAAATACACCCTTAGTGATATGACTCAAAAGCGTCTCCACAACCACCTTGTGCCCGCCACTGCAGGCCCACCATAAAGCGGATCCGCCGTATTTACTGTCTCGTTTATCGAAGTCCAACTTTTTATTTTTCAATTGTATGCGAACAACGATGTCTAGCCCAAAATATGATGCGAGCATGAAGGTAGTGTAATCAACCGGGAAGCCGTTTATCGTACTTCTGCGGTAAATTTCGGTCCACTCCTTACATCTTTGTGTACTAGTATCGCAAAGCCGTTCTGCTTGACGTACCACGGCTTTCGTATTCATGTCGGAAGCCTCACGGAAGTGAGTTGCCCAACTCTCTGCAGCGTATTCCACAAATACCGTCAGGCTATCTTCGCTTGCAGCCTCAATATCAGGGAAGCAAAGGTGATGTATACATATTTCTGCAAGCATACTATGCGACTCCATGGGACGAAGTGAGTTTTGCCACTTCATGTTATCGGTAGCCATACTAGACGGCTTGTGAACCAAAAATTCCCTAGCTGTTTGATGTAGCAAGTATATTTTAGAATCCACGATAGTAACGAACAGTCCGCAGAGTTCTCTAACGGTGATGCGAAAGCGAATCTCTGACTCTAGCTCGAGTTGATCGTGCGATGTGTGTTCTTCTCTGATTGCCAACGCCGTTGCCATCTCCTGCAACGATAGCGGCCTATTTGCTGCAACGACAATATGAAGTAATCTTCTGGCTTTGCTGATATCGGGACTTCTACTCAAGATCTTTTCGTATGCTGCCTCGACTGTTCGAGGAAGTTCGCGAATACTTGCATGTAAGTATCCTCTTGTGGTTTCGATGGTATTACTTATAGCATCGAAAACAAGGTAAGCCCACAAATAGGTCCGGTGGGGGAAGAGGGTAAGTTCGTCTCGGAGAAGCTGTTTTTCTGCGCCTTCGAGTTTAAGACGTGCGCCGATTTCCTCCACTTTAGCCCCAATGACAATATCAATCTCCTTTGAGATCTTGTCGACCTCGGCTTGATTCTCTCCGCTCAAGTGAATGGTCGGTCGCCGGTCCTCGAGGACCTGGAATTCGCGTTGGATATGAGTGTATGGTCGACTAGTCAACAGAAATTTCAATGAGGATGCGGTCCCTTCGTTCTCATAGAGTTTATTTAAGGCCCTGGCTAGATGGGACCGACCGCCTTCTTCGCATTCGTCTAGAGCATCCAGAATGCAGATGATTTCCCCAACACCTTTATGACTTGCAGCATTAGTTAGGATATCCCAAAGACCGAGGAAAGAGGTGAAAAGTTGTCCATCCCCCTCAAATCTTTTGAGAATTTCATCGGTGAGAAGAGCAGGCCTTTGAATAAAAAGTTGATGCAAGAGACAACGCATGGCGCTTTCTAGGCTCCTCTGGTCCTCAAAATCGTCCTTGAAGAAGAAGTAGCATGCAGTTCTTGTATCGGTAGTCGGAAGCAAGTCATCCACCAGATACTTTGCCAAAACTGATTTCCCGCATCCAGGATCTGCAGACACCCAGAGTAGGCTTGAGGTTTTGCTGTGATGCCAATTTTGGAAGAGCGGATGACTTGTGAACCATTCACAGGTCCCCTTTATCCGCTCCGGATTTCTGTCCTTGCGATCCCGATACGGTACGGTGGAGAGTTTACTAAGGAGGCGGCGGCGTCTCTCATCCGTAATAGGTGTTTGGAGTTTCTCACTTAAGTGGGACAAGACTATAGTTGAATTAACGTAAGTATAGTGAAGACTAAGGGCATGCGATAACTTACTACTTTGAACTCGATTTTCCTGTATTGCATTCCGTAAAGCAGCACCATCAAGCCGCCTTAAGTCTTCTGCCGCCTTGTGGATCTCGGAGTACATAATCGCTCCCGACTTTTCCTGCGTTATACCCTGCGTGGTTGCAGCTTCGTTCTTCAATCGGTCAATAGCTACCTTATAGCAGCTTTCAAATCTGTCGATGAGCGATTGCGCTTTTGTGTAGATTTGCCGAAGCAGATGGAAGAAGAGGCGATGTAGGTCAGCCTCCCGAAGCGACTTTAACTTAAGAACCAAGTCGGAGGGATTGCGGAGCGGTAGATATGTCATAAGATCTTCATCAAGAGCAACAGGAATAATACCATGGTTGTTGCCATGACTGTAAGACCTCCTGAGTTTGAGAAAGGCAAGTTCGGTAAGTACATGATGGAAACCGGGACGATGGCAATTGCTTTCCACCACGTCCCTAACCTTACGCTGCAGTGGCTGTGGATCTATGGAATCGCTTTGTCCCTCGATATATGATGCTTCGACGGCGTCGATGTACGACGAGGTGAATGGATCCTCATAGTATCGTTTGAGCAACTCAGAACCGAACACTACCACCCTGTCGACGCTGGCAATAGTACCAGTATCGTCGGAATTGCTGCGCGCTGGGATCAGGCAGAACTGATTGTCGAGGATGTTTCGGAGAGCAGCAGAGCCCCCCTCGCGCGTGGACCATAAAGGTAGTGGTGATTTGTCTGATAACGTTCGAGACCGAATAGCTCCGAGCCACTTGATCAGAAGACGGACGCACCCAGCATTGGCGGCTCCTTCCTTATCATTATCATGTGCGTAGACGATGAAGATACTGGGGGAGGTTGAATGACTGAAAACGTCTGTCTCTGCGAGAATGTCTAGTATCGCTGAAAACAACTTCTTCGGCGCTAATTAAGTTTATTAGCTGATGACAGTCCGCTTAAGACACCGACTAGTAGGCAACTAGAATGACAGGTGATCGTAACGGGACGGCATCCAGGAAACGTACCATCATTTGTTTGGTATAGGTCCTCGTCTAGGGAACGCGATCCAACCGGACGAGATGCCATTGTTAGCCATAACAAGCTGGACCGTTGCTAGGATGATCAAGTCGAACTGAGGACGAGGCTGAGCCGAAGTGCGGAGCAGCCGCAGTAAGTTTGACTGCTTGAGGGATATATAGTGGTCAGAAGCTAGAAGCGATTAGAACGATATCATAGATAGAAATTCCGCAGCGAAGTTGTGAGAGAAGATATGGGTAGGACTCTACGGCCCATGAGGACTTTGATGGTGAAAACAGGAGATTACTTCGTTATCTCGGCGGGCTGCCTAACAGCACAGCCGCCGACACATATTGGCTGCATGTTCAGCTGCATGTGACGCAGCCACATTAAGGAGCTAGGAGGTACATCTGCGTCGGACCCTGCCATCTGGCGAGATGGTACCCTTAGGAGCCTATTAATATTGTATTTGGTAGGCCTCGGTGAGAAGCCGGTGCTGTAATATGGAAGTCACCATGACTTAAAGCTTCACAAATTTCTCAGGTCATTGATGATCACCTAGCTCTCATCTAGCGAAAGGAGTTCAAAAATAATAAAAGTTGGATAGATTTTTCATTACAGAGCTTTCAAATCCAAAGGATTCAATAATCTGTGTTAATACTTGAATTGGTTTGGAAAATACATGAAGTAGGTGAGTTTTCAAAGGGAACCAAGGGTGTCGGCACTAACCGAACAAGTGGGGGTTGGTGCCACACCTACAACTACAGTCAGACAAGCAGACAAGTTCAGAGTCCTGCGGACGATATTGGGTAACAACATACCTCAACTTCGGTAACGGAACGTATCGAAAGCTTAGACCAGGGCGCCGGCTGGCACAAGATGTATTACACCAGCAGTTTCTATTAAACCTCCCTTTATCTCCCAGGTCTGTCAAGAGTCGCGCGCCGTTGCTATGAGGCATGGATACGTGGAAAGCATGGCTCAGGAAGCTGATCGGGCTCGACTACGGCTTCGAACATGGTTTCGGCTTTGGTATGATATGTGACAATATAGCTGCGTGGGCAGTCGAAGGTATTGCTGACCGAAAGTAGTGTACTGTAGTTCTATTCGATATGTCAATACATATGCGGTTCCAAGACGCTTGCGCCTCATGGCTCTTTGGGCTCTTCGCCGAAGCGACTACCGTCCACATTAACATGAGGGATCCTAAACAGATCGAGACACTGTCTGCTGCTTATGACGAGGTACATGCTCGAAAGGGATGGGGTAACACCAGGCGCATATCTTCGCTACGTGAATATCTTTCTAATGGAGAAGCTGAGAACGACATATCTTGTTTTCTCTACTATGTGAAGACTACATGGCATATAGAGAACAAGGCCCTTCGACAGAGCATCAATCCGTACGAGCTTACCACTCCAAGAGAGAACACTCCACGATTCAAGACATTGTTGGAACGTTCTTCAAATCACCTTCGTCGTCGCAGTTTATCTCTGCAAGTCCAGTCATAAGTGTCAGAAGAAACGTTCCTGCAACAGTGAGTATTGAAAATAAGATCAATAAGGGGTGGAAGTGAAGGCGGTGACTTCTCACTTCAAGGCTCATAATCTGGACGCAGGCTTGGAGGTTTAGGGAAACACGAAGAGGCCGAGTATAGGAGACACTGTTTGATTGCTTCTGGTCGACGGAGAGTTAAAGCGGCTACATCAAATAGTTAAAGCGTACATTAAGACAAGACGTACGATGTACTCCCAAATGTTCTGAGACTAATGCACTGACTCGGAACTAGGCCGTCATAGTAGGCATACGACCCAGGCACTGAAACCCGCAGAGCGTGGTGTGCTCCCCAAGGCATCCGAGAATTACAATATGTCGCGAGTCAAGCTCAAGAGACCATTGAAACTGAACGATGACATTGAACCGACGAGTAGGTACTTTCTCCTAGGAGACGCCTACCTAGAGGCAACATCAGTCTTCACTGTCCAGATTAACGACATGATATCCGATACAAGACGCCACGTTAGCCGTGTAGGGACTCGCAACACCACCCCAAATCATGGGTAAAAATTTGCTAGAATGCCTGCTACCACCGGCATTTACTGTGTTGCCATCGCGTGGAGATAGGGTCCATAGGCGTGAACGACAGGAGACCGGCTCCTGCTATACACCCTCAGGATCGCAAAAACCCAACTTGTAATAACTCTCAAATCGAGTTAAATCCACCATTATAAGGATTTTGAAGGATAATAAAACTGACGAAGGATGGGACGAGTTGAAATCCCGAGGCACAAAGTCTAATCCTTAGGTACGTGAGTATCGAAACCTAGAACAGACATCCATAGATGCAAGTGAACAGGAACAACAGTGCTTCCGAGGACAATGGATTTTGCAAAATTCCGCTGGATAGTGGTCTTGCCATGTTCACGTGCCGGTTATCCCCGCTACCAGTTACGTTTTCTTTGAATAATGGTTGCATCTTGCGACTTATGGACAGTTGAACGGATGGGCGGATGGAACGGATGACGATCGTCATCACTGCCGAATGTGGCTTCTTGGTCAAAGCTGCCACAGATAGAGCCACAAACTATGACGATACTATGTGGCTTTGCCAGCTTGGCAGCGAATCAGGGAGCCTATTCCATTTAAACCCCCAGTTAAGATGCGACGTCACGACGGCAGATCGGCACTAGCGCACTAGGGTTGCATCGAATAGGGAGCTTTGTTGAGGGGCAGTTTGCTGATAGAGGGGCGGTACAGCGAAAAATTTGGACGAATTCTGACAACATTCGTCATCGTTAGACGGTTGGTTACCTGTGTCGGATTTAGTAGAAACAGTGTCTATCATCATCAGTCCTTTTTTTCTTAACTGTTCCGAGGGAGGCCTTGTAAATCGTACCAGAATCGACATCAAATCCCTTTCATTGATCAACCATCTTTAATAAGAATTAACACCTTGTCCACCCCCGGCCTCCCACCTATTATTTCAGTCCCTTTCCTCCCACCCCCCCAATCAGCATATTGCTACTTTTGTGTAGTTTTCGTGCCTAGTTCTATATTTCAATCCGCAACGTCCGCATTCTTGACTGATTCAACTCGAACTCGCCTTCGAAACTTTCAAAGCACACACCCCGTATAACAAACTCGTATCTCCGATAGTACAACCAGCAAACAAGCACGAATATGGGTGCCAAAGCGGGCTTCGCCCTTAAGCTATTGCAGTGGTTCGTCCGCGGCGTTCAGTTCTGCTGCTGCGCCTTGGTTCTTGCCATCTTCTCGTACTTTCTTGCAATACTTGCCAACCGCAGTCTCACCATTCCGACGTACACTCGTGCGGTGGAGGGTATCTCGGGCATCGGAGTTCTCTACACGATCCTCGGTCTCCTACTCCTGTGTTGTCTGGCCGGCCACCCCTTCACGTCATTCATCGCCATTGTCCTGGATATCTGCTTCATTGGTTCCTTTATCTACGTCGCTATCGCCACCCGCGATGGAGCCAGCAGCTGCACCGGCACTACCGTGAACACGCCCTTCGGCACAGGCAATGCCGAAGACCTAATCAGCGGTCAACATCCGACCTACCGACAAGCTTGCCAGATGCAAACTGCTTGTCTGGCCGTTTCTATCGTCGCAGTGTAAGCTGACCCCATTTGTCCATTTCTATGCATGCAGCTTACTAACTTATCATTAGTATCTTCTTCATCATTTCTGCGTTGATCGAGTTTGTGCTTGTCCGCCACAGACGTAAGGAGCAGCGATTTGGTCCCGGTCCCGCCAACAACTACACGTCTGGCTACGGCAGACGGAGGGGTCCGTTTGGCCTCTTCGGCCGACGAGGAACTGCCACCTCTGACAACCCGAACATGCTGCCTGAGCACACCCACCCGGACCAAATGCGCCAGAGCTACAACACTGAGGCCACAGCCGTTGAAAACGGAACAACTTATAATAACAAGTACCAACATGACGGCCAGGTGGCGTATCCCGAGACCGGAACTGCTGTCCCACACACCGAGCCGGCCGGCTATCGCTACTGAGTGCGGCTGACTCCGCTAACGAATGGGTGAACCCCTTCATGGAGAAGGGATAGATAGTATCTTCTATGAAAGGAGAATGTATGAAATGGAATTGATACCCTGCAGGGGTTTGACATATTGTTGATTGTCGCTCGCTGCTTCGGAAAACGGGATGAGATTGTGAGATTGATCTGCACATGGCCAGAGAATGTTGACACTTAATGATAATGCCGCGACGAGGTTTCAACTGTGTACATTTATGTACCTAGGTAGTCTTACTGATCGATATAACGAAACAAATAATTATATATTAAGTTTCTACTTGAAAATAAATACTAGACCTTCATAATTCGTAGCCTTGACTTCGTTGCTACGCCGTGACCCTGTGCTAAGCATTCGTGGGCATTGTCGACCAAAAGAAATTCTCGGATATATAAAATGTACTTGAATAAACAGTACCTTGAGAAGAATGATTCATCCGATGTTTATGGTTACGATAAGAGTTTAGGCAGAGGAAAGGAGCAACAATGTAGAGAAGAAAAGCCATTCGGCCTAATATAGGTACATACGCATAGATAATGTGTATCTCGATGTTACCAAAAGGACTGTTGTCATCGCAGGATAGCTTGCAAGCACATAGTTTCATTATTAGCTAAATCATACGCTCAAAGTCCCCTTCGTGCTCGGCACCTCGCCCTCCTTGCCCGGTATCCTCGTGGTGGCGGTCCGGATGGCGACGGCGAGGGCCTTGAAGGCGCTCTCGGCGCGGTGGTGGTCGTTCCGGCCGCGGAGGCAGTCGACGTGGAGGGTGAGGCGGGCGGCCTGGGCGAAGCTCTGGAGGCAGTGGGGCACCATCTCGCAGCTGAGGTCGCCGATCCGCTCGCGCGCGAGGCCGAGCTCGACGACGCTGAAGGGCCGGTTCGACAGGTCGACGACGGCGCGCGAGAGGGCCTCGTCGAGCGGCGCGTACGCCGACCCGAACCGCGCAAGGCCCGACGCGCTCCCCAGCGCCTGCGCGAAGGCGTACCCGAGCGCGATGCAGCAGTCCTCGGCGGTATGGTGGTCGTCGACTTTTGGTTTGTTTCTCTTCGTCAGCGGACGGGGTCTCTCATCATTTATTCAAGTTGCGGTGCGCTGGGTCGTTCGTACTGTGAAGATCGCCTTTGCACGCCAGCGCCAGACTCCAGCCGGCGTGTTTCGCTAGGGCGTGGAGCATGTGGTCGAGGAAGCCGATGCCCGTGTTCACGCTGATGGTCTGCGACTTGCTCGACTGGCTCGCGTGGCCCTCGCTGACGGCCGCCACCAGTCGAGAATCGGTATTCGGCGGGAACTCCCCACCATCGAGGTTCAGGGCGAGTTGGATCTTGGTCTCGTTCGTGTCGCGGACGAATGCGGCCCACCGCTGGCTAGGTTTCTCGGAACCCATGGTCGTAGTTTTTCGTAGTTTTTGGCCTAAATCTTGGTTTGAAGCTGTCCTTGGATTTCCTTCCAAGTTGCAAACTGGGAAGCAATCATCTTTTTTTTTTGTCTCTGCCGAGCATCGGCTTACAAGCACTAACTGCCACTGGTGACAATTGACCAATGATAACGAAGCAATTTGCTCGATTTGGGCTTCTACGGCCCCACCTCTCTAGCCAGCCACCATCTATCGATAAGATAACAGGTCCCCAAAAATATTTCACTTTGTTCAATCTTCATCTTTCGGAGGACTTTCAATTGCCTTTCGTCGCAAACCACACAACTCACAATGGCGCCTTCAAGGACGAGAACAATCAAGAACAAACATGCGGCGAACAAGTCCGGCATCAGTTCTAGCAAATCTTCGAAGACAGGTCCCGCAGATGGCATCGTCAAGACGAAACGGAAAGGCCCGACTGTGTCGAAGCAGGTGAGGGGGAAGAACACCTCCGGCCTGCTAAAGAAGAAAAAGAAGGTCTACACCGAGAAGGAATTGGGTATTCCCGAATTGAACATGGTGACGCCAGTCGGCGTAACGAAGCCTAAAGGAAAGAAGAAGGGCAAAGTTTTTGTGGACGACAAGGTAAGGCTGTTCGGGCAGCATATACGCTCTGTTTTACAAGTGGCAATGCTAACGTGTGTCGCCGCACGAATAGGAGAGCATGAGCACGATACTGGCCATGGTCCAGGCGGACAAGGATGGCGAGATCGAGTCCAAGATGATCAAGGCCCGGCAGATGGAGGAGATCCGCGAGGCAAGACGGGTGGAGGCTGAAAAGAAGGAAGAGGAGAAGAAGACGAAGCTCGACGAGACCAAAGAATCGCTGAGAAGAAAGAGGAAGAGGACAAAACAGCCCGAAGACGTCGACGATGGAATCAAGGATGTCGCATCCACCGGGACGAAGGCCACGAAGCCGAAGAAGAAGAGGGTATCGTTCGCCTAGAGAGTCTAGGCGGGGATCCGGACGGCTGGACGGCGTTTGGCGTTTATACGGCATCTTGACCGAAACAACGAGCATTGATAGGCGAGGCTATAGCATCAAAGCATTTTCGTGATACCCCAACGACGAAGTCATCTACCAACGACCCTCCTGCACGTGAATGACTTAAGGCTACCTAATCACTCCACTTCCTAATATTCGAATTCAAGGAGGCAAAACATGAAAGCCATCCCTTTGACCCAAGAATACAAACCCTGACGACGTCTCATAGATCGAGTGCTTCGGAAAATGTGAGACTGATAAAATACTTGGTCGAGTGACACACAGCAAGTACCTCTACACTCTATTTCGGTCCAGAGTAGTGTCGAGACAGCAATGTACTGGAGTTTTAGCTCCCTGGTTATTAGTCTATGACTCTGGATGACTCGATAGTGAATCGATTATGAAAACCGATTCTGACTAAATCGGAGGAATCAACCCGTGTTTGTATGCGTATAGTTGCTCTAGATTTAGGTAAGCGGTGGACTATCCAACTCCCAGTTTCTTATCCTCTCTTTTGCTTTCTCTATGTATATCTCAAAAACTCCATCCCTTTTATATGTATTTGCTATATCTGACCAGCTTTATCTCTAACGATACCCGCCTCTAGATTACAGAAGTCTTCTCCCTGGACTTTTCAAGCCAATAAGCCTTGGCTCCCTGGTCAACTCACTTCTGCTTGATCACATTCATCAAGGTAGAAAAGGCGATGCTGAATTCGTGCTCGAGATGAATGATTTCACTCTATTCTTATGTGATAGCTAGGGTGATATTTCAAGTCACCAATATCAAGGTCACGGGGCTTGCCGTGAAAAGTGTATGCCACGCTAGCCAACGATGATCGAACCGAGAGGGCAGCATGTCGAGAATGGAGAGAGCCTGGTTCAACATCCGCAGTATCTTATTCCCTTAATCAAGCGGTGATGTGAGACTTATGGTCGTCTCTTTTCTCTCTTCTATACTCGCTTACGGGAACTACCCCTTCCCGTTCTCGTCGGTAGGTAGTCTATACGTTTAGGAAACAATAGCGTATTGCTGATATAGATTAAGGGCCTCTTGTATCGTTCTGGAATGGGTTTGAGTAGGTATATTAGAGCTATCTATATCTCCAGGACTTTTGTTGAATAATCAAGACAGGGGCTAGCCGCTGATGAACTTGAAGGGATATGATGTCTTCATGTAAGATGAACTGGAGGCTGTCTACCTCTCCATCTGGTGATAAAGTACCTAAATAAGCAGTTTCTTGAAGATATATAATAAGGTATATATTTAAGCTAGCTTATTATGTTAACGTCAAAAGACTCTGTAAGGCGAGGTGATGTCTCAAGCAGGTGGTAAGATTTGATATCCAACTTGACACGATTATTAGAAACAAATGTAGAAACAAAGAATACGCCGAGTTTTTCTGCTTTCATATCTACTGTCTTCAATAATACATGAATGCATACTTGTTTACCTGCGAGTCTTTACTAATCAAATTTGAATACTAGGCTTTTCTAAGTGAAGGTCTTCGACCTTTCGGGCCGCGATCATTTAAATGTGCGTGTTGTGGAGGCTTCGATCAAGGAATACCTCTGTTTTCTTGAGTAAGATTACATATAAGATTAATATATCATTCATATACTGGATGGATCCTGACGGCTACTACCGTCTAAGTTTATATATCCTTGACTACGTTTGATAAGACTTCTCTCACACGTAGTTCAATGCTGCAAACTACGGACAGTTTGCTAAGGTTTCATCAGACGGCTACTATGTAGACATGTGGGTAAGGAAACTTGAAGAAACAATACTCACGCGCTGCCTCGAGGTCTAGACATACGATGGTACGCGTGTAGGAAATGCGGGCCGATGCAAAAAAAGATGGTAGACCGAAGCTAACAGGATTGGTAGCATGGGCTAAATTGCTAGTATCTTGGCTTGGGACTTGGAGGCTCTAGAGTCTCTACCATATCCCTACGTCTGCGTCTCACTTCACATAAGGACAGCAGCTGGGTGTGTCGAGCGAATATTTCTCCTTTTCTTTGGTAATACATGAAGGATGGAGTGAAACCGATTTCATCACATATGATATTGGCTTACCGGTTTATGACGCAATTCCCGTTGAGAAGTGATATTTGGGAACGCTCAAGGCTAAGTACTGGGCAGCTGGGGGCTGCGTGTAAGCACCCGCAATATAAATGAGGCGACCCACCTGTCTTCCCGGGGACCCTGACCCAAGGATCTACGTGCCATGTCCTAAGCATTGGTCCGCGAGGCCAGACTGATCCACCTTCTGATCTAACCGACTGAGCAGCTGAGTAGACCAAACACCGTTTCGTATGTTTGGGTGTAGGTATGGTTTGGGGATGATAGATAGGGATGATGATGATAGCACTTTCGTTGCGATAGGAAACTTGATTCAATACGATCCGGCCTATAATATGTATGTAGGTGCCACGGTCTTAATAATATATCGTTTTACCTGCCTAAAGCGATCGATCAATCTGAATCGCGTGGCTCTCTAACACACCGACCTGTACCACGCATGCAGAGTACCCGCGCCGAAGAATACGAGCTTTACTGGCACCTATGTATTGTCAGCTACAGCTATAGGCTATCGAGCACACCACGAGCTCGACTGATATGCATATGGCGGCTACCGTCACGTAGTGTATCTAATTATGTACTTACTTGCAGCTGGAGATGGATCTTATCATCCATCCATACTACCTCTTTACCCGTATCTAACCTTGTCCGGTTTTAACTTCTTGACCTACTGCAGTTCCAACTTCGTGTTCCTGCATTGGTTACAATCTAGACACGTTAGGTTGGGGGTTTGGGGTGTCTAAGCCTGTCAGCCACCTTTGACATGACAGGCAGCCATACATACACTGTCATACGAAACTGCGTCTGTGTTAATGTAATACATATGTTATAGCTGTAGTATGAGGGCTTTGTCCAATGAACCAATGAATGAAGCCGTCGTCATCTATCAGAATTGATACCTAGAAACCACTTTAGGGGGTTTTCCAAGACAATAAGGCCAGGAATGGTGTAACTGGATGGGATGAGGATAACAAGAGATGCTCGAATGTTTGCAAAGAAATCCCCGTCCCGTGGACCAATGACAAGCAGTCTTGTACCTGTCCCTGGCCCTGTCTCCGTGCGTGATTGGCTGGTATGCTACATCCCCCCTGGTCAGAGGGACAATGCTCGACCACAAGCGAAATGAGCAGCATCAGCTATCCAGGTACTGTCGTCCATTTACAGCGAGACAAGCCCCCAAATCCAGTGCCCATATTCGAGCAATCGAACGAAACTAGCGATGTTCGGGCGTGGTCCACTGCTGAGAAGCATCTCATTTTAATTTTGGTCGGCAAACATATTATCAAACCGCAATCCGCCTTTCACCTCTCATTAATTGCTTTCCCTTTTCTCCCCTTTCACCTCTTCGTCCTTCCTACCGTCAAGCCGACCGTTCGTCGCTGTGGTGTCGATGATTCGGTTCCAGCCTCTCGCGCGCCAACAATGAAGACCCGGTAACGACAACGAAGGGTTTACAGAAGAAGATAGAGAAGTAGAAGCAGAAGCAGAAGCAGAAGAATAAGAAGAGAAGAAAATAGGGGGACGAAAATAATACGATAATGATGGGATACCACACTGAACGATCAGCAATCTAAACACTAACGCATTCATTCATTCATTCGCTTTTTACCTACATACACATGTAGTATACATTATACCTTGCCTTTAAGCTACCTGCCAGCCAGCTAGATTTTTAGTCGGTAGAGCCAAACGAGTCTCCAAGCAAGGCCGACAGGGCCAACCGCGCCCCCGATCGACGAATCGACGAATCCGACTCGACCTAAAAAAAAATCTAGCGTCCTAGTAACACGCTTACACGCACTCGCATTGGAAAAAGCTCGTATTTCTCCATTTTCACCGCCACGCGCGATGACAACCCCAGTCTCGGGGTCTTCACTCCCTCAGGCCCGAGACGTACATCAACACAATCATTTTCACAACTCCAGAGACGGCCACCACCACAGTCACCTTCACACCCACCATAACAACCATCACCACGCTCGTTCTCCCCACGGCCAACACCAAGACCACGCTAGCACCAGCACTAGCAACAGCAAAAGGGGCCACAAACGCACCGACTCGGAGCCCACCATCATCGTCGAGACCGTTTCCGTTCTGCAGCTTATCGATTCTACCGGCTCCACCCTCACTCTCCAAACCCTTTCGCCTTCAAAACCAGCGTCTTCGCTACCCGCGACCACCACCGCTGCTGCCGCATCCGATGCGATCGTCGATCCCAGCTCAGGAGTCGTATCTGCCTTAGGCTTGCCTACTTCTTACCCGGGAACCAGCGACGATGAAGGCGACGGCCTGCAGTCCCCGTCGACATCTCTCTCAGCGGTAGACCCGACCGCAGCACCGTCGGGGTCTTCGATGCCTACTTCCTTTCCTACATTATCTTATTCGCCTTTGACGTCCGCTCCTTTATCTGGCTCTCCCGTTTTTCCTTCCTTGGCTGGCGTGACCAACACAACCCAAGGTTCGTCTCTCTAACTTTTTATTATCACCCGGTGGTTATCGCAAGCTTTAGTTATCTAACTCGTGTGTCTACAAAAATTGCAGTTCCTACTTCCTCACTCTTTCCCAACAGTACTGCTTCTTCGATACATCCGTTTTCCGTCGAAAGTTTCAATAGTTCTTCCTCTTCTTCCGTATCTGTATTAGCTAGTAGTAGTAGTGGTGGTTCGTTTTCTTCCGGTTCCCTTTCCAGCGCGACGACGACTACTACATCCAGCCTCAAATCCGCATCGTCCACTTTCGGTTCCTTTGGGACCGCTTCCGCCACCGAGACCGGCGACGGCAACTTTGGCGCCGGAGGCGATGCACAGCCTTCGTCTTCGAGCACGGCGGCGGCGGGCGCCGACTCCGGATCTTCAGACGGGCCTGGCGCGGCCACGGTCGCGGGGAGCGTGCTAGGAGGCGTGGCTGCGCTCGCATTTTTGCTGATTCTCGCGCTCGGCCTTCTCAGGTGGAAGAAGCGCCAAAACACCCTGAGGCTCATGCGGGGATCCACCAATGAACGAGGTCCTGGCGGCGTGCTGGTTGGAAATTCCGGTCCCGGTGGCGGCCCTGGTGGAGCGGGCATGTCCGAACGGCGCTCGATTCCCTTCGCGATCCCCGCGGCGCTCGCCAGCTTGACTGGACATAACCGGTTCTCCGGACGTAGCGCAGCCTCGGTCGACGGCGGCGAGAGAGGGTTCTCCAAGATTTCCGGCAGGAAGCTGCCTCCGGTGTTGCAGTTTGGAGGGGATGGCTACTCGGACCCCCGAGACACTGTACTGAGCGACCAGTCTGTAGAGTATCGGGATTCGCAGGCTTTCCCTGGACTCATGGGGGCGGGCCCGACCAGGTTGGCCGTCGGTACTCCGATGCGGCCGGATAGCGGGATCCCGGTCTTCAACGCGGGACCGGCCCGGACCCCAGTTCGCGAGCAGGGACCCTTCACTCCTTACACGGACACTTCCCCCCTTGAGCCTCCTCCTCGGGATCCACTTGGACGTTCCCACCCCTCCCACGACGGGTCGAGTCGTTCTCATCTGTCGGTTTCTAGATTCACCGAGGAGTTATGACCCTTGGATTGATACCCCTTACCTTTGATTTACCCTTTTGTGTGTGCATGTACATTTTTTTTCCACGGGGGTTTTATGATACCTGCTTGTTGCTTTTGTGCCGACGTCGACTATACGCTTCGTCACAAGCACAGCATTCGGGTTGGCGTTTGATATTTTGAACAAAATCTTTCGAGGGAGGTCATTTTTTCATATGGGAAAGGGAAGGGGAAAGCTATATTTCAAGCCTTCCCCCCCAAATCTTTCTCGCATCTACTACGTCAGATACAAAACAAACACCATTTCTTGTAAATAGTCAAGGTCGTCCGGGCCTGACTCGGATGACGGAGGAAGAGAGGAAGAGAGCATGGACGTTGCGGAGTCGAGATCGCAGCAGCAGCGAGTCTCCTCTAGCTTGCTCCTAATCAAGCATAATTATCATCAAACCTACCTTTTGCCTATGTTATCTCGGGATCTGTCTGGAAACTGTTTTCAGGACCTGAATCGGCTCGACTTGTGTGTTCATGCCGGTGTCAAGTTTCCTTTTTAACCCCGTTAAGAAGGCGGGAAAAGGGTTCAAGGCGTTTCCGCCTTTCCCATCACATAGTGCGGTCTTCGCTTGGGCATTTATCTCTAGAAACAAAGTGCGCATCGCATCCCATTGCTTGATCTAGATACCGGGGAGGGCTCCTATGTCAATCCGCAGTTGAGACGGTTGTGAAACACGCCTGGATCTCGTCCGCCCACCATCCCGCTGCCGCTTTGGCCCATTCTTACCAATTATTGATATCGATGATAGCACCCATGTTCCCCTGTGGCAGGCATGCGCCTGTCAAGAAAAAAAGGAAAAAGAAGCTTAGTTGCTGAGTGTTTTCCCCATGTGTGTTTCCCCGGACGAGGCTACCTAGATAAAAGGTTTGGATCCATAGTCCTAATAAGTCGAATGTTGAGTCTGGACTGGGCTGCTCACCTGAAACGAATGCCAACTCTCTAGGGCTGTCCCGTCAGGGTACGGGGACGCACGTAACTTACAGTACATAGTACCAGGTACCATCGAGTTTTTCGACTAGGTATGTGCATGCGGCGTATTGGCCGCAGGCCTCCCATAACGGGAGTGACCTCACAATACAGCTCCTATGATTGACAAGGTGGGAGTCTATCGTGATATGATATGATGTCGTCTACCTTGCGTCACATCTTGCATACCTACCTAAGCTTACTGAGCGCTCAAGGTGTCAACAATTCATATAACGAAATAGACTTAAATTTAAGCCATTCTACTTAAAAGATGCTAGTTGTTCACGAGACCTTAATAATAAGAATGTTTCTTAGATATTTACATGTACCTACGTAGGTGAGGTATCTATTAGCTTGTTCATAATGAATCCCGATATCCATTTCTTCTCCAAGCCTAACGAATAAGTCAGAAGACTAAAAACACATGCATTGATTCTCAATTACCAGAAAGAGTAGGAGGGGCCATGCCATACTAGCGAGTAGTGTAGGAATGTTCGGAGAGTTTTTCCTCCCAACTTCCTAGATTTTTAAGGGTCTTTTAACTATCCGACGTCCGGAGCTAAAGATTTCGATGATGGCTCGAGTGTCACCCTCTAGCATTCTTATTCGTTTTCACTTACCTAGGTAGGGTTAAACAAAGAGCGACAAGATGCTTGGGATGAACTTCAGGACGCTCGCACATCTTGTCAATCCGATTGCGAATCAGGAGAGGGACACGACAACTCTAGCGCTTCACCCGAACTGGGGGTCCTCGAGCGTTTACTTACACATATAGTATCAATAGTACCATGGCCCTGCCGCGATGACTCGGCACGCAGGCAAAAGGAGACCCCTCAAAATACCACCCTATCTGATATATGTATGTATGTATGTATGTATGTACCTATTAATACCAGGGCCTGATTCTGCTGTAGGTAACATTACAGCCATTACCACAGACCTTTAGGTAGTAACGCTGCGCAATCTGATTCGCGGGAATCTTGTATCACTGAATCATTGTTAGGACTAGGGGGGCCCTAGAAAGTTATCGCACGTCCCTGAGCGTCGCCTGCTACTACATAGCCCTGCTACTAGTGTTGCCACTGGGGATATCTCAGACGGGAGTTCCTTCAACCCTCGCACGCTCTCCTGGCTTTGAGATGTTTTCCCTCTTCCTTCAACTTGAGATACGAAGGCAAATCGACTTTCTGATAGCAGGGTGGGCTCTTTGTGTATGTGTGTGTATAGCCACATAAGTATGGTAACCCAACTTACATTACCTGCATATCGTTACTCTTAAAATATCTCCATCTCTATCTTATCAGCACCGCCAGGCGGCTATCGTCTTATTCGTTTACCAAGTTTAGAAAAGGAACGAGTACGAGTCCGCATACCATACAGCTCGTGCGATTCCGCTCGGCGTTTAAACCCGCTCAGCCCCCTTTGTACCAGTTACCGGACGAATAGCACGTTTTAGCTGCCAACAAGGTCGATTGGTAATCTTGGCTTAGTTCACTAAAAAGGGAGAAGACAAAAGACAAGGGGAACAGCTCACACCACTCCTACCACGGCGTTCGTGGGGACGTTTTAAATCCGCAAATTCCTAGTGCAACACGCCAAGTACCTACCTAGGTATCTTAAAGTTGCCTAGGTTGATATTATTTCTGCAAAACGTCAACCTACATTTACCTTAATTAGTCGTCCCCCCTTACCGATTGTTTGCTATACCTTAATACCATACCCGCCGAGTGGTTCCTTTTTTAGCCCGTAACTTAACGACCACGGCCACGACTGACGACCGGAACGACGACCGAGACGAGAGAGAGAGACAGTAAGGGATAATGGATCACATCAGAGTTGATCCGGGGGGCTTCCAAATGTCAGGAATGCACGCTCCGCAGTTGATGAACCAGCCGCCGCAGATCTTCGGAGCCTATAGCCACGATGGCATGCCCGTGCTGCCGCCCGAGCTTGCGGCGCAGATGGCTTTCGACCCCTCGGCGCTGCTCGACGATGCGAACGAGGCGAAGAGGAGAAGAATCGCACGGGTGAGTTCTATATATCTAATTTCGTCTCTATCTGTCTGGGCGACTGATTAGGATGGTGAAGGCTTGCGATATGTGCCGGAAGAAGAAGATAAAGTGTGATGGCAAGTTACCAGCCTGCACGCACTGCATCAATTACAAGACGGACTGCGTCTTCACACAGGTTGAGAAGAAGAGGAATCCTCCGAAGGGGTAAGGTCTCTTGCGACAACTGAGGTTCGGACTCGGCTGATCTAGATGGATAGTGCCAAGTATATCGAGGGTTTAGAAAACCGTCTAGGGCGCATGGAAAGTTTATTGAGGCTGTCTGGTACGTCTTGACTTTGTCGGCCCGGCGCCGCATTCTTACCTAGAACTAACGCGATATCAAGGCCTTCTTGGAGATGACGACGAATCGACCGACTTGGCGACTTTGGAAAAGCGCCTCGCAGAGAAACACCAGCAATCGAGACAAGCTTCGATGGCTGCTACTTCAAATCCCACATCGCCGTCGCAAGCGACGTCCGGTCACGACGGGCCCGCGTCGACTCCTCGAAGCTCCTTAACATCACCTGAACCTGAGAGAAGATGGGAGCATAGGAAAGACGCCTCTCCTCAACCAGAAAAACCGAAGGGCGAAGAAGAGGTTGAGGCTCTGTCGGAAATGATGTGCTCCCTGGTCACGAACCAATCTGGGGAGACGAGATATATAGGTAAGATACTCCAACATAAGCTTGGCGCACATGGCCTCGGCTAACATGCATCAGGGTCTTCGTCCGGGTTCTCTATTTTCTCACCGAAGGGTATCCAATGGGTGAACGAGAAGACCGGAGACACATCATTTCAACAGATGATCTCGGAGGTATCCATCGACGACCACAAATGGAATCACTGGAAACCTGAGATCTTCGGTGACCTTTTCCATCGCCCGGTCTACCGGGCCTTGCCGCCCAAACCGGAGGCCTTATCCCTGCTCAAAGACTATTTTGATAACTTCAACTGCATGTTCCCGCTGTTCCACCAGCCAACCTTTATGCACCTCGTGGAGAGGCAGTACTCAAATGACCCCTACCAAGGCTCGGGATGGTGGGCAAGCTTGAACGTCGCACTGGCCATCGCACATCGTCTCCGCGTGATGAGTAACCTCGTACCGTATGAAGAGGATGAGAAATCGTGGGCGTATATGAAAAATGCTATGGGAGTCTTTTCCGAATTAACAATGCGAAATACCGACCTGTTAAGTGTACAGGCTCTACTTGGAATGGCCTCTTTCATGCAAGGAACACCAAACCCGCAACCATCATTTTTACTTATCGCAGCAGCCATCCGACTGTCGCACAGCATCGGATTGCACAAGCGCGGAAGCGGATTCAACCTGAATCCAGTCGAAATCGAGCAAAGGAAACGGGTGTTCTGGATAGCTTACATGATGGATAAGGACTTATGTCTTCGATCGGGGCGACCTCCGGCGCAGGATGACGACGATATGAATGTCGATCTTCCGGAAGCCGACCCGGCCGACAATATCGGCAACATTCCTCTTGCCGACGGCAAGGGCAAGATGAACTTATTCCGAGCCATGTGCGAATTAACGGTTATCGAAAGCCAGATTTACAAGAAGCTCTATTCGACGAAAGCTACCAAGGTATCGGACGGCGAACTCCTGCAAACCATCGGAGAACTCGACAGGGAGCTCGAGACGTGGAAGGACAACATCCCGATCGACTTCCGTCCTGAACACGAAATAAAAGCCTCTCATACGCCTCTAATACTCCACGTTGTTATGTTGCACTTCTCCTATTACAACGCCCTCACTACCATCCACCGCATGTCTATCCACCACGGCTACTGGACAAGCCGACTGTCTAACTATGCGATTCAAGGTCTGAATGCCAGACCTCTCAACCCGCGAATATTTGCCTCGGCTGCTTTATGCGCGTCCGCGGCGCGAGCGAGTATTCAACTGCTCAAGTATATCCCGCAGGGTGATTTCTCCTGCGTGTGGTGAGTAGACTGTACCCATATATACAATTCTAGCTGTAGCTAACAGATACAGGCTTATCCTTTACTTCCCCGTATCGGCGCTCGTCACGCTCTTTGGCAACATCCTACAGAACCCGTTAGACCCGCGGGCGAAGTCGGACACCAAACTGATGAACCTGGTGGTCACCTTCCTCTCGACGCTCGGCCAGGAGGCGGAGACGGGCGGGGTGCACCGGATGCTCGGGGTGTGCTCCGAGTTCGAGCGCATCGCCAAGATCGTCATCGACAAGGCGGAGCGCGACACGTCGAAGCGGAAGCGCAAGAGCCACGAGCAGCACCGGCCGAGCATCGGCGGCCTGTCGGCGGCCTCCCCCTCGCAGCAGTCGCAGCCCAGCCACACGCCTCGCCCGTCGTCGTCGGCTACCACGCCGACCCCGAACTACGCCGTGTCGCAGCTGTCGCCCAAGTTCAACGGCGAGCAGAACCGGGCCAACAACGCGGCCAACGGCGGCTTCAGCCCCATGAACACGGCGCACTCGTCCAACGGGTCGGCACCGCGCGACGGGCCCGGCGGCTGGCCGTCTGCGTCTCCTGGTCCTTCCTCGTCCTCTTCTCACCAACAACAACAGCAGCAGCAGCAGCAACAGCAGCAGCAACAGCAAGAGTGGAACCCGAACCAGATGGACTTTGGCAACTTCTCCGAGCTGACGGGGTTCGGGCAGCCGATCGCGTCGCCCCCCCTGCTGCCGAACCCGGGCGGGTACCAGCCGCTGCTGCCGCAGGAGCTCTGGCAGATGTCGGGCAGCGGGCTCGACTGGGACTGGGCCGAGTTCACGGGGGGCGCGTACCCGAGCTTCGAGAACGGGAGCACGATGCAGAACGGGGGGTGAAAGAAAGTAAGAAGGAAAGAAGAAATTACCTTACATGATATTCATTCCTCCTTCGCGAGTTAAGAGAGAGAAGGGGGGCCAGTAATGGGAGAGCATGGGAAGGCTGTACGAGGTATATATAGCCGCGACTGGAAGAACGTTGATGGCAAACGGCGCACTACGACTGACTTACTGACTGTACGAACCGAGCGATTTCGCTGCTGGCTTAGGAGGCTACTACGTTCTAGCAGATCCGCGCGACCAGATGCGGAGCGTGGACAAGTTATGAGATGGAAAGTTGCCTACCTATCTACGTACGTTCGACTTAGAAGCAGTGGGCACAAGCATTTGGGGACTGGGGGCATCTTTTTGGATACAGGCGCCAGGGTGCAAAATCGGTCAAATTTTCTGAGGATTTGTGCGCATGTTTTTTTTTTATCGAAAGAAAATCGGGGGTTTGATTCTTTGATGTTAATGGTATTTTGACGGCCGGCATTTTATGAGGAGTGGTGTTTTTATTTTATTTTTTTTATTTGTCCATCTATGTTTTATAGTACGCGATGATGGGTATATACTTGGCTAGGGATACTCACCGCTTAGTCTAAGCAATTGATGATCAACTCTACCGTTTGGTTGCGTCTAATGTCTATTGTGTGTTGATATGGTTAATATAAATTAGAGTGAGAGCAACCAGTTAAATATCGTCTGGAAGTTAACTTGAAGTTGCGTAACCTCAGATAACTTGTGCTGCGGGAAGTCTATTCCAGTTACTCTAATTCTACTACTTCTAGGTAGGTATCCACCTCTAGCTATATGTAAGTACTTTAAAGTGACGTAACCAGTTATTGATGGGTCCGATGTTGCATGGACTTTACTGTTTCAGGGTCAGTAACAATCACTCGTTAATGTAACACGGATGCATCACGAACCTGTTGCCGAATACCCTCCAATTGTAGTCTTCTTAATGTCATAGTTCGAAGCTACGCCACGCCAGTATACCAGTAGAGAGCTCTTAGCTCATCATCTCACCTTACTCGCGTCTAGAACCTTACAATAAGTCACTATGACGACGATTCAACATGACACTACTCCGGCCTCTACCGGAGTGCCACAAGCGCATCCGGGCGATCAGCACGAGATCCCGAGCTTCGAAGCACACGACTCGTCCGACTCGCTGAAAGAAAGGATCAAGAAGCACTACGAGATCGCGTCGGATTACTACTACTCACTCTGGTAATTGGTTTCTCCCACACCCACACCCCCTCTCTCCACCAATTGAACTTTATGTACCTACCTCCTTTACACAGCGGCCGAATACGTAGCCCCCAATTAGAGACCTAGGCATCGTCTGAGCTGACGCTTTTTCGCTTACCTACAGGGGCCAGCACATCCACCACGGCCTGTTCCGGGCCGCGGGCGAGACCAAGGAGCAGGCCCAGGTCAACCTGATCCGTCTGCTGCTGGACGTCTCGGCCCTGGCCCCGCGCGCCAGGGTGCTCGACGTGGGCTGCGGCGTCGGCGGCACGAGCCGCTTCCTCGCCCGCGAGCGCGCCTGCCGCGTCACCGGCGTCACCATCAGCGGCCGCCAGGTCGCGATCGCGCGGCAGGCGACGGCGGCGGAGATTGGTGGCGGTGGCGGTTCTAGCACTACCACCACCACCACTAACTCCTCTCAGCCGGACTCCTTGGTGATGGAGTACCCCGGAAAGGATGGTAAGCCGGGAGGGGCGGTGCGCTTCCTAGAGCTGGACGCCGAGAAGATGGCGGAGCACTTCGGTGGCGAGCGGGAGACGTTCGACTGCGTATGGATCTCGGAGGCGCTGTCGCACCTCCCGAACAAGGAGCTCTTCTTCGCGTCGTCGTTCGCGCTCCTAGACAGCAGCAGTAACGGCGGCGACGGTAGCAGTAGTAGTAAAGGGGGGCTCCTCGTGATCGCGGACTGGTTCAAGGCGCCGGGCCTGACGGCCGCGCAGGAGGAGGCCGACATCAAGCCGATCGAGGACGGCATGCTGCTGCCGCGGCTGTACACCGCGGACGAGTACGTCGCGCTGGCCGAGGGGGCGGGGTTCCGGGTCCGCCGGGCCCCGCTGGACATCAGCAAGGACGTGGCTAAGACGTGGTGAGTTTGTCCGTCCTTACCCCAGGTGAACCTGCCTGCACTATCAACGTCTTGTGCGAGGCCTATGGATTGCTGATTCTGATCGGTGGGTGGTAGGGATATATCGTGGTCGCTCGTATCCTCGCCTTCGCTGTGGGCGTTTGCTATTTCCCAGGGCAGGGACGGGCTGGCGTTTCTGCAGGCGTTCCGGGCGATGAGGAGAGGGTACGCGAATGGGACGTTTAGGTACGCGGTCATGTGCTTTGAGAAGCCATGAGCGCGGCTTGGTAATGTTGAGCCGTGCTTTCGTTGATACCTAGGTAGCAAGATGTAGGTAGATACGGCTAAGACCAACTTTAGTTGCTCCCGCTTCTAAAGTTATCGTCATATCTTGCAACTACGTGGATCAGAGATCGGGAGAAGTAGAGAATAGGTTATCGACTTTAGCGGTTAGGGGGCTATCAAGTATCAATAGGCACTGTGGTGGTTTCAAATCAAAGCCACTGACCAGTCAACGAGACCTACATCGAGACCAAACTGGTATTGCAGATGAATATATGAACATGCGAAATTACTGCGGGCTCATTAACTGTAGCATTGGTCGATCTAGCTACCAGTGAGCTCTAAGAAGGCTAGAGTAACGCATTGATATAGGGGTCAACTGCCTCTCGTAGATAGTATTTTCCGACGGGTGCAGCTGGAGCAAAGTAGAGCTACTGTTAGGAAGGTGATATAGAAAGCTATAGCCCCTTACATTTTATGAGATACAATTGCTTTGAAGCTCTTTGTCATATTCGGTAGTTTCCTAAGGTCAACCTCAGGTAAAGCTAACATGAGAGTCCCGGCTGGAAGATGCGGCCCGTCGTTGTAGAGCTTGGTGTCCATGACGCTCAATTCCCTGGATGTGAGAAGCAGTCCATTTCTAACTACCTATTTCCTCATTGTCAATATGGCAACAGGTCCAAATCATGGCTAGATCCGGTAGAGTAAGTGTGATCTAGTACGACGTTGTTGATCAGAGTTCGGTCACATGGGGAGTCGCAAGTATTTATTTCCCCGGACCTGGAGTAACCGTCCGCAGAAGAACAGCACAGCATTGGAGTTCTCCATCGAACTGAAGGAATGTCGAGATTTTCTCGCCAAGGTAAATATCCAACTCCTAGGCGTGCTGCTAGGAGTCACGCGAGCAGCTCGTTCGTAGTCGAAGGGTTCATTCAATGTCGAGGATGACGTTTTCTGACGGAGCAGACGCGGCCCGAATCCTGAAGCCATTACTACAATATCATGGATCTGGTAAGTGGTATTCACGAAGACCATAATACGTGACCTTTTGAACATATCAACATGTCCTTGACGTTGAAATTTAGTGATTCAGGCTGTCCCAATCAAGCCTGTTTCGTGCTCCGTAGCAAACCTATTTAGCCGCACTACGACTAGGCATTCTGCCTGGCATAGTAAAACTTCTATACGGACTTAACGAGTACGGATCAGCATCCGGCAATAGCCTGGTTGCTAGGTCTATTGAAGTGTCGTCAAAGTGTGTGCTCTGCTCCTAGAAGACGTGTGGGGCGGGTTTGCCTCTCCTCGTCCGGGGTATTGGTGCACTGTTACATAGGGAGTCGTCTTATCGACGAGCGAACGTTACAGATTGCTCGTCGGTATTGCAAGGCGGGAAGAGAGAAAAGACAAGCTCAAAAGCCAAGGCGATCGAGTGTTTCGTGAGACAACAAAGCGATAGACGAGCTGCCCGTGCGGCATGGCGGCACACAATATGGATAGAGCCGCTTTGCCGTGGTACGCATGATGACTTCGGACGACCTTCTAGAAAAATAACGTGTGGCGATCGCCTTGATTACCATGATCATGATAATAAGGATATTGTATGGAGGGGGGGACCTGAAAGCAATGCTACTGTGCATGCGTATTGTGGATTTAATTACATACCTGGTGTACTACTACGTACCTAGGTATGCTTGAGGAGCTGTAGTATCGCTTATCAAATTGGACTGTGACTACGAAGATTAGCCTAGATTTCCAGGCTAGAATGGCTTGATCTCCGCAGTCTGGAGAAGTTTAGTCGAGGCCAAAGAGGTTCGGATGGGGATAAGACTGCATGAAAGGGGAAAGCCGTGGAGTTTCCCGGCGATGGTGAATCGATGTTTGAGCTCGGTGGAGATGTGCAATGCCTTGCCATGCTTCTTCTCCATTGCTCTAGACAACTCGTTGGGTCGAGTGGAGAGACGCTAAGACCAGACCGCTCGGCGGCTCATCAGACGAGAACGGACGGATCCCAAAACAATCAACATTTGTGTCAGATCCCAACTCGAGGGAAATTGCAAGTAGGAATAACCGCTTTTCTTCGTGATCTAGAGTGCATACCCGTGCTCTACATAGCATGTTTCGATCGCCCCTTGGGGATTTTCGGTGTAACCTAGCACGCTAATATTTGCTGAATTATTCTGACGTGAGAACGGTCTAAGACTGTCAGAGGTTAGAGCACAGGGCGAGCTCAGGTGGCCAAGCGAATGTGGCCGGCCAAGCCTCGTGGCATTTTTTCGAGATCGGAAGAATCCGGGTCTTGCTGCAGACCCTTGTTGGAAGGCCTATTGGGGTTGTAGGAAATTCGGGATTCGTCAGCCCTGCCAGCCCCATTCAACGGCTCGACTTGTACCTTGCAACATCGTGATCAATTTCGGGCTGCTGCTAGATTGGGCATCTGAAATCCAGCTTTTTCTCCCCTTAAGAAAAGAAATGATGAAAGGTAAGGGAGTTTGATCGGGTTGTTCGGTCGTGATCTGGTCTGTTGATCGGGTGCCCAGGGACATGTGTAAGTGGTGATATTTTTACCCTTCCCCTTACGTTTCCCAGCCCGGCTACTTTGTCTTTTTCTTGTTCGACTTCGACGGCTGACGATCTGGAAGCTAGGAGGGATTCTATGAAGGGGTCTCGCTAGAATCCCTCCCCAACCGAAGGTGAAGGAAAAAGGAATAGCTCCTCCGACTTCGTCCGTTCAGGATGTCAAAATTTACAATGTACCACACCATACCAAATCGGAAACATTGGACGGTCCCAAGTTGCGAATCTGGCTTATGCAGGCACGCGCACACAGAGCCCCATTGGCGCATGCCGGACCACTTACAAGAGACCAGTTAACAAACCTGAAAGTCGGGACTGCGGGATCGACGGACATGCAACGACAGGGATCAGGAGAATCCGATCCCACCCCAGGGCCTTTCTGGGATGTCCGTGTTGCAGTGTTGCAGAATATCATGAGAATTTCGTGAATGTCGCCGTCGCTGTCGACAAGATGTTTCGTGAAGGGGGTTGCAATAGGAATACACAACCTATTATATCGAGACTGATTACACGTACTAGAAATAGAATCGAGGTTTCGAATTTCAGGCATAAGTTGAACAACGTGACAAGTCCGTATGCGCTTATGTCCTCACCGGTGTTGGTGTTAGTAGTGAGGTGTGGCAGATGCTCGGCGTTAGGTGTGGCTACAGCTGTGCCATGTGAGAGGAAGCGGGTGGGATATGCAATGCAGGTAGAGAAAAAGTCCACTAAAGTCCACTGGTGTTATCCCCAATCGTTACCCCGGGCCAATTACGAACTGCACTGGACTGGCTTCCCTCTATCTGATCTTATATCGTAAAAAAATGGGTGAGGTAGCCGTGTAGGTGCATGTTAGGTTTGCTCTAGTTGCTAGCGCAAGCTTGTCTTAGGTTCTTAGGTTCAATGTTCTTAGGACCTAGGTTATTGTACTGTAGCTATTTCTAGCTGTTGAGTAATACCGGCGGGAAATCGTCTGTACTTGTGCTACCCGCAACTCACATAATCGTCACTTTTCGACCCGTACTATGTAAACCAGTAGCTACGGTTGACTTAATCGTTGACCGGGTCCCAACAAAAATTTTCATCTCAATCTCAGTCTCAATCTCAATCTCAATCTCAATCGGAGGAAGCTTGAGAAACCTCGAAAATTGATGAGTCTGATTTCGATCCTTGAATCCTTCATCCATCCTCACACTCTTCCCTCGACTCCCCCTTCGCCGTTCTCGAGTGCCGCTTGTCGACCTATCCCGTCCCTTATGACACAGGGTCCAAGTCAGTTGCCCTTTTCGGACATTGCTTAATTGCCCATTTGCCTACCTGTTTTTTACGCACACAATACACAGACCCTACACCACACACCACCTCATGCGTTCGTATAGGTACACTTCCATTGGAGGGAACGCTGGCAGATCTTGGTACGACGGTGCTTATTGGGTACATATTTACAATTCCTTTTTTTCTCTATTATTCGTTCCGTAACTTGCCGATCAGCCGCCCCCCCCTTAACAGGCCCCCTGGGGCTATTAACGAAGAAAAAAAAATCATAGCGATCTTGGTCCTAGTGTTTGATACCCTATGAAACCCCAACGAAACTGCAGCACGCCCTTGTCGCAGCTTACACGACTCCGTGTTAGCAGCCCAATGGCAAAGGGGGGTCTGAGGATCAGGATAGGCAAAACCAGGGTCCTCGGTCCGCCTCGTGCTAGTGCCATTCTGCCATTATTAAGAAGGCCATCGTCGCCTGCGCATGTCATCACCGACGTCGTTGTGGCCGGACGGACTTTGATTAAACCCAACGGCAATAATAGAACAGATTACACGAATACTCTTCGGGATAGTAATCACCAGGCACACCACCCTCTTCCCGAACCCAGTTCCTTGCATACCTTGCATTCCGGACTTTTCTCGAGCAGCACTACTGGTAGTGACATCCGAAAGTGGGAAGCATCATCTTCGCCTCTCCCTCTGTACCATTCGTACCATTCGTACCATTCGTACTCTCTGTTTTCACCCAGCTCCAGGTCTGCCCATTCTGGCTCTAGTTCCAGTTCCAGTTCCAGTTCCAGTTCCAGCTCTAGTTCTGATAGCCCCAGCTCTGTCGGACAATCCTCTACTAGTCCTACCCTTCCGTCTTACCCCATTAGCCCACGTTGCTTTTTAATACTGCCGCGTCGCCCGTCACCGAGACGTCCAATGGCGTTCAGTACATACAGCACCGCCAGTTCAGATATATCAACGCCTCGCTCTATTTCTCCTCCGTCTTCTATAATATCTGCCCGTTCTTCTCATTCTTCCGTTTCTAGCAAACGTCTGTCCTTATCCCTACAAAGGAGACAATCTGCACTCAACCCAATGTCCTCGGTCGATATTACTGCAATTGAACAACAGATGAAGATGGCTGCCCTAGACGGTCTTCGAGGTTACGCACAGAACCACTACGGTGAAGTTCATCAATACAGGACTACGGACTATGTTCCCCAGTCCGCCGCCGGGGGCTACCAGGTTCTCCGGGAACCTTTGTGGAACAAAGGTACATACATCCCATCCCATCTTACATCTAGCTCAACAAACTCTATTCCCAACCGTCCGGTCACTGACATTTAAACCGTCGTGAAGGTCTCTCTTTCACCCCAGAAGAGCGTGTATCCAAGAACCTCACAGGTCTAATGCCGCACGCCATGGAGAGTGTCGAAACCCAAGTAGCACGATGCATGAAGGTCATCAACACCAGACAGACCAACATCGACAAGTATCTATACCTGTCGTCGCTCAAGGCCACCAACCTCGACCTGTTCTACAGGGTGCTCATCGACAATGTCCGTGATCTCATGCCGTTAGTCTATACGCCGACTATTGGCGACGTTTGCCTGCAGTACTCAACGCTCTACACCCGTCCCGAAGCGTTATACATCTCTATCAAGCAGCGCAAGTCTATCAGGACTATCCTTAATAACTGGCCTTACCCGGACCCCGAGATCTGTGTTGTCACGGACGGATCCCGTATCTTAGGTCTAGGTGATCTCGGTGTAAATGGTGTGGGGATATCCGTAAGTTTTTCTCAAGCTTAGCTTGGACTTGCACTAGTCCGAGCCGACATGCCGTGCAGTGTGTGGCTGACACCTACCAGATCGGGAAGTTGGCTCTGTATACCGGTGCCGCCGGTATCCACCCCGGCAAGACGCTGCCCATTGTCCTGGACTCCGGTACCAACAATGAAACCAACCTGAAGGACCCTCTCTACCTCGGTCTGCGCGCGAGGCGCCCGTCGCCCGCCGTGGCCCAAGAATTCATGGATGAGTTTATGGAGGCCGCTACTGAGGTCTTCCCGAACATGCTCGTCCAGTTTGAGGACTTCGACACTGAGAAGGCATTTGCGTACTTGGCCCGCTACCGGAATAAGTACAAGTGCTTCAACGATGACATCCAGGGAACCGGCGCTGTCGTCCTGGCTGGGTAAGTTTCATATTTATACCCTGCTCCGTCGTGTAATTACTCATTAGTCATTAGTTACATTGGTGCTGTGAACCTGTCTGGTGTTCCTCTCGAGGAGCAGCGATTGGTCTTCATGGGCGCTGGTTCTGCTGGTGTCGGTGTTGCTAAGCAGATGGTCGAGTACTACACCCGCCGTGGTCTTTCGGAACAGCAGGCCAGGGAAAAATTCTGGCTCGTCGACACCAAGGGCCTTGTTACTCTAGACCGAGGTGACAAATTGGCAGAGCACAAGAAGTATTTCGCTCGCGCGGATAACAACGGCCACCAATTCCGCACTCTGGAAGAAGTCATCGAATACGTCAGGCCGTCTGCCCTCGTCGGTCTCACCGCTACTTTCGGCGTCTTCACCGAATCCGTCATTCGCGCCCTTAAGGCCTCCGTCGACTCTGGCGGCGCTGGACGACGACCTATCCTGTTCCCTCTGAGCAATCCTCTTACCAAGGCCGAATGCACATTCGAGCAAGCCATCCAATGGACGGATGGAACTGTCATCTTTGCCTCTGGTTCTCCTTTCGCGCCGTTTGCCGTCAAGGCCGGGGACCATGCTGTAACTTACTGGCCTAACCAGGGTAACAACGTCTACGTGTTCCCCGGTCTTGGCCTCGGTGCCATCCTCGCCAAGGCATCCAAGATTACCGACGAGATGGTATATATCTCAGCTGCGTCGTTGTCGGAATCTTTGAACGCGGAAGAAATCCAAAAAGGCTTGATCTACCCCCACATCGAACGTGTCAGAGATGCCAGCGTCATTGTCGCTCGAGAGGTCATGAAGGCCGCCCGCAGGGAGGGCGTGAGCACTCTACCCGAAGAGCAGTGGATCGAGTGGGAAGAATGGGGCGATGTCGCCCTAACGAAATTTATCAAGGAGAGGATCTACGATCCTCTCAAGTAGAAAAGGAAAAGGGGTCTCACGGTAGAGGAAGACATGCATCAGATCATGGGTTGGCGTTATTGAATTGGGGGTATTCTTTTTGCACATGATGGCATAATGATCAGCTTTCACTTCTCGAAGGCAGATATTCACACAAAGATATCCCTGGGTTTTTTATCTTACAGGATTATTTTACACTTAGAAAGGACATTGGGTTCTATTGATGGAGTATGGTCTCTGGCAACTAAAGGGTGACAATATAGGCTTGCGCTTTAGACTCGTTGGCATACGGGGCCCTTGCTATAGACAGATAATAGAATACAAGTACGCTTTCGTTCTGATTTCAACAATTTTGGCTGTAATTCATCGTTTCTATCTGGTGCGTGCTCAATTGGCTTTGTCGTACCACGACATGGGAGGTAGTCGGCCATGCATGCCTTGCTTTTGTTTTTTTCTTTAATTAAAATTTCTGCTAACGATATACCTCCTTAGCTAGCTGGATTCACCCTCCCTCCCCCTTTTCCGCATCTTGTTGAACGGTGTTCTCGTCAGGCCTTTGCCATCTCCATCTCAAGCTCTTGCCCGAAGTCCCCGTACTCCGTTTCACCACAACATCGCTTCTCACATCCGTAGCCGGGGGCTTTTCAACTGGACCTCCTTTGGACCGCCGCTGAAGCCATCCTGGCATATTGTTCACATTCCACGCAAGGAGGATGGCGGGGATAGAGACGGCGGCAGTCACGCCAACTGATCGCTACATCAGCATCCGGGTCTTACGAGGCGTTAGAGATACTCACATAGAATGGGAAATATCCACCCCGCTGTATACGCCAGATTCCCCGACTCGTGGGGGAAAACAGTTACGTTAAGCGCAAACAGGGACGATAGGAATGAGAGGGGGAGCTTTATTGGTTAGACGAAATCATCAGCCGAGTTCCCTTATCCCCAGATTTCTCACCCCGACGAGTGAAAAAACTTACAAACACGATGGTGATGACGGTGAAGATGAATATGCTGTTGGACTGGTTGGCTGAGTCGTTAGCTTGTATCCGGCTGTATTCCGCCTGTCGCAAGTCAAGGAGGGTGGTGATCTATTTCTAAATTAACCAAACGCAAAGGGTCCGTCTTTGAAGGGGGCAGAACTGACGTAGCTGGTCATTTTTTCCGCTTCCGAGAGCATCTCGTCGAGGTCTTTCTTGACATCGGCGGGCGTGCAAGGGTGGTAGTACTGCAGATCAGATAAGGCCTGCTTCCAGACGACGTCTTGATCCTCGGCTAGAGACCTGAGAATGCGGAGCTCGTCACGGATATCCCGCGATTCGTCAAGAAGCTTAGTTTCGGCTGAGATGATATGAGAGCGGCTCTGTGGTTCTTGTTGCATTACCTTATTATCGAGGCCACTGCGGAAATTCTGGAAGAGTTTGGTTTCGCCGTCCGCCTATTTAGATCAATTAGTCTGTGGACAATCAACATGGACCGACGTAAGAGTAACAACAGACCGTGTCTCTGATTGACTCTCGGAATATCTCAATCGGTCCCATCTTTTTGAAAAGTCCTCTCGAATCTCGTTCGGGACTTCCAGTTGGTATGGTCTTTTCCGTGGAGAGTCCAACTGCAACTCCAAGGATCAGTTCCATCACGGACTGAACTGATATAGCGCGCTCGAATCGACTTCTCGTATCGCTATAAAGCAGATTATCCAGAGTAGTATGAAGCAGGTTTCCCTTATATTTCTGTTCGGGATGTTCTGATGTGGCCGTGATGATCGTTTCTAGATGGACGGTCAACTCAGCTATTGTGCGCTCTCGTTGAAATTGATAGTCATACTCTCATCAATGATCCATATCCATAGTTGGTTCACCATCAGAATCTTTCTGTCGCTTTGTTTACCCTGCTTGTCTAAGAATTTAGACAGCACCTGATCTTTGTCTCTCTCATCGGTGTCGGCGATGGTCGGGTAGTAGTACTGGTCGAGAGTCACGGGTTTGTGTTTGATTTGTCTCGAGTTACGGGTCTTATCATTGCCGGTGATGGTCCAGTAGTAATATCGGTCAAGAGTCATGGGTCCGTGTATGATTTGCCTCAAGTTGTGGCTCTCTACGGATTCTTCGCGTTCATTAGATCCATCAGTACTACCTCGCTTCCCAGTATAGACTCCTAGAGTGAGATATGGTAACTATTTTCAATTGCAAGTCAGCAAATCGCGTTACTGTCCAAGTCAGGAGTTTACCAATACATACATAGAGGGCTGTGCAACTACCCAGGTCACTGTTGGGGCGATTATCGTGATATGCTCCATCCTTTCGCTATTGAGACGAAGGTGGTAAGCCCCCAATACCAATCGGATTCACATTATTATAAACTTACCACACATTGCGGCTTCATGTAGTATCGTTTTCCTCCTGCAGCCACTTCTGCCCAGCTTCGATCGAAGTGCTTCATCAAAACCGTATGCTCCACTTCGGAACGATCTGAATCGCATGCCAACCGACAAGCAAGATCCTTGGGATAATCAATATAAGCAGTCGTTATAGAAAGGAGACATAGGTATAACATACTCTCATTAGATGTAACTATTAGTAGCATTGTCAACGCTGACCAGGCACACACGATCTCAGGGGGGTCTCACCTCATTAACCGGTAGATGAATCCAACGAAGTTTGAAGTCACCAGCCATGCCATCTGAGAACATATCATTATAATCTATGTCGTTTTGAGATGATATAGACCTCACCGGCTGATCATGGCCACTCTGCCCTAATGTCTTTTTCAGCTCATCCAAATCGTGCTCTTCCCAATTCTCTTTGGGCCTCTTCATGAGGGATTCTGGGCCATAGTTGTATATAATGTCCCGAACACTGGCCTTCGTATATGGCATGCGTACTATTTCACCTGTTGCATAAATATCGACGATATTTCCTTCTAAATCTAATGCCGGGTTTCTCCCATCCATGAGTGCTGGTTTTGAAGTCTTCCGCTTATTGTTTGGGTTCGCAACCCTGGCGAGCATCTGGGGTGGATGTAGAAGCAGTTGTCTAATATGGTATCGAACATCAGAGTCCACATATTGGTCTGGCACGAGCTCTCGGGCGTTTTCAATAGCATAACCGGACGAGTATCCGCCCTTGGACAACAACCACCATACCACAGCCGGCTGAGAACGACGGACGGCCCAATGAAGAGCCGTGAAGTTTTGTTGGTCTCCATAGTGTTCGCCTCCGAACCATTTTTGTAATAGTTCCTTCAAAACATCTTCATGCCCAGGCGTCTCATATTCGGCGAGTAACTCGAGGATTCTGCTGCCCAGGGCACCATTAGATTCCATTAGGCCTTTGTCGGTAGCCCCAAGTTGGCGGATTTCATTCAAAAATAGGGTTTGCTGGCTTTCATACTTCTGTTTGATCGATATAGTTAGAGGAGATTCGCCTTGACTGTTTTGTCTTATGATTGCTTTAGTCTTCTGGAGTTGGCTTAACATCTTCTCCAGAAAAAGCTGTGCAATTTCGACATTACCATTGACGCTAGCTATGTGCAGCCAGGTCGCACCACTTCGTTTCAGTTCCAGGACTTGTTGGCGACGAGAAACGCAATGCTGAGCCAGTTTCAGGGCACCATTGGAGACTGCCCAGTGTAAGATTATCTGAAGCTGATCTTCATTGTAACTAGCTTTTTCAAAGCTTTCCAGCAGTTCGTCCTCAATACGTCGAACATCGGCCATGCTCGTCGACCGCTCCGTAAAGGCTCTTTCTTTGACGGGATTCAGTGGGAAATAAGCTGGTGTTGCGAGGATCTCAAGCGCAATGTCAATATTCTTATTGATAACCGCGGTATAAAGAGGCGTGTGTCCATCCCGGTCACAGACTGCGACTGTCGCTCCAATGTGTATGAGGGCCCTAACGTTTTCGAGTCGGTTGAATAAGCAGGCCAACGCCAAAGCAGTCTGCCCGTGAATGTTCATTGGTCTAATGTCGGCTCCCCGCCGTAGAAGCTTCATGACGATCTCTGTATCCAGATTGCGGCAAGCCGTCATGAGACTGGTTTCTTTGATAAGGGACTTCTGGTCGTTGATATCGGCACCTAGATCAAGAAGACATTCTACTTGCTGGAAATTTTGTTGCAGACAAGCGAGACGGAGAGGCGAATAGCCAATGTTGTTGGAAAGGTTGATGTTTGCTCCTTCGTCAGCCAGTACTTTGAGTACTTCTATGGGCGTACCCAAGGATTCCTGGTTATCCAAGACCACATGAAAACAATTATCGCCTTGCCTGTTGACATCCGAGACCAACGCACCATGTTTCAACATCGTCTTGAGGCTGCTTAGTTGCGAATGCCGACACGAATATAGGATAGGCGTATCCCCGTCATCGTTTTTCATATGGATATCTGCACCACGCTCCACAAGCAAATCGATTATTTCATCATTGCCTTCTGCGCAGGCATGATACAGTGGTGTTGCTCCGTTTGGTCCCAACTGGTCGACTATTGCTAACTGGTCGATCTTTCCTCCCCAATCTAATAGCGACACTGCTACATCGTAATAGTTATTAAGACATGCCAGGTGTAGTGGCGCATTCGAATATGCGTTCACCTCGTTGATCTGCTCCTTCGGGCCTCGTTCCCATAGAAGATTTAGAACCTCTAGCTGACCATACATGGAAGCGACGTGAAAGGGCATGCAGCCGTCATTATCGCGCTTGCTCAGGTCTGCTTGCGCATCTAAAAGGCAGGTGACAATTTCACGCTGGCCATATCTGGATGCCAAGTGTAGTGGACTCGACCCATTTCGATCCTGTTGATTGATCTCTCCGTTTTTGGAGAGAAGCAGACCTGCGATGTCTGCGGGACCGTAGCGGGCAGCTAGGTGAAGTGCTGTTCCGCTAAGGTCCGGGATCTCTGCGTTCACCTTCGCGCCATGTTCTAGAAGAAGCTTGACGATCGACGTTTTGCTGAGTGCTGTTGCTAGAACTAATGGGGTGACATTCAGTATCGTGGTCTGGTCGTCTTCGTCTAATTCGTACCGTAATGGCATCTCAAGTAGGTTGTCTCCGGAGCCCAATAACTTTTCCAGTTGGTCGCAGTGATCGTCTCGGATCGCCTCCTCGAGCTTCCGCCCCAGGTCGGCTGTAGGACTAATCAAGTCCGGGGAAGGATCATCAGTGGTTTCCATGAGTATTAGAAGGGCTTCAGTTCACAAAGATGCTTCACCTGCTCGATTCTGACAATTGGAATGGAGGCCAGGCTATGAAGAAAATGAAAAACAAGTCTGTACATATTACAAGAAAACTACCTAGGTATAGAATGATATTAAATGAGGCTTCAGCAATAGATCTCGTTCATATAGGGTAGGCAGGCTAGCTTAATCCATGCAGTTGCTGACGGTCGCCGAGCTGAGCCTCTCGCTTAACAACCCTCGATACCTCCCTCCGTCACATCAGCTATGGAAATTAATAAAAACCCAGTATAGGAATAGCTGAAACTACTCTCAGGGGTGAAGTATATATTAGCCCTCACGTTGCAGAGGGGCTACAGTAGGTATCCATAGACGTAGGCGAAGCCGGGCGATCCAGCGCAAACCCGGAAGTAAGGTATGAGGCTCTTGATGCTTATGATTTGGGCTGTCCGTGTTCATACACTGTGTTCTTGTCGGCATCTATAGACCAAATTCCATTGGTCGCCGACGTTGTAACCCCTCCCCAGCTGAATGGTGGTGCCCGGGGGTGTGACGATTTGGAATTGATATCAATGATTAATAATAGAGCACCCGCGATAACCCGCGAAAAAGACTCGTACCGTAGGCGTAGGTTGAGATCAATTGTGAGTTGCTACGCTACCTCATCGTAGATTCGGGACATGATTAAGGTAGATTCGATGACTTGATTCCTACGAGAACATATAGTCGTACGGGTAGTTTTAAGCAAGTGAGGATATCTCTCGAATCAAGCTGCCATCAGCCAGCTAAGTTGTAGTGACAAAACCATCATAGCCATGTGCGGCAGGACCAAGACCTTGTATCGTAACTCCGTATTATCCGTGGTATTTCCCCCATCATGGCATTACTGCTACTCCCACCACCTTTAAAAAAAAAAACACCTGCTAAAAGCAGCGGACAGCGTGTCTCACTAGTACATACCTCAACGCCATGCTACCTAATACACCCAAGCCTTTCAACAACCAAACCCAAAAAAAGGGAGCCTATTAAGTCGTGAATCATAAAGCACCTCCGGGCATTTCTCCATCGTCCGTGTGGGAAGGCCTCGGGCCGTGTCGCCCGTAGCCCGGATGGCTCAGCGTCGGGGCCTGGGTGTGCTGTAGCAGCGGCGGCGGAGGCGGGATCGGGAACCCGTAGCCGCCGGCGCTGTTGACGCCCTCCTGGAGCTCGTACCCGTCGTCCGTAGCGGCGACCTTCTCCTTGCCCTTCCTGTCGTCCCACGGCGACGACGACGACGACGGCGCGACCTCGCGGTCGGGGCTGACGGCGACGCCGATGTTCCGCGTCTTCTCGGCGGGCCAGGCCATCTGGTGGTAGTGGCCGCCGCCGCCGCCGCCGCCGCCGCCGGGCCCCCCCTCGACGGCGCTGACGGGGCTGTTGTACTGCGAGCTGTAGGGCGAGAAGTACGGCGGGAACGTGGTCTGCGTCGCCGCGCTGACGGGCGAGTCCTCCCACCCCCGCAGCGGCCTCTGGCTCACGGGCGTCTCGAACATCTCGCCGTTTCCGCCCCCGGGTCCCTGCGGCCAGTTCTTTCCGACCTGCTCGACGCGCCGCCGCAGGTACGCCTTCCTGCGGCGCTTGCCGTTCAGGACGATGCCGCATCCGACAATAGCCAGCAGGACGACGAGCCCGCCGACGACGATGCCGGCGATGGCGCCGGAGTCCAGCGGCCCGGTGATCCCGGTCGGCGCGAACGTCGCCGTCGGTGTCGGGTCTGTGACGTTGACGACGTCGGTGGAGAAGACGTTGCCTTGCAAGGGGAGGGTGGCTGGCGGCTCGACTCGCAGCCTGCAGGCACCGTCCAGGACCGATATGTCTGTGGCAAGTTAGTAAGAGCTAGAGTAAAACCAAAAAAAAAAAAAAATGGGTGGTGAGATTTACAATTGCTTAGATAGTGTTCGTTGGCAAGGGCTAAGCAGTCGTGACACTTGTCGAGAAGGTAGTCCGTCCATATATCGCAGTAGGCGTATGTTGAGCTGCTGGACGAAAGGTTGCCGTATTGTATAGCCTCCATAATATTTTTGCAGGCGAAGCTAGTGAAATTAGCATCAGGTCATGCGTAATGAGAGATTGCCACGACATACGAAGTGATGCACGGGGTTGTGTTGGCTTCGAACAAGCACACATTCGTGGCATATCGCATGTTATCTTTGATCACGAATTAGCAAGCCGTCGCGCCATCTCCGCAGGAAAGTTTGAGCAGGGCGCATACAGAGCATGTATTGCAAATCGGAAGTCTCTTGCTGCCCTTGGGTCGTCGAGTACGAGCTCGTCGTTTCGCAGCCGACGCAGGCTTCGAATACCTGGCCGCTGGACGTGGTGCTGTACGCCGACTCGTCGCAGACGATCATGTCGTTTGTCGTCGACCCCAGCACATTGCCGCATTGCGTCTCGCATGGCGAACCGTTCGCGACGAGCAGCGCAGCCGACGAGCGCCAGAGGGCGGCGAAAAGTAAAGCTCGAGACATGTTTATCACCGCTCCTTAGTTCATACACGGTCTCGTGCTTAACCGAGGAGCGATGGATTGAGGGCGCGGGATCTGCTAGAGTTCTTAAAAGATATGTCGGATACCGCACCGAAATGTTCACGGCTTGGCTGGTAGTCGTACAGAATTTGGAGGCGGAGGTTGTATCTTGGCTTATCCGAAGTAGTAATTGCTGGGGAGCCGCAAGCGGGAGTTTATAAAGTCCCTGATAGAGAGGCTGTCCTACTCTATCGCACAACTCTACCGCATACCACGAAGCAAGGGAGTAGCAAAAGCGCTTCGTCGATGCAGCCTCGTCTTCTCTCCTTCGTCTTGGAAACGAAGAGAGGTGACCGTCGACCGTAAGCGCGCGATGGGTCTTGGTGATATCTGAGTCGGTGGCTTGTGAAATCCACGCATATCACACTCGCTAAACCCGTTCTGTCGGACAACAAGACCACACAGTCATGCAAATCATGGAGAAGAGAGAGGGAGGGGGGCCACCCGAGCGGAGCCACCATCGTGATTCGATTCAGTCGAGCCGTCGGGGGTCGGGGGTTTGCCAGGGGTGAGCCCTTGGGGGCAGGATGCAGGTCGGTCAGCTCTCGACGAATAGGAGTCTGCAGCACCTGAACTGAACACGGTTCCGGCTGCAGGGACCCCTGCTTCTGTGGTTGCTGTGGCACATCGACCAGCTCGACCAAGTGGAGATGCTGGCATCGTAGTCTCGGTTACGGCCGCTCATTGGAGATCCTTAAAGTGACCCCGCTGCCAATTCCTACCTAGGAGATGCCATAGTCGAATCCATTTTGTCCAATCGTCGATCAAAAGTGCCTTTTTTTTCGAAGAATGTCCCCCAAATCATCGATCCATCGTCTCTCAATCCGGATGCTGCCGACCCCATCGTCTTACTTGCTGACTTACTAAACAGAGGCTTACCCCCAAGGGGGGCCGTTTGGGGGCTGCCCTGATTGTGAGTAATGAGTAATGTGTCTACTACGTAGGTATGTAATGCACGGCAACTGTCGACCGAGAAAATTAGCCGTTTGGATGACTCGATTTCCGTGCAGCGAACGTGTCAGTGTGTGTTGCCGTACATGCCCACGGCGGCCTATTAGGTGACCCTAGTGGCTGACTTTTGAGCCCTGGTGGTAGAACTCGGCATATGCCCATCCCCTGGGTCGGGGAATTTGCTCACCCCCTATTTCTCCTAAGGAAGCTTTTCGTCACGCGTATCACATGAGAAGACATCACATAAGCGAACCGCCAGGAGACTTTCTTGTCTGCCAAGCGATCCGAACTGTCGGGACTGCTGACCGAAGAGGTCGAAAGCAAGTGACTCTGTCTCTATTCGCTCAGCTCCTCTGACGCGCCGAACGTCTTGTATTCCCCAGGCGCTCAAGATCGTGTAGTGTAACAGGTAGAAGCAAACATTCTGTTAGCGGGCGGCTGATGAGCAGTTAGCTTCGCGGCCAGAGAATTACAGTATTCCACTGCCCGTGATCTGCATGCAAGGCGTGGACGATGATCGTGTGGCCGGCCAAGCCATCAGCGCTACACGCCAGTACGACCGAAGTGGCTTGCCGATCTTTCGGAGATCTCAGTTCAATGTTAACACCTTGGGCCGCGAGGCTCTGAGCCACAAGAACATGTAAACTCGATATTTTCCATCGATATTAAGCGCTTGTGTAAAATAAAATGTCTAACGTAGCACGATGTGCTCATGAAGAGTTTGCTGTTCTGGCTGTCTGGTTGGGTTGTCCACCTTCAATTTGCCGTGTTGCACCAACATGCATAAAATCTGTCTTACACCATTGGTCGATTGCCACCAACATAGTCCTCATCTGAGGCCCGCGAGAATCTCAACTCGAAAAGACGGCATTTACACGTGGTATTCTTTGCTTAGCGCCTAGCTCATCAGCTGAAAGGGGGAGATGAAACAGTTATTAGGCAGGCGTTGTATGAGCTCGGGAGCATTTCAGCCAGATGTTTGGTCCCGAAGCCTCGAGAGACTCGGTAAGCCGAGTATGCAAGGGAGAGAAGGCGGCATAGGACTTGAGCCCTTCCCGTACATTTATATATGTCTAGCCCTGAGTCTTCGGTCGCACTAATCTCACTTTGAATTTTAACTTGGTATGCTATTGCTTTAGCAGGTATAGAATCCTGCCTGTGTGGTGCCCCTATCGAAAGGTACGCTCTCACAAGCCAAAAGCTGAAGATAAAGGTTCGATACAGGTGAATAAGACATACATTGTATTCTCATGTGGTACTACTAGGAACGTTTAAAGGAAGCCCAGCCGATCTTTCGGGGGTGAAATCATATGCATTTCAACATTCATCTCCTTCTATTCATAAGTTGCCTTGGCCTTTGACCTAAGACTTCGCGAAATATACGTAAGTACCAAACACAATACACATATAATAGGCAGAGTTCCTTTCCCTTAACTCCTCGCTAGGACAAACAAAACAAAAAACATCATATAGGCATGGAGACGTCACCTCTAACCTTACCAAACCACGCTCTTTGGCCTGTCCTGCACCTCGGTGCTTTTATCCAAGCACTTTAAAGGAACCACTTGTTGTTTCTTCAGTGGCACGGGCATACTCTGATGGCTAGTGCCACTCTCATAGTCAGGGGGGAGTATCATGGCCTTGGGCGTTGGTGGTACTCTTTCTGGGATATACTTTGGCGCTGTCGCCTTCGTCTCTGATGCGCCAATTGACGGGGAAGTACGGCTGCTGGGACTAGCTCCGGCTACTTCTGGGGATGGCAATGGGGCCTTTGATGTCGCCGAACGGGAATCCCCTTTGCGGTGCCTTGTCGTCCTAATCGGCAACGCCACTTCCTTCTTAACGCTCTCTTCTGGGGTCTCATGCCTGGTTGGCTTGCTTGCCGACGATACGGGAATCGACGGTACTGGTTCGTGTCGGTGTCGATGTAATGGAGGCGACACTACGGCCGACCGGTTTCCGCTCGGGTGCCTGGCGTGGCGGCTTATCTCGGGAGTCGATCCCCACATGTCACTAGCCTCTAGTGGAGAGACGCCATTAGATGTGATGCGGTTGTGTGATGTCTTCTTTGACAGACTCTTCGGCGTTGATCTGCTGTCGCTCCGGTGTCTTCCACGACTTGCCGGTCGAGTGGGCGTCCAGTCACCTGTTGGAGAAGGGTGGGTTGGCGATCCGGTCGAGACTTTGTTTCTCGAGTGAGACCTTCCACCGCTCTGCCTTGACGAGTCGTTGGGCTTTGGCATGTTTCGAGAACTTGGGCGGCCAGTTTGCGCGTCTGATTTGCTCGGTTTCTTCTTTCCAGAGTCTTTACGCTCGGTTCGTAATATGACGTAGTCGTCTTCATCTACGTGACAAACGAGGCTATCTCGCTTTACTCGGTTTGCCGCTTCTCCTTCAAAAACCATGAGGTCTGCACCCAGCTTTTCCAAGTCCGGAGACAACGGTGGCTCTTTGAACTCAGGAGTAGTGCCCTTTGGTAACACTCTGGCACCTTGATCCCAATTCCTACTTGCGCCTAGCGGTGACTGGGTCGGTCGTTCTTCTTGGTTGACAGGCTGCGACTTATGAGACCTTTGGCGGCTCGCATTTCGAGACTTCGTCGAAGTAGGTCGGTTTATATCACCCTCATTTGTCACGGCGGGGTTGACTACATTGCCTACTAACCTAGAAAATTCGTCGCCAGGTACTGGGTCAACGCTTCGGGAGACATTACGACCTGTTGGCTGGGTATGGCTATTGCGAGACACTCTGGAGCTGGAAGGTGCCTGCCATTCTTCATCAGCGATATGGGTGCCAATACTGGGAGACTGAGTTGGCGTATAAGTCCCCAAAGGAGGCTGTTTCCAGAAATAGCGAGGTGACACCGGTGACTCTGTCCTTGGGCCACTAGTACCAGCGGACCATAGCGTATCGGAGCCGAGGAAAAGGTGGTCGTGGAAGCTTTGATGAGAGGATCCTACGGGATGCTCTGAATTTCCACTGTTGTGATCAGGAGATGTGTCCGGCTTCTTTGCGGGATTTGGCGCATCTGCCGAATCTCCGCCGCTCGTTTCGTCGCTTTGGGGTACCTGAGGCTCGGCACCCGGCGCATCGACTGCCTTCTCTTCCTCCTCTGGTCGATACACCAACTTGGCGAATCCCGGCTTCTCTGTGTCGACTATGAGGAGTTCCTTTTGGCCCCGGCCCAGCATGCCGTAAACGGTCACTTCCCCATTCTGTATCCCGATCACAGCACTGGTGCCTGCATAGACGGCGTCGTCTTCAACGCCAGTGCGGTTGCAAAAGACGACGATGATCTCTTCGTCGCTCTCCGCGCGGATCAGCGGTTCCAACCTCGTCACCCAGTACGTCAACGTCTCCATGCAAGCGTCTTGGGATTTGGTACTCCAGACTTCGAGATCTTCACGAGTGAGCCAGGCCATGCTGAGGATAACCAAGTTTGCCTCCATCTCCAAGACGTGAAAGGCGAATTCCATGGCGTGCCACGGCGCTTGGAACTTATACGGACTACGAAAAGAGTAGGGTTAGTAGAGTAAAAAGTGATGATTGCTTGGTTTGCTCACTTGATATCCATGCCTAGGGTCGTCGGTTAGCAGGACGAGACGCAGTCAGCGGAAACAGTCGTGGGAGACTTACAGATACCCATGGCTACATTGCCGAGGTCGGGAAGATGGCCTTTGTAGAAGCCAGACCCCTCGAGAGCCCAAGTCTCGTCGGTGTAGTAGAGGTGCGTCTTTCGATAATGACCGATCGTGTCGCCATTCTGGTCGACGATAATGGCGGAGTTAAAATACTCGGGGGATGTCGGCCACCTATGTGCGACGTCTACCTTTTCCGGATACCCTACCACCAGTTTGGTATTATACTTGAGAGCGGTTGTTCGAGCCCAGACAGAAGTGATGCCGGCGCCAGTCGGTTCGAGGAATGGAGAGATGTCGCGCAGAGACTGAAAGTTGTAGCCTAAGCAGGTCAGCTAATGTCTTTGGTGATGTCTCATTCCTCGAGAAGACTAGAATGACCACATCACGGAAAGCGGGCAATCGACATGCAGCGGTTTGCGCCAACCCAGCAATCGAAGCCGACAAACGCCAGGATATGATGCGATGACGTACCCGTGAATGCTAATTCAGGCAGGACTAAGAGATCCAAGTCTTCTGGGTTTACTTTGTTTAAGATCTTATCCGCCCTATTCAAGTTGTTATCTAGGTCGCCCAGCTGCGGCGCAAACTGGAGGCAACCGATCCGCATCTTGTTCTCCCACTATGGTCGATATCGTCAGGATAATTTCTGCTGGCGGGCGGGGGCCTCAAGAGGGCGATGTAGGCGTTGCCGACTTCCACTGCAGATTCGAAAGGATAACTACCGCTTGCTCCCGCGACAACTCAGCAATTCTCAAGCCGCTACTCAAAAGTATGTCGCTGTGCGTAGCATGCTCATGGCTTCAGAATATCGCCGGGAATGGTGGAGGGATGATTGATACCGATACCCTAATCGCGGGGAGATATATGTGAAGGCGGGATAGATTATTAGCATGGAATGGACTCTCACTTGGTATCGTTATCCCTACCCGCCTTGCTGCAAGTACCTGGTGGGTAATCATGTGGGGTTGGCGACCAGACGCCAGACTTTTAAAAGTCCCATCGCCCATTGTTCTTCTATGAAGCCAGTCAGATCACCCAAGAATATCCCAGCAGGGGGGGGCATTTACTTATCTCAGCCACTTACAAGGGCTGATTTAGCGCTCTTTCAACCGCAGACAGGGGATGTCAGCAAATCATGGGTTATTATTCCAGATTTAGTGTGGCCCACACTCTTAACACAACCCTTTCTTTCATTCTTCAACAAGTTAAAGACCACGATGTGTACGAAGTACGAAATACGCAATATTTGCTATTAAACCCCGACTTGAATGTATCGAACCATTCCGATTACCTTTTGAGAAATACAAGTCATTCAGGGGCTTCGTAGAATCTACCAGATGGCCAGTGGTGGATGTGTTCCCTATTCCTGATGCCAAGGTGTCTTGTTCTTTAGTTATTCAGCTCCGCCATTCATGGTCTCGTCATTGACGCCGTTGGCTTGGCCGCCTGCCCCCAATACCCAATACCCGATCTACAGTAGAGCATGTGGATTCCAGCAACGGACGTTTTCGCAGTGTAATATGTACTATCAACACATTAGGTCGCCAAAACGGTGCCGTTAGTTCGCTGCGGAAGTATCCCCCCTAGCACGATCACAAGATATCTCGCACTCGCCCCACGATATAAAGTGAGGTCGTATAACAGCCAGAAGGATTTTCTGCAGCGGAACACTACCCGATCCTCATCCATCCACTCACATCCTTGGACGTTTATATCCTCACAGCCACCACTAGCCATCCCCTATATTTCTAGTTTACAAAGTCACAATGTTTTAGACTCCTAACAACCAGTCGTCCCAAATGATGGTGTCCAGTATCTCGGCGCTTGATGCGTTCAATTTCCAGTCGTACCATCGGTTCTCAGCCGTATAAACAGAAGATACTCTCAGTTCAGGAGGTTCTGAAAGAATCGCTACACTCAACGACCCTCTTGCGGGTACTTTGGCCCCGATATCTATGGTGTGTATGATCACGACGTAGAGGTAGATGTGTTCAGGAGACGAAGCAGCAATGCATCAAAGAGCTCTATTAATTGTCGGTCTTGTGCCACCAATCAATAAACAAATTTAAATTGAAAAAGCTAACTACGTAACCGAGAAGAAGAAGGTCTAAGGCTGACGTTTCCCAAGCGGCCTCATATGCGGCCCCTTTTCTATAAAAAAAATAGCAGCCGCGCGCCTACATCCGCCATAGCATCGACCGAACTGATCTATCTAACTTGACCATAGAGCAATGCCAGTTACAAAATAACAAACACCGCCACTGAAAATACCTCGATCTAGAATCAGATTCCCTTTTTATCTAGCCACTGAACCCTTTCATCGATTTGCCATTTGGGATTTTGCTTTTAGCAATTGCACGACTTAACCGGATTCGGGCCAGCATCTCCCAGGTACGCGCCCGAGCTGATGTCGGCGAAGCCGAAGAAAGCCTCGCTATTCCGATCGGGGCTTCGAAGGGGGAACGACGTTAGCTTCATCAAGGACTTTCCCGATCGTGAGTTGACGAGGACGAGGACGGAAAACTTACTTGACGAGGGTCATGACCCCGGCGTCCTGCGCGGCCTGGTAGCCCCAAGAGGCGTAGTAGCCGCTTTCTTCGCACTTCTTGTTGTACCATTCCCAGGTCTCCATGTCGGCGCTCTCGGGCGGAGTTAGGAGGAGCATGCAGCGGGAACCGTCGGGAGTCCCGTCGAGGATGCGGAACCCTACGGTGACGGTATGTTTTTCGACGTCGACAGCTAGTACTTCGGATCAGTTTTTTTTTCAAATTCTACATGAGAGCTTAGGCAAGCAAGCCTCGTTCTAAGAGACGTACCTCTGAACATATCCTCGACCGTCCAGTTCCCGGCCGGGGTGCCCTCGCCGCCTTCCGACTGTCGCGCCTTGATCCTGTTCGCCTTCACGGGCGGGAACTCGTGATACACGGGCTTCGTCTGCTCCTGGATGTCGGACGGCGCGTCCAGGTCGCTGTCCAGGAACCCGAAGAACGCCTGCGTCTCACTAGCCGGGTTCACGAGGGTGATGACGACGAACCCCTCGGTGCTGTGCCCGCCGTTGATGGTGTACTGGCCGTTGCCGCTGCAGGGGTAGCTTGAGAAGGAGCTCGCGCCGCAGTCTTGGCCACTGGGGGTCGTCACGTTGAACTCACAGACGAAGGTGGAAGAGGCTGCTCCGCTCGTGCTGCTAGAGTTCGTGTACGTCGCGGGGCTAGAGTCCGTCACGGCGAAGTGCCAGTCGCAGATGGTGTTGTCGGCCGACTTGGTGCGGTGCACGTCCGAGACGGTCCATTCTCCTAGCGGGTCAGATGCCGCCGCCAGAGAAACTCCGGCGAGGGAGAGGGATCCTAACAACCAGCGTAGCTGCATATTGATCTAATAAGTCCAAATGAATGCCTCGTCTGAGTTTGATGGGAGTATGGTCTAGATGGAGATGGTGTAGATCAAAGCAGATCATTTCTCCTTGAGACCCGGCATATATATATAGTCGACCATCCTTCCGTTCAACTTTCTTTTGCCTCTGGACCGGGGAGCATATTACCGGTCGTCCCGCCAGTAGATTAGAGCTCGAAGCAAACGACGGGATGTTCCCAGACGCAAACATGCGCGACCTCAGCACAGCCTAATTGTGATCATCCACGTATGCATCTCCTTCTCGGACAGCTGGCTTAGGTTGATGGTTCGTATTCTTTACCTGGGTATCAATCTGAGGCAGTATTTTCCTTTGTTCTAGGGTAACCGACTTGGAAACATAACGAATCGAATGATAGTCTGTTTGCTTCGATGCCGCGTCGTTGAGGGTCATTACAAGGCCTACCGCAGATGAGTTTCCCTTGCAGGGACCTGGTGAAACCTCAAGGGATAAGCACGTCGGCTTCCCGCAGGGTCCACATAAACCCGATTCGACTCTTGTTGAAGGCAGATTTTCGATATCTTCCAAAGAAATGTTTTATTCGTTTGGTCACGAGGCGTGCTGCGCCTGAGCGAAGGACAGAAACGACGTCGCCGTCTTACACTGGTTATCCTATCGAAAACAGAAACATGTAGGAAGCCACGTGGACGTCCTCACCGCCCGTCGAAATAGCTCCGAGAGGCTCTTGATGCGTTCCATTATAGATCACCGTGCAAGGCTGATGGCGTAATCTGACTTACCCAGCCTACTTTCACAGAATCTTGTGCGAGTACCTCCGTGTGGAACCGTGGGACGAGAGGTTCTTGGTGTCTAATTCCGGAGGCGACGGAAGGGAGAATATGAAACCCAACGTTATTACCTGCCGACCCCTGCGTAGAAAAAAAGGCAACTCTACGGAGTAACAAATGCTGCACCGTTAGGATTGCAACACCAAATATCACCAATTGCCAACCGCATGATAGACTCACCTACTCACGTACTGACCGACGGCACCGAAGGTGTACCGACATACGCCCAAGTGTTCCGTGAGACTATGAGTCTTTGTCTCTGCTAGGTACTCTGCTAGGTCTAGGTGAGCAGAGTTGCGAGACAGGATTACGGTGTCTTGTTTGGTATATATTGCAGCGCGGGACCGTGACGTAGAGGTGTCTGCCGACAGCTCCGGGCCGACGAGACTGAGAAAGAAAAAAAGGTAACACCGGAAGGTTCGATCACCTCTCATATCTCATATATCGCTAAGGGGCCGCGGGCGCTTATCTAAATCGAGGCTGGGGTCATGGGAAGAGATATGTAGGTAGGCAGCCTACCAAAGGCTATTCAGTCGACATCAAGGTGCCTGAGCAAGCTGTGCCATGGTACGTAAGACTTCGGTAAGTATAAGTGGCGATGCTAGATCGGAAACGACCGGTTGAGAAATATTAAACGAGCGAACTGTTGGTCCTTTCTAAACATCGTTCTTAGCACTCGGGTGTCTGAAGATATCTCGCGCTCTTCCAGCACAGATCATCTTGTGTGCCATTATAGACCGGATGCCTTAAAGGATGTAGTTTACTTGACCCTGACAATGATATCGCTTCCTCATCTGGCTTCTGCTCTTCATAGGAGGCGGTAGATTCTTGAAGGACATCGGTAGTTCTTGGTGCTATGAAGCCATTGATGCTCCTGTGAAACACTTTCCATCCTCACCGGCGGAAATTGGCTCTGTTCAGCCATGTAACGTCACGTGAGCAAAGTTGGAGTTTGCATTGCGAGCCTGAACAGTTTCTCTTGTTCTCTCAGTGACGATTTCAACGTTCTCGCCCTCTAGTCTTCAAGTTGGAGAAACCTGAATATTGATCTCCAACTTGAAAACTGACAGCCTTGTGGATGGAATTATAAACATCGTCAGAAAAAGACAACACACACACGTTGGGCGTCTTTGCAGGCGTCACTGCAAGCCACGGCTCACTATCACCGTTTTGACTGGATGGCATCCTTGGCGTTTCTGCGGGAGAGTGGGGAGTGGCCTGAGTTGTAAGCGCCGCGCTTGTTTACCCTGCTCTGTCTGTCTGTTTAACTGGCGACTGGAAGCTAGCGGGACCAGCTGAGCTGAGGTTTTTCCATTTCTATTCTCTTGCTGCATCTGTTCTCCATTCTCATGTTAGGAGAGAAGAATTCTTATTCCTGCTAGAAGGAAGCCTAGCTAGTCGAGAGCAAGTGCTTCACTGTGTAATGCTACGCCATTCTTTCATGGCCCTTCATTAGAATAGAACTTCGATGTCGTCGTGGTTGGAGCAAGGACACAGACAGCACGCAATTGAGTCGATTCAAGCTTCTCCAAAGGAGACGCCGCTCCATCGGCTTCTTCCTTATTTATTGGATCGGGGCTGCGTAACGGAAGCACATGATTGGTTCTATGTTTCCTAGTTCGGCAGGCAGATGGTCGCTGGTCTGGCCGGCGTCTGCGAGACCACTCACACTGCGTCCTGGCCGTTGACTCCCGGCCACTCATTTCGACCTCCCCCGGACTTGGGCTTCCAGTTCTCGCCCTCTGGAGCTGGCGCGTCTTGCATCCTCGTTCTGAGAGAGGCCGCTTTGCCCTTTTGGTGGGTTCGTTAACCCCCCATCATTGGTTAGTCGCGGAATCATATGGCTGGAGAGTGTCTAGGACGTGTTCTCGTCTCGACCCTGATTGGCTCAGTGTTTGCCCGCTCATTAGAGCTGGGGACGACTCTTGCTATTATGGGAAACAGTCCACGAGCACATATGCGCTTCGACCCTGCTGGCCTTCCAGAAACCTAGCGGAGCTCACGCTCTCGAGCCGCTTAGGTTGCATACGGCCAAGCGCAAAATGCAGCTTTTTAAACATATAGAAACCAGAGGCCCTCGTGGTCAGAGCTAGGCTAGATCTCCTGTTCTCATATTCGGTCTCTCCCTTCATACCCACTTCAAGAGCCGTGGTCCCACTAGAACTACAAGAACATATCTCCTATAGTCATTATTGGGATTGGTGAATAGATGGTGCCATGATCGATCCATCCAGACGGTACTTCCCCGCTCGACCGACTTAGATCTCTCCTCAGATAACCCCTTTCCGTCCTCGTCAAGCTCGACATGACCTCGAGTCTCATCCTTATCTTGTTATGTCTTCTATTCTTTCGAAGAGAGACAGCAGCGCTGCAGGTTACAGCGGGGTCATCATGTGCGGCTATCTGCTTGGACGACCCGGAAGGTGACGTCCAGGATCCAGCGGCCTCATCGACGAATTCGTCCGATATCGTGTGCAACGATGAAGAGTACTCTACAACGGCTAGCGGCATCCGGTTCAAGAATTGCGTCGAATGTTTGCAAGAGAGCCATGCGGTGAGCGGCGAAGAGAATGACATTTCTTGGTATTTATGTATGGCTGTGTGATCATAATCATGGGATGTAGGAGACCACAGTGCTAACCATCTACCGAAGATAATCTGCGGTACTCCGTAGACGTATGTCTCTACAGCTTTCCGAATACGAGTAGTTCCAAGACTGTTTCGTCTCCTTGCGATATCGATTATGGATGTCGCCCACTCAAGGCGGCATTGGAGGCTGGTAATCTGAACCCGGACAATGGCACTCAACTCGACTATTGTACGGCTGACGGCGGCGCGTTTTCCGGCTCGCAACTACATGATTGTATCCAGTGCTTCAAATCTAGCTCCAACCAATTTTACATGTCAAACTGTATGAAATTGGTCCTCTTTTATAGACGAGCAGAATCTTAGCTGACCCTGAATAGTCATTACCGCACTAAAAGCAGGGTGTGAGCAAAAGCCTCAGGCTGGCAACCTCATCGGCCTCAGTGGATCTTTGTTCACACAATTTCAAGTGAACATCACCGCCGCACCCCAGAATCAAACTGATTCTTCTGGCGGCACGTCCACCACGACCATGACTACCGGTGCCATCGTCGGGATCGTCGTGGGAGCTACGCTACTCCTCTTGGGAGGGACGGGGCTATTTTGGGTCTACCACCGGAAGCAGAAATACCACGGTGACCGCCTAGACTCGCAAAACGGCCGCAAGTCTATCACGCCGCCCCTCGTCGGCGGCTATCCGCACTATTACGAGGGCAAAAACAACTCGCTACCGGCTGATTGGGAACTGCGGGCACAGCAGCCACATACTAACAGCGCCGAGTACTATGAGAAGATGGAGATGTCAACGCAAGGCGGCCAACAGCCAGGCTACGCTTACAACCCTGGCTACCCCGGCTATCAGACGGCCTACGGGCCGCACAGCACTCTACCCACCCATCCAGCCTACATGCCACGGGTGGCGAGCCGAAGTGCATCTCGGAATGACACGCCCAGCCCGCCACCGACCATCAAATCGAATAGGCCCGATGCCTACGCCGTGAATGCATATCTAAACGCCGCCACTGCCCCTACAGCCACCACGACGATGCCCGCTATCCCAACCATCACGACTACAAACATACCAAATAATAGGGACACCCTCCCGCCTCCGCAACCGCAGCCGCAGCCACATCATTACCACCCATCGGCTCAACCACCACCAACAACAATGATACCACGAGGCTCGCCCCCCAACCGCGTCCCTACCGCCCAGCCCCTCTTCCCCGGCGGCGCGCCCCCTCCCCCGCCCCCGCCGCAGGCCCAGCGCGCCCCGCGGCTCTCGATGCCCACGGTGCCCAAGGTCCGCAAGCCGACGAAGTACGCGCCGCCCAGCCTGGCCATCGCGCGGCCCCCCGCCGTCGAGGATCCGGAGAGAAAGGAGCACGAGCACGGGGAGGACCCGCAGTGGGAGCAGGAGTCGTACGCCGGGTACGGGTCCCGGACGGGGACGCCGCCGGACCAGGTCGCCGCAGACCGACGGCGCAGGAGGGTGACTGAGTTTGCGGATATCGACTAAGTTCGATGGATATCTAAGGTATTGAATCTATCCAGTGTCCCCAGCAGCGGGACGTATAGATATAATACTGGGAATTATAATACAGCATGAGCGGCGTATCTGGAGGGAATTTGTTCAAAAGCTACCAATTTATCAGGAGTATGGCAGAACGGGAATGATGATGGAATGATGTGGAGTATGGATTAGGCTGCGCTGCGCTTTACTAGTAGTATTAATAGTTACAGCATGCATAAGCGAATCAGTTCAAGTTTCTTGTCATGATATTTATTGCATTTACTCATCTAGCTGTGTACGTCTAATCTTAACCTAGACGCCGTCCAGGTCCCGCACTCCTCCACGAATCAGGCAAGGGACCAGTCCGACCGCTTCTTTCCCTCTGAGGTCCCATCGCCTGGCCATAGACAGTATTCTGGACTCTGGGCGTGCTCAAAATCCACGAAATCCATCCCGGTGTCGGGAGGAGGTTTGGACCATTCCCAAACTCCGGGTACAACCGCGTAAGAAAATCGTGGAGATGAGCGGCAAACAGACCGGTCAATCCGACCTTAAAGCTCTCCCAACCACCAGGGAACAAAAGCTGCACTAGTAGAAGGCAGTAAGGCATAAGCTGGGCGGGAATGGTGATGACGTAGAAGTGCGCGCTCGTCCCTCTCTTATCCTGCGTTGCCGTGTAGCACAAGGCGATGAGAAGCGCATGCAAATACGACATGGCACCCGTGATGACTTGGTTCAGGAGCTATAGTGTCTTGGTTAGCAAGCTGCCCTCGAACCGCGGCGAGAGAGCTAGGCTCGGTCAAGAGAACTAGGAAATGCTAGGTATGTAGGGCGCTAGAAACCACCCGGGCAAACGAGTCCGAAGACTTCGCCAGAGTCATCCATTTAGACATCCCACCGTGCCTGCACTCCGAACTGACCCTAATGAGGTATGCGAATGATGGGCCAGCCACAGTGCAAGGGTAATCTTCCTCAGTTCCAGGAACCGTCATAGCTGTAGGAGCAATTTCGCTATGCGGGCAGATTTATGAGGTGCTTCGGGGGGTTGTGTTTGGCCATACATATGACCGAGGGGCCATAGGATATAAGGAAATATAGAGAGGTGACCTACAATGATGATGCTGCTAACAACCATCAAATACCATATCAGGTCCTCCTTTCGTGGGAACTTGGAGTTCCCTACCTCGAGCTGACTCAGGTACGTAAAGACGAAGTAGGTATCAAGCAGCACGTTGAAGTCGGGCCCGGTTATCATGAAGCTCGTGACGAACCGGTAGAGCGCGGGCGGGAACTTGAGGAGCAGCGAGTAGTGGAAGAAGAACGGGAAGGAAGAGATCATGCCCGTGTAGACGCCGACGGAGCATGCGAACACAGCCGTTGCGACCGTCCTGTCAAGACACTGTTAGCCTGAATGCCTTTCATCTGCGCGCGTGCCACTTTGAACGAGTGGGTAGTCTGGAGACTTACCTCGCAATAGGAGGCGTGTTCATGTACACGCTAGCTATATCCGCCATGGTTACGATAGAGTGAGGATGAATCTGTTCGACTACAATGATGCTATGGTCAAGAGACAGACTGGTGAAAAGAAATAGACCCGGTCCCTGTTGGTAGATGTAGAAGGCAGACAAAGACACGTTGACACGTTGGCCCTTTCAGCTAGCAACGTGAGCCTCAAGGTGGCAGTGACGGGGATGGGACACACAGGAAGGCAGGCAGCGCTGCCGGTTGCATGGTGGTTGGCCAATTGGAGGGTGGCTTGGAAATGACAAAATGACAAAATTAGGTGGAAAGTAAAGGAAATTTCTGTGGTTAATGTCAACCTTGCTAAAATAGCTGACTCGGTAGGTCACGTGCACAAAGCACCCTAATTGCCCAGCTACATGCTTACGTGATCCATTGCCCTCAACTGAATTTCAATTGTTAGCAGGTACCCAGGCACAGTCGCTCTCGTAAAATTCCGGTGCTTCAGTACATGTATTACTAGGCTAACTATATACATGTAGTTAGGATCTGGACTACCATACGGAATAGGACTTATCGAATTGCCCTAACGGCTGGGTATATAGAGCTAAAGTCGCCATCGACTCGCGAGTCTAGACCTAATCTCCTCTCGTAGCAATGGGGAAGTGGTTGTAATCGGCGGCGATAAACTGTCTTGTAGCTGTTATGTGCTTCTGAACACTTGCTGCATAAAAAGCCATGCCGCCGAAACAATTTCTAAGAGCATGGACTTCTTTGCGTGTCGCTGATCGGAGCAAGAATTCGACAATTCCATCATGTCCTAGCGAAGAGGCGTGGTATGTTGAAGTTGCGTGCTTGGGGGGATTTCCAAATTGAATCACAGGTCTGCCTTAATACTTGTACGCAAGATATGAAGCTTTGCCAAGCTTCTCCGGAGAAAAAAACATTAGTTATCAAGTTTCCGAACTACTTGCTATCATCCGAGCATCTATTTAGTGGGCGGCAACAACAAGTACCTAGGTACGTAGGAGAATTCTAAGCTAAGTTATGATGAGTTGAATCTCATTAGATAGCAAACCTCACAGCTTCTAGACTTTACTCGATATCGGCAGATACAAGATAGTCCCGTACTGAAAAATACGCGAGCATAACATATTCGTTCAAAGCAGCGGTGATGAGGCCTTTTCCAAGGGTGCATATATCCCGAGACCTTTGAAACCATGACACATTAATACAGTTTCTTTCCTTCTCAGCCATAGAGACTAAATCGATTGGGCCAACCAAGTGACGTGTGAGTGATTTGGAATACCCTTTCTTGCCAATATCGTTGACGAAGAGATAGACTCATCGGTTAGGCAATCTCCTTTCTTCGTTTTATGCCTGACTTATACTTATCCGATCCCTAGCAATCACTATTTTAATATATTGGTATACGTCATATAAATAGAAGTTAGATCGGTACAAGTGAGTCAATTCGGTATCCCAATCCAATTACAAACATCATACTAATCAAATAGAATTATCAGATCAGATATCCACGTCAGGTATCTAGGCCAGGTAGCCAAGCCAGAATGGTTCTTGATGCCAAGTGGTTAATATATAATAAAAACTATGCCCTTTCATATAACCTTTTCTGCATAAGTGAACCCTTATAATCTTTCAAAGCGATTCCAACCTTTAGAGCGGTACACACTCCTGCTACGGTTCTGAATGCCCCGACAGGGAAACAAGACGACAAATGATAGCCAGAGCCACCATGGGAGAAATACAGGAGTATGACTATGACGACTGCCCTCTACCAGAAGGGAACATACGGATTCTTCTTCTAAAGCCCGATGCGGACCGAAACGGAGGTATTGTTGTCGAGCTCCTATCGTACTCCCTTGACGAACTCGCTTGTAACCCCGAACGCTACCAATTTACAGCTCTCTCGTACTCCTGGGGCAATGGAGATGCAACTAAAGCTGTATTCGTGGACATGGGAACGGCGGATGAACCAGCACCTCAGCCAGAATCCGATGAAGTCACAAAGTTGGTAGCGCCATTGCAGCGGCGAGCGAGGCGGTTAAATGTCAAACCGAACTTGCACGAGTTTCTTCAGCAATCCCGTGACAGCAAGAAGGAGGTGGGTCTTTGGGTAGACTGCATCTGTACCAACCAGAAAGATAATCGAGAGAAGTCAGACCAGGTTTCCAGACTAGATGCGATCTACTCCACTGCAGCTAAGGTCTCGATTTGGCTAGGGCCTGCGGACAAGGACGGAAAGACGGATCGAGCAATGGACTTCATTAGATTTATTCTCGAAAACGGCACTGAAGAAACACTCAAGGATGGCTATGCCAAGGCCTGGTCTGAACTGCTATGCCTATTGCGCCGCGGCTGGTTTTCACGTCGCTGGGTCGTCCAAGAGATAGCCCTGGCGAAAGATGCCGAAGTTCGCTGCGGCTCTAAGACAATCCATTGGAGAGACTTTTCCGATGCCGTCAGCATTTTCACCTTCAACTTTGACACCATCCTCAAAATCGTAAAGGCCGAACCTGTATTAGAGCAATCTCTGGAGGGAATTACAGACACGCGGTCGCTTAGTGCTCAGATTCTCATCGATGTCTCGTCAAACCCACGTCAGAGTTTAGAGAGCCTGGTTTCGGCACTTTCTACCTTTCACGTATCAGACCCTCGAGACACCGTCTACGCGCTCCTCAACCTACCTACGAAAGAAAAGTCCAAGCTGCCAGAAAAGCCTAGGACATATTCTCCCCCGGAGCCTAACTACAGAATGAATCTTCTTCAAGTATACACAAAATGTGTGCAGTGGTGTGTACAAGAGAGCGGGTCACTGGACATTCTGTGTCGGCACTGGGCTTTTCCGGAGCTCAAGTATACATTAGATAATGAGGACTATCCCGAGTTTGTGACATTGCCGTCATGGATCAAGACTGTCGATGGCTCGGCGTACGGTGTGCAAAGCAAGGGATTCGGCGGACGAAGAACGGGAGAAAGCTTCGTCGGCACGCCAGAAAATCGCTGTTACAATGCCTCACTAGATATAAGCCCTACTATATCGTATGGTATAGACGAGGCCACTCCTACTCAAAGGGAGGAGCCGACCAACCGAACTTCCGAGGGAGACAGCAAAGAAAGTGCACTCTCACCCCTTCAGCAACCCCCGACTAAAAAGCGTCGAATTCATCTGGTTAAACGACCTCGGTTGGATTTGAACAGCTCGATAACTGTCAGAGGCAGGTGCATTGCGCGGATCATCAAGCCCTCCCTAATGCCTAATGGAATCATCCCAAAGCAAGTTCTACAGAGATTAGGGTATTACAGTGGAAGAACGGAGCCGGATGAGATCCCAGATGCTTTGTGGAGAACTCTCGTAGCAGATCGTGGACCCGACGGGAAGGCACCTCCATCTTGGCACCGCAGAGCTTGCATGGCATGCCTGGTGGACAGCACCAGCTCTGGACACATGGATACGAACAGAAATATTCGGCATGATAATTTCAAGCTGAAAGCGGACTTCATGAAAAGGGTGCAGGCGGTGTGTTGGAATAGGGCCTTTATCGACTGCGGCCAGGACGATGCGGAAACCAGGCTGGTAGGTATCGGTCCGGGCGATGCCCAAGCCGATGACCTGGTTTGTATCCTATACGGGTGTTCGGTTCCGTGTATCCTTCGGCCGACTTGGCGTGGCGGCGGAGATGACTACACCCCTGATTACTATAAACTCGTTGGCGAAGCATTTGTTTTGGGGCAGATGGACGGCGAGGCCTTCGTTGACCTTTCGGAAGAGGAGCTTAAGGGTGAGGACTTTCGTATTATGTAACAGAACTTGTATCACTCGCATCATTTTCATAAAATGTGTTTAGGTTATTTACCTAGGTACGTAGAAATTCTATGACGTCGATTTCAGAAGGTAGCTGAAGTAGAGAAAAGGGGTAACCTTCCATCTCCCACTGACGAACTTTCAGTACCGCGAGTAGGTTTGAGGCATGCACTGGGCGCCTGGTGTCAGATTGGAAGTTCGCCCAAAATGACTGTTTACGGCAGCGTCTTTCTAGATTTCACAGTTGTCGGAGATGGGAAGCACGGATGCCGAAGTTCAATCTACTGAGACGCAATTAAAATAATATAGAGACAAGTAGGAGTTGCTATGTAAGTTCTTTTATATATCTGGCCGTTGGAATTATGTAATGACGTATTGTTGGCTTATATATACCTCCTACCTCCTAGGTAGTTGAGTAATTACTGCACCATGCTGCATCGTCTAAATCTAACATTAAAATAGTCATATAGGGACCCTAGCTTGACGACTATCTTTCTATTAGGCCATCGGGTGTAACAAGGAAATACTCGGTGCGGAATTCACGAGAAGTCTGGTAGGATAGTAAGACGGGTAAGACGGTTTACGGGAATGGCCCATTTTATTGCGGACGGAACGGAAAAAAGGGGGGCAGTATGTGTATCATTTACCTTTATTACACAAGATTTCTTACGTCGGATGCAATAATTGAACATGTGGCTTCCCAAAAGAGTCCATTTTGGGCGGAGTACTCTGCTTGATCGTAAAATTGGGAGCCGAATACTTTGTGCCTGGCATAAAAGGGGGGCTGCCCATCTCTTCAGTCGCCGGTTCAGACATTTGTGCGAACATGATTCTATCCAAAATTTATAAATAATCACAATGAGACAAAACTACGCATTATCTTTCTTGGGTCTTACCATATTGCCTCACGGTGCTGTTTCTCTAGAATTCAATGTGACAGCTGTTAGTGCTCAGAATGGCTCTTCGATTCTTCAATGCTGGCAGATGGACAAACCGTTCGAGACTTCTTCTCAACCAGGAACAACTGGAACTTCCCTGTTAATGCTAAGCGACGTCTCGAACCTAACGTATGGTATTATTCCTCCCAACTCCGACGGCGGTTGGCACAATGCCCCCAAAGTGCAGTAGGTCATACCACGTACCCAAGTTGGAAGATAACTTACACCACTCGATTACTAACACGAACTCTTTGATTAGATGGGTTGTCTACACCTCCGGGTTGGCCTATATCACGCTTCCAGATGACACCGAGACTAGTGTAATGGTATCTGGGGGCGAATTTGGTATCATATTCGCTGCTGATACAACCGATATCAGCGAAAAGGGCCATCGCACACAGTATCCAGGCATGACAGAGACGACCGCATTAGAGATTCCAACATCTGACGGGAAGATACCTAAGCATCGCCTGCTACACACAGGTCCTTGCAGCACCAGCGAGATCACCGGGATCCACGAGCCTAGCCTGTAGGGCCGGGTGTCGAGAGTCAGGGGAATACTGTTATCCTTCCGCCGTCATTGGATCGCAATTCTATAATACGATAGGCAGCCTATATCGTGTCATATTATGTATCTAAACAGTTGGTTCTTGCTTGCCTAAGACGGCCCGGCCCGTCTGCGTGATGCATAAGCCACTAACTGCACCTATCTAGCATGACGGGAACGGCTGACTACATGGTCGTATTTTTCTGGGCATTTGACGAGAGGCCCTGCAAAACATGGTTGATAGTGAAGAGTCGATAAAAGAACTGCAGTATAGGACCCTACTCCACAACCGATAGAGTAAATAGCGCTATCCTATAGAATGGGATGGTAAGGGGGCACTTTTTGGATTATTCTGCATACACATGGTTGACGTATCTCCTGCAGCAACGTGACGTACGATTTTGCCTAGTAGGTTGTTGCTATTAATTCTAGGTGATAGGTATGCTGAAAAATCCTTTACAATTCTGATAAAAATCTTAAGCTCAAACAAGCTAGCTTCCTGGACAAGACCGTAGGAGTCTCTAAAATAGCGAGATATTCATGGGCATCAAAACGGTAAGTATGGTGGAGAAGACCAACGATGTTTTGCTTCATGGCCATCTCTACTATCCAGGGGACATAAAAGATTCCAACGTGACTCGAGTGTATATGAGCAATTGTATTAGTGCCAAAGAAAAAATAGCATTATTTGTCGTAGATACGGTGAAACGAGGTTGGAATTGAACCATAGAACCATGAGTAGTGACATTTTAATATGGCGGTAACGGAGTGGAAAGTTACATGAGTCGTTCAAGCCAGCTGCTGCCAGCTGGCTCAAGTGCCTGCCGTGCGACAACCAAACAGCCCACTTCCTATCGGCAATTGATTTGAGACTATGAATTTTGACTCATAATTAGCCTAGCACAACTTCTTGAGTCCACCAGTTGTGATAACCTTGGAAGGCTGATTCGTATGTTTGCGAGAGGTCGAGGTGTTTACATGGCTCTTCAAAGTTCATGCTTCCGGGTTTCGAGCCAATTAAGAAGTCAATTGGCCGCCAAAGTCTCAGGCGCTCGTTATTACTCGGCGCCCTCCGGCATTCCAAGCGCCAAGAGAAAGTATGTGCCGACCAGCGGCACCTATCCGCGAGGATTCAAGGTCTCGGGTACGATAGTCGGTGTTAAGCCTAAGAACACTACGAAGCCGGATCTTGCATTCATCACTTCGGATACGCCGTGTGCTGCGGCCGCCGTGTTCACCAAGAACAAGTTCCAGGCTGCACCGGTGACCTTTAGCCGGGCACTGCTTCAAGGGCAGAAGAATTCGGGAGTCCGAGGCGTGCTCATCAACTCGGGATGCGCCAATGCGGTGACAGGAAAAGGCGGCCTCGAAGATGCGGAAGCGATGGGCAGGGAGGCTGACAAGAGCCTTGGCGCCGACAAAGCAACCATCGTTATGAGTACGGGTGTCATCGGGCAAAGGTGATGATATCAACCAACGTCCCATCAATCTGTTATCCTAACAGGTTATAGGCTGCCCATTCAGAAGATCCTCGACAACGTCCCTAAAGCCTACCAGGGACTTGGCGACACCCATAAGCACTGGCTGACTTGTGCTACGGCTATCTGCACGACGGACACATTTCCTAAACTGATCTCCAAGACGTTCAGCTTGCCATCATCGCCGTCGGTTGAGTATCGCATTGCTGGAACGACCAAAGGAGCCGGCATGATTCACCCGAACATGGCTACGCTCTTGGGTGTAATTGCTACCGATGCTCCTATCTCACCTGCCGTGATCCCGCCTATTCTTAAATACGCCGCAGACAGGTCTTTCAACAGCATCACCATTGACGGAGATACTTCTACGAATGATACTGTGGCGCTGTTGGCAAACGGAGCTGCAGGCGGCCAGGAAGTCACTTCAGAAGACTCGGCCGACTTCAAGGCCTTCCGAGATGTCGTGACCGACTTTGCGACTGACCTTGCCAAGCTTATTATCCGAGACGGAGAAGGCGCTACCAAGTTCGTCACTATTCGCGTGACCGAGTCCTCAAGTGAGGAGGGTGCCCGGAAAATTGCTAGCACTATCGCTCGGTCGCCTCTCGTCAAGACCGCACTCTATGGCAAAGACGCTAACTGGGGTCGTATCCTCTGTGCCACCGGTTACGCTTTGGTCAGCGAACCGGGAAACCCTGTGAACGAGGTGGAAGAGATCGTCCCCGAGAAGACCAATGTGTCTTTCGTCCCGACCGACGGAAGCCCGGAGCTGAAGCTGTTGGTCGACGGCGAGCCCGAAATTGTTGACGAGGCTCGAGCAGCGCAGATTCTTGAGCACGAAGATCTTGAGATTCTTGTAAAACTGGGAACCGGCAAGAAGGAGGCTACTTACTGGACCTGCGATTACAGCCACGAGTACATGTAAGTGGGAGACCCATCTATCCACAGAATGTGCACTGACAGTTTTCACTAGCACAATCAATGGCGATTATCGTACTTAGATGATTAAGGGCGATGGAACGGGGAATTTATTCAAGGAGGATGGATTTCCTAGAATCTGGATTCTCGTGATTGATGATGACCTTTTCATGTGTCCATAGACTTCAGTATTTGCAGCAACAGAATTCAGTCTCATCGAGACTGAATTGGCTCCTACATCGGCCAATCTCGTGATAAGTGCATGCTACATAGATGGGGCATTAAATCGAAGAGCTAAAGGTCTAAAACAATGCATTATAGAGGTTAGACTAAAAATATCAAAGGAATTGGAACTTTTACGAAATTTTCACGCATATAAATGCATGCAAGATCACATATGAAAGTACCTAGGTATCTAGGTACTTAGACCTACCCTGCAGCTCGTCGTCCGGCAGCCCCCAGGCTTAAAGCTCGGGCCACATGCATAATCCAAGCTCTAAATCTAAACGCGTCTTCTGTGCAAAATACGCGTAAATTGATTTTATGAATACCGCCCGCCGCACATCGTTCATGCTGCAGTGATTTCCAACTAACTGTCAACTTCACAAAAACACCGCTTCACAATGCCAGCAGTAAAGCCTGAAGAGAGAGGCGAGTCCTCGACATCAGCCGCTAAAAAAGCCCTGTCTTCTGCTTCTAACGGTGCTGTCACTTACGAGCTGCCATGGTATGCCTGTTCTTTAGAAGCTTCTACTAGTCGGCTAATGCTAACGCACGTACGTCGTGTAGGGTAGAAAAATACAGACCTGTATTCCTTGACGATGTCGTCGGCAACACAGAGACCATCGAACGATTGAAGATCATCGCAAAGGACGGAAACATGCCCCACGTCATCATATCCGGAATGCCTGGTATCGGAAAGACCACAAGCGTACTGTGTCTGGCGCGTCAACTACTGGGAGATGCTTATAAGGAGGCGGTGTTGGAGCTTAACGCCAGTGACGAGCGAGGTTGGCTCCATGGAATATCTACAACCTGTCAGTAAGGAAAACACTAACGAAAGCTATTTGCCAGGTATCGACGTGGTCCGAAACCGAATCAAGGGCTTCGCGCAGAAGAAGGTGACGCTGCCGGCGGGCCGCCACAAGATCGTGATCCTCGACGAAGCCGACAGCATGACGTCGGGGGCGCAGCAGGCGCTGCGGCGCACGATGGAGATCTACTCGAACACGACGCGCTTCGCCTTCGCCTGCAACCAGTCCAACAAGATCATCGAGCCGCTGCAGTCGCGGTGCGCGATCCTGCGGTACGGGCGGCTGACGGACGCGCAGGTGGTGAAGCGGTTATTGCAGGTCATCGAGGCGGAGAAGGTGCAGTACAGCGACGACGGCCTGGCCGCCCTGGTGTTCAGCGCCGAGGGCGACATGCGGCAGGCCATCAACAACCTGCAGAGCACGCACGCCGGGTTCGGGTTCGTGAGCGGCGACAACGTGTTCCGGGTCGTCGACAGCCCGCACCCCATCAAGGTGCAGGCCATGCTGAAGGCGTGCCACGAGGGCAACGTCGACAGCGCCCTCGACACCCTGCGCGAGCTCTGGGACCTGGGCTACTCGAGCCACGACATCATTAGTACCATGTTCAAGGTGACCAAGACCATCCCCACGCTCAGCGAGCACGCCAAGCTCGAGTTCATCCGCGAGATCGGCTTCACCCACATGAAGATCCTCGACGGCGTCCAGACCCTGCTCCAGCTTAGTGGGTGTGTGGCTCGCTTGTGTAAGATTAATATGGATCCGAAGCGGTTCGAGGTAAAGGGAAAGTAGGTAGACATTGGACACGAGCGCGCGCATCAAGTAGCATGTGGGAAAGGGTTTGAGATCTTGCATGGCATGGCACTGGCGTTTACGGTGTAAGATTTACCACGAATCTTTTTTTATAGCAGTGGCTGCTAGGACGAAAAAGGGGGAATATGTACAAGCTCCCTATGCGCGCATGGCCAACTACCTCCTACCTACCAAGGTACCTAATAACACAGAATGCTGGCTTTGCTGCTTTTCTCATTGTTCACTGTTGGTGGTTTGAATACCTCACTCACTCACTCACTTCTTCTGCTGCTCCGGCCGCGACGTCTCGTCTTCGATCTCCATTAATTCCTTCTCGTAGTCCGCCCAGACCGCCCGGTCCCGTGCCATCCGCCGCTGCATGCGCACGCGCTGCTCATATTGCCGCATCCTGTAGTCGGCCTCGATCATGCTTCCTACGATCATCCCGGACATCTGGAGATATCTGTTTTATCGGTTAGTCTACTTGACTCACTCGAACACTATGTATACGAATCTTGGTTAAGCAGAACTTGCCTTGCAGACAAGCATTGCAAATGAAATATATATATCTACATAGGTATATGTAAGAGATACGAGAGGAGGCGCTCACACTTTAAACTGGACCGTCAGCCCCCGGTACAGAGGCGAGAAGACGAAGCCGACGCCTCCCAGGACCGCCGACGCGGCGCCCCATTTCACGGCCCCGACGGCCGCACCTCGTGCCGCTTCCCACTGGGCCTCCTTCGCGTCGTCGCTCTCTAGGGCTTTGTGGGCGCGCATCGTGAGCAGCTAGCTCATCGCGTTGGGGATTGTTACAACACGAGTCGGCTTAAGCCGCGGGGGGGTCTAAGTTGGTTCTCCTTTGTCTTGTTATGTGTGCCGCTCGATTGGTTTCTCAAACTTTGATATATCTCATATATATGAGTACAACACGGGTGGATCTGCTGCCGTGGTAATATATGTAGCATGTACTCATGTGAAATTGAAGGTTGAGGTTATGATAAATGGGTTTCTTCGGTGGGGTTTAGCTCCGAGAGGCAGAGAAGCGATTTTGATGGAGTGCGAAATTCCGGGCCATCGGCGGGGTGTTTCTTCTGGCGTCATCACTCTATAAGTTCGGGTTTTTTTTTGTTTCTTCGAACTCATTAAGATTCCAACGTTTTATCTTCCATTAGCCCTTCAAATAAGTTACATGGCTTTGGGGTGAAAGAAGGGATTAAGGAATTTAGCTGCATCTTCCTGCAGGTAGGGATTTATAAATATCACAATGATATAATTTCATGAGCTTTACATCGACCTTTTTACCCGGTGTAGTTCTCCTTTGGCCAGTTCTCTCCGCAGGGAACAACTACAATGCATAAACACAGCTTTTATTGTTCGTCGAGTTCTATTCACGTCATTACACGTCGTTGGGTCTCACAGAATAGACTTTTCGACGCGCCGTTGACTGGTAGGGTCCTTGCCTGCTTGCTAGGTACGATCGGCATGCTAACATCTAGTGTAAGTGATAGCAGATCCATAGCCTATATCAATGATGTATGTAAGATGATGAGAGCCAATGTTTTGACGACACGAAGACCAAATTCTAAGAAACAAATAACGGCAGGCTCTCCAAGCAATGATAGTTAGCAATGGAAGATAGAAATGATTCATCTCCCTGTATTCTTCATCTGCAAAAGCAATGTTCAAATCGCCAGGGCTGCTGACTAGAATTTGTAAATCCAGTCTCAGACGTCATCATTCGTCCTGTCGCACCAATACCTCATCACTGCTTCTATTAACGCCGTCACTACTACCACAGTCCTCAGTTCAGCTAACCACCATACGTCGACTCGAAAAGTCATCTTTATATTCGAAACACGCAGCCTCGACACAAGCGCGATTTCACTCTACAGCTGGAAAGCCCCTTAAACAGGAGAGAAATATGGTCGTAACTAGATCCGAAACCCAGACAGGCGCGCAGACGGGCGCGGTCCAGAACAGCAGCGAGGGCTGGAAGCAGCAGCCGCCGTACCGGACGACGGAGGGCGACGAGGGCTTCGAGAAGAAGTGGACGGCGCACTGCCACTGCGGACGGGTCCGCTACTGGCTGTCGCGCGACGGGCCGCTGGCGAGCAAGTTCTGCCACTGCGTGGACTGCCAGGCGCTGCACGGCGCGCCCTTCCAGTGGGCGGCCATCTTCCACAAAGAGGATTTGCGTTTCGAGAGCGGCGCCGAGGGCCTGGCCTTCTACCACGCCCCCGACAAATCTACGACGCATCGGCTGCCCTGCAAGGTCAGCTGCGCCTACTGCCACGCGCCTATCATGGACGAGGGCCGGAACATGGTGTTGATGTTCCCGGGTATCATCAAGTTCAGCGACGCCGAGCACAAGAAGCTGTTCGATCCCCAGTAAGTAATAAATAAATAAAACTGCTGCTCCTCCAAATCAAACCTCGTTAGAACTGCACACGAGCAAATTTGGCCGCTGACGGACGGTAATCTAGGTGCCACATCTTCTACAGCCAGCGCGTCGTAGACATACACGACGGGAAGCCTAAGTGGTCTAAGCTAGACGGGAAGAGCGAATTGATGAAGGAGGTGGAGAGGGAGGGTTCCAACACTATCCTAGGCGAGCCTAAGAATGAGAATATGCAAGATTAAAATTATCCGAGGGTATCTCATGCAAACCATCTAGCTATGCCCCGTGCTAATTCTATGCATATTGGTATGCTTACATTTTTGTGATTATGACCTTTGCGTGAGCCGCCCTGTCACGACATGAGGTCTTCTAATATTGCCTCGAGTTCTTCCTTTTGGAAGGGTATACTTAGTAGCTCGGTACCCAGCACGTCTTTGCGGCTCGTAATCATTTGGTGGTCGTGGAATCTAAAGACATTGTTAGCTATTCAACTTCGATCGAGTGAATGGGAAAGCGTACTCTTTCAGCAGCGTCCGGAAAGCCATCTCCGAACTGCATATGAATTCCTCGACCGCCTTGTTGTACAGCATGCGGTATTCCACGCCCGGGTTCTCTCCGTCTCCCGCACCTTCGTCCATGACCGCCAGAATTTCGCCGACCAGCAGACGAAACAAGCTCTTAGCGTTCTCCGGTAGACTACGAAGGACGTAGGTGACGCCTTCTTTTCCGCCCACCCGTCTTGCTTTCCGACCTAGAAGCTCGTGCACGTCGTCCACGACCTCGAGCTCGGCCGTGAAGGGGGCAAACGTTGTGCAATCGTGAAACACGAAGTTGAATGAAGACCGTAGATTGCTGTCCCAGAGCAGAGGGAAGTCCGGCGTGTCGGTGGAACATATGAGCTGAATATTGGGGTGTGCTGCTAACTGAGCGAGGATGGGCTGTGTCGTGGACTTCCGCAGAGGCGGAGCATCGACAGAATTCAGGATGATCGTGACCATGACTTCGTGGGAGGATAATAGCGTCTTTACGCTGTCCAACATGGCCGAAGGATTGCTGGTTGGTACCTTGTGGGCAGGATTAACCGCGCTGGCGACGGTGCCTAGGATCTCCCGAAGCGAGCTCGTCCGAACGTAGCCGTTAATAATAACAATCTTGTTCGCCACGTGGTCTGCATATTTGTCGTATACGTGTTTTGCGAATCTATGCAGAAGTGCTCTTTTCGACCCGTACCCATATAAACATATACTGAACCTCTGGGAGAGCTCAAAAGTCCATTGCGGGAACGACTCGACGTGAATTGACTCGAGAAACTCGATATCTTCCGCGTGCGGATCCTGGTACTCGCGGAGTATCGAGAAGTACTCTTCATGAGTTAGGAGCTTCAGGGAGGCGAGAGTGTTATTCGACGTCTTGGAAGTGCCGGGCCGGTTCTGCGCAAAGTAAAGCTCGTGTGGCGGCAAGTCTCGAGGCGGAGTCGGCGACTTCTTCCTGGCCCGTTTCGTAGTATGCTTCGTCTTCGGCCGACCCCGGGGTCTCTTAGACGGGGTCACAGCTTCATCGGGGAGGTTTTCGGCATCTTCGTCGCCCTCGAGTCCCTCCTCTTCGTCTTCCTCGTCTTCGCTAGAGTCGTAGATTTCCCTGGCAAGTTCTTCGTCCGCCTCTTCATCGCTTCCGTCTCCACCCACGACTTGCTCAATCAAAGCTCTAGCGCTCTTCTTCCTCGCAGAGCGATCATTCCGCTTCCACCTCGGCGTCTGTGCAGTTACATTGCCATTCGTCTTAGAGGGCGTCACCGCATCAGCCCCGTTCCTCCTACGACCTCTTGGCGTCGAGACTTCACCGTTCACTTTTAGCGCTATCGCTTTCCTTTTGTTCGGTGTCGCCTTTATAGCTGGATCTGGCTCCTCTCCCTCCGAAGGAAAATCGTATTCGGAATGGTGACCATTCGTGACCCCGTTCGAACGCGGACCAGCCACTGCTCGAGTGCTCCGTCGCTTGGAGGGAGTATCTTGGCTCGGTTCGTCGTCTTCGCGACTTCGCTTTCGTGGGGAGCTTTGCGAGCTAGGTCGAGATTCTGCAGCAACGGGCTGCGATCTCTTGGTTCGTACCATTAGTGGCTAATATTGAAAAATCTGAGGGCATCTCGGATATGATGGTGCCCGAGGGTGTGTAAGATATCCTGCAGCTCCTGGGCAGAGAAATCAATTATATTGGCAGTTGCAGTGCCAATATAGGTTTATATCGCTCCTAACCCTAAAAATCACCCTGATCAGCGAGCTATAAATGAGATGCAAAAGAATACATCATAAATAGATGGCTCATTGAGGAAATCAAAATTGGTGGTTTTGTATCGCGACTGTCGCGTCGAGTGCTATTTCAATATTGTGGACCTCCTGCCTGCCGACATATGAGGTAGGTACCTAGTGTCTGCCGGACCGTTGCCGGCAGGCAGGCAGGGCGGGACTCGGCAAGACCAGAGCCGCACATGGCTTACCTAACATTATGTAAGACCTCAACCTTCTGTACCTGGCATGATAACTGCTAAAGGGGGGCCCCTGTAAAGGCAACTCCCAAGAAACGGAGTTATTTATGGTAAAATACTTTTACCTCAATTATTCTATTATGTCTCCCTTAATGTGAAATCCGGTACAATTCTCCGTTTAAGCGCATTGCGCCCCAACTCCGATTATCATGAACCTCAATTTTTCGGGAACTGTTAATGTCTTCAAGCTTCTGATAAAACCTTCACTATGCCTCCCTCATGCGACGGTCTCCACGTTTAACGAGATTCCAAACCCCTTTAAGAAGGCCTTTGAAGGGTCGGGCAAGAAAGTAGAGATCAAGGCCGTAATTCTTGACAAGGACGACTGCTTTGCTTATCCGAACACTAACGAGATATATCCTGCATATACGGTAAGTAGATTTATTGGATAAATGAGCGCCATATCAGTTTCCAAGATGCATTATTTTTTATGAACACTTACTGCTATATTGATGATTAACTCGACCATAGGAGCGATTCCGCGAGCTTCAGAAGGAGTACCCTGGTCGCCGTCTTCTAATTGTATCCAACACTGCCGGTGCAACAACCTACGATCGTGATGGACGCCTAGCTAAGGAACTCGAGATAGCAACCGGGGTGTCCGTGCTAGCACATAGGGTAAAGAAGCCGGGCTGCGGGGATGAGATCATGGCTTACTTCAAATCCCATCCGGAGGTAGGAGTAACTCACCCGAGCCAGGTTGCTATCGTCGGGGATCGTCTGATGACAGATATGATGCTGGCCAACATGATGGGTAGCTGGGGTCTATGGGTCAAGGATGGCGTCAGGCCGCTACATCAGAAAAGCCTGGTCTGTTTCTCCAGCTTCTAATGCTACTCGCGATTATCTACTAAACTTGTCTAGTTCTCCAAACTCGAGCAACGACTCGGTCCGTTCTTGATGAGTCGCGGGTTTCGGGCACCAAATCCTCAAAGCCCATTTGAGTAGCTTGCAGGAAGCAATGAATTTTATTTCTTTTGCAATGATTTAGATTGAGGAACTGGCGTCATCTCGCAGCCCCATGCATTTGGAGTATGATATAAATAACCAGGGCCTCATGTACGATATAGAGATGTAGTAAGAGAAACAGGAGAAAATACACAACTTTTCAATTATATCTTGGAGTGTAGGGCAGTGGTCATGTGACACCCATTTTTCATATATTTTCCTCTGCGGTGCCCGAAGGAGACCTATTAGAATTAGCCCCGTACGCATCCTAGAACGATAGGCTCTTTTGCAGAACGTCGATAGCTTGCTGATCAGCAATAGTTGTCCTTTTGTTGGTGCTGTTCTAGTATATTCGTAGCGCGACTGCGAATATAGCTGGTATCCCGACACCGGAGCTTTGCCGCAGAGTAGAGGTAGGTATTATATCGTTCTACGGAAAGCAGCTGGATATATATATCTCGCTCACTTATCCCTAGTATATATATATTCTTTGAGATCTAGTGTTCGTGAGCTCATCGTTTAATATTTACCTAGTCTTGAAGAAATCATACTTGGACCTTACCCTCCCACCGGGACCCATTATGCTGGCTTGTGAAGATGTCATCATCGAACATAGTGAAGCTTGTAACATTATAATAACGATGTTCATATTAGTAGATATGTTCATAGCATCTGTGACTCCTAGGACTTGATGTGTTTGAAGCCAACGCACACCAAGGGCGCGTAATACGGGAACTCTCATCCGAAAGTCATGGTAGTTATTTAATTAGCACTAGCAACCCACTCAGACCTCCGATACAGACCTGGTTTCATATATAATTTAATCGGCAGCTAGCCGGAGATTGGGAGGTATTGCAAATATCATGAATGAGAAAATTACAGTCACCCTCGCCACGTAGGCACCTAGGGATACCGCTAGTAACTGATATGTATGTCAGCAGATCAATACGTTCCCCAAAGTCTCAACTCAAAATTCAATCATCCCGCACTTCAATACATCAGACCGTATCAAGAGATCCACATAATGAGCAGTTATTGGGGCTAGAGCATGATGAGGTACGTAATGTACTCCGGCAAAGTTGTACATTCTACATCTGCTATCTCCCATTCGTGTCTCATTAGGTGTTACTAACTGATCTAACTGGGTAAACCTCCTCAGGACAAACCTTTGATTCGTTAGTCAGGGGAAAGGTCTCTTTCAAGCAGTAGAAGGTGCAATTTCAGCAGCGGGATGTCCCCCTATACGCAACTAGGACTTTCCATTACTCATTAGTTTTTCAGCACCCAACATCTTAATCATGGAAACTGTTTGAACGTGATCAAGGATGTACTTGGTAACCCCCCACGAGGCAGTCTTTAATAAGTTTGTGGCTTGCTAGGCTATGCCTTCCCTTTTGTTACAGGGGTGTTGTACCGCCAGTCAACCCTGGGAAATTATACTCCAGTATCTGCAAGAATGGGGGCCCTCGAGGTTATTGGGTGGAATCGGATGGATTTCACAAGGTATACCTATCTTGCTCTAATGTAGCGAGACTCACAAGTTGTCATGAGAAGGAGAATAGCACAACATTCTGAGGGTATTTGTGCTCGTCAAGGGTTGAGGCACTGAATCCCAATTATCCCATCTATATCCCCGCAGCTCCGCCTTCACTGACGAAGAGATCGGGTGGCACCACGGTATTGTAGGGAAAGACACAATCCCACGACTTGCCGCCAAGGATATAAACCTGCCGGGGAATACTCATTTCTATCCTTCCTCCCCTGTCAATCTTCATCCAGCTTCCTCCCTTGACTCTCTCAGCTTCCGTTCTTTCCCAACTTGTCTCCCTTGACCTACACATCATCATTTGGCTTTTACAGTTGTCGCGGACAGATAATTATCACCTGAAAGACAATCACCAGACATATCAAGCTTGAGAAATCGCCAAAATGGTAGGCAAAGTCTGGTCAGCGGTCGAAGAAAAATACTTCTGGCGAACCGCCGTAGAACACTCCGCCAAGCGTAGCGGCATTGCCCGTGCTAGCCCAGAGATACCATGGGATCAGCTTGCTCTCGATATGAAGCACGCGATGGAGCGGCTGGGACCCTTACGCAGGAAATACACGGGCACTGGACTCTGTAAGCCAACTATTCAACCCTTTTTTTTGTTTCGAAAATACTAATTTGCTTTGGCGTAGTCGAGCACTATTTCCAGAACATTGAGGGCCAACGTACCTCGCCTAATGCCGCGGTCTATGTCGAGGAGTACAAGGCCAAGATTCGTATGTTAGCAACCCTCAATACCTACTTTAAGACCTGATCATCCTAACGTTCTGCTTCTAGCGAAGGATACGGGCGCGAGGACGAGGGGAAAGGCCCGGATGAGGGCCAAGGAAAAGTCCGCGACCCTTCGCACCTCCCGCCAGCGCCTTGCCTTGGAAAGGGAGACCACCCCTCGACGCCCTACCCGTGGTACATGCTCTCGTTTTTCCGCAGAGAGAACGGCTACTTTGACTCCCAATGGCCTTGCAACTCCTTCGCCAAGTCTTAGCGTCGCTACGCCTGCCCCAGTTAAGAACGAAGAAGAGCAACCCTCTGCCTCCCAAGCAGTTCGTCGATCCACAAAGGTACCACGCCCTTTACGAGCTCTCATGCCAGCCCCATTATCCGGTAGAGTTACAAAGTCGTCGACGCAGACGGGTCGCAAATGCAATGTCTCTTCTACTGTATGGGGATACCAGATGGGGAAGCTCCAAGGCCCCGAGCCATTTTCCCACCCAGTCCCAGCCTCCTCAGCTCCGTACATGGCTGCCCCGACCCAGACCACCGCGTCTTCATTCTCCAATTCATACATGACGACCCCCTATGCACCAGGCCCTCCAGCCTTGAATTCTTTCCAGCCCCGAGGCGTTACTTCCAATGCCAGCGAATACGTAGCAAGAGGCCTGTATCCTCCCATGAGCGTTCATATGGACCAACGCGATATGACCATGCAGCCGCCTGCTTATACACCGTACCGATACCCGGCTCATATTCAAGCTAGCGGTAAGCACTCGGCTATGGAGTCATCTTATGATCCTCGCCAGCACCCCGATTGGGAATACCAAACGGGTAGATACTCGCTTGATACGAGTAGATACTCGCTTGATCGGCCATCAAACGGCTCGACCTCCCCTAACACATACTCGGCTGCCTCAATTCTGACCAACTTGACGTCGGCTAGACCTGATACCACCCAGGGCGTTCCTGCGCAAACTGTTGGCGCCGACCCTTACCGTAGCTACAATTGGGGCCAGCAACCGGCATATGGACCAGCATCTCACGAATCGTACCCGAGAACAGCTACTGCACCTGACTCTTCGCACTTCCAAATTTCCCCGCCTAGCCGGGCTGACCGTGGAGACACAGTTGAAGAAGGGTTATTTGTTGAGGAGAACGGAGACGAGGAGAAGGCCGCGGATGCCGTAGAGGATCATCGAAGTGTCGGTAGAAAGCACCACGCAGCGGATCAAGAAGTCCTCGAAAGCATTGAGGTTGCGAGTACCGACAACAGCAAGGCCAAAGGTAAGGGGAAGGCGAAGGCCCACGACTACAGCGGCTGCGAGATGGCCCAGACCCGCGCGACAACCAATGGCAAAATGCGAGCACTCAACGAGTGGGTGGATTATTCTAGCGAGAGCCTGGATTATGACGACGTTAAGGATATTGATTATATCCCGGGAATGACACTCAGCTACCAGTAGGAGGATCGGGAAACGACAATACTGCCATGACTGTATCGTTATGGATTATGGACTCGGTCGAAGGCACGATGGGACAGCGATACTGGCTGTTCAGCGGTTGGGATCCTTCGGCATTGTGGAATTAAGTTGTTCGATGATTTAGAGGCCTTACAGCAGGCCACCTATGTGTTCTGCGATACCTACCTAGATTAGCTGGATCACCTTTCTTAGCAATAACTCTAGGTAGTTTGCGTTGCGTTTTCACCAAAAATAACTATTTTCCACATCATTGTCCTACCGGAAAACAGTCGGTTTTATTTCGTGACGTGCTTTCCGCTATTTTCCTATCTTCCGACCTTCGATTCTTAGAGTGATGTTCGAGACTTAGAAGGCAGTGACGTCGTAATATCCTTATCGATAATATGATCATGGCTGCAGCAGTTATTAATCTGAAACATTGCACGGGCCTCTGTCTCTCTGTCTCTTCTTTCTCAAAAAGTACCCCCCGGTGCATACCGTCTTGCACCACCCAATTTTCCGATCAAAGGAGCGAATCTAAGGCCAAAGGTTTATTTTTTATTTTTTTAATAAGCAGGCAAATATGGGCATCGGGCTTGAAATACCAGTTTTTGGGGCCAGTGCTGCATCCAGGGCGGTCCAACTGGGGGCGTCACGCATCGAACTTAACGCCAAAGGCTCGTATCCGGACGGTGGGCTCACACCATCGCTTGAGGACCTCAAGCAGATAGCTCTCGTCGACATTCCCACTCGTATCATGATTAGACCTCGAGGTCCTTTGTCCGGATCAAAGGCTCGTGATTTCATTTACTCTGACGAGGAGTTTGAGCAGATGGAAGTCGCCATCCGAAGATTTAAAGAGACCGGATTGCTGAATGAAGAGCGTGGCGATGGTTTCGTATTTGGCATTTTGAAAGAGGAACCCCTTCTGGGCAACGAGAGCAGTACACACTTGAGGAGATGTTGGGTTGATAAGGATAGATGCAACCGCCTCGTTGCAGCAGCACGTCCATTCAAGACCGTCTTTCACCGGGCCTTTGACGAAATAGTAAGCTGCGATAACGGGGGACAAGATATCAACGAGCGTCATGCTTGGAAGACAGGACTCGATGATCTGGCAGCTTGCGGCTTCGACGCCATACTTACCTCCGGCGGGCTTGGGAATGCCATCCAGAACGTGGCTTTGCTGGAAGCTATTGTTACGAGAGCGGAACATCTCCACATCGAGATTATTGCTGGCGGCGGAGTTAGGAGACATAATGTCAAAGAGATATCCCAGAGTCTCGGATTGAACGAGAGCAAGCTGTCAGCTTTTGTCCATTCGGCATGTCTCTCCGGTGTTGGATCAGAGCATATTGATGCTGAAGAGGTCGTAGCTATCCTATCGCAGCTGGGTTAACATCCGCCACTATTGATTTTTTCAGTCCTAAGAACAACAATACCCGTAAGTAAAATCGACTGATATTATTATTATCTATTTCATTAAATAAAACAGCCACCAGGTAGGCCAACTCCCAAACTACCAATTCGTTTCCATCATCATACCACATCGTAATCATCTCCTTCGTCCCATATTCGTTAATCAAAGACTCATGCTTGGGCTACAGGACTCTCCAGGATCGAAGCTGGCAGAAGCTTGGACTTCGAAGCAATGTGGCCCGCCAAATCCATCATCGGTACGGCCTTCAAAATCTCGGAGACGTGAACCACGCTCTGCAGCTCCTTAAGCGCCCAAGCCCTGATATCCACCGCAACGAGACTGTCCACCCCGTACGTGTTGATGGGCCGCGCGCTATCGAGGTCCTCGAGCTCCATCATCAAGCTCTTCGCGAGCTTGGCCATCAGGGCCGAGCAGACGACAGCCCTGGCGTCGTCTATGCTTGCCGCGGCTCCCAATATGCTCGCAAAATCAGCAGCAGCGTTACTCTTTCCGCTCGGTTGCGAGCCGGCGGCGTTCTGTGCCTGCGTGTCGTACACCCTCAAGGGCCCGAACCGAGCGTCCGAGAACCAATAGGGGTCATCGTCACCATTCGCCTTGACCAGGCCACCGCTAGCGAGGCCAAGGACCGGCTGGGGTCCAACCTGGCCTGCCATCGCAGCTTCTACCACTGTGAGGAATTGTCGCGCTGTTAGCTGAGGCGCACCGGCGCGGACGATCTCCGGCACCTTCCCTTGCTCGGACACGAATCCTATTTCGCCCATCCAGCCAAGGTTTATACTCGTTGCCTTCAGACCTTGCGCCCGGCGGTAATGTACGACGGCGTCTTGGTAAGTGTTGCCTTTCGACAATTAGCGTCAAGAGAATGCCTGCGCCAAAACGTGGGAGACTTACCAGTGTTGTAATTGCTTTGCGCAAAGGAACCAATTTGTCCTGCTGCCGAGGACATCGTTATGAAGAAGTCGAGATCCTTGGGCAACATATTGTGCATGTTCCACGTCACCTTGTATTTTGGCGTCAGAGCTGCCCACCAGGCCTCGAAGCCCATCGTTTCGAACATCGAGTCCTTCAATATTTTCGTCAGCACGCTCTCTACCCAGGACAACATGACACTGAATAAAAAAATTACCTGAACGTTCATCGCCATTATGATTGCTCCACGTATTGGTGGGAAACCCTCTTCCGCAATCTCCTTGAGGACGGTCTGGCATTGTTCTATGTCGCTAATGTCCGCTGCAAATGCTTTGGCCTTCACGCCGAGCTGGGAGAGCTCTTCGAGAACCTGTTGAGCTCGGGGATCTTTGGCGCCGGATCGGGATGTAGCGACCAAATAACGCGCGCCTTTGGAGGCCAACCACTTCAAGAGTGATCGGCCGAGACCACCCATTCCGCCTGGGACAATGTATGTGGCATCAGGGCGCAACTGGACCTCGACTGGTTTGGCTGAAGTAGTCTGTACTTTGGTCAGCATCTGTATTTGAATATCAGGGATATTTGAGCGAACGCACCAGTACTTTATCGTCGTCGACGGCCTGGAGGACGACTTTCCCTCCGTGTTTCCTGGCCTGCAGCATTCGGAACGCATCTGATATCTCCGAGAACTTGACGATATGTAACGGCTTCACGAGCTTGATAATTCCCTCCTTATAGTACCGGAAAACGTCGGCCATCAACCTGCTGAATATTGGCCGGTTCGTCCGGTACATCGTCAAGATGTTCACACCTGCGAAAATAGCGTTGTTTGCGAACGGAACCATGTCAAGCCCTGTGTTACTTCCTACAACCCTACGTTAGCATGGAGATGGGACTGGTACTCAAAGGATTTGTGACTTACTTATATCTTTCATGCCGAGTTCGATAAATCGACCGAAAGGCGCGACGCAATGCCAAGTTTGCCTCAGTAGCTCACCCGTTAGCGAGTTGAGAACTACCTGCACGCCCAGACCGTTCGTTATCCGCTTAACGCCCTGCACAAATCCAATATTTCTGTTGCTAAAGATATGGTCCTCAGGAATGTTGTACTGCTCAACTAGGAATCTTTTCTCTGCCTCTGAAGAGACAGTAGCGAGTATCTCGCCGCCGACATGCTGGGCCGCATTTATAGCGGCTTGGCCTAGACAATCAGACGCCGAATGGATCAGTATAGTCTCCCCGGCCTGGAGTCTCGCAACATTGAAAATGCTGTAGACTGCTGTTCCGTAGGAAATCATCATGGTAGCACCCTCTTCGAACGACATTGTATTCGGTAACCTTTGGAACATGTCTTGCGTGTTGCGGATAAAAGTCTTGTACCAGCCCTGTGTGCAGGTCATCACACGATCACCAACGCTGAATTCAGTAACGTTTTTGCCTAGTCTCGTTACGACACCGCTGCATTCGACACCGAGGTTAGGATCCCAAAGTTGACCTAGCACAACGGCCATATCGTACGGGTCCAGTCCAACAGCCTTAACCTCGATCTCCACTTCCACGTCGCCTAGAGGTTTCGAGTAGTCGTCATCGTCGCTGAAGTAGAAGCTGTCTAGTTCGCCCGTAGCCTTCAGGTCGAGCTTTAGCGGACGACCGGGTTGCTTGAGGGGCTGTAGCGTCAGCTGATCCTCCCGCGATTCATCGGGGGTCAAGAGTCTGCTGAGGCCTTCGTCAGGAGAGATTCGTAGGACATGAAGAGCACCCTTCCTTTCAGCGAACTCGTGGTCAGTATTATGTGCCTCTCCTTGGAGACGAAGAACTTTGAGAATTGCCTCGGTCACGTCTGCTTGTTCACAAGGGACATCAGGATCGAGGTCCAAAGTAGCAAACCTGACTTCCGGAGCTTCGCCACGAATAGTTCGCGCGAATCCAGCAACCATATTGAGCTCCGGCGCCCGGGTATCTAGGGAGATACCGCCCTGTGTCAGCCATAGGGTGCCTTCGGAATGGAGAACCATGTGCTTGAGGGCGTCATATTCCTCGGCCTCGATCGAGCTAAGCAACGGCTTTTCGACCTCGAAGACGGCAATGCAGCGTGACGCGCTCAAGTCCGACTTTACAAGGTCGGTTAGAGATTTCTGCTCAACGACGGCTCCATCCGCAGCTAGTCGACATAAGAGCTGCTCGACCATTGCCTTCGTCCGACGGTTTCCTGCCGGTGACGTGACAATTACTACCTTGCTTGGCAGATCATTCTTAGATTCGTAAGGGACACTCGAAGACATTATAGAAGAGGAATGGCCGGCATCCTCGCGGTCGCGGAAGCACCAGTCGACACCCGAAAATCCTTGTGCGCGGAGACGGGTGTCCCATTCCTCCTCGGATAGCTCTGGGCCCCATTGCCTGCCATCATCATCGCCTAAATATTATCAGTCTATGACTTCTTTGGAAAGTTCGTTACGGAAACAGCTCACCTAACCACCAACCAGACAGGACTCCGAACACCACCGAGCGTCTTGCGATCTTATTCGTCAATTCCGTGACAATAAGATGGCCTCCCCTAGAAATTTTGTTAGCGTATATCTTACCAGCAAAAGTATGGTATAGTCAACGTACGGCTTCAGTAGCTTCCTACAATTCGCCAAAGTCGTGCCAATGGATGAAGTCGCATGGAGAACCTGAAAGGCGACGACGAGATCGTACGATCCTGCCTCGAGTCCCTGCTGCGAGGGATCCTTCTCGATATCCAAGACCTTAAACTCCAGCATCGAACCCCACTCTTTGAACTCCTCGCTAGCTGTCTCGAAAAAGACGCCACTTATGTCAGTGTACGTGTACTTCTGCAGGCGGCCCGAGACATTCGGCCCGAGGCTAGATAGGATTCGGCTCGTGGCGCTTCCAGTGCCGGCACCAACTTCAAGAATACGCAGAGGTTTCTTATGTGATAGGCGCTTGATGTATTCGCATTGGATTGCGGGCGTACGCTCATCGGAAAGACCATACCGGTACATATTATTTAGCAAGTTATCTCGGCTCATCACCTCCCAGGCTTCCACATCGCCCAGGAGCATGCTTGACATGTTGTCGTTAATGCGGCACATCATCTCTCCCTCCAAGCTTGCCTTCGCGATGCGCGCCAACACATCGTCCTCAGTAGCTTCGCTTGCCGATGTCCATTCGGGGCTTTGACACGGCAGCTTTCCAGCCTCACCGAGCTCGCACTGCCGCTTCATGTAGTTGTAGTAGACGCGGTAATGCGGCGCCATCTGCTCGGCGTCCTCTGCGCTGAAGCGCCGCGTGGCTCGCTTGCACACGATGTACGCGGCCCACTCGAGATCGTGCACCACCGAGTACTCGGCCTGCGGGGCCTCAGCACAGGTTTCCCTGAGCAGTTCCTTCGCCGCATCGGGCGAGTTCTCCACATCCACACCCCATGTCGGGTAGGCGCCTAATTTGCGCAGGGCCTTGGTTCGGGTCTCTGGGTCCTCCTGGGTCTGTTGCTGCGCGTCTGCGGCGAAGTCGGTCGACTTCAGGCCCTCGAAGATGATCAGTGGCTCCTCCCACTTCTCGTCGGAAATGACGACCGTGCCGTTGGTCCCGTCGAAGCGCCTCTCCCTGATGTCCGCGTACCCGCGGAGACGAGTACCCTCTTGCGCGGGCAGCTTCGTCGAGATCTGGATCCGCTCTATGTACTTGGCGACGGTGGGCTTGGCCACCCCGTCGCAGGCCATCAGCATTTGGAACGCCCCGTCGAGCACCGCGGGGTGGATGATGTGTCGGGACTCGACGTTCTCGGGCATTACCGACTTTGTGTCTGGTATCTGGAGTGTGCTGCAGATGACGGTACCCCCGACCCGCGAGTCTACTAGTGGCTGATATGTCGATCCCCATTTCATTCCTAGCTTGGAGAACTGTTATATGACGCTGTTAGTAAATAGTTGGGAACACAAGGCGGAGTCAGTCCGGTTTTCGTACCTTCTCATAGAATTGAGTTGTGCTGCGATCTTCTAGTTGCAGACTAGTAACACGCGAATATTCCGCACGGTAAGTTTCCGCTGCTGCGGCCTCTTCGTTGGTGAATCCCTTGGAGTGTTCTTCCTCCGCAGCATACTTCAGTTTGACGAGACCTGTGCTGTGTTGCGTCCATTCACCTTGGCGATTGCGGCTCGACAGGGTGAATTCTTTCCAGTAGGTCGTTAGGGATCTAGATGCCAATCGCCAAGGCCGCAATTGTAGCTTAGTCTCGACCGGGCTGTCTTCGGTCTCACTTAATATAAGAGGAGGACCTGGGAAGACATCTCGCAGCTGGATCGCGTCAATGGTTTTAGAGGGTTCCGAGGTCTGGCGCATAGCTTCGATTACCATTGCCAATACGCCGGAGAACGAGAGAACAGGCTTGTCGTGAACCAGATAATGCCGAAGCCAAGGGACTTCCGAGAGACGGAGATAATTCCGCCAGCTAGGCTCGCCATCATTCGAGAACTCGTCTCGCGCCCCTAAAAGATCGTGCTTGGGTAGCTTGCGATTACGGTAAGCCGCCGAGAGGGCCGTTTCGTACCAGTACCTCGAGTTGTGGTTCCACGCGAACGGTGGCAAGTCCACCAGGTGCGTGGGGAGCCCCTCTGCGGGATCGAGGAGGTTAACCTTGGTAACATCCACCGAAAATCCCTTTTGGTACAGGACACCGGCGGCGGTGAGCGCGGTGTGGATCGCATCCTGTTTCCGCGTCAAAAGGCTCAGCGCGTTGATCTCCTGGCGCTTGGCCTGCTGGGCTTGCAGGATCTGCTTGATTGGGCCTTGCAAGGCGCCGTGAGGCCCAACCTCTACCATCGCGATCGTCTTATTTAGGAGTTCCGGCGCGCTCAAAATCGCGTTCATGGCGTGATTAAATTTGACTGGGCAGACCATGTTGTCTACCCAGTACTGCGGTGACCTCAGAGCTTCGTCGCTGATCTCTTCCCCTGTGACCGACGAGAACATTCGAGTCCCGCTCTCTGTACTAGAGTCTGCCTGGATACCCTCGAGGGATTCGAGGTACGGCTGCGCGAGCTCCTGCATGAAGGAGCTGTGGTATGCTGTCTTGACAAGCAACTTTCTACACCAGGCTTGGCCGCCGATCGATTCTTGAAGCTCGTCGATGGCGTCCACGCTACCGGATACCGTGACACTAGCAGGGCTGTTGACACAAGCAACTACAGGTTTCGGATCTGTAGTAGCTTTGTCGATATAGGTTTGGGCGTCCTGCTCGCTCAGTGCGACGGCAAGCATGGCTCCTACCGTAGACAAACCAGCTGAAAGTCGACCCCTATGGTAGGCAATTTTCCATGCAGATTGACGCGAAATAGCTCCTTTAGCATAGGCAGCGCCTATCTCGCCGCTGGAGTGGCCGACCGTGATAGAGGGGAGTATTCCCCACTCCCGGAGAAGATCGACCAAAGCAACCTGGACAGCGGTGCATGCCGGTTGACTGATCTGAGGCTCGTTGACGCGCGACTCGGATTCCGAAGCTTCGAGCTCCTCCAGCAAGTCCCATTCGCATCCAAGCGACTTGAGGTAAGCTGTCGCCTCAATTAGACTGTTGTTGTATGTACGATAAGCGCGAAGTTCGCGGCCCATCCCGAACCATTGTGCGCCCTGGCCCGTAAACACAAACAGCGCCGATAAGTCCTGAGCCGGCCGCATCGGCTTGTTCGGGGTGCCTAGGGCTTTGACGGCTTCGTCTATAGTAGACGCCACGGCGAAGGACGACCACGAGAGCTTGCTGCGCCGGCTGGATAAGGTATATGCCAGCCGTCTGAGAAGCGTTGGTTCTTGCATCGGTGAGATATTTCGATCTTTCAGATACGACTGGAGGCTGGTCGCCATCCTGCTAATACCGCTCTGCTCGTGCGACGACCATACGAGTAGCTGAGGAGCGACCGGACTCTCTCCAAGTTCTGTAACATCTGACATTGAAGATGCCCCGCCACGCTCGCTGGCGTTTTCCGAGTTCAACCCACTTACATCTGAACTGGTAAAGGAGCTGTCAGTCGGCGAGACGAGGTCGGTCGGTATGTGGTGCTCAATCCTGCGGCCCGGCACGTCCGTCGCCGTGTTGTGCCTCCCGACGAGGCCGCGGTCGTGGAGATAATGGTAGGCGTCGTCCAGGATACAGTGGGCGTTGGTCCCGCCGTATCCAAACGAGTTGATGCTGGCCCTTCGCAAGCCATCCGTAGGCCACGGAAGTATCTCGGTAGGGACCTTCAAGAAAAATACCATTAGATCTGACTGCATCGACCAAAGTACAAGTTGAATCGATCGCATGAGCTTACCGCGAGTCCCCACTTCTCCAAGTCCAGTTTGGGATTTACTTTTTCAAACCAGATATTGGGAGGAATCTGGCCCTTCTCGAGGGCGTAGACGGCTTTCACGAGCCCGGCTATGCCAGCGCCGGCCTCCAAGTGACCGATGTTCGTCTTCACAGACCCTATGTATAATGGGTTATCGGCGCTTCGTGCTTTCCCGAATACGGCGCCAATGGCTGACGCTTCTAATGGATCTCCGGCAGGTGTACCTAGAAAGATGTTTACGGTCAGGGGATGATGATCTTTGAATTTTAAAATTTAACAACTGTCATCTTCGTACCTGGTCCGTGAGCCTCAAAGAAACCGGTATTGTCAGGACTTAGTCCGGCATTCGTATAGGCGGCTCTGATTAAAGCTTCTTGCGCTTCCGATGAAGGCAGATTAATTCCTTTGCAGCCGTTAGGTTTTGTATTGTGAATAAGGGGGGGAGGGGGTGGTAGATTTATTTACCTGGAGTTCGTCCGTCTTGTGTTACCGAAGTACCCCTAATCACCGCTCGAATTACGTCACGGTCTCTCAAGGCATCAGCTAGAGATTTCACAACTATTACGGAGACTCCTTCGCCTCGGGAACTAAATGATCATCATGTTAATTATTCAAAATCTCAATAAATGTATAAGATTACAAAGAACAATAAAAAATTGTTAGGACACGTACTAGCCATTTGCTCTATGATCAAATGCCATAGACTTCCCGTCAGGACTCAGAAAACTCAGAGTGCTTAAGTGATTTGATGTGTGTGGCATTAGTATTAAATTTGTAGCACCGACAAGAGCCTATAATATCACGTAGGTAGGATTAGAGCTGCCGTATCTAAAGATTTTATGGGAATAATTGGCACCTACCGCCTTGGTTTCGCCAGTTCGAATGCTTTGGCAAGCTAAATGTAAAGCAACGAGAGACGAAGAGCATGCTGTATCCAGACTGATGCTCGGGCCCTTGATATCAAAGTACCAGGATATTCTATTGGCAATCATAGCGGTACCCATACTACCATTTGCCTCATATCGACTATGATATCGTCAGCGAAGTTATACGATATAGTGGATATAAAACTTACGGATAGTCATCTGGATCTATGGCTCGAAGTGCCGCGTAGTCTCGTACACAACAGGCCATATAACAACCCATTGCCGACCCCGAGACATCTTCGATTCTGATTCCAGCTGTAACGTGTTGTTAGTATGTAGTTTCTCATGAGGCAGCTCCGACGGAGAAGAGAAACACACCCGATTCGAGAGCTTCGTAGGCTAGTTCAAGGGTCATCCTTTGCTGGGGGTCCATAGCATGCGCCTCCTGCGCCGTTATCTTAAAGAAAGGGGCATCGAAAGCTGCGACGTCGTCTTGTAGGAAATGCCCGCCCCGAGCGCTCGTGGTCCCCTGATGTTCTGGGCTAGGGTGGTAGAATGCATCTATGTTGTATCGATTCTTCGGTACGTCGGTTCTGGCGCTCCTCTTCTCTGTTATCATATCCCAAAGCTTCTCTGGAGTCGTGGCGTCTCCCGGAAATCTACCTGAGATGCCTACGATGGCTATAGGCATCGAGGCCTCTTGGCCGAGGACTGGAGCCATATCTCCTTCCTGACTATAAGACATCATGGATAGGTCGCCGTCCTATGGCAATGTTATCGATGCAGGAAGTTGAGCACAGTCGCAGGCTACAACACTCCGAAGAGAAGATAAACGAGTATCGATGATATGATCCATTGCCTTGGTTTATGGAACATGTGTCTCTAATATGTTCATCTATCTGTCGAGGGGGGAAATGCGGCCCCCCCACCGCCCGTGCGACTACGACGGACGATAGTCTGGATTATACGGGTATACCAAGAAGGTTAAGGTTAGTATATCCAAAGTTGAACAATGTATAAAGCATAGGGGCCCTTGTCTAGCGTCGATACCCGGTTCTGGGGACGCCGAGAAGTCACCATTCCCATATTTGAACAGCCCCGCTACGGCTTGGAATTTTCAGGGGTCCTTTTTCGCGTGTCGCCAACGTACATACCTGCCTAGTTCTTGCCATATGCAATGCAATGTCTACATCCTGCATGTAGATGTTACCCAGTAACGCCGATTCCTTGATAACTGTTCTGGGATTTAAACTGCATTGCTTTCTCTCCACTCGAGATTGGCGACTATTGCATGTGGCAGATCAAGGAGCCTTGTTATCTACCTGGTACGCAGCTTTGATAACGCGGCTCGAATGGTGTTGGTTGTCATCTACCTCTTCCTTCACCCAGTGGGTAAGACTGTTGATCATTAGGAGGTTATATCAATGACTTGAGCAACAATTGGGGCAATGAAGGAGCGAGGATACTGTCAGACTGTATAGGGAGAAAACCCCTGAATATTTCCGACGTCAACCATATAGACAGACAGGTCATACTATGTAGTAGGACTTTCCGTAGTAGTCTGCTAAAATTTGTAAGGGTCTCGCCACAATAGTCTCCATAGCGTCTATCTGTAATTCGCCATATGAAAAACAGTATGTTAAGAGGTATCCAGTGTATGCGAAGACGTATAGTCTAGAGCAGGGTGGTGGAGAACACTGTGAATGGAGACTTTACTTTAGCATTCTATAGTCCTGCCGAGAAATTTGATCCATGTTATTTACCAGCACCCCGGTACTCTTAGCATCATTGCTCATATGTATGTCTATCTTTACAGAAAGAAATCATCCCACTGATCAACTTGGAATGTTGGTGATGTCTCCATATTCAAAAGGACTAACGGATCAAACTGGAAAATGGAACGGTACCAGGTAGCTATTCTGCCAAGACACGTGGAGATATGGAATTAACAACATCACAACTTACCTAGGCTGGTGGGACCCCTTAACCTGGTAGCCAGATTAGTACGTTTTTGGAGTGCAGGATTTTCGAAAACCCCCGGTTGAGAGGCTACTATAGGTCAGGTCACATTGGGTAAGAACTAGTTTGCTGACGTGTTTTGAACCATTTTGAGGAGAGAAATACTAATCCGTAAATATTTCGAAGAAGTCCTGCTCACCGCTCCCCCTAGCTAGTGGGATCCTAATCTGCAACCAAACCCCATCGAAACGTGCTGCACTCGATTAAACGACCAACTTTTGCGGTAGCCGCGGGAACCTACTGGAACCTGTATAGGCGGAAGACTCGGTCACTTCGGGATGGCTTGAGCTCGGCAATCTCTTTCTACCTACGCACTTAGCATCTACGCGATGTCACGTTTGTGTGAGCTATAACGAAAAATTGAGAGGTCCCTTTTAGTATACCTTAGGTAGTGACGTATCCGGTACTAAGTACGGAGGTAGGAGGTAGGAATCAAGAGGAAGAAGTCTATCGCTTTGGCTTGATGGCTTGAAGTGGGAAAAGGAATGTGAGATATTATTGTGGATATAGGAAACCTGGCGGCCAGAAGGAGGCAAGAGATGGCCAAAGAGGAAATGGATCAAATATCTACCCCTCATTCACATTATGTGGAGGCCCACGTTCCCGCGTTGAGTCCGATTACAACTATAGCCCGTCCAGGACAAGGGTGGCCTTGCCGCTCGTCTCTCACGTTGCGGTAGGGGAGAGCAGTAACATTCAGATAAGCTCCCGACCGGGTTGGTAAGATGCATCGGACGAACGCCTCACGGACGTCTTCCCGTCTTTCGTCTGTGCACAGCGGTTCTTTAAAAAGAATTCACAGGGGGTCAACATGTTACTTACATGTGGGCAAGGATTATACAGGCGCACGGAGTATTCCCCGTAAGCAGGACCACGCCCCCCTTGTAGGACGTCGTAGAAGTGACAAGTCATAAAACGCTCAACACCTAACATGAACATGCAGATCGCACTGACCTTGACTATATTTGGACTTGAGAACACCTGATAGACTATAGTGCAATGGCTAGGATGGTTTGTGATGTTGGTGTATGGAGGTATCGTACCTTGAGAATGGAAATCTCGGGCCGCATTTGGGCAACCCTCGTGACTTGTTCTATATCTCTATTAACTACTAATATAGCTGGATTAGCAATGCTATTACCACGTTTCTTTCTTATCACATTCAGCTAAGTGTCTCTTGCTAGTGGAGAGCCCCCTTGTGCGACAATGTCGTTGTAACCCCATCTCTTCAGTCCATATCATGACTGTACCAGCAAGCTGGTTATTGTCATTCCTTTGACATACTCCCCGTATAGGTAAGCGAATAAAATGATACGATATAAGGAGTTACATAAGAAAGCAAGCGACTTCCAACGGGGGTCGTGTTGTCTCACCGCCGCGGCTCGCCAGTGCGTTCACCTCTGTCGGGTATGAGATTCATATTCCAACTTTTATAGCGTGTGATTTGAGATATATCCCTCACGCAAGGCGCCTAGTAACTTTACAAGCTACTAGAGAATATGTGATACTATAAAATACGATATCATAGGCTGTCATGTAAACGTGTCACGTTTACATATGTTGCTTATCAACCTTGGAAACTATTTACCCAACGTCTAGGAATAATACAACGGTTGTAATTATCTATGCCACCTATGTGGAAGCCGTTGACGCTTTCGAGCGAAGTTACAGTTTAATATTAGCATACGTAAGATACCTCGGCAAAATATACTGTGTAGATGATCGAAAGAACCGTAATCTGATATTCTATGATAAAATACCGACCTAGGTAAATAGATAACTACCGCCAAGCTCCGCCAGAGTTATTACATGTAATATTTCCACATATGCTTATATTTTAAATATTCTCAGGAATTTTTACTTGTATGATTGGTCTGACTTGAAGGCAACCTTTCTCCTCTACCCACCTCTCGCTGACCTAATATTGTTCGTGTATACCTGATTCAGCAACTCTCGTACTACCTGAGTGGGCCAAACAGAATGCATGTCCCTTTCCTAGAACGGCAACTCAGGTTTGGTTTATATCACGCTACTGAAGCAGGGCTCACCCGAATATCACGTTCGGCAATACGCAGTGGGGCTTGTGTTACGATATTATACCCAGGTAGTTATATTATACCTACACTAGGTACCTATACTATATGGCTTGATATTACCACGGTATTCAGTTCAACGGAACCTAATGCGGATCAAGCCAACCCGAGGCGGCTCTCCAGTCTCTCCGCGTTTGTGGAATATCCCCATTAATATCCTAGTAAAATCCATGATATCAACCCTCGATGCAGCTTGATGACGACGGCACTTTCTAAGCAACCGAGGCTATATGCTGCGATCCACGAAGTTTAGACCTATCGCATCATCCCTCATAGCGTTGCCTTGACGCCAAGGGAATATCACGCGCCACTATGTGACTTGCGAGTTTCTTGATGTGATAGTGGTTAGCTAGGATCTATTTAAATGCGCATGCCAAGAAGCTACTATCATCGACTCGCTTCGAAGAAAGAACATGAAGACATGTGGTATTTTGCACTTAACATCTGGCACCTTATCTCAACTCTTCATTTGCCTCTTGTTGAACCTTGTAGGCTGCATCGAGGGTTGGATTTGTTCGGTAGGGGATCCAGGGGCGATGAACTGGCTACTTTAGTCATATGGTGCAAACAGCGCTTGCCAAGATTTCCCGGCTGCGGTACGCGGCGATGACCTCGGAATAAAAATGGTAATGAGACCGGCGGTTTGAAGGGGAGATGACCTTTGGATACATCTGCGTACATCTACGACTAGACTACGAGAGGGAATAGCACGGCACATATTATGACCTTCTCTATTAACACTTGACGATGGTAAAGCCACGTTTAAAGGGGGAGTAATTTATGTGTAAGGAAAGAGTCAACTATTAATCTATTAAATTACTACGCAAATAAAAGGAAAGAAGATGAATCCTGTATCATCTAAGTGCCAAGCTCGTAGGAGGTACCTATTAAAGTTTAAAATAAGCAAGTTGTCCAATTTTCATTTTCATCTTCAAGGGCCTTTGATAAAGCAGACTTGGAAGCTTAAGCCGCTCAATCTCCGAAATTTGCAGCTCGAATTCCTCACTCATACAAATTTTGCCATTTGCAACCGTCTCTTCGAACTTTACTACACCAACGGCACCGAGAATAGTATCCGATTCGACATCTTCTGCTGATTCATTGCTGAGTTTAGGAATAAGAACAAGTCCTCCTCGGAAACATAGTTTATGGAGGCCTAACGAGATAGCTTCGTTGGCCATGGCTTCAAAAGTATAAAATTTATCACAGGTCTCGCAGGACTGGCCCGAAAAATAATCGCTACAAGCAAGACACTTATGAACGTGGCAAAACGGGCATTGCGGCCGACTTCGAACTGCGTCACGTAGACTTGAAGCTAGAGTAGATTTAGTTACCTGGACGAAACTATGGCCGCAGCCGAAGAAGATTCCCGTTCCTTCAAGCTCGCCGATACCCGTCTGTGACATGATGGGCTGATGCTTTAGTGACTCGGTAGTTGCAAAGTAAGCCTACATGTTGATATCAGCAACCCTACGTAACTATTGCAATATAAATAGTGATATGACAGATACCTAACAAAGGGCTAGCGAGCCCAGGTGTGAAACACTACGGATGTTTGTTAGAATTAAATCAAAGAGAGAGTATGAACTCTGTTTAAAGGAATTGCCATTAACTATACACCTTTCTTGAACCAAGGTCTTTGTGAAGTGTCTCCTCCTACTCATATATACAATCCCCCTTTAAAGAGGGAAACCATCTGATATTACCTCTTCTTACGATAGGTAGATCAATACCTATCAATACCTACCTAGCGAATAACAACGAAGCAATACCTGATGTTGTTTGTACCAAGCCGATACTCCGTAAATAATCTTGTCCGGCTTCGTCGACATTAACTGCAGGATTAGAGATCGCACCAACTAATCTAGCTTCCGGTATGAGGTGGAGATCTAATAGCAAGTCATACACGTCGTAGTAAGAAGGATTATACTCTGCAACGGAACAGTCGGCACTTATTTTTACGAGGTCACCGTAGTCCTCAGTGAGACACACCGAGCAGAGTCGGAGTGCGATACTTATCTGGCAAAGTATTGTCGCGGAATCGGTAGTGCTAGCTGGCTGTCGGAACTCGATAGTCCTTTTCATGAAACGCTCGAATAGATGACTGTCAAAGTTGTATGCTGCTCGATGCGACCCTACCTTCAGGAGCTGCGCGACTGCATCTCGGTTAGGTGCTTCTAACAGCACGCTGATGGCTTCACCCATAGGGATAGGATTATAGGTCTGGGGGTCGAAGAGCACCCCAAGCCGCAGCGAATTTCTCTGCAATACACTTTGGCAGAGTATGTGATGGAGTGCAATTTTATAAGCCGTCTCCCTTGGTCGAGGTGGATGATTTCCCCGTTGCCTCTCTTCTAAGATTTCCTCCTGCTGTGCCTGCCGCGTGGCCGCATCGGATCTAGACCAAAAATTCCACCAAGGACGGACGGGTCCCGATGGTTGCTCTTGTAGCTCATCTTCTACCTGGGGGTGCTGGTCGAGCTGGTCGATTTTCGTTCCAAAGGATACGTTTGATAAATATCTATTCGAGGGTGCGAACATGTAATTCTCTCGGCGGTGCGGCGGATGAAGTTGTGCAAGGATTGGATCCGTCCCGTAAAGCAAACTACCTATTTGGCGTAGAGAGCGAGTCGGGAACCAATCATCCCCGTTGCCGACGTGAATGTGAAAGCCCGCGGATCGGGGTGTATCTATCCAAAAGTTATTGCGGATGAATTCTATAACATGCAAGACCTCGTTCAGACCATCTCGGTTGGCAAGAAGGACTGGGGAAACTATCTCGACACCTTGCCAACCATTGACACCGGCCACCCCCTCTGCCAACTGGTCATCTCTACGGAATAGTGACCCGTCGGGCTTAATAGACCATTCTAGGTAATACCACGGAATACGTCGGGAGTTCATTATGACACCTCTCCTCAGGTTGCGGAGCAGAGGCACAAGGGCTAAGCTGAGTGCCTCACATATGACGTCTAGACTAAACTCTCGGGTAATTAGTGGTCTACCTGGGTGAGTTGCAAATCTCGCCGGCCTTCTCATTGGATCTGCCTCTGGCTGGGTATCGACGGCAATGTAACATTCCAATTCAATGCCAAATGTCAAGGGTTTCCCGTCGGCATTATTATAAGGGAACATTGTTGGGTTTGGAGTTGTCGTATTCCTTTTCTGTTTCTTTGTTCTTCACTCTCAAAGTTCGTTTGGAGATGGGCCGTACCAGGTAGGTAGATAAAAGATTCAATGATGTAGATGAACTCTATATGAATTGTGGGAATTCTTCAAATCTTTATATTTATCCATACAACGTTTAACAGCCGTATTGTTACAATTCAAATCGACGGTTTTCCAAACGAAGAGTAACGGCTTTTCATTTCAAGACTCTAAAACGTCTCAATTGTTCAACACAGGTACTGGTACCTAGTATAGCAATATGCCATGGCTGACATGTGTTCCGCAACGAGATGAGGCCACTCCAACTTATTTATACCTGTCTTCCCAACCTGCCTATCTGGGTACCCTGATAGTGAGCCTTCCAATCAAGGGGCCGCGTTGGCAATGTAATACAGTAAGTCCACCACGCTACAGGATGGCACATGTTGAAGTGAGGTGCCAGAGGAAGAATGTATTTTTGTTTTGCTCTTGACCTTTTAATTTGATCTATGTGTTTGCATAGGCGAGGTGTAAGGAGGTGGGTGCAACTCGCGTAAAGCTTCGGAGAGCTTATAGATAGGAAACAGATGTCCACCTAAGTAGTAAATACCTTCAGTATCTACCTAGATACTCACTTAGATCTAGTTACCTGAGGTACCGGAGTTGTAGGCACCTAATAATAGGTATATCGATTGTCAAGAGAAAGTCGTGTTACGTAAGCGAAACCCTCCTAGCTCCCGCTTACTTAATCAACTGGCTGAGGTGAGTGAGTCCGAGTTCCCTTTTATAACCCACGCCATTTTAAGTCTTCTTGGTTTTTATCAATTTGTCGTCTTGTCTTAAACAACTCTTTTATCTTTTGCTATCAATAAATCATAGAGTATTCTAATAAGCCTAGGTACCTTTGCAACAAGTTCTTTTAGGCCTAATGGTCCACCCTACATCTGGCTCGAACAAAATATTGAACGGGGTTATGAAACAAGTTCGATGGTAATTCGGGTTGATAGCAATATCTAGTGGCTGGATGAGAGCTGACCGTTTGTACCAACCTATGAAGGAGTTTTCTTGATAATTACGTCTAATGCAACCCTAGACGTGCCGCTCTCTGCTCTTAATGGCTGCTCTTTATAACTTTCACAGTTGCTACGCCTTGTGTAAGTGGGCCACGGTTAGACATTCGTTACTGGTATTAGAGGTGCTCAATTTAAATAGTGGGGCCGTGCACACGCGTAGTCGTAGTCGTCGTCGAGGCCGTGTCGACTCCTCTTTTCTTCTCTCCTTTTATTCATTTATTTAAGGGTTCTTATCTAAGATAGATACAATCGTTCATCAAATACCGTATCACGTCCAAAGGGGTTTTACCCTTTACTCGAAGCACGCTAGTTCCATTGTCTGGCAGCAAAAGACCAGTCATTATTGTTCGGTTTTCGACGCTGCTTCAGAAGATTCAAACGAGACTGCGCAAACCCGTACCTACGTCGCCATAACTCTGCAAGATGCCCGCCCCCTTAAATCTCAGCCATTATACTTGGCTAGACATGTCACATGTGGCCTTATGGTTTGACGGACGAGATTTAGGGATGGCGGACCCGGCAATTCTTCCAACTTTGATATGGTAGCGTCTTTCCAGTGTGGCTCACCAGCTTACTGGAAAACCTAAAAAAAAGAAGTCCATGGCTCGTCGACAGGTATTTAATTTTATGATTCCCAACGGCGAGGGCATCTCTTCTGGATCTTCTTCCTTCGTTGATATTGAATATTCACATCAATGGAGCTGGTTATCGTCTACCTAAGCCAACGAGAAATCGAGAAGTATCGAACTGGACGGCACAATCGCGAAAGGGTGTTACTTTCAATTCTACAAGTCCAACTCGAGCCTGGTCTTGATCGGAAGTTACCGCAATTCCCGAGTTACCTTGGGTGGCTTGTCTCTCTAGAAATAGGCTTGAGAAGAGAGGGCAAGCCGATGGCAGCAACTGAAGGTGACGAACCGAGTTGGCTAACGATTGTAATTAGTTGTTTTCTTGGGTACGTATCTCTGTACCTTCCCTTCTATGCCTTACCTTGGTGTCTTGCTGACAGAGATGGACGTCCATTAGGGCCCAAACGCACTGTGTGCTGATTATGGCAGTTGCAGGTCTTGCAGGACTGGCAGGACTGGCAGGTTATGGGGGATACAGCTCAGCCGACCATTGACCCGCTTTGGACCTGACCATTGACCCGCTTATTTGTATGTGGCGGGGTGCCGACCACTGACCATTGGGATCTGACCTGACCACGGCCCCATGGTCAGGTGAGATCCTTTATCAATAACTTCTTATTCAACCTATTATTCTCAATTCAATTCTGAAGTAGGAGCTTCAAAAACAATATATAAATATAGGTATTTACAATGCGAAAATAAAAAATTTGGTTGCACTAGAATTCAATAAGTGGCTGCAATTCAATTATAATTAGAAGGTAAAACCTTAGATGAAATTACTCAAATACAAAATCTAAGGGTATCACGTGAGGCCCTTCGCAATACCCTTCGCGCTCAACCTATATACTGAAATATCTCAACAACCAAAGCCTGCACCAGCTCAAACCCTATAATATTTAAAAGCTCTTTGTAAGGCGAAGCTTTTAATATACAGGTTGTATTATTTATATTTATCTAAGGATTATTAAATGGAATATATAAATGCCTTTCAAAATTCAATTGAATTTCGTAGGTGCCAGCCAGCCTGCCAGCCTAAGTGCCAGCCTGGGGTATAGCCGTAAGCACTTAATGAGTACTTATTGAGTACTCATTGAGTACTTATCGAGTACTTATCGAGTGCTTATTATATATTACTACTATATCCCTTATTAAATAAATTATCATACCTATCAATAAATGGCCATATATAATACAGGTATTTTTATAGAATTTTATTTAATTTTATTTCAATTATTAAAAACCTTAGAGTATATATTGAGTACTTATTGAGTACATATCGAGTACCTATAATTCCTGTCTTTTACCCCTCCTTACATAATCAAATTTATGCCTGGGGCCGTGGTCAGGTCAGATCCCAATGGTCAGTGGTCGGCACCCCGCCACATACAAATAAATGGGGCTATGGTCAGGTCCAAAGCGGGTCAATGGTCGGCTGAGCTGTATCCCCCAGGTTATGCAGGTCCGCGTTTGGAGCAAACCCCCACCATGCTACAGCACCGCGATTCCCCCTCGGGTCCCTCTGCCCCGCATCGTTCTTCCTCTAAACCTGAACTACCACCTCGGTGGCCCGAGATCGATCCGGCAGTACATCTACAACGAGAAACGGAAAGGCCGTCCCAGGTACCAAGTCCGCACAGGTCTCCCTACAAGTCCACTGGTCCGTACAAATCCACTGGTCCTCATGCTACGCGGTCTCCTACAGGTCTCCTGCACGGCATACATTCGAATTCGTCTTCAGCTCGGCCTTCACCTCAGCTAACCGAAACTCCAGCATCGGTTGGATCCGGTGCCGAAGACGTTCTTTCACGCATCTGCTACCGTCTTCGGATTATTTCCCTCTGTAAAGCATTGAACATACTATCGCATACCACTCATACTATTTCTGCTCCGCCCTCACATCTTCCAGAAGCGCCCGAGCGGCGTTCGCACCCCTCTTCCGGTCCGCAGATACCACTGACCACTATTATTTCAGCGCCAAAGCCCCCACTTGCAGAACTTGAACTTGTACACTGGGGGTCTCACCGTAAGGCGTTCGTCGATACACAAGTGGTTTACTCTGGTATCTCAACTTTGCCGACTCAAATACTAATATCCGGAGCTTGGGTTCTCGGTGGTGATTCGTTGCGCCAAGGCCAAGGTGGGAACCTAAATCAGCTTCAGTTTCGCAATTTTCCAAGCCTCTACGTACCACTCGATTTACTGAAGCAAATAAGGTCCGCCCAATCAAGCTTCGTACCTCGGTCTGACTACTGTCTGCAAGTTGGCCCCAATACTTACCTTTTGATCGACAACAGCCAACTTCGATACTTTCGACAGTTCATCATGACGCCTAGCAAGAGGAAGAGCAGCCGGCTTCAGCTGCAGGGCTCACAGGATCTGGATACGGTAGGCTCACCTATGACATCGACACCCGCACAAGCTGACGGGCTGCTCACACCATCCACGCGCCCAAGCTCTTATGCTAGACCCGTGACACGATCCATGACCCGGTCTGGCTTGGCCGACTCACTGGAGGCTGTGCCCTTGAGAAGTAGTTCGCGTACGCTTACGGAGAGGCTCCAGGCGTCACTAAAGAGACCCGTGCAACAGCTGAAGCTTTCCAAGCTTGAGGAAGCTAAAGATCTAGGCTATGATGATGGTGATGAAGGTGATGATGGCTACGGCGGTAAGAGTATCGTCGGCGACTACGACGAGAACGGCAACAAGAGAATGCTCCAACCGCTGCCGTCGCCCCAGGAAGCGAACTCACCCGGAAATCACCCATTGACAGGTCAGCTTAGAGTGCTATCTCGTCAATCAGCTGTCTCCTACGAGCAAGATCCAGTTTCCGATGAATCAGCTACGACCCCGGCTCGGAAGCGAGCACGGACGCTGAAGAATGGCCCTGCCGGACCACGGCGCCGTTCTCCCCGATTCTTGAAGCCGCTCACCGAGTTCCACAAATATCCCGAACTACCGACCGAACTCAAGCTAATGGTATGGGAAGCGGCAGTCGAACCGCGCCTCGTGTACATCTGTAACCGATCGTCATCCTCCCACAGCGGCCGTCCATTCGGAGTGCAGAACACGCTGCCCTCCTGGTTTGCAGCTTGCCGCATATCTGTAACGGTTGCACTACGTCTCTACAAAAAGCGATTCGATCTTGCACCTATGTACGGCCTCCCCAGCCTCAGAACGATCCAGGATGTCAACCTCGATCAGGATATTGTCATCTTCGAGCCTTGCCATAACGGCTGCCGTGGCTGCCATTGCGCTCGACACCAGTACAGCGATGACGACCGCGCAGCAGTGCGTTTCTTGGTCGTTCAGACGGAGTCGCCCCACTTGATCCCGGGGTCGGAGCCTTGCTGGCAGAGCGTGTCGCGGTCGTGGCCCAACGTCGAGACGCTTTATCTAATGCGAGTTGCCGTGAAGGGGGTTAATACGCGCGATAAAGCGATGCTCCGCGTAACCCCCAACGAGTACGAGAGCGCACTACAGAAGCAATTCGAGGAGTGGAAGAAGGGCTTGGGCGCGGACAAGCCCATGAAGAAGCTGGAGTTCGTCGTCATAGTCGACAAGGAGGCCTCAACGGCGGATTCGAAGGCCCTATACAAGTCGGTCGAAGATAGGAAGACCGGGCTCCCTGAGGATATTATCCTCGGTTGACGCCTCCAAGTCCCTTGATTGTCGCGAGTTAAGAGCCATACGTGGTTACTGCGACGAAACCCCAGGCCTGAATGTAGCGGCTCATTAGTACTTCAGGCCTCGACCGCCTAGATATATGATCTCTAGTCGGGCAACTTTGCTATTCCTACTGATACCCCCATAGTTCACTGAATTTTTTCTGATTTCGTTTTTTTTCCGAGTTCATTTTTTACCACATCGCCATCGGACATCCGTGGAGCTACAGCCTATTGAAGAAAGGCTATAGCCGATGGCTCAGGACCACTTCGCATTGCAGTCTTCGACCCAAGCTTTACGAGAACTGCCTATATACCTATTGAGGCAGAACACAGTGCGTGATAGCACCACGGTCCAGGAAGGTCACGAAACCTTTCTCTTGGTAGAAAGTCAGATGGTCTTTATTCGATGACTGTCTTTCTTCTACTTCTATTGCTTTTCTTTTCCCTCTGGTTCTTTTTTGCCTTTCATAATTACGGAGCATATATCTGCTCGTTTTCGGTTTCTCGGCACAACATTGCACGAATTCTACCACGACATTCTCATACTAATTTCATACACGATCAATCATGGTTCTCGATGTGTAGTCGAGGGACTCCATGACCGGGTGTATTTACATTGAATGCGTGGGAAGGCTGGGGATATCAAGGGTAAATGGAGATCCATTTACCTATTCGCTACTTGACTGTTCGATGTGTCATGAGAACAGAGCCACGATGCCCTTTGGCTCAAGTGACAGTTGTCATTCCGATCCAAGATATGCCAATGGCCATCCTTTTTCATGGTCACCATCTCCGGCGCCTCTTCCTCGACATCTGGCGATGACGACAGTAAGTTCTTCAACATGTGCACCAGCTATAAGACTTTAGGTGCCTCTCGCTAACCTATTTTCATATAGCATACATGATCATTGTGGTCGTCTTGCATAAATCTCAATCCGCCCTGGGCTATCACCAACGTCAAGGACACTACTTCTCTACCCAGATACATCTGTCTGATTTTTCTTGGTGTCGCCGAGGCTGGTCCAGTCCATTGGGGCTGAAGACAAGGCGTTCGGAATTGCGACACAGTTCACTACCCCTAATACTTTCTGCCTTCGGTGGGATTGATTTTAATACCAATCCGACCTGACGAGGCACTTACCAGAGCAAACAGAGCACGAGGCTCTCTTCTCATAGGCTGCGTATAAGCTGCGTAACTAGGCGTATAATGTTAAGACGTCAAAGAACGAGAGCAGGATACCATCATGGCCGTCAGGTAGCCGGCACTCTGGGCTAGGTGGCTCACTGAGCATGGCAAATTGGGCCATTCCAACGAAAAAGCCAATTCAATCCTCGGGATGAATGCCTCCTGTCTTTCTGCCTCGGCGCTTAAATTGCTATCGCCAACTAATAACGCGGAAACGAAGCAGCAGACCTATTAATTGATACCAAATCACCAATCGGTACCTGATTTTCTCGTGTCTGATTTGCTTCAACTCTTCGTCTCTACTATTAACGATCACTTGGTGTTCGCCGTAGCTTGAAATGCCCATATTCTCGCACTAGTTGATTATCGTCGTGGCATAGCTCAATGGAAGGGAATTGGTGAAATAATTTCTAGCATTCTGGCATTGGGAGTTCTAGAGGCTAAATCTCGATTCAGGGGTGACCCCTATGCTGACTAAGCAACCCACGATCAAAATTTGCCTGATGGCTACGGTGAGTCACCAGGAGCACTATCATAGCATTATTGCGAAATGACATTGAGTTTATCGTGTGAATTATGGAGTCCGGAACAGGTATGTAACTCCCATCAACCATAATAGCATCATGAAACATGTTTGACATAGGCTATGAACTGATAAAATTTCGGAAACTGACCTGTTTCATTCCGCCGCATTACTGTGAGGTACACTAGGTAGATTATAGCACTAAGCTCTACGTATTCGTATTCTCTTCGGTTAACTTTACGGAATTAATAGGGATTCTGCTTGTCCCATTCGTCGTCCTAGCAGTCGTGCGTAGTATGATGTGAGCAGGCTGACATTCTTGAACGTATCCCATCCTACATAGGGGTAGCTAACCTAAGGACTTGGGTTCTACTGGAAAGGTGCACAGCTGGTTATCACAGCCTTCCACGTACATGTCTTTCGATGAAATGTCATATTTTGATGGTTCCTGTCGGGGATATACTATATTAGCTAAGGACCTCGTGAAAGGCTATCTCAGAACGGTCTTACATTATCATATCTGCTGCTTTGTGGTCGACTTTCGCGTTTGGCCATCGAATACGACGGGGCGGGGCGATCGATCGTGGACTCTCGACGGGACACCACGTCAATCGAAGCAACCTTTTCGAGGAATCTTTTGGTGGCTCTCCGCTGTCTATCGACTTCGACGCAGTCAAGGATGAACAGTACAAAATGTACCAACCTGCATAGAAGGTTAGTTGGATCGAATAGGCATCCACTCATCGATATGGAGAACTCACGTTAGGAATACAGCTAGAATACTAACCGCCACCGACATGCCGATCCGAAAATACCCGTTTCGGTCCGCAGTGTAATAATGTAGGCTCCACACGGAGTCGACCGCGGAGAAGACGAGGAGGGTGGATAGCGCGATGCCTGCCAGAGTGATCATGAGCTCGAATCCGAGAGACACGGTCGGCCGCATCCCCGATTTTCTCTTCCGGACGCACACTACGATGAGCCCGGCCATGTCAAAAACAATCGCTGCTGCGGCCTGAGAAGAAAAGAAAAATTTTAGCCTCTTAGCGCCTGGTACAGACAACAGGCGGCTTCCGCAGGATCGGGCTTACCAGGGGCGCCCCTAGGATCGAACCGAACCCGCGAGGGGCTGCAAAGCCGGCGATGGATACGACGAAGAGGGTCACGGCAAGCACGGTGGATGTGATGCGTAGCGCGAATTTCGCTGTGTTCCACGCGGGCCGGTTCGGCGACTGCTGCGACTCCTGCCATTCTCTCAGCGCTTGGCGGGTGTCGGGTTCGTCGCCCCTGACGGAGGCCGACTGCCTTCGAGGATCGGCAGGCATCGTGGTGGGTTGAATCGATATCCGAACGCTTAACTAGATCTGTCAACTTTCGGCTTAATGCTTGAGGCTTTCGATGTGTGTAAATATTTTACGCACTACGTATTTACGAACTACGCATCGCAGTAATTAATATCCAGTCAGATTTATAAATACCTAGGTAGCTTTCCCGATGCGGGTGTCTGTCGAATACGAACGTCCATGCGTTTGCGATCTGCGGCTGGCGTAGCTGAAGGATGCGACAACCTAAGAAAGGGCCTTCAAATTTTCATATCACATCATTATCTTGTAGATCCATCTCTGTGATTGGTGTCGACTACACACCCACCCAAGCCACCTTGATAATAAGGGGTTCGGTGGTGTTTGAAATCTTCGGCCCCCAATACTCTCTAAACTGCTGCCTAAATCTTTTTGGAGATTTGACAGAGCCTCCCATCAGTCTTTTCAGTCTTCACCCAGCAGATTCATCAATAGCCGATATCCATACACATCCAACATGGCGGCACACTCGTCCATGCACGGCACGCCAAAACATCAAAGAGGCTGTATATCGCGCCTGTACTTGACCCATTGTTACACCAAACCACCCTGTGGCGCACCGGAAAGGGGCTACTGGCTCGACTATTTTAGAAGTTTGGGGTAGCGACGCACTGAGCGACTGAAACGGCGAGGTCATGATTTTTATCCTGGCTGGTGCACCGACGACTCCTGAGTAATCAATTACAGATCGGCCCCCCAGTCTGACATGATTATTCCCGTTTTTTTCCCGGTCTGGCCGGGCCCGGTCGTGTGGCATCAGCGGCCGTGGTCAAGCAGCGCCGGACATGGCAACGGGAAGCCAGCGAATACGTAAGGATCCAACGGCCGAGAGGTAAACCGCCCTATTCTAAGCTTCCAAACACTCGCCAGGAGACAAGATTCAAAACGTGGCTCGATGAGATATACAACTGTCACGCTCCATCGGCCCTGAGCATCTCCCTCATGAGAAGAAATAGCTCGCATGAATCTCAGCAGCATCTACAGCAGATTAGCCTCTATGGCGTAGTGGTAACGCGTTGCACTTGTAATGCAAAGATCCCTCGTTCGAACCGGGGTGGAGGCAATAGACCACTTGCCAGTGACCACACTGGCATGTTCCCTTTTTTTTCCCTTTTTGCCTCCTGTGCCGTTAGGAATAGGGGGCGAAGGGGGGAGTTCGCTCAGATAAGGTGCTCATTCCGGCAACGAGTCGCTTAATGAAGGCTTCCTGCTATGGCTGTGAATCATTCTCAACGTACCTGTTATCTTAAATAAGGCCATAACTGAGCAAAGAAAACGCATATAAAATCAAGCTGAAAGACCCACGAAGACTAAAATTCAGTTGGTGACAATAGGAGGCACCTAATTCATTGTCGTAGTTACCTATCTACTTAGGCAATTAATCGCATAAACACTACGTATCTGTTGGGAATAGGCCTTTGTTGAAGGACTATATCAAGACGAATGTATTGTTCCCCTAAACGGACAAGTTCTCGAAACTACCATTCCCAGAGCAACCTGAGAGGCCATTCTATTCACCTATCTTGCTACCTCGAAGGCGAGCGCACTTTCTGACTTGTCTCAACAAATATAACCTGTGCTAGGGTGAAACGGGAATTAAATCGGCGTGGGAGACATAATCTATGCTCCATATTCCCTAGCTCGGCTTGTACTCTTGAATGAGCTGTCGAGGCCGTTGTAAGGGTATAATGCGTCAATAACGGGGGGCTACTTCGCCATTCTGAAAGGTGAAAACTCAAGCAGAACACACGTCGTATCAAGAGCCACGATTCCTTATTCATAAGCATCGCGGGTTTCGTGAGACACAGAGCAGGAATCTGTGTCTCTAAATACTCCAACGTGAATGTAAAAACCATCTACATTCATTTGAAAATGCGACGGCCCCCAGCTCGTACCGCGAATCTTTCGGCTCCATTCTGCGTCTGTTGGTTCCAGACCATAAGGCTTCCCAGTGCTCCGCCATGCTCAGAAGAGGCTTTCTGACGTCGATACGCTTCTCTGAGATGTTCGGGGCGTAGAGGAGCCTGCCGGCGGTGCTTCGATTTCTCGTTCACAGGTTTGAGATCATCATCGGGCAGGTCAGTCTGCTTCTCCCCTAGCTTTATCCATTCCTGTTGGATATCACGTGCTTGTTCAACAACGTCTCCAAGGAACATCTTGCAAACCACCTGCATCATCTGATGCACATTAGGAGGGCAGGATTGCGAAGTGACAATGTTTATGTGCTTTGATATGGTTAGCAAACACCCTTGGGTAAGAACATGGGCAGCATAGGATGCAATAACCTACCCTTTTTACGTCGGCAGGCTTGAGGGTCGAACGACGCCAAACCTCGTAGCGGTGGAACTGTTGAGGGTCCATCTGCGACTTGACCATCGCATAAAGCTCCTTTTCTTCTTCGATCTGTTCCTTCGTGCGAGCGGCGGATACGCTGGCCATGTTTTCCGGCATCTCAAACTCTCCCTCCTTCCCACCATCCTGGTCGACGTCTTTACTCGCGTGGTTGCCACTCACGTTGCTCAGAACGGTCGGCGCGCGACCTCCAACGACGCTGGGCGATCCATCTCGCATAGCTTCAGCAGCCGCGACGCTCGCGCGCTCTGCTTTCGACTTCCTTCCCCGCTTCTTCTTCTTCATGGGCGCGCCGCTCACTTGGCTCCCGCTGACTAGACTCATGGTATCGATACTAGGAGATCGCTGGTAAGACGGGGAGAAGGTCTGGGAGAGTGACTCGTCGGGAGGAAAGGACGTCTGTCGGAGGGGATGCGCTGAGCCCGTGGATGCCACGGACATAGTAGACGCTTTGCGTCGCTTAAGCGAAGGCGGGCCCGTCGCAAGATCAGCAGCGACGGAGCCGCGCTTCTTTGACGGTAGCTGCGCGCTAGAAGGATACGGTGGAGAGCCGGCGGGCGAGAAAATATGTGGAGGTGACGCCATCTTGTCGGAAAGCGGCTAAGTTTCGTGAAGCCCACTTGAGGCTCGTAGATATTGCGACGGTCTCGGGCTAATGAGTCGAGACGGAGTCGACGTATCGAAGGTACCTCAAACGAATGAATGGAGAAGGATGTAAATTGATATCAAGCGATTCAATCGTATCCGGATCCTGTTCAGAGGAGAAAGTGGCGAGGAAGTGTGGTCGTGATGAAAAAAAGTGAGGTTGAATTAAATGCTGATGATTAGCATGCTGCTGGGAAAGTGTAGGTACCTAAGGTACTTCGTACGTGTTGCGTGTGTCGCGACTAAAGTGCAATTACGCAAGAGCTCGAGCCACAAGCAACTATTCTGCCGGACAAACTCAGCCACGTACTAGGTATTGGCACACCGCCTAATCATGGATCCATGTCTTGCTTCACTGCTCAGCTATAAAATTAGGTAATATTATTACATCATCTCAGGTGGGACCTGAGCAATTACCCCGCGGACTTTCAGAAGATCCTATCAGCCCGATAACGGACAATTGAATAGTTTTATTTTCGGATACGTGCAAATTGAATTGATTTATTTTACCAAGTGAGAAGTTTCTTGCATGACTAGCTGCAGGCTGAAATATTACTCAGAGTTCCTAACGTAAGACCTACATGTACACAAAGACCACGCCTTTCGGCTCCGCACATGTGCTTCAACTGATCGAGCTGATTGGGAACCCGAGTTCGGTTTTCCCGGGTCCGCATTCTGTACGTCGTACATAACACAGAGTCTTAACCAGCGAACGAGCCCACAAACCACCGCCGGTACTCGACCCAGATGCGCCACCCCTTACTTGTCAGCTTGTCTTGACCGAACAAAAAGCAAAATGGTACACTTCACCGGCCCCAGACGGGACGACCGGGACCCGACAGCCCTAGATCCTTCGAGTAGCTCGGTTACGGGAGTTTCAGACATCGACGACTCTGTCAACGGCAGCGAAAAGCAGACGCGGGGCAGCAGCCGAGGAGATTCTAAGCTGTCGTCCAAGAGGAAGAGAAGAAGAAGAGCTAAGGATGGCGGTATATCCGAGATGAATGGACATTCAAGCGTTTCGAAAAGGAGGACTAGCATAAGCAAAGCTGCGCGAGATCCTAGAGACGAGCCGCCGGGAAAGGAGCGGAAGAAGAGAGTCAAAGTTGAAGGCCCGGATACGAGATCGCCCAGTCCAGTAATTGACTTCGATGGCTTGAGCCGGCCAAGTACGTGAATTGTTCATCCGATTGAATGCATCCGCTTATATAACCTTAGGCCGCGGAACTCGTGAACGACTAGAGGAGAGCACTGAACAAGCAGCCGAACGGCTCGAGAAAATGCGAGGAGCTATCCGAACCATATTGGAATGTGTTGGCGAAGACCCAGACAGAGAAGGTGTCCTCGATACGCCGACGAGATACGCGAAGGCGATGCTGTTTTTCACAAAGGGCTATCAGCAGAATGTCAGAGACATTGTCAACAACGCCATCTTCCACGAGAACCATAATGAGATGGTTATCGTGAAAGATATCGAAATCTTTAGTCTCTGCGAACATCATTTGGTCCCCTTCACCGGAAAGGTTGGTTTCTATTCTTACCCAGTAGCCCATACTCCATTCTAACTTATATCAGATGCACATTGGATACATTCCGAATAATAATGTCATCGGCATCTCCAAGCTTCCGCGCATTGCCGAACTATTTAGTCGCCGACTACAGGTCCAGGAGCGACTCACGAGAGAAGTTGCGAATGCGATTATGGAGGTTCTAAAACCTCAAGGAGTAGCAGTTGTCATGGAGTCGAGCCACTTGTGCATGGTTATGAGAGGTGTCCAGAAAACGACAGCGACTACGATTACCAGCTGCGTGCTTGGTTGTTTCGAAAGAAAGGAGAAGACGAGGAATGAGTTTCTCAGTCTGGTTGGACTAAACGGATCAGGCAGGTAAATCCGAACAAGACGGTACGGCAACGTATGGAAATGCATATTAGGCGTTTGGATTTAGGGCATGGGATCTCAACATCAAGCTCATCACTGAGGACGGGACGGGTAGGTGCATTTAACATGGAGGCCATAGAAGGCTCAACGCCTCTAAAACGAGGCCGTGTCGGGAGTTCAGGGGTAAAAATTTACCTGACTCTTCAACACTTGCTTACATAAAGCACCACTGGCTTACGGATGTTCAGCTACTAGCCGATAGGTAACCATCACTTGGCATATAATTCAACTTTTTGTATGCCGACTTATCCATTCATGGCTCAATCTCGCCGTGAAACAACTCACCGCCGCAACGATACAACCAAGCCGCAGCCTATATTATACCTTGATCAGTCAATTGCCAGTTCGACTAGGCAGCCCTCGTCATGTTAAGTAAACTGCAAGGTCAATGGCACACATTCTTTGGATCGCAACTACGGTAATGATGACAATGATGAGCTTGATCCCTTGCGAAATCACCCAAATTAGAGCAGCAACAAAAGAGAAAACCAGCCCAAGTAGCAGGAGGCAAGCCAATGCTATTAGAAGGTAGGTCTGCCAAAACATGTCAGGTCGACGGTGCAACGCACACAGAGTTTCTCGAGCGGCTTAACCGCGGCCACTCTGTTAAAGACAATGACGCTTGAGTTGAAGAAGAAGAAAATCTTGGGAAATATGGATTTAGCAGAGAATGCACCCCATTCTCCCACAGGTTCTGAGACCTGTCATCAATAGATACCTGGCAGTCTACTGGCATCCCTAGTAGAATGCATCCGCGCCAAGGTGTGGCACCCGAGGCCCTGTGTGACGGCAAGGCAAAGACAAAGACCGTGAACTCTAGCGTAACCCGCGCAAGTGAGAGGGAATCCAGTCCACCCTATCTTACAGCTCTACACTATACCGTATAAATAATTCAGAACCATCCAAGACCGCAAGGCTGCCTGATTCCTAAGCGAATGTCGTGATTGTCTAACGAACTCTCGTGCCACTATATGGGTTGGAAATAACCTGGGGTTAAGGATGGGGCTACCGGGCTTAGATGTTACCTAGAAAGGCTTAGAAACGTCCAATTTATAAGCGCTACCAACAGAGACATCTCGGTGAGCCAGTCAGGATCTACATAGTAGATCTAGGGGGCTTGGCGAGCCCTCCAATATCGCTCTTCTCCTTGCGCCCTGCATGAGGACGTAGAATGCGGACAGGTTTTAATGTTCGTGTTACCGACCTGTCGGGTTAGAAGTTATCGAATCACTCCATCCCCGATAGGTCACGAATCTTCTCACCACAAAGAGCCGGTGATGACAAATGGAGCTTCGGGCCTCGCGCTGCAATGGAGACCGATGTCCCATTTACGATAATTTGAGACGCCAATTTATTATGAATCTTAGTTGTATATAGACTAATCGACGTTGCATGTAATGGTATAGATTCACTGCTCTACAATCTTGCCTACGCAGCTAAGTTCGAAGATAACTCTACATTCCAGCCTGAGCTTCATAAGCCGTCCAAACGCAAACCCTATCCATCATGAGCACCATTAAAACAGTCGCAGTCGCAGGCGTAAGGAGAATATCTCAAGCAAGTAGTACTAGCAAGTAACAACTAACATTCGAGCTTGCTGATAGGCCAGCGGAAACCTTGGACCACGTATCGTGAAGCAACTCGTCGAAGACGGCTTCAAAGTGACGGTGCTCACTCGTAAAGGGGCCAGCCACACCTTCCCGCCCGCAGTCGCAGTCACCGAGATCGACTATGAGTCGCCGGAGTCACTAGTCGAGGCCCTCAAGGGTCAAGACGCCGTGGTATCGACCATCGGCTTCGCGGGCTTGCCGCAGCAGCTTCCCCTCATCCAGGCAGCCGTCAAGGCCGGCGTCAAGAGGTTCGTGCCGTCGGAGTTCGGCTCGGACGCGGAGAACGCGGCCGCCATCGCGCTGCCCCCCTTCGGGCCGAAGAAGGCGGCGGCCGAGGCCCTCGCCAGGGAAGCCGCCGCCGGCACCATCACCTACACGCTGGTGTCCACGGGGCCGTTCCTCGACATGGCGCTCGCGCACGGCATGTTCGTCAACCTGAAGAGCAAGAGCGCGAACCTCTGGAACGGCGGCGGCCAGACGTTCAGCACGACGACGGTCGCGTCCGTGGCGAGGGCCGTGGCGGGCGTGCTGCGGCACCCCGAGGAGACTAGGAACCGCAACGTGCACGTGCACAGCGCGTCGACGACGCAGAACGCGCTGCTGGCGAAGGCCAAGAAGGCGGTCGGCGCGGACGGGTGGGAGACGACGGTCGTGTCGACCGACGACGCGCTCAAGAAGGCGTACGCGGCTTTGGAGAAGGGGGAGGTCGACAGGATCGGCTTCATCTCGACTGTCATCTGGGACGGGAAGTACGGGAGTGACTTCAAGAAGGTGGATAACGATCTGCTAGGCGTCCACGAGTTGACTGATGCGGAACTCCAGAGCTTAGTTGATAGCTTTGCGAAGTAAGCTCGCGTACGGCTATGAGGTATCAATTCAATACCTACTTAGCTACCGATGCATAAAGATGGGCTTCTGTATGAACCTCGGTAGAACGGAAGGGAAATAGCCAAACACTTAAGATAGTAAAATCAAACATTTTCACAATATGGCTTCCTTTACGGTATACCATTGAACGCGCCATAATAATAGGAGTAAAAGGTAAGTCGAATGATCATATATACTACTTTCTTGAACTAATGATAATGCATCAAACACCGGGAAATGCGCGAGGCCTCAACCCCCTCAGGGGTGTACGGCATGCCGAGCGTCGCTGAACAGGATATATGCGTAGATATGCGTCGTAGATGCAACCTCCCATCCAATATACCCCTTCACTCCGCCGCGCTCAACGCTTCTCTAAGCTTGGCCTCGTCCCTCGGCACGCAGAGAACGCGGTACGGTTTCGGAGACATGATCAGATCCTGCGGGTTGGTCATGTCACTGCGGGGATCGCATTTGATTTCCTCCGGAGCCTCTATCCGGAAGCTGCTTAACAGCCTCATGAGAATGATGTACAGCTCGCGCGTGGCTAGGATATGAGCCACACACATCCGGAAGCCCAGGCCGAACGTGAACACCGGATTGTCGGGCCTCTCTAGCCACCTTTCGGGAAGAAAGATGTCGGGGTTTGTCCACAGTTCTGGGTCTACGATCATCAGTTGGGTAAGCTTAGAATCTCATTAAAAAATGAAGGGGGAATAGAAATAGGCCTCACCATGGTTACATGCCCAGGCATTCATGTAGACCGTGCTCTTCGCGGGTATGGTGATGCCGTTGTACTCGATATCCTTGATAGATTCTCTCGGCAGTGCCAATGGGATGACGGAGAAGTACCTCAACGCTTCTTTCACTATCGCAAGGACGTAAGCACACTTCTGGTCGTCGGCGGCGTCGCACAGCGGCTCGTTGGACCCCTGAAACCGCCGTATCTCCTCGTACGCCTTGTCCTGGATCTCCGGGTGCTGCGCGAGATAGGCGATCGACCATTGCATGGTAGTCGTCACCGTCTCGAATCCGCCCGCCAGCATGGACAGGCTGATGGCCCGCAGCTCGCTTTCGTTGAGCTCGACTTCCTTGTACTTGATCACGCTGGCTTGGACGCATGGCTTGTTCGTTCCCTTTACTACCTTCTCCGCGAGGTCTGCGTCCAGCTTGGCTATATATCTGTCCCGACGCTGCCGCATTTCCCGCGCCTTGACAGAAATCGTGCTAAAGGGGTTTAGACGTAGCAAGGGGATATGGTCTTGTGAGTTGCCAACGGTAGACCTGACTCTGTTGAGTTCCTCCTCGACCAGGACAATCTCTTTAAATAGCTCATCCTCGATGGACGCAATTCGGACACCCCAGTTGATTGTCATGACTAGGGACATAGATAAACGTTGACTCATGGGGAGCGGATTTATAGCGACGGTGCCTGCTTTCCCAAAGTTGAAAAGGTCTTGAATGAACGTCTTGGTCTCGAGATCTAGGTATGGGATATATGTCTGTATAGCGGGTCGGTTAAGAGCTACCGCTGCTCCCTTCTTCTTTTTCTTCAAGCTGTCATCGTAAGGCGACGTCCCGATTGTCAAGCCAGAACTAGAGGAAGCCAACTAGCAAAGTCGAGCGTTGTCAACAAAAAGCTCACTCCGCAGTGTCTGGCTAGACTTACCTTATGGAACGTGTAAGTTATCGGGCGAGAACTTAAGGCTTGCGAGTTGGATATGAATAAAGTCTTTGCCGCAGCTGCACTGTTCACCACGACTACGCAGGTATTGCCGAGCTGGACCTACTTGGATCTATCAGTATGATCCTCTTAGTATCAAGGGTTACTTAACTGACCTGGTAGACGTCACCATACTTCTTAGCATACTCTTGAAACTTCAAAGCTGCATTTATTCGGATGTCGAGTAGATTGCCTACTATTGGCCAGCCCTTGGGGCCTTTCAAGCCCGAAACTCGCGCGTGGTTACGAATGATTTCGTTGCCGACGATGCAAAGCGCGACGACGACGAGACTACCTACGACTACCGACTGAAGCAGGTGCTCTGCAAGCCCCTGTCGCGACAGGAAAGCTATCGACTCCATGCGGTGCTCAGATGACGGATATTAGACTTGTTAGAAAGTAATATATCAGACAAAGAATATATGTAGATTAATTATATAGCTGCAGAGAAACCCCTCCCTTTCATGGCCTGCCTTTGTCTGTCACGCCACGAATATTTGTTGGGTACGGTAGCTGCATAGCGTCGTAGCATGTGTTGTAACGTTGCCCATGTTATTGGTGCCCGCCATACGAGGATGCAGATGTCTCGCATGGATATTGGTCGGGTTCGGATATAACACTTTTAAATGTTCCTGGAGGAGCGGAATTTCCATTTGGGGTGTTTCGTTGGCTCTGCAATCAGCTCTTCCATGTTCTTGATGAAAGGGCGGTCGGGCCCTATAAACAACAGACCGTGGTCGACGCATAACTTCGCATACTTTGTCGCGTTGGTGATGTCCCCTATTCCGATGTACTCAATTGCTGCGCGGTAGTAGGCCTCGTTTATGCGTCCCCAGATCCCCTCACGCTCATATAGCGATACTAAGAGCTCCGCCTTTTCAGGGGAGCCTTCCGATGCTGCCGAATGATCGTCCAACTCTTTCCAAAGCCTCTGTATCTGCACGACCCTGTCATCCGACTCAGCTATCGTGGATGCGTTAGCACTGCAGCGCTCGCATGAGCACTGAAAGCCCCATTCCCTTTGAAGCTTCTCCTGTCTTGTTGAATGGGTTTGAAGGGGACTAATGAGTCAATCAGTATGTCTTCTGGCAACAAATTTCGAACCGGAGTCTTACTCGTAATAGGCTATAGACAGTTCCTCCCCGACTATGATATCCCGGACGGCAAGAACTTTCTGAAAGAAGTTCGTATGGTCAAAGTAATAGGCGCAAGTAGGTCGGCAAGCGTGATTAGCTCTAGACACTGGTCATATCGAATCGACGTTAGTTACGGTCTTGGTACCTTGACTAGCCAACGAACCTTCGGCAAATAGGGAGTAAAAGGGGCTAACTCCGTCGTGATATCCCGTGCGGAAAGAATTTGTCTGTAGAATTTTGAAGATCAAATCACCGGCGTCGGCTGCACTGCTATGCGATGACAGATTGAGCAAGGTCTCCCTATGGTGCTGAGGTAGATCGTCGACCGCTCGGACAAGGAGCTCTGACACGGCTTTCTTTCCCAAGACTTGAATCGCTTTTTCGTTCATCATAATACCAGGCGTGCGTGCCATTATGAGCTCTCCCGCTCGAATTGTTCTCGTTGCTACCAAGCCGATACCTTTACCCACAAAGTCCTCTTCCCGGTACGGAGGCATGGGATTTAAGTCCGATTTCACTCCTTGCTCATTCTCACCCGAGAGAAATGCTGGTCTTGTTGCGATTGTCGCCATACTCTTTCCTGTGGTGATGATAGATATACCTTCGCCTTGGTTGAAGGTTGGATTGGTAAAGACGCAGAATTTTTCGGCTCTAACCCCGCGACAGAAGCCACTTGGCCTCCAGGCCTTTAGTGACGACGGGGCCTCATTCGATAAGTTGCCATGGCTGCTATGTGGTGCCTCGGAGGGTATGCAGTTTTGTATAGGGGGTATAAGGAGTAAATTGGGGACCGCGCATGTCTGCGACTCTTGATAGAGCTGTGCTTGGTAGGTGAGTGCCAAAGTGAATTGGGAAGCAAGGAAAAATCGAAGCATCGTCTGACAGAATATTTCGAGACTCTGAATACATTCTGTCGATATCTATTGAGATTTAAGAAGGGAAGAAACTGTGTTCAATTCCGATGTCCTGGTCAGTTTCGTCTGATGTCTTGGCGGAGCCTAGCTTCCGAGCCTAAAGACGATTCCGTGTCAGGAATATATAGAACACCTTGTCGATCGCCCATACTTAACATGTTTACTGGGGCTCGCTTAGCCGGAGAAAAGAGACAATGGTCTATGTCCTCAGATCTACCAATAATGCACGTATCTAGGAAATTAGGTGTCTATGAAGCTGCCTTCTTCGTCGTCTTGGTATAGGTCGTCGAAGAGGAAACCGACGTCGAATAAGGTGACATGGTTGACCCAGGGACTGCCTCTTAGCTGTTGGTAGGAAAAACGCTGGAGATTTGACCTGCGCTAGAACTGGACGGTATGGGAAAAATATTGGTAAATAAGGCTATGAGCCAGTACGTGATAATTATTTGAATAGAACTACTTCATCTACCCTTTAACTTCTAGGAGCTGCCGACTTTTCGTGGAATAACTGCTGTGCTGTTGATCTTAACGCGCCACTGTGTCTCACGTAGCAATCAGGGGTGTTTAAGTACCTAAGTACCCTATCAGAATTATTACGTAATCGTCGTCAATTTACTGAATTCTGAGGGAAAAGCCGGAGCTTGAAATCATTCCCGTTACAACATCAATAGAGCCTCGAACCCATCCATCAACTTGGCTACTATAATCACCAGTCATTAACTTTATCTTGTCAGGACGCGATGATGTCGTATTGTATTGATGTGACAGGGGGGAAGTTGACTGCGACAATAGCACCTAAAGCCCCAGCCGAACCCGAATCAACCAATTGCAGGCACCGGTGCAGACACATTGCGGGGAATGAAATGTGACTCGTGGAAGCTTGTACGAAGTAGGGTGGAAGGTGGAAGGTTATCTCTCCGGGGGACGACGCACGACATGAACCACGACGCTTGATCAGGTGGGGGGTCTTCGGGCCGTCATTCTTGGACTTCCCAACGCATGCTTCGAAGCATGCCTCGAGACATGAACGCATGCATGCCTCGAAGCATACATTGAACGTGAATCGGATATGTGATCATACAGTGACCGCGCGCTGTAACCCTGCGTCCTGCATCTAGTCAGTTGTTCGCGACAATGGACCAAGTACATATTGGGCACAGTCCCTCCACCGAGAAGCCTTTATCCCATTCACCTCTTGGTTCTGGGTAAGTCCCTAGATGTATAGTCGCTGCTTCAGTTCACCATGTTTCTTGCAGCGCTGGCTACGCTAGCATGCGCCTTATCAACGCTTGAAGCGAGACCCTTAGCTAAGAAGTTCGCTGATAGCACGAACCCTTTTGGGCCTCTCACGTTTAAGAGCGACGGCACATTCCAGATATCGATTTTTGAAGACCTGCACTTTGGAGAAAGTAATAGCTTTGTCCAAAACGACCCAAATATGAGTTAAATACTAATTTACACGGATTAGATGCGTGGGATCAATGGGGTCCCCAACAGGACATCAACTCTGTCAAGGTCATCAACGAGATCCTCGACGCAGAATCCCCTGGACTCGTCGTCCTAAATGGTGACTTGATCACTGGCGAAAACGGATTCTTGGAGAATAGCACATCGTACGTCGACCAGATCGTCGGCCCCCTCGTTGATCGAGGGCTTACCTGGGCGTCAACATACGGCAATCATGATTACGACTTCAACATCTCAGGCAGTACTATCCTTGCTCGCGAGAAGAAATGGTACAATAGCCGGACGACGCAAATGGTATTCGGCGAGGATGCCGGGGTGTCCAATTATTACCTCCCAGTTTTTGATAGCAACTGTACCGACGAAGCGTGCGCCCCCGGCTTGATTCTCTGGTTCTTCGACAGCAAAGGTGGGTTTCGATATCAGCAGAAAGACGAATCCGGGGAACGCGTTGGCCAACCCAACTGGGTCGACTTCACCGTGGTTGAGTGGTTCCTCCAGACGAATGCGGAGCTCGTGAACAAGTACAACAAGGTAACACCTTCGTTAGCCTTCGTTCATATCCCGACTTTTGCATCGTACGTGTTGCAGGAAGGAGGCGTCAATCCCAACACCGAGCCTGGAATCAATGCCGACTTGCCCTTGGCCCCTCAAGCCCAGGGCTGGTGCGCCGATGGCCGAAACGATGGTAGTTGCGACTATGGGGGCCAGGATACCCCTTTTATGCAAGCTGTCTCGGAAGTTCCCGGGTTGATGGCCGTATTTTCGGGGCATGACCACGGCAACACATGGTGCTATAAATGGGATCGTTTATTACCGAATATGACAGTGGCTCCCCATAACGATGTTAACCTATGCTTTAGCCAACATTCTGGGTACGGTGGATATGGAAACTGGGAGCGCGGTGCGCGCCAGGTCCTTGCAACGAAGTCAAAACTAGAGAACTTTGAGGTGGATACTTGGATCCGTCTAGAGTCTGGAAGTGTCGTCGGTAATGTTTCGTTGAACGGGACGTACGGGAGTGATCGTTATCCAGCGACGAATGATACGGAGACGTACTGCCCTACGTGTGACTACTAAGTTTGAACACATCACCATTGCGCTCCGCATGAGTCAGGGGCTGCAAATGGATATATACCTAGGTAGACTCTATTAAGCGCTGCGTTCTATATTCCTGCTCTCACCATGCATGATGACAAGAAGAAGTGATATAGTACAACCTCAAATCATATTTCACTGCTTCCATGCTAAAGTCTTGGTTCACGAGCTACTCATCGTCGACTTGCATATACCCTAATGGTAAATGCCCTTGTTTGACGCAGAAAGAAAGACTCATGAAACAGAAAAAGATCTACAAAAGAAGAAAGAAAATACAAAGAATTGATTCATTACATACTATAATTGCTTAGAAGAGGTCAGCATGGTAGTAACCCCTATGCTGACTAAGCATGAACAACCCACAACTCAGGAATAACCTTTATAAAAGAGAATAAATTTCTATTTAAGACCTTGGGTACCTACTTAAGTACCTGATATATCTAGCCCGAAATACGCTAAACTAACATTGAAGACTCAAGGATTCGGCAAAGAGAAAGATCACCAATATCGACCGAATTTACTTGAGGGGGCTATTGAATATAAACGCGGGAAAACTCTATTTATTTATTATCATATGCTTGCTACGGCTTTTCTCTCTCTATTCTTCTATATTGGCGTGCGTGCGAATTTCAGACAGGAGTTGCTGGGTACTAGGTAATTCTTACTCCGGAGCGCAACGAGTGCAACTGCAGATGAAGCCCCAATCGGATAAGATATCCTGTCTCTCCTCCCGGTTCAAAATCGTTGTCGTACTGCTGACGGTGCCACTGTAGGTGACGAAGATCTGCTCACCGGCGGGAATATCTCTTCTCGCTACGATACTCACTATGTAGTCCGGCCCAGGGCCGATAGGCCAACCAGCTGACGGGTCGCAAGAGTGATTAATACTGTAGCAGCAGAAATTAGTAACTAGAAGTAACTAGACGCTTCTCTATTTCTCTAGGCAATAGATTTAGATTTGGGGGCTTGATGGATATCGTGGCAAGGATGACTCCTAAATCGTTGCGAGTACGATTATGGATCCATTGTTTACGAAGCGGGTTAGAAAAGGGGGGGAGGGGAGGGGAGGGGGGCATAATATTACATACCGAGAGAATGTTGGATAAAACGCAGATTTTTCGGTGCCATCGTCAGCGTCCGCAGCGTTGTTCCTAAAAATCGAATAGGCTAGGGCTGTTAGTAGGTTACCTAAGCTATAGGGGGGTTGGGTGTTAAGTTACCTCTGACAATCTTGTCTATCATAGGGAACCAGTAATCGCTCTGAGCGTCAATATCAACAGCAAACTCATTTTTCCTCGTCCACCAATAGTGGAATTGAAGAGTCTTGGCATCGACATCTCTTTCGTATCGTTCACCCGAGATGGCGCCACTGTCGAGATACGGGACAAGGTTTTTAGGAAGAGAAAGGTAGCGATCGCCGAATTCATTAATATCCCTGACATCGTCCATGATAAGTATAGGTGAGTCGCGAAAAATGAGTTCACCAGCGGAAATATCCTGAGTGGCGAAAAGGCCTAGTCCCATGCCCTCCACCGCGCGGATTTCGGCCTTGTCTATGTTTAGTTCCTCATACGGATAGGTGATGGGGTTTGACGCGGCAGACATACTGTTCGAAGGAATTAAGCTGTTCTTGTAATCGGACTTGAAGATTGGGTTGATATGGAGTGATACAATGGAAGGCAATGTGAAATTCGACGTCTTATAACTTCAAGTCCCAACTACCTAAACAGGCAGTGTTCATGGAAACGAAGCATATGGAGTGTAGATAGCCAAGTGCGTCTCTCAACAGTGATACTGTATATTATTAGAAAAAGTACCAAAAAACAAAAGGTTAATTCGCTTTGTTGCGTATGAGGGTTATTGTTTCAGTGTTCATCGAAAGATTTTGAAAACTGGGCTTATATTTCTCAGTGACAGAACCATTTAGGCCGGTAACATGACAATTTAACGTGGCATTCAGGGCTGGGAGGGGTAAGCTGATATCCATCTTCCCAATCTATGACAGGCGGACGATAATTACTACCTACTCTAGTTGAGTAATTTTGGAGAATCTATACGGACTATACTTAGTAAACGAATCGCTATATTATGACTCTATGAGGAATGTTGGTATGTACCGTGCTACACCCCCTGGGCTCGTACATACCTCCTTTCCAGCCGTGGAATTATGGATCAAGCTATAAAACCCTACCGCACGTTACCCTTAGTCTGCTCTGTATAAGCAGAAACCATGGCCTCGCGTATCGGGCTCCTCGTCGGGTACGAGTTCCGGGTGTCAATGCTACCGAATATCTTGGCACCGAGGCCCTTACTTCCCTCCGGAAGGAACCCTACAAGCTTCGCCAGCAGGACGTTATTCCACAGCACGCCAGCGATGGCAAGCCCGATGGCAGCGCCGATAAATCCAAACAGGCCGAAGATCGCCTTGGCCACCGCAATTTCTTGGTGAGATACCGAAATGGGTATTGCGAGCTGAGCCGTGAGAGCCCACATTCCACTGGCTGAAGAGACCGTTGAAGATCTGACACATGGCGAGGTAACCGACGTACGTCGAGGGAGCACGGAAGCGGATCAATAAACGATATGTCTCGACGTTTGCCTTATGAGTATATCGGGAAAGGACAGACTAGTTCTTCACCTACGAAAAATAAATATAGGATGTCTGTTTACCTCCATTCTAGAATCAAGTATATTGGATCATAGAACGAGTTAACGCCAAACTTGAAAATTCTATGGAATACGTAGCCTAGGCATCTAGACTAGGTAGGCTAGGTATACATATAGCTAGCTATGCCTGCCGACTTGGGTAAACAGCTGAACTCTTGACCGTAGAACAGCTGAATTTCGAAGAAAGGCAACCTCCTTTCCCCATCTACCCAGGTATCTACATGAAGCCCATTGGAAACGCTGATGAGTCGTAAAGAAAGGTAAACGAGCCGCATTATGAAGATTAGGAAACCCCAACCATTTGTAAGTATCCTTAGTAAAGCACCCTTGAAAAAAAAACCAATATCAAATCCTAACCCTCAAACCCGTCGATGTATTCGTCCTTTATTGATTCCCAGTATCTATAACATTTATAAGCCGAAAGGGTTCTACCTACGCCTGCCACCGTCGGGCGCCTGCATGATGGGGCACCATGTATCCTAGTGCCAGAGAGGATCTTGGTGCCGGGACGGCGGCAGCGGCTGTGCCTGCTGCTAACGTGAAGTTGGCGACTTGCGCAGATGCCGAGGTTTCGTGGGCCATGGTCAGGGAAACGGACGTGGCGTTGAGATGTAGCATAGCCACCGACGTTGCGTGGATCATGGGAGGGACCACGACCGTCTCGGTGACGATAGGGGGGAGCGACTCGTGGATCATAGGAGGGAGTGATTCGTGGAGGATAGGAGGGAGTGATTCGTGGAAGACAGGTATGATCAGTTCAGTCTGGTGGCAGGCCTCGATCGCTTCCGTGACAGTGATGTGGGAAACTTCCGATACTGTCTGGATGATATGGACCGTCTCGGTCACATGGATGGTTTCCTTGATAATCTGCGGCGGCAGAGAAACGTGCACCAGTTCCGTGACGACTGCAGTCGCCGTCTGTAGTTCGTTCAAGACCTCGGTCTTGGTGACAGCGACTGTCTCGACTTGGTGCGAGACCTCAGTCTGCGTGACGGCCACTGTCTCGAGGACTGACCTGATCTCGGTGATGGGGACGCTGACGGCAATGGATTCTTTCACCGTGACCGGTACGTTGACAGCGACGGACTCCTTGATGGTAACGGGAACAGTGACGGCGATAGACTCCTTTACCGTCTGTACCTGGGTTACAGCGATTGACTCCTTGACGGTCACAGGTACAGCCACGGATTCTTTCACCGTCTCTACCTGCGTCACAGCAATGGATTCCTTAACTGTAACGGGCACACTAACGGCGATAGACTCCTTCACCGTCTCTACCTGCGTTACGGCGATGGACTCCTTCACCGTCTGTACCTGGGTTACAGCGATCGATTCCTTCACCGTCACAGGCACAGCGACAGATTCCTTTATCGTCTCCACCTGCGTAACGGCGAAGGACTCCTTAACTGTCACAGGTACAGCAACAGATTCCTTGATCGTTACGGGCACAGTGACAGCGATGGATTCCTTCACCGTCACGGGTACGGCGACAGATTCCTTCACTGTCTCCACCTGCGTCACAGCCAAGGTTTCCTTGATTGTTTCCAGTTTCGTCACCGGGACGCTCACGGCAACTGTCTCCTTGATAGTCTCGAGCTGGGTTTGGGTCACGTGGACTGTCTCCTTGACGGTCTCCAACTGCGTTACCGGAACGCTGATATGCAGTGTTTCCTTCACAGTCTGCACCTGTGTGACAGGTATTGTAACTGGAACTGTTATGCTGACGTGTACCGTCTCCTTTACGGTTTGAGGTGGTAGAGTTATATGCACCGTCTCCTTTACGGTCTGAGGTGGCAGAGTTATATGTACTGTCTCCTTCACGGTCTGAGGTGGTAGAGTTATATGGACCGTCTCAACCTTTGTGTGGATTGACGTCTCAACTTCTGTCTTGATTTCGTGCTTGACTTCGGTCTGAATTTCTGTCTTCGTGAGAAGCTTCTCTTCTACTTTCGTAACCGGGATCGTCTCTTTGATCGTCTCCTTGACAGTCTGTGGAGGTAGGGTAATCGATTCCTTTTGGACTTCGGTCATCGTGACATGAACAACTTCCTTCTCCGTCACAATTTCCGGCGGAAGTGTGACATATTCCTTCACCGTTATGTGAGTAGTCTCCATGACTGTCTCCGGCGGCAAGGTCTAGATATTAAATATTAGCAAACTTGCCATGTCATCGTGTAAGATGTGATTTGGCACTAGGCCACAGTCCTATTTGAGATGAAATATGTGCTTGCTTACCACATGGACTGTCTCGGTGATGATCTCTGGCGCTGGCATTTCAGTCGCGACCACAGCGGAGGCGAGGGTCAAAAGCGCCGGTACATAGCTACTAGGGAACTTCATATTTCGTCAACGAAGGAGAGTGAATGAGAGTAGATGGCGTTTGGCTGTGAGCAAGACGAATAGGGGGAAAAGGGAGATATGGGAGCAATAAAGTTTTAGATATTACAAAGTTAACTGGCTCAGCCTTGCAGAAACGAACGAGTGAAGAAAATAGGCAGAATGCAAAAAGGAACGGATCGACCGCGACAGAAACAGAGATGAGAAACGAAAACAGAAAGGTTAGGAAGAAGCCAAGGTCGAAGTGAAAGTGAGTGAATGGAAAAGCATCGTTGCTAACTTTCATGGGAAAGGGCACCACCGGATGTAGAGCACCAAGACTTATACCTTGGCATACCTTCCATCACCGTCCCCGGCAACGGTGAAGTATCCAACAATGATGCTACACAGGGGTTCGCAGTCCTGGGCAAGGAGGCGGGTGAGTTGACACCTCTGGCAGAGCCTTGTCACCGATCTAAGGAGGAGCCATTGCGCAGAAGGCTTCAGGGGAGATCCAATATGCAGACTCGATGTTTCGATATTCTGCAAGTGTGTATTGCACATGAGGTAGGCATGGGAAGCGTCGTGCCGAGCACCCTGGCCCCCCCTGCCATCCGAAGTTGACCTTGGATGCCCAGCTGTTCGGGTTTATGCAGGGTAGGACATGGATGTCAGCTCTCCAGCGGGCTCGAAGGGGGTTCAGCCCCATGGGTAAGGTTTCGACATATAAGCTTATCAAGACAGTGCTACCTATTCCAGGTTGCGAGGGATTATAGTCTGGGGACGGCTGGCTCTATCCGTGTCCCCTTGATCAGATTTCATTTACCACTAGCGCGCATCCCCCTACATTACAATGAACGACGATTTCGATATGTGTAGTAAGTGCCTTAGAAGGTAGGTATATATTTAGAGAAGTTTCTTTTCTCGCTGATTTCAAGCTTAGAGTTCTCATCCAAAGATACGTAAATCATTGTTTGGAAAACCTCGGCGGCGCATTAAACACGAAGATTGGTAACAGTCTGATTGACGACGGACGTTGATCCAGCCGACAACACGTGCCCGAGGCTCTAAAAATCCGATTTACGACAGCTCGAGCTGTCATCCAAGGCGCCGAGGTGAGCATTGGGGTGGCTAGGTTTCATAACCTTCTCCGGTTTCGCTTGGCACTGCGCTGTGATCAAGCCCCTGCAGGAATTACAGTTGAACTTGTACTGTTAGTAAGCTGTTACCATTGGCTGAAAGCTCCAGAAAAGAGGAGTCGAGCCACGCCACGTCGACAACATGGCAGTTTACCGTCTTCGAGCTCAAGAGAAACGTCCCAACTTCATCTAACAATCCATAGACGCATCATCACGGAAGGAGTGCCAAGCGTCGATGTCGAGACAGCGCCAAGAGTCGTGAACATGCATTAGCTAGCCGTCCCTCGCACAGCCTGACGGCTCGGCATAAGCAGGACTCGAGCATTTCGTATCCTCGAGTGCAGATCGAAGGTATGGCCCTACCCGTGGAGTTTTTATTTATTTATTTTCACCGCCTACTCTAGCTCTCCTTTGAATCCGTTTGGGATGTGTAATTGTCTGTCGTATTGCAGCCAACTTGGTTTAAGTTGGCACAAACGCATGTGCACTTGATATATCGTGCCCAGGTGGTCTCCCAACTCAACATCCTCGATCCAGTACCTGCGGATCATATTATTCATCTACCAACCCCCTCAACTACAATCGATCATAAGACCCAAACCCGCCATCAGTGCATTAGCCTACGAACACAAGATGCATCGTCCAACTTTTACATAGCCTCTAGCTACAGTACCTCGACCATACAATGACAATCCATTCCGATTTCGTTTCAGATCCTCAGACGTTTTCTACCCCTCACATATCTTTTCAAACCACCACACATATCTATCGTCATTGAAGCCTTCTGACAGTTTGGTTTCTACGCCACACGCCAGTCCGAGTGAGGCTTATCCCTTTCCTAGTCACCCAAATACCTAGTATAAAATAAGGAGCTTAGTCAAAACGGCCCCTACGGTTCCGTATGAAGTTAGGCCCGTCATGGATGTAACTTATATCCCTTCCTATGGATGAGGGGTTGGTTACCCATCGTGTTGGGGAGCTCTTAGCTTGGTCTGCATCGTAAGAAAGAATAACGTTGTGCCGTCTCCCATATCCTAAATTCAAATTTATCAGCTTTAATCTCTGCGTTGTTGATGAATTGAACTAAACCTATTCGTGCTGAGGATCAAAGCCGAGCTATGGCGCACAGCGTAGACAAAATTTATCAAGAGGCTGTTGAGTCGGGGCTGCTTCCCGGGGTGTCGCTTTTGGCCGGAGATAAAAATGGTAACTTTCCTGTGTCACAAGGCTAATGAAGCATTGCCATATAGCGACGCTATATAACACACCTAGATTATTCAACTAACATAGCTTCAAGGCAACATCGTCTACTCTAAGTCCCTTGGGAAAGCTTCTTTGAAGGAAGGCGTCGATCGTCCTTTCACGGAGGACACTATCTGTGCCATTGCATCAATGGGCAAGCTTATGACCTCGGTGGCCGTGCTCCAATGTGTCGAAGACGGAACTTTAGAACTTGACAATGACGTGAGACCTCTTCTTCCTGAAATGGGGAAGTATGGTGTAATCACCGGCTTCGACGAGGACGACGAAGCTATTTTTGAGCCAGATTCAACCCCTATCAGCCTGCGGATGCTCCTGTCTCATGTATCTGGTCACGAATACGATTGGTTCAACCCGCTCCTGGGAAAGTGGCGTGCATCACGCAATGAGCAGCCGTGGACTGGCCCGACTATCGAATCCAAGTCTGCTCTGCCCCTGGTATGTAAGCCGGGCGCACGTTTTACATACGGCGCCGGCCATGACTGGGCGGGCAAGTTGGTCCAGATAGCTACAAGCTCTACCCTCGAAGACTTCATGCGTGCCCGTATCTGGAAACCGTTGGGGGTCGAAAACGACATCAGCTTTTACCCCAAGACGAAAGCTAGCATGAAGGACAGGATGGCTGATATCAGCACATTAAACGAAAAGGGAGAGCCACCAGCCGTGGACGCGCCGACCTTCGACATCCTGTTTGGAGGGACGGACTGCTTCGGCGGCGGCGGTCTCTTCGCTTCTCCGAAAGCATTTTACACGTTCCTCTCCGCGGTTCATCGTCGAGATCCTAAACTCCTGGCGCCAGCGTCTTACGATGAATTATTTCGTCCCCAGCTAGATGAGAGGCTCGAACAAACCTTCAACGAGTACATTGCTTCTTCCCCAGCGCATCGAAACTTCCTTGGGCTACGTATCCCGGACTCTGTTAGGAAGACGTGGTCCTTCGCAGGCCTCGTGGCAAAAGAAGCACAGGATGGCCGGTTTGGGAGCGGCACTTCGCTCTGGGCTGGAGTTCCGAGCGCGGTCTGGTTTATTGATCATGCTGCAGGCATTTGCGGGACTGCGTGTTGCCAGATTCTACCTCCTTTACATCCCCCCATTGTCGCGTTGCACGAAGAGTTCCAGAGGATGGTATTCGAAAAGGTTCAGGAGAGCAATATCGGTACTTGATCTACTACTGACCAAGGGAACAAGCATCTATTGATAAATCACCCTATCCATCAAGCCTTAAAATAACTTCTTACAGTTACATGTACCTATGTGAATATCCTTTAGACTTTAGTGACAGTACTTGCACTACCTTTCGGCTCCACGCCCCTCAGCCCCCTATTTACCTTAGGTACATAATGTATTACATAATCCAAGTCTCTAAAACCTAGCCCTAAGGCCGCTGCAATTACAGTGGGCTATAGGGCACCTAAGCCCTGTAACGTATGATACCAAAGCCTTGTAGCGCATTAAAGCCCTATAGCGCACCAGAGCCTTATAGCTCTTTGTAATTCCTTGCCGCTAGAATGCGGTGTACAATGTAAGGGGACTCCAACATCTACCATCACATTTTCCTGGACGACTTTGTGACTCGAAATTGGTCTGGTGTGGTAAAGTACCGGCAGGGGCTTGGTGGGAAATTGCTTATTCTTTCGACTTCCTCTTTACTTAAGCACTCACGGTGTCAAGGTGTCCGTTTGTGCATCATCATGGAACATCTAGCCAAAGGCTTCGTGCGTGTCTGTCGTGGGATTGACAACGCAGAGGGTCTATCAAGGCTCATCTCGGAAGTCAACAGGCAGCCGCAGCCCAACAACGTTTCAGCACAAGCAAGACTGCGCATCCTCGACTTCCCGGACCTGGAAACGCTCGAGGCAAACATCTCCAAGTCTTCCTCTCTCGCCCGGGTAGATCTCGTCAAGCGGGCCGCAGACAGTCCCCGACAGCTCTCGGCATCGGAGCTCGACGTTCTGCGTCAGCGCTACTGGCTCGGCGTCGGCTTCCCCGAGCTGCGAGCCCGCACCGCTGCCTCCGAGACTCTGGAGGCCGTGTCCGCGGAGCACTTGCAGCAAGTCACGGAGCAGCTCGACGCAATCCGAGCGCCGCTGTACGACGAAGACGAGAAGAAGGCGATCGACAATGCTGTGGAGGAGACGATTAGGCGGAACAACGAGGCCCACCGATTGAGAGTGGACCAGCAGGAAAACACCATCCTCAACAGCCCTCACGTCCAGCCCTGGGTGAAACGTCTGTTCGCCGAAAACAAGGAGGAGGAGGTGTGGGGCTTTGCCGTGTTCGTGGACCCGGAGGCCGGGGGCTACCAGGAGCGCATGGAGGACTACGAGTTGCGGAGAGATGGTGCACTCTTCCACGCCCGGTCTGCAGTCGGCATTGGAACTCCAATGAGAATGGTGTGGCGTCTGCAGAGGTTGGATTGGCCGCTACCTATCACTGATGTTGGCGAAAGCGCGGGAGGCGACGAGGAGGGGGGTGAGGACGGAGAGCCTGACGTCGGGGGAAGTGACACAGCTCAGCGTGACGATCAAGTCCGAGATGCCAAGTTTCAACGGCTTCGGCAGCACTTCCTCTCGGTCCGCGATAGGCCACCTAAAAGGATGAGGTCCCAAGATCACACAAGGGTGTTCGACAGCGGCGGTGTTGGTGCCGGAATATTGCGCAACGTCTTTTTAGTCATTGACCAAGCTGCTGTTAACTCGTTGCTGGACACTGGGCTGGTGGATGAGGCATGGGTTTGGGCTATAGATCCCGACTATCACTATCTGCATCCTGCCAAAGGAGATAGTGCAATGGCTGAGGAGTACAGGGGTTATTTTAGAGTGCGGCTACAGCAACTCGTCAATAACTTCTTCAAAGTGAGACGCTTTCATGAAGACGAGTATACCATGGAACAATTAGAGGGCATGGCTCAAAAGAGCAGGAACCAAGCATTTGTTTCACTGAAAGAAGCTGAATATGGCAGCTTTAAAGTGGATAGGTTTACAGGCAGTTGTCTAAAGGTTAATGAATAAGTAGATCCAGGCCGTTGCCATTTTTAATGACCAGCGCTGTTGCTGACCCTGACTTAGATAGAGCAGTTTTGCAAATCCTCAACACCCACCCGCCTTGAATTTAGGTAATGGCCAGACACTGGATAATGATTAGAAATATTACCTATATTCAAAGCTCTATCAACCATGATAAACCCATGTTAGTACCTCTCTTGCCAAGTCAAAGCATGTAGTCAAACGGCTTATCTACTATTAGACCTTGTATGAGGCCTTTGTTCACGGTAGCTCAAGCGAAACAAGCCCATTGTTGTAGAACAAGGCCGTATATGAGAACATACTAGATAAACTAATTAGAAAAGTGTTTCCAGATAGCACATAAAGCAATAGGATAAACTTCTGTGGCATTCTTTTGCTAATGATCATTCTTAAATAGCTGGGCATATTCCTACTTCGAAGTACCTCCCATCACTTTAACTCTCTTTGCGGACTAGTATTCTTCAACATGGCAAACACGAAGAAGAACAAGAAAGGGAGAAGGTCAATTCCATCAATTTCTGATATTATTGGACCAGATACCGCCTCATATTCGTTGAGTAACCAAAGCCAGGCGTCTAATGCTAAAGATGAATGGCTCCTACGTAAATTGCGCGAGGAACTTTCTCCCAGTCCGAATCTACCAAGTAACTCAATGACAACGCTTACAAGTAGACCGTATGAACGTGAGGAGGTTATTTATAAGACGATTCTCGAAAGTAATATCGCGAAGTTGAATATTAGCATTCTAGCGCCGAAACCTATTTACCAAACACCAATCTGGTACCAAGGCAAGTGGATCTGTCTCGTGGATGAATTTGACCGCAGCTTTTCCAGCTATCTGAGGGAGCTCAACAAGCAGTTCTACCAGGACAGCGTGTTCTTCCGATGCGTAGTGACCTCGTTCTGGGGCCCCGCGGTCGCCTCCGTCTTCGAGGTGATCTCGTCCCGACGCCCCTATATCCAGGTAAGCTTCCGAGAGGGCTGGGAGTACGCGACCCGGCAGGACAAATACGCCGAGGCGGTAGAAATGTTCGCGTACGCGATGGGCCGCCTGCGGCTCATCGAGGGAGGGGCGCAACCCATCACGAAGATCTTCGGATTTAAGTTCGTCGACTATTGGGGCAATGTCATATCGGCCTTCGAGACTAGAGAACGTGCTATGAAGGACGACGCCTACGATGCGAGCGACAGGCTGATTATCATGCACAGGTGGTCTCCTTTCAAAGGCACGTCTATCAATGTAGGTGATGATTAAGGCAATAGTACTCTTAGCTCTAGGAACAGGTTGAGACGGTGTCTTTTAGGGATTAATCAAGAGATGGAGAAGTAACCAGGTAAGACATACGACTTTGGAAATTCGCCCCTTTTCGACCCCTGAATTAGATATAGTTTGATACATCAATTGCCAAGTTACAAGAGCCTACGCCAGCGAACAAAGATACCTACCAAATACAAGACAATTTTTCAGTGAAAACAAAGCGCCATGAGAAATATTCCCTTTGATGTAATTTCGTCTGTGAAACTACTCGTGACATGGAGAAACATCAAGTCTTATCAATAAACTAAATGAAGCTTTTTCGCCTGATCCTCAACACTTTTCAATTCGCAGCACCCCTAGAACAAGACCCTTCCTTCACCGGACCGTCCGCACCGTCCTCCCGATCTCGCCCCTCTCGACCGCTTCCAACCTCGGCAGCACCAGTTCCCAGACCTTCTCGGACAGCTCCTCGACGCCCAGGTCCGCGTCCACGATCTGTATATCTTCCTCCTCCTGTCTAAACTCGCCATCCTCCCCCCCACCTCCGCCGTCTCCCCCCCTGCCCGCGCCGTTCCCAAGCCTCTCGGCGTCCCTCCTCGGCGCCTTGTTGCTGTTGCCGCTGCCGCTGCCGCCGCCGCTACCGCTGTTGTTGTTGTTGTTAGCAGCAGCAGTGGTGGTAGTAGTAGTAGGAGTAGTGCCGACGGCGCTCCCGAGGTCGCCCATACTAAGACCCCAGAACAGGTCGCGCACGCGCCGCTGCATCTCGCCCTTCTCGTAGACCTCGCCGCCCCAGCCGCCGCGCTCGCGCGCCACCTCCTCCTCCAAATCTAAGAACAGCACCATGTCGGGCCGCGGCAGCCCCACCTCGGGCGCCTTGGCCCACGACAGGCTCAGCGACTTGCTGTTCTTGGCCGCGCTGTACACGATCCCGCTGTGGTAGAAGCGGTCGCAGATGATGGTGTGGCCGGCGTCGAGCTCGGCTTTGATTTTCTTGCTGCGGGCATGTGGGTAAGCACGAGAACTTATCCGCGTATCATCGCTGGGGCGTCAGGTACTTACACAGCTTCCCACCGGTTCGCGCTGAACAGCAGATGAATAACATGGTCCTCGATCTCCGTCTCGCCCTTGAGGTACGAGTCGATCATCTGGCCGATCGGCGTCGTCCTATCTGTACGCGTATTAGTAAATGACACATTCCATCACACATACCATACACGTTGCTGTGCTAGGTATGGCAGCAACATGTTATCGTCCCGACTCACCGGGGAACCGCAGGAACCGCACGTCGCGGCCGCTCTCGATGCACCTCTGCTGCAGGAGCTTCGCCTGCGTGGTCTTGCCGGCGCGGTCCATGCCCTCGAACACGACGAACGCGCCGCGCACCGGCGGCTCCAGCGCCTCGACGATGCCGTCCATGCTATCTCCAGCTCCGACTCCGGCTCCTGCACCTGCAGAAGCGGAGGAACCCGCCTTGTCGTCTGCCGCGCTGCCGCCGCTGCCTCCGTTGCCCGCCGCGTCCGCGGACGGAGCGGACGGCGGCGGTGGCGGCGCGGGGATCGGCACCTGCGACGGGTTCTGGAGCTCGATGCGGGGCGCGGCCAGGACGGGCGGCGGCGGGGGCACGCCCGTCGCGACCGTTATGGAGTCCCCGTCCTCGTTTGCCATCACGACGATCGCGGGCCTAGACGTATCAGGCCCTGATGCAGTAACAGGCCGAGCAGCGGGCGCGTGAGAGGGGGAGTGTGGCGGAGAAGAAGAAGACGATGGCCGAGCTGGCTCTTGTCTGGGCGACGACTGCAGGGCCACGGCCGAGGATGCGATGGTGGCGGCGGTTGCGAGGTCGTTTATGGAAGCCATCGAAACAGGAAAAAAAAAAAGAAAACTTGGTTTGCTTCAGATTTCCCAGATATATAGCTGATTATAGAACGAGACCAATCTCGATGCGCGGATGCAATGCAGCTACCGAAACACGACAGGCTTTGACAACTTTCCGGCCAATGATTTTCGGTTTGGTGGGAGAATGTAAGAAACCAATTGGCTGTTTTGTACGGGTGGTGATGCTTATGCGAGTATCAATTGGATATGAATGGAAAGTGTTTAAACTAATGAAACCGGGCTATTAATAAAGGCTTAAGATATGATATGATGTCGGATGACGCCGTGGGTGTGGTCATACAGTATCGCGACTCCGCGACTCAGGAGACTTAGGCGCCTAGGCACGGTGAAATGGGACCAGTCTAGGCGCGTTTAAGTGGAGATATCGGACCTTACGTAATGTATAGCATTGCCATTGATCGATGCAATGCAAGTTTATATACCGGCATCTGCATGTAGGGTATTATACAATGCCCATTTGTCCTCTTCAAGCGCCGGTAATGCAGGAGGTTATTGTTAGAACTCGTCGCGCCTAATCCTTATACTTTAGGTACGTAATGCGGGAACGAATGTTCCGTAACTGAGGCTTGTTTAACTGCGTCAATCTACACCTCCGTCAAGATGCGATAGGGGTCCATGAACCACAACCTACCTACATGTAGCCATACTACATATTCAATCAAGTAGTTAGTCGAAGGATTATAATGTCACTTCATCCTGAATGTCAATTGTGAAATCTCAAATAGCTAGAGCGTGTATTGAAGGTCGCCCTAGCGGTAGGTAAACCAGGTTCTTGGAATCAAGACCTATGTACAAAAAAACCCATCCGGATAAAAATAGCAAAAGCGACGACGCATGCCAACCCAGCCCGAGTCCAACCGTAGCCGTATATCCCTCCTGAAACGCCGGCGACACTGCCCTCCGCGGGCTTGAGTATCTAGGTATTAAGTGACCGATGAGTAAACCAGCCGAGAAAAGGCACGCGCAAATTCAACTAGATACAAGGCAGGTGACACACACGACACCTCGCCTCCCCCCTTTTAGTCAATAGTCAAAGACGGCCATGCAGAAATGGTAGAGAAGCTGCTAGCATCCCGCCGCCTGAGTAACTGCCGTCTCCTCATCGTCCTTGGCGCTTCCGCTCTCCCATACCTCGAAGCAGTCGCCGGTTCCCTCCATCGGCTCAAGCAGGGCAGCGCCGGGTGCGGGTTCGTCCGTCTTCACCATCAACTCCTCGACGGACTTCATACCGTCTTCGGCGTCAGGTTGCGGGATGTCAGATTCAACCGAGCCCATCTCAGTTGCGAAATCAAGGCCGTTCTGTTGCTGCTGCGGCTGATCATCCTCCTCCTCATCGGCCGGGATGATGATGACGGAATTCTCGTCGTATCCTTCCGAGTAGTACTCACGGACGTCTAGCTCGCCCAACGGATTTCGCTCCTTCTCAAACACCATCTCGTCCTCGGCCGGGACGGCCTGTCTAGCCGCTCGGGGTCGCGAGGTCTGAGAGACATCATCCATAGGCGGCACGTTTTCCTTGCCTTCCGCGCGCTCCCGTTGTCGTCGACTCTCGCTCTCCTCGTCAGAGCTGATGTCGAGGACGCACGTGCTGTGCTGAAGAAGATTGGTCATCTCCTGCTCAGGGGTGTCTTCGTGAATGTCGAAGGACCACGACGACTTCAGCTCGCCCTCGTGGAGGCTGCTCAAGCCCAGCGAGTTGGCCGAGGATTTAGCCGCGGATGATGAGCCATTGCGACCAGCGTAGCTTGGGATTGTACCCTTGAGAGCAGCATCCAGAGAGAAGGGAGTCGGAGAAGCGCTCGACAGGCTAAAAGCGGGTGGATCAACACGGGAGAATGCCCCATTAGTGCGGCGACGTGATGACAAGATACCGGCTCTTTTGCCACGAGTCGGAGATCGGCCAGCGGGGGCTGAAAGAGGGGTAGCAGACTTGGTTACGATCGCGTTGAGCTTAGCAACGGGCGATTTGGGATTGAGGTGGGATCGCGGCCGCGGGGTGATGGTTTTCGGCGGACTGGCGAAGGAAAGCTCGTTGCTGCTGCTTGACTTGGTAAGGATGAAAGAAGCCGGCTTGATGAAAGAATCCTTCGAAGGGAAGATGTTCTCGGAGCCCTTGGATCGCTTAGAGAAGAACGCCGGATCCACATTCTCGAAGTCGTCCACATCCAAGCTGTCAGAGGCCTTTCGCTTTACGGGCGCCGATGAAGAGAGAGCTGTAGACTGTTTAGCATCCGAAATTCCAGAATTTCCATACGTAGTAAGTGCTCTGAACTCCTCTTGCTACTAGCATGAGGGTTCAATTGAATCGATTGGTGTAGGATCTAGGGATGACAAGACATAACCCAATTGGTAGTAATGACACTTGAAACTCTTGATAATTCACATCTCGCCGGCAACTTACCATTCTGTCTGTTCTTTAGACCCGCCAGCGTCTGCAAGCGTGCTCCGTCCAGAGGTGCAAAGGGTTGGCGAGTGACGGTAGCCATTGTTGTAGGTTTCAACGCGAGCTCGAAGAGGTGAAGCGATTCCAAATGCCGAATTGAACCACGCAGCTTCCAGTCCGTTTCAGTCTCGGGTTACCCAGATCGATTCGATGGGAGACAGTAGTTAGTTGCCAATGGAGTCGATACAGCAACCAGCAACTAGCAACTCAGGCAAGATCCGACAGAGATGATTGACACCCAAGGCAAAGAAGACGAATTGCCAGGATCGTGTTTGTTTATTTTGATGCTGACAATCGTATATCGTCAAACTAGTTATAGGAGCAAACCAGAGTGCATGCGCCGGTGTAAGAGGGGAGACAGGAGAAAAGTGGGCGAGGGAAATGCGTCGGTGGGAATTGACAGGTCTTATTGCATCTGTAGGTTGTCGCCTTGGTAGGATTGGTCGCGCCAATGGAGGCCAGGAACCAGGGAACCAGGGAAGGATTGACGCGGGAGGTCGATGTCTTGGACGCTGCAAGCTGCACGTCGAGATTATCTGGCCAAGCTGGATCCAGGAAGCGCCGTCGGCTAGTCGAGAGAAGAAAGGAGACGTAGAGTGGAATAGAGGGAGCTGAATGGACGAAGCTGGATGGATGGCTGCAGGTCCTATGTAGGAAAGGTATGCGAAGGTATGCGAGGAAATGAGGGAAAGGCACGAAAGGCAGAAGAGGGAAGAGATCGAGTGATACCTGCACGCTCGGGTTTCAAACAGGCTTGCAGGCTTGCAGGCTTGCAGTGGTGGGATGTGGGTGTATGGTGTAGGATGTAGGGTGTAAGATGTGGGAGGTTTAACGGGATTGGGCTCTTTTTTTGTGCGATGGGTTGCAAAGTTCGTGTTATGGACGCGTGGTGTTGGTGTAAATGGGCAAATGGGCATCTCCAATAAGAATCTCCAATGAGAAAATAGGGGGTCAATGCTTTTTTACCTGCCTGTTTGCCTGCTCTTACCTGGAGAAATGGAGTGACTACCTGAGGTGGATTATCGGTGGATCGGTGGATCGGTGGATCGGTGCAAGGGCTGAGCTGGATTTTACTGGATCGGGGCCAAATAACTGCAGGGAATTATACGGCAGAGGGGAAAAGGTATCTCATGCAATTCCCCCGTCCGACTCTCTGATTTGTTAGATTGGCGATGCAAAGCCTTGAGACAGTCTCACTACGCACCGCCCGAATAAGTACACTTAAACTAAATCTACAACTTATGCACCTCGAGGGAACCAATCGTCGCGTCTGAATTCTTGCCAAGGTCCATGCCCTAATAAGGGGAATAAAGGGGGGGTCGATCCAACGAGTCGAGCTGCCCTCTCTCTCCTCCTCTGCTCCTTTTACGGGACTCGAAATGTTTCTACGCGCAACTCGCAACTCGCAACGCAGGGGTCCGCGCTTTTCGCGTCCATAAAGAACTGGCCTCCCCCCTTCTGCTCCCCATGGCTCATCATCACCGCGACGGGCGAGAATGCCTACAGACCATTTGCTAGGAGAAACCGGTTTCCAAGACACAGGCCCTTTTGATCTTCGAGGCCTGTCTCGAAAAGGGACCACAGACCAGAGGATTTTACCCATTGCTTCGGATTTTCAAGTCGAGCCATGCGGGGTTTCCCTTACATGGATTATGCTGGCTACTCCCGGACTACCAAACGGATGAACAAGCGTCATCTATGTCCATTCATCGACTGCAAACGATTGAACGTTGATATACCTGCAGGGTCATCACCAGCTTCAAACCAGAGGTTGATCTCGCCTTTGAGAAGAGCTCGAAGACCACAATGGTTCGGTTGGTGGGCAACATTCGTCTGAGAGACCTCGTGGTCTGACGTGCTTGCCCTTCTCGTCACGGCCTCCGTGATCTAAGCCGGATAGCCAATGAGCTATTTACGCATGGCATCCAGTGCGGTGCATTAAGAACCAAAAGGCGACTAGGCCGCATGCTACGCGACCGCATCCCGACCTATTGGCGGTCAGGATATCAAAGCGAACAATCTCAGCCCTTGAGGCATGCCTTGTTGGCTTAGAGCATGTCCCTTCTTCCCTTTAGCCAGTTAAATGCTGTCGGATGAACTTCACTTGGTCGTCTCTCAGGCCGGGAGAGGTCGCGAAGAGGGCTCAATGACGCGTTGGTGGATAGTAGGAAGTGGCAATGATACCTCGACGTCCAGTCTAGAATCTACCAAGCGACATTTCAAAACATTCCTGCGCCCATGTTGACGGTATCGTCCAGTATCGTGTATGCTCTTTCTTGAAGTAGGACTAAGTAAGCTTCGGGCATGAGGAGATGGTAATGGTACTAGATAAGTACCAGATAGTCGACCGATGGATGGGTATGTGACCAGTTCTTATCAAGTTGGCACCGGCCGCACTACATGGCTCTTCACATTTAACTGTCCTGTTATCCAGCAATGGTCATCTCAATGGCCTTGGTCCATCAGATGCTGATATTCAGACGCGTCCGGGGTATCTGATCAGGGATATTCCACATCAAACACGCCGGCCCTAAAATTCGCCCGTAATCACACACAGCCACGACCAAGGCGATCGGTACCCTTCACTCATTCAGACAGCGATTTTAGACAAGGTGTTAATTGGGATATCTGGGCAAATGGAGCTTAGCAACCTCGGATGTAGCGTGTAAGATGTATACTTCCTGATACAATACAGTTCTATTGATGATAATACAGGTACACATCGTGAAGTACCATACCTAAATTTCGGTCAGAAACTGGAAGGGCAGAGCTTTGCCTACGTGGCACGAATACTGTCTCCGTCGAAAAGATATGCGGGGCGTAACATAAGTACATCGTTGGAGTACTTAAGTCGAGCCAAAGTTTCACAGGCTACAAGCACTCCCTACTCTAGAGAGGCGAATGCCTTGACGATGCTTCGCCGCGGGTCTGCTTATATGCCAGACGAATAATCCACCATCTTACGGCTGACACAGGTAGGACAAATGTGACTGAGGCTGGGGATACTAATGGTCTTGCCAACCCCGAGCATTCGCTAACCGCGTTGGCATCAGCAGGCGGGTATGTCTCGTTCTCAAGCACAGTACTCGGGCGAGAAGAACAGTGGCTCTTGGGAACTCGAAACTCTTCATCCCACGGGTGTTTGATGGACTTGGCGATTATGAAGTTTCTATGTTTCTATTGCCGGATAAGGTTTATACGATGACACCGTCCGAGCTTCTAAGCTTTGGCTTCGTTTGTAAGGGCATGGGCATATAAGCCTTATCAACCATACGGCTATTCATCACAGTGACTGGAGTCCCTTCTAAGTGCAATGGCCGAGTTGGTTCGGTCTAGCGAATATTATATTAAGACTATCCTTAAAAGTATACTTATGAGTATTCCTAGGCCCTGGGGTTCGATTCCCTAGATGGCCAATCTTCTTTTTTTCTCCCCCTTTCCTTTTCTACTGCTTCTATTCCGACTCTTTCACAGCCAGGTCGGCTGCCTTGGCAGTTTTCACCTGTATCTATTGAAACCTACTGCACTGAAATTCTATCAAATCAATCTATCAATATAGATTTCCCAATCCTATCCAAGTGGCGTCCGAAGAAGTCATCACCAAAGTTGGACCTCATTTGTGACCCAAGAGCCTTAGTTGAGAGCATTCGGGCATCTACGAGGAGATTCGATAATAAAAAGGACAGCCTAATGAAGCTACATGAATCTAGAGGTTATATGTCTTCCTCTAGTGCAAGCCATTGGTGCCGGTAGACTATGCCGTACCTATACCTAGGTCCCCGTCTTGCCCACCTGTAGGGAGTAAGACCCTGAACGAACTCGAGGCACGAAAAGTAGTACTATACCACGATAGTCCCGTTACCAAGTAAGGACGAAGTGTCTCCTTGATAATTCCTAGTATTGAAAGGCGCGAGGAAGGGCAGTGTTACCTGTCCTATACTCTAATACTACACGACGGCCGGAATGCAGTTCGGATATCTTTTACCGGGCCTAAGGCTAGGCGAGGCTTGACCCAATATATCAGAAGACAAGAAGCTTGGTACCCCATAGCCACTACGAGGAATCTTCGAGAAGCTATATTTCCTCCTAGTCCTGTTAATCCTTGCCGGCGATGTTTACAACACGGCACTCCACCCTTCTTCGTCGACATCGGACACTGGAACTCTCGTACGATTTGTTAACTCGTCTTAATCGACGCCGACGCTTCAGTCCTACTTGGACTTGGACTTTTCCGTATTATCAAACTGCTCAACTGCAGTAGGAAGAGAGCCAAGAAGGTAGGATATCAGTAGGCATAGTGAATACGGCATTTCTAATTCTCGCCTAGCGTTACAGGAGAACAGACACTGGGGCCCCTTCCCGCACCTTTCAGCAATGCCACCTAACAGACAAATTCGTGTGTTTAGTGAAGAGCACTGCGATTGACGCCATTGTTTCTGGGAACTTTGATACCAAGCCTTCGCCGAGCTCCAAGTATTTCCCCGTTGAACTGCGCGACCATGATCTCGAGCGTCGAAGTACCTGCCCCGCCCCTCTTCCAAGTCGGCCCAACGTTACTCGCCCAGTCGTCCCCGATACCATCAGCCGAGTCCCAAGCCCGATCACCTCGCGGTCGTCGACGTGGTATGCTCGTTGAACTACTCCAGAACCCGGTTAAGCTCGTTGAGGTCCGGATACTCCCTCAAGGTAGTGATCTTCCCGTCCCCGTCCAGCACGGAGGACATCGTGACGTTGTTAACATAGACCGGGTTCAGGGGTCCGCGGCCCGTCGCCATGGCCTCAGCGATGATGTACTTGATGTCAAAGCAGCCGGGCAGTATCGGTAGCCGGTCCGCCACGGCGCCGTCGCCCGCCGATCCATCAGTTGGCATCGGCGGCGAAGTACGTCGGGAGCTGGTCCTACTGGCGCCGGCTGAGACAGGATGTGACGATCGCTTTGACGGCCGTTGTAGATACCTTCATCTAGCTGGTGGTCAAAGTGACATGTGATAAGGGAGAGTTGGGTCTTCGATCAGATTTCCACATAGTAGCAGATCTGAAAGGTCTAACTTTGCTGCGAGGATATAATTCCGCTCGTTTCTTCATGATCGGTGCCGATTCTATATGATATATAATTCAAGATTCCTGACGGTTGATCCGCGAGCTAGCTTTCTCGTTTCGACATAAGGGCATCCAATGGTACGGAAGGCTTGTGCACCTGGACCGGGATAGCTAGCCGTACGGTTTGGCGATTCCGGTTGGGGTATTCTTATCAGTACTCGTCGTTCATATTCGCGCTGGGCCGCGTCGGTCCAATCCATGAAGATTTTCTTGCAAAGCTTGTGCGGTTCTATGTCAGAGAAGCGGTCTAGGCGGTTACCCCTGACTCTGATCTAGACGGAGAGACCGCCAGCAAGATCGATGACATCAGCTCCCATATCGCGTCACAGGCTCATGACGCTATGATCTTCGGTGCGAAGGAAAATGAGAAATCCCGTGTAGCAGCACTGATGGGAGAGCCTGCGAGTGCCACTGGACACAAGGAGTCCAGGGGTAATCTGGTCGGGCAGATCGTGGTGATATGTTTATGAACGTACTTACACACCCTCGATTCTTCAGGTAAAGTGTTGTTAATGTGAGTATTATTATCTGTTCACGCCTCGCCGGCTCTAGTATTTCTGGATATCTCTTTAAATATACATTAGTGGTATCTTCGCATTCCCGTCGTGTTCATTTCCTCGGTATCTCCTCGTCACCTGCCCCCGGCAACCTCATCTCCACACCCGAGTCCGCCTCCGAGCCCCTCGAGGGCGGCAGCGGACGAGAAAAGTTCGACGGTTGGCGTTTCAAGGTCGGCCGCTGCTGCTCCGCAGTATTCTGAGCGCGCGGTGGTGCGTTCCCCGCTACTAAGACCGGCTCCGGCGGCTTGATGACCTCCCGCTCCGCGTCCTTGCCGACGGCCGCCGGCGGCGAGTAGTTGGGGTTCCTGATGACCCGGATTTCCTGCCGGACGGCGATTTCCGGCTGCGCCGCGTACCGGACGGTGGATAACCGGGAGCGCTGGGCGCTGCTCGCGATGCTGGTGCTTGGCGTCACGCGATGCCGATTCCCAGAGGTCTGAGATGAGCCGCCGGACTCCGAAGAGTTGGCGGAAGAGTTTTGACCGGGATGTCCGGGATTCGGGTTTTGCATGGATCCCTCAGGGATCTTTGAGACGCCGACTTGTTCGGCCAAGTGGTTCCATTCATTTCGCCATCCACCTGGAATATACACTGGTTTCGGCGGCGACTTTGAAAGCGATGGCGGTAAGTTCGGCATAGGTGGAGCTGGCGACAGCGGCATGGCATTCATGACCATGGGTATATTATAAGATGCCCCAATAGGGGAATTTGCCATTAATTCCGTCCTGTCGTGTGGCAAATCGTTGGTGGCTATCGTAAGGGGATCCGGATTCTTGGCTGGAGCTGCGGCCGGTTGAGAGCTTCCAATCTTGAATATCTCCGCTGTCGGTACCGTTAGAATAGAATCACTCTTGCTCTCTTTCCGCTGCAATGAGGCTCTACGGGATACACTGAGATCTGCGCTTAGATCATCGCCGAATTCGCTGACGCGGCAGGTCAGGAAAGAGCTGCTCGATAACCCTGCCGTCGCGAAGGGCGTGGGGTTACTCTCGATACAGGCGGATATTACAATGAAGGATGGTCTGTATTTAGGGTTAGCCATGTCCGATGATAACAGAACATATGAGAGTCTTACATTGCTCCAATGCAGATTGCTAGGTTTAAATAAGGCGTCATTCCCGCAAGACCTCCTAAAGGAACTGCCTTGGCAATCATGACGGCGGTTGCAACGAGAGCAGCAACCCATACGGCAATCCCAAGTCTCTCGACGATAAGTGCGCTGGCATGAAGATATTCGCCGTAGATCTGAGGTGGTCCAGGACCTCTTCTCCTATAATCCTTCCTCGCTCCCCTGATATGGAGACAGATGTATAGCAGGCCTAAAGAGGCCGCAAATAAGATAAGGTCTCGGGCGATACATGCAGCCTGAATCTCAACAGGCTGCATCATCAGTACTACCGCGAGAGAAATCCCGCCGGCGGATGAAAGAAAGAGGAATATGAGGGCCCCGAGGAGGACCGAAGGCCGTTTCGTCCGCTTTTGTTCCTCATTGTACTGCTCGAGAGAGCGGTAGAGCAGCTGCGCATGATTATCGTCGCCCGCTGACCAAGTTTTCTCTTCATCGTATTTATTACGCGCCATCAGAGTGCCGCCCGGATATCAGCAGGGCCGGCCTAGCTGCTTGATTGCGAAGAGGAAAGGCAAACGAGTGACAACGGAGACTGAATTCTTCAACATTGAAAAGTTACAAAAATCTATCGAAACTTTGCCCGCAAAATAAAGAAACGAAACGAAATTAATATATAAACGAAAAGCAGATGAAGATCATGATGATCTATTCACCTGTACAGAATCAACGAGGCAGGATGCGACTGCGAACGGTTCACCCGGGCCATGCCATGGAATGGAGGCAAAGTATGGTGAATGTGAGGATGAAGAGAATGAAGCCCGCCTCACCATTTTCCTTCTCGAAGTCGTTGACCTACAACTCGTAGGAATCCATCGCGCTCACCGACCCCCAGTTCTTCAACGGCACTTGCCCTTTCGAACATGTTTGGGATCGCGGTTAGGCCAAGTGCAACGTGGCTAGGCAGTTTTATGTCGACATTATCGCCGGAATCGAGGCGACGGGGGGGCAAAAGGCTGGCACATTCCAGACGGCGGCTATTGGCCGACACAGTTAGCAACAAATCGCTAAGAAAATTAGGTAACAATGAAGATCCATGGTAAAACCAGGGGGGCGCCTAAGCATGCGAAACGGTTGCATTGAGCCTCAATAAACGGTGGCTGATGCAACAATTCCAGTCTCGAAAATCGGGGGGCCTAGCATTGGCTCGAGCCGCTCGAACCACTCGAACCCATTGGAATGCCCAGGTTCCTAATCGAGACAGCTCCTTGATTCACCTGTGATTTTTCAACCGGAGCGTCCGTGATCGATGCAAATAACGAAAAAGGCTAGGTAATATGATAAAATAATAATAGCGTCAGCTCATCTTCGACTTCATTATCGTTCGACTGCTGAAAAACTGTTGAAAAACTCATGTGATGTACAGAAGGGGAATCATTCCAACTCCAAAATCGTGAAAACGCCAGTGGTGATGCTTGCTACCCAAGAGTAAATGTCCTTTTGTTTACACCAAGCAAAAGGTCTTGATAGAATCCAAGAGGCTATGCTGTTTCCCCGCTCCAACCGTCAATATTAGCCACCCCGTGTTAAATATAAAAAAATATGTCGCAATGCATCTACCGTAGCATATACGATAGATCTGGCAGGTTTTGTACAATATTCCTAACAATTTCATCCTGATCTCGCTCTTTGCCTGGTTTCTGTATCGGACCAAGCACAGCTTTTAGCGGTGGTCTAGCTTCTGCCACTGTATCTGTACTGGCTCGCACTTGATCATTCTCGCCAGGTTTTGGGCGAGGCTTTGATTTGGATTTCAACGAACCCATCCAGTTCGATACTGACCCCGAAGTCGGTGATTCAAAAACTGAAAAGTCAGCAAGTGGCCAAAGATCTTGTTTCGGGGACTTAGGCGTCCGTGCAGATAAGTTCTCGAAAATGGAAAAGTCTGCGAGAGGCCATGGATCTACTCGCTGCGCCATCGCACTTGAAACCGATTGGTTGACCGCTTGCTTCGACGCCTGACTGCTTTGTGGGATAGAAACGGACAGCTTTGGCACTGAACTGCTGCTTTGGCTAACTGCTTTGCTCTTTCCGTCGGGCTTTATGGTATCCGCCGGCGGAACTGGCGCTGAGGCGATGTAATTCCTGTCGTTTAATGACTGTGATTTAAGAGCTGAGCTAGGTTGAGTCTCTGCTTTGGGAGACGAAACCATCTCGCCCCATTCGTCTTCATCTTCCAAGGTAGCCTCAGTCTGTATCGGTTGTGGGGGTGGCTGAACCGGTGCGTGGACCGTAGACTCGGGCACAGATTTAGTGGTCGTCGGCGTAGACTGACTTGCAGATTTCGCATGTCCACTTTGTTCTTTTCCATTTGAGATTGGATTTGTCGTAGACATTCCATTTGAGCTCCATCCAAAACTAGGAATTGGGGTGGCATCGGGAGGTTTGATGGGACTCTTCATTGATTTTACTACAGGAGGGCTTGCGGAATGCGTGGACCCCTCTAAGCTCTGCTTCGGCGGGATCGAGTTGGTTCGTGAGTGCGTAGTAGACTCTTTTCGAGGAAATACCTTGCCCAAGTCGACAGGAGCTGCGGACGAGTCCCAGTTAAAGACACTTGTCCGTTTACCGGCTCCTAATGTGACCCGGCCGGAAATCGAGTCTTCTTCCATCCACCTTCTAACGATTTTTATAGTATCACTGTGTAAATGGGAAGTTGACCATTCTACTCTGTGATAATTATCGTCGTCTCCCGAATCATGCTTGCGCATGGACCCAAAACGAGACATTCGGTACCATGTTTTGCGCTCTGAAATTGTCGTAAAATTGTCGTCGATAACTCGGTCTGGGATTTCATCGGCCTCTTCCTCCTCCACGTTATCGCTTGGTCCCTGCGCAAGGTCTGGAAAGAGTTTGTCGATAGATTCCAAGTTGACGTCAAATCGTATAGGACCAAATTTCTCAATAATTTGTTGAACAGGTACTGGGGATATTCCCGATGGCGTAGGTTGACAGTCGGCGGGTTCTCTTGTCTGACTTTGGACAGAGATTTCCTTGGAAAGAGCCTTGGGAGTAGACGGCCTTCTAGAAAAGGTCGGCGAAGCACTGTCATCAGCTGCCGTTCTATCATACTCACTCTTTGCATCTTCAAAGTCGCCAAAATCCGCATCTTCTCCTGCCTCTGCGTTTCGAGTCTGACTTCGCGAGCTCCCTCGACTCCTACTTCTTGACGGCTCAAGTCGCGTTGGCGCAGGTGATTCTTCCGTGATTGTTTTTGCCAAACCATCATATAATCCCACGAGTTCCTGAACTTTGCCTGAGACTTTCCGAGGCATGGCCTGCAGGCGTGTCTTGGGGTCCTCATCGATTGATGTAATTGGTGAATCCTGACGTTCTACTACGACAGAACTATCTCGGGAGAAGGTGGACGACGGTCTAGATCGAGTATCGTGGATTTCAACCTTGGGTGTTATATTAATATTTGGATCATGAGGTTCTCGAGAGTCTTTCGGCGACGGCGACGATTCCCATATTTGCAATCCGTTGTCCGCTGTAATTTCGCCATCTTGCCTTGACTGAGCATCATCCACCCCGGGTTCAGAACTTTCCGCGGCGTCTTGTTTTCGCGCTGATGGTAAGCGTGTCTCGGCTGGTTCGCGTGGAGAATCCACGGCGGCAAGTTCCAGCGCATTCGAAGACGAAGGCGTCGTTGGAGTGTCTTGTGCCTCATTATGAAGTGATATTTCCGTCGCCCACGGATCTGGAGAATGATGTCGAAATACGGAGGAGGCTCGAGATCGCGGAATAGGTCTTAATCCCGGAGAGGTCGCGGCACTACTTGGCCACGCGATCGATCCCCTTTTTGCTGACTCGTCGGGCCTTGGACTCGGTTGGGAGTTCTGCGAAGACGGCTCGGCCCATACTCCCCAATCTGCAGTATCGGTCTGCTCGGTGCCCGCCCAATCGCCAAACCCATCATTATCCGCCCATAGTGACTGACTTTGGAGGTTCGACGTGCTACCGAAAAAGGCTTTCGGCGGTGGGCTAAGTAAGTTGTTCGGCGGCGATGGTGTCGGAGGGTCATGTTTGGACGTAGGTTCGGATGATGCCCAAGGTGAGCCCCAAGGATCGTCCATGGCCGTTCAAGGCGATGTTCATGTTGGTTGCCGATGCGGCGATTATTAGAAGCCTAGGGCTGTAGCTACAAGAAAGAAGCGCACGTGTCGCAGGCCGTGTAGCGCCGCATCGTCGGTGGCCTTTTTTTCTCTGTTAAAAGTTGTTCGTCGAATAGATTGCCAAGAGAATTACGTTGCATTGGCTCTCGAGTCGAAACCTTGTCAATCATCAGTCGCAAGATTGAAGAAAGTCAAGGCAACTCAGGGGTCGAATCTGGAGCTTTCGCATTGGACGGGGATTAGGCATTCTTGGCTCGGAACTCCTGGGAACTAACAGAAAGCCGGTAATGCCGTTTTCAGCCACTAAGCAAGCCAAGTACGGGAGCTACGGGTGTCATAGCCACTCTGCACTCTGCCACTGAGGCTGTGAGGTACAGAAATATGTGACCCACTGTGGCTCGCCCTGATTAGTCAGGCCTAACCAAAGTTAATTCTAGTTTCGTCATTTTTTTCATGGTATGGAGGGGCAAATTGCCAGATGGTGGGGTAATTTCTTGCATCTTCAATTGTACGACCTAGTGTCAGTGCTGATAAATGCGATGCCGGTTCAAGGCCGATTCTTCTGCCTCCACGAAAAAGCGCGATACACAGAATGAAGGTCTTCCAACCACCGTGAGGTTGTAAGTCGCACTTTTACTTCCGGATCTTTTTCTAGTTTGGTCGCAAATATCGTATATCAAGACACAAGATATCTTTCTTAAAAGATCTAGCCATGTCTCTGGGCAACATCAAACACATTCTACTGGTACGTATATCCTGGGTTATTATAAACACCTGATGCTGAATGCATGTCATGGTCTAATACGCGGCTTCATAGGTCCTCTCGGGCAAAGGTGGTGTAGGCAAGTCATCTGTGACTACGCAGCTGGCTTTGTCGCTCTCACTCGCCGGTTATTCGGTTGGAGTTCTCGATGTGGACCTTACTGGGCCTTCGATGCCGCGCATGTTCAACATCGAAGATGCGAAGGTCACCCAAGCCCCAGGAGGGTGGCTCCCTGTAACTGTGCACCCAGCAAACCCCGACGCTGGTATAGGCCAACTAAGATGCATGAGCCTTGGCTTCCTATTACGTGGAAGAGGCGACGCCGTTGTATGGCGGGGCCCCAAGAAGACAGCGATGGTCCGGCAGTTCCTCTCGGACGTATTATGGGGAGAGATGGATTTCCTGCTTATCGACACACCGCCGGGAACATCTGATGAGCATATATCGCTTGCGGAAACGTTACTGAAAGACGCATCCCCGGGGCAAGTCGCCGGAGCGGTGGTGGTAACCACGCCTCAAGCAGTCGCTACGGCGGACGTTAGAAAGGAGTTAAATTTTTGCGCGAAGACGGGTATATCGGTTGTCGGCGTCGTGGAGAACATGGTCGGGTTCGTCTGCCCGAATTGCGCCGAGTGCACGAACATTTTCGGAAAAGGAGGAGGAGAGATCATGGCGGATGACTTTCATGTGCGCTTCTTGGGAGGTGTCCCCATAGACCCTCAATTCGTCATGTTAGTCGAAACGGGAAGGCGACCTACATATCCGGAAGGGACAGTTATCAACGGGCAAGACTTTTCTCAGCCGCAGCAGGAGCAGAATAGGCAAACCGAAGCGCCAGGGGAAAAGACGAGGGACGCTGGCTTGCTTGCGAACAAATATCTGGACTGCTCGCTCGAGCCTATCTTCAGAAAGATCACGCAAGATATCGTCACGGCAATCGGATGATGTCGGAGGTACTGTTATCAGCCTAAGTTGTCCCGACTGGAAAAGTTGCATGTGGTGCGACCACACGGGTCGTATATATTAAGATCCAATACCCGGGCCTACAGCGTTCCAAAATGGTTCTGGTGACCGGGTGCCTGTTGCTAGTGGTAGTATTAGTATCACCCATCGATCACAGCGATCACAGTCGACCGGCAAGAGTGGAAGCAAGTTTCTGCGACGTTGGGGGCTTGGGCCTAAGCGCCCACCCATACATGAACGATTCATATCTTGCAGGTGGATCGGAGACGTAGCATTCAACAACAAGGTTGCGACGGTAGGGCTATATCGACAATCTTTTTTCATTCAAATGACTTTCTCCAAATTCCCATGGCGGTGGAAGCATTCTTCATAGCAGATAACGATTCCGCCAATTTTTCATCGACACTGCGACACTGCGACACTGCGACACTGCGACAGCCTACAAGAGCCATTTTTACGCGGTCGGAATCTAGACCTCGCTTGCTATTAATAGGGTTTCCACCAATGAATGTACCTATTTGGGATGTAAGTGACTTGCACTGGAAATGAATATCGGAATGGAAATTATACTAGGTACAGATGGATGACATCGCATATCGCATACTACATACTACAGTCGACATACTACAGTCGAGACTTTTAAAGTATCTCGGTGTCACGAACGTGGATTGGTCAATTTGATAATCTGAGCTTAAGGATTTGCTTTTTTTTTTCTTTTGTCTTTTGCATGTGCTGTGAGCTTGTGACAATTATTATATGTATGCTGCCCCTCCTAACGCAACCCGTCGACCACTCAGCAGCGTTTGTGCCCTCACCGCATCACCGCATAAAAGCGATTCTCCACCTTGGGCAGGGCAGTGACCTCACAAATACCCAATCCTCGTAGAATCGTAGAATCAGGCTGCCAGGTACAATACCGTAGCCACCGCAGCACCGTAGCCTACCTAGTACCCTACCTCAAGGTACCCTCCCGCTGGAATACCACTGCCACTCACTACTACTCCGCTACACGCTCTGACGCTACAGTGCTACGGCGCTACCACATGCACATATCCATTTTCATCCCACACCAGACACAACCCACACCCACACCACAACCGACAGCCCGTTTCCTTGATAGAAGTTTAAATTTCTTCTAGATTTCGAGCTACCTTCTTCTTAGCCCTACTCCCGTACAGTTTTCATGTACCCATCGTGAAAATCTCTCACCGACTTGGGATTGAACTCGCTTTCTTTTCAGACTATAACTTTATTCGCCTCCTGAATATTTTGCAGTATACAGTATCTAAATATTCTAGGAGGGTGAACCAACGACCACGTACCTTGCCGTCCTTCTCCCTACCCGTTCTAGATCCAATTGGCACAAGCTTTTACATTTCCGCCACTAGGTTTCTTCTACCAAAGAGAAAGGGAACGAAGAATAGTCCAGCCAGACTTTTCTTTTCCGGCCATCTATCCCTTTTTTCACCCCGTAACCTACCATCTACCACCTACCTCCTCAACTTCCCTCTCCAAAATCAGTACTGCGTCACACGACACCCACGACTCGCAACACGATCAACTTGAAATATTCCGCTGCAGGACTTGGCGATAATAGTCAATGCCAAAAAGAAATCGAAATATCTGATACAACTACAACGCAATTCTGCTCGGCGTCCACAGTTGGCTCTAGCAGAACTCAACCCACTTAGTATTTGGCCTGGTCTTCCATGAGCCCAGCAGACTTACTTCGCTTCCTCTCCAAACCCGCAAAGTATGGCCCACCCACATATTTCGCACTAGACTGCCGTTGGACTCTGCTAATTGTTCTTCCCACAGGCCCAGATAACACCCGCTTCGAGAATACTCGATCAGAACTTCAGTCTTCAGCTACTCCTTGTCGTCTTCTCTTCCTCCTATTTGCAGATACCCTCGTCTGCTAGGTCCGATACTCCCCCATAGGTATCGGTGTCTGCCAGATCGAGGTCCTAAACAAGGCGCCACAATTCCTTGGTCAAAGGACTTTTTCCTCCCCCTCCGAGCCCGACCCCCCTAACGTCCCTTCGTGAGACGTTTGCGAAAATACCTGCCATTGCAGCTGGCTCCGCCAGCACTCAATATTTCCCACCGACCTGTGGGCCTACTCTCTCAAACGAACACCGCAAGGTTCGTTTGGGCGGCAGTCAGTGCTCCGCAGTAGCTACAGTACAGTCTGCAGCAGACATCTTGATACCTGAACGACAAGCCACTCCCCTTTTCTAGACCGGCCGTTCGCCTACTGGGACCCTTATACGGAGATGGTCAACCTCGAAATTCCCACCAACTACACATTTTCGCCATCTGAGGGTACGCCCCATTTGACAATCAATCATGATATCGCTGCAGATCTAGACTCCACCAATGCCTTTGAAGGTACAGTCTCTACGTTCGGATCCTCATCTATTTGCGCTAACTATGTTTAGGCCCGGAGAAGTTGCTAGAGGTTTGGTTCGCCCCCAACCCCAATGCTCTCCCCCCTGGGGTCCAGCAAAATGGCTTGAAGTCGGTTTCCAATGAGACCTGGGTCGGAATGCTTGACATGGTCAACTGTAAGATCCTCTCGGTTCTCGAGGCTGAGCATATGGACGCGTATTTGCTCTCCGAGTCTAGCATGTTCGTGTTTCCACACAAGCTGATTCTGAAGACCTGTGGGACCACCACCCTTCTACTTGGGCTTCACAGACTCCTTCGAATCGCCGCCGAGCATGCCGGATTCCCTTTCCATAACGCCAAGTCGCTCGATGACATCCATGCCGCTGCTACGCCTTATCGCGTGTTCTACTCGCGGAAGAATTTCCTTTTCCCTCACAAGCAACAAGGGCCTCACCGTAGCTGGAAGCAGGAAGTCAAATACCTCGACGATATGTTCGAGGGAGGAAGCGCCTACATGGTCGGCAAGATGAATGGCGATCACTGGTATCTGTATATCACGTCGCCGGAGACGGGCCTAACTCCACCTCGCACGCCAGATACTGAGAAAATGTCGACGGACCCCGTCAGCACATTTAGGATTCCTACTGGCCGAGCATCGGCGTTCAACAGCGGATTCGAGAGCAGCGACGAAACCCTCGAGGTTTTAATGACGGATTTGGACCCTGAGAATGCGAAGAAGTTTTACCTGGAGCACGCGAGTGCGGTCGCGAGCACCAGGCTCTCCGAGCAAGCTCAGGAAGCACGAGAAATGGCTATAGACAGTCTTGGTGACTTGTCTGGTAGTATTGCTACGATCAATACTACCAGCACCATCGACAGTCTCAACGACGATGATACATTCGACGTGTTCAGCAATGGGAGTGACTCTGATCTCCATGACGCCCACACTCCACTCTCCGAGCAAGCAGACGCAGAATGTCTTACTACCGAAGGCCATGCGCTAGGGACCGTGGTCTCGGAGGCCTGTGGTCTCTCGGATGTCTACCCTACCTCTATATACCCGGACGCACGCATCGATGCGTACCTTTTCACTCCGTGTGGCTTCTCTGCCAATGGCATCATTCCGGCCCCGCAGAAGCAGGTCGACAGCGAGAATGCTAAGTCAACTCACTATTTCACAGTGCATGTGACCCCTGAGCCTGTTTGCTCCTTTGCCTCCTTCGAGACCAATGTTCCGGGCGGTCAAAATGGACGTGAGACTTCTGAAATCATCGAGCATGTGGTTCAGATCTTCAAACCTGGTCGATTCAGCGTCACACTTTTTGAGGCTAAGGCGAACCACCTTTACGATCGTGACGAGGCCCCTGTCGGTGTCGCTCGTACCAAGCGTATGGAAAGGATCCAGGGGTATCGGCGCATCGACCGTATTGTTCACGACTTCGATGATTACGAACTAATTTTTCGATATTACGAGCGAGAGGGTTGGGTCGGTGGAAGTAGCCCTCGAGTTGGCGAGGACTACTAGGAGCTGATTTGGATTTCCTTCCATGTTGATGCGTTTCTTTTCGTTAAATTCGCTTTTTGACGATCTTTCAGAATCTAGAGGCTGCTCGCGAGCAGGATTGCGCGAGAAATTGATAATATGCGGCTACGAATGAGCGCGAGGCTCGGATATTTTACTTCGGCAGCGGTCTTTTACTCAACTTGTTTCTTGGTCACACTCAGTAGAGACCTAGTACACTCACTTTTCGCTAATTAAGCAAGGCTTCGATTTGCCAAACCAAGGAGTACTGATGCTATGTGATCACTACTGACTCACTAATTAAACCTGATTAAGACTATTGGTTTGAAGCAAGAGACAAATAGTCTGAGCGGCCGTAACACAGCACCTAAAGTAAGATCTACGACTCACGCGAAGTCCAAAGGTGAGCAGGATGCTCATTTAATGAAGCAGTAAGTTATCAAGGATAAGCTTGAAAAGCATCTGTCGCCCAGTTTGATATTTTCCACAGCGGAAAAGAGGAAATGCTCTGTAAGTGAAGAGCACGTAATGAGACAAGCTGTCTTCGTTAGATACCTTGTTATCTCCTCGCGGAAGCCATTCAAGATTCGTTCATCAGCAGAAACTGCGTCACGCCCCCTATTTTTCCGTGGGGGCCGAATTTTGAAACACTTCACTTCCTAGACACACTATATTGTTTATACGCGATAATCGAATATTGACAATCTCTGCACAACGTTTCCGTACTGTAGATAGTTCTAGACAGCTCGGGTGCATTATGAACTTGAGTGGCGCTGCCCCTACTACTGTCTTCTCATGATATTAAAGTTCAGGGCTCACGGAGAACGATATAGCCTTTGCTACATAAATTGAAGCCATGCCCGGATAGCCACCCAAATAGGCATGCAATCAACCCTCAGAAAGCTTTTTAATATAGTCTATTTCATGTGAACCGAATCTATCACATACCATGAAGTTGACGACACCCCTATTCACGCTAGTAGGAACAACTATTCCCGTTCTAAGCGCAGTTCTCGCAAGACAAGACTCTAACGAGACCCCGAGCCTATATCTCTGTTCCAATCCCGACTTCAACAAAGACTGCGACGGCTGTGCCTGCGAGACCTTCACAGACTTGGTCACATTCGGTGGATATGGTGGTCCGCCATGCTGTACTGTTTTCCTATTTCCTCAGCCAACCTCTCTGGCACCAAAAAGGCTAACTTCAAGTCCTTTACAGTCCCGCTTCCAAATGACCTTCGCGTCGGAAACCCGCAGGGCGTGTCTTCGGCTAGAGCGTACCTAGGATGGAACTGTACCTTGTTCGAGTGAGTCTGGCCAACTTCTGACTTGGAAAAGTCGACATATGTTTCCATCTCTGTCTTCGGTCGGGACGGGAGAAATAATATGGCTAACTACTGGGACATTGTTCGTAGTAACCAGTTCTGCGAGGACAATGGTCTGGACTCGACGTATCAAGTCCCTTATGGATCGCCCGGCGCTTCCACGCTGGGCTCTTTCGACGATAGGGCTGTAGCTTATCAGTGTTCTACTATGGAGTAATGGATATAACCAGTGCCTAGGACTCTCGCCGATGGCCACGTTGAAGTTTTGTCTAGGGAGTTTGAACGTCATACCTACTATATATTAGCATTATACAAAAAGTCCATCTCCTATTCAACATGTATTCGGGATACTAGGGGAATTGGCGTTTTTGAAGATTCAAGTCAGCCTACCTTAGGTACCTAGGTAGTTAAGGGGTCAACATTTATAGCCTACACGGAAATTTCTCGTTTCGGTTGCATATACTCCAGAACATTTGATTGTCGGGAAAATATAAAACTAGAAAATCCCGACACATCTACATACCGTAGCATTGATGTCAGCGTACCTGCCGATTATTAAGCCTGCATGGTGAATTCATTGGCTAAGGTTAGGTAGAAATGCCTATGTGACATTGGTCCTAGGTAGAAAATACATTTAACCGGTATCCTACGTGTGAGCGGATGTTAGATGAAGGCTACACTGCCGGCAGCTGGCTGATAAGGTATCCCTACTGCTATAAAATGGACTCGAAAACATCAGCCTCCTTGATTACGCTACTTGCTTTCCTTCTCCTCCAGCTCAATATCAAGAAAGAAAAGAAAACCTTCGCATAGGTTTTAAATAGCGAAGATGGTGAAACCCAAAGATGTCATGAAAGCCATTTCTGGCACCTGGCTCTATCTCAATGTGACCACGTACGTTTCCGCCAATCCCATAGGGAAGCCTAGCTCCCGCTGACATCAACTCCCCAGTTTCTACGACAACGGCACGATGTCACACGAGGAAGACCCCGGGCTAGGGGCGTCCCCGGGCGGCATGCTGAACTACAACACGCAGGGCTGGATGTCGGCCAACTTCATGTCGGGGCGGCCGGAGGACCGGCCGGACGGCGTGGACAGCGCGGCGCTGGACGTGGGCACGGACGCCGAGTGGGCGCTCATCGGCAAGCACACGCTGTCGTACTCGGGGCCGTGGCGCGTCAGCCTCACGACGGACGAGGTCGAGACGGGCCAGATCACGCACGGGCCGACGCAGATCGCGTGGCTGCCGACGTGGGTCGGCATCGAGCTGCAGAAGAACTACACGCTGTACGACGACGAGAGCACGATGCGCTTCATATCGCGGACCCAGGACGGGAAGATTGGGCACATGTTCTTTACTCGGTTGGCGTAGGGCGTTTGTATATGTCAGAGACTAACCCGTGCGATCTGGGTCTAGATCGGGCTTGTATATATGGATAACCTAGATGATTCCCTCGAAGCATTCACGTGGGAAAATATTAGGAATTGTCCGAGGGACATGGCATATTTCTGTTCGTTAAGTCCTCTATTATGATATATCACTCGGAACTAGACTCTTATCCCCTGTGAACATTTAACAACTAGTAATGTAGACGATAGTTTAGCCATTACTTCCGTGTGAGTTGATTCACCTTTGGCGAGCGCCTCTACCCCTTTAGACATTGGTACTAGCCGAGTCTACCAGTACGGCCGCCGCCGCAAGCGGACAGGTATCCCCGCAGGACGACAAGCCTGTGGTCTTGTTCTTCAAGTAACAATTTCCGCCTCGCGGGATGGCGCTAGTCAGGTTCCCGTTCCATACGACACTGGAGCATCTATTGCTGCCCGCATCCGCGTTGTACTCGGCGCACTGCGCCATACAGCCCTCTACGTCGGTGGAATTGCCCATGTGGAGATCGCTACCGGGGATATCGTTCCCGCAGTGGTATTCGAAAGTATAGCGCGTTCCTGACGCAATTGTAGAGTTTCTCGTCCCGTCGATGGAGGGACAATCTAGCGCCAGGAGCCCAGCCGTGGGGAAGGGCGTGGATGAGGATATCGACGTCGTAGTGCTGCCAGAAATGGTGGCTGTCGAAGTTGTAGATGTAAGTGCGTTCGGTGCCAACGAGCTGGAAGTCGTAGGAGGGACCGCTTCGTTCCTAAGGATTTTCAAATTAAGTGTTACTACTTGAACTCACGACATGTTGAACCAAACTTACGTGTCACTCCCAGAACCCCTAGCGGCGAGGACACCGCCCACACTACCTCCAACCACCGCTGCTACCACCGTCAATGCAGCAATGGCCGTAATGATCCAGAAACGACTGGCGCGAAGACCACATATAGTCTTTTCTCGGGCTCCGGGATTGTTAGGAGAAGGCGACGTTTGCTGTGACGGACCACTCGCTTGATACGCCGTATCCAACTGTCCTGGGAAGTTTGGTGGACTGTGATTTGGGACATATAGAGGCTGCTCCTCTCTTATATACACTTCCGGTGCGTCATGGGGGGATACCTCCAGACCTGGCTGGTGTTTTTCCATCGACAAAGCGCGTTTTGAAGAACGACGAGAACCGGCGCTGGGCATAAGAGAAGAAAATGTGGTGGCTAAATAATTTGTCCACCTATTTAATTCGAACTCGCGGTTACTTGTTATCGTAATATCTCACTATCCAATTCAGCTGATCGTTTCGTCCTACATTTTTCATGATATATTTGCCTTGGCAGGTGAGATGTTGTAGGGTATCTAACGTAATGGGTTTCATCCTTCTGTGGCTGCAAGAGTCATGATCATGACAGACAAGACATGCTTCCAAATATAGACTCCTTGATTTTGGATGCATCGGTTACCAATTGGGAAAGCCGACATACTTACCTCCTAGGTGTTTGAGCCGCTGATGTCCCTGTAGTAGCTAGGTCAAATAGAAGCAAATGTTTTAGAAATTATATTAGACACATCGCCGTGCCGGACATCATAACGAGTATGCAGCTTCTCCGCGGCATTCTACACGGCGGCTAGTGCTAGCTTTCGGCGTGTAGTTGTACGGGGGCATATTGGAACGGCCCCCGTGACGGGTCGTCCCGATCTGGCACGGCACCGAACTACCCGCCGTCTATGAGGCCAATGCCTTGACCGAAACATCTTGAATGATGTTATGCAGCCTAGAGATTTATAAGCAATGCATTGAGATATGCAGTCAGGAACTCGACGTTACTGATTGCAGCTTTACGAATACTAGAAAGGAGCTGCGTCAATGGGGAATTCGGAGGTGTCGACTGGCCGTAGACCAAGTGACCGTAATAGAATTGAGGTTTAATCTTGTTTAGAGTTGCTCAGGATGTCGTGAAGCCGTACAGAAGAGGTGCGCTGTAGCTTCGAAAAAGAAATTTGACACCCTCTACCTAAGAAAGACTTATAATATGTTTTAATGCAACAGTAATTCAACATGTCCCGGGCTGCCGCTAACGCCGTGACTGTACTATCTGTCCTTCGTTGATGGGTATGGAAGGTAGTGGCCTAGTTGGTTAGCCTTGGAATGTTACCTTTTTTTTTTTTTTTAAAAAAAATCTTTTACTGTGGTTGCTTGTAGGTTCGAATCCCCCAGGTGACACCTTTTTTTTAATACCTAATATTTATAATCGCCTAGATATTTATATTTTTTATAATAAATAAACAATTTACCTACCTATTTTAAAGTATTTGTATCAACTCTACTAATTTACTCATTAAGGTCTGCTTGAATTGCTTGTCATAAGATTCATATCACCGGTACTCAATCAAGGAAGTGGTAGATTCCTAACTGTCTCAGTATGTTTGAGAGCGTTCTTTTTTAGTTATACGGCTTGGCACAAGCGACATCGTTCCATGCCAAATGGTAAAATAGAGAGATGTTTGGAACATCCTTTATTCCAAGTCGCTTCGCTTCACCACTAGCTGATACTCCAGCCGGGCTAGTTCCCTATTCCCAGTGTCGCTACCCCCGACCCCCTGGACGTCGGATTAGATAAAATAATGGGCTAGTTGGATTAATTTTGATGATGGGGGAAATTAAGTGTATACACAAGTTCTGCATGGTAGTAGCCCTCTTGTTTAAATTCGCCGATGTCTTGCTCCATAGAATTTACTAGTTTGTTCTGTTCACTTCAGCCGCTTCGGCCGAGTAAATTCTCGTCAGGGGTTGCTACCAGCCTCCTACCACAGCTATAGTTGGCAAGACTAGGTGGCATTAAGAACTAGGCGTCTTCTACCCCAAACAAGAGATTGGTTGATCTAGAAGGATGGCTATTTCTTGGCTACCTAGCGACTAGAGTAGTTCTAAATAAGAACCCTAGAACTTTATGCCGCGCTTTTAGATGTTTTTTCTATTTGTGTAATCGAGTAGGGTGAGCAAGAGCGTAAGTCTCCTTAAAGTGACGATACTAGGTGGTCTAGCTTAAGAAGCTTTTCTACATAACGGAAGGCACAAGTATGAGTTTAAACAAACTACCTTTCCTACATTCCATTCCTCTAACAAGATATATATGCATTATGCTACTCTTGGATAACGAAACGTAGCTCAACATCTGGATGTAAATCTCCGACAGGGGCATGTGTCAGCCTTAATATCCCCGGTACATCCGTACAATAGGGTCTATACCTCGCTTGTTTCTAGGAACCTTTCCAACAAGGGGATAGCCTCAGTTCCGGAAGTCCTTCCCCTAGTAGAACCCCTTTTTGTTTCGGCTCCGAGACTGCACTGATCAATCAAATCACATAGCGTGACTAGAATCTGCTACTTTGAAAACCATCGCTGTCTAGTTGTGGGTCGCCAAATTCAATGTGTACCTCGTAGGGTCACATTTGGAATCTCAGTTTGAATACCTACCTAGGTAGACGACTCAATATTAGGTAGTAAAGAGTGGAGTTGATATTAGAGAAAAGATATACGAGGATCGTTATTTCATTTGGCTCAACATATGAAATAGTGACGAGTTTAAAGTTCAGCCGATCAGAAACTTCCATTATAAATACCCACAGAACTTGCCATATCAAGTAAGCACGCGCAATAGACGCGCGAGATAGATCCAAGACTACCTAAGTGACGAGAAGGGGGAATTTTTTTATGCTCACCTTAGGTTAGGTACCCGTAAGCTGCCCAACAATATTCTACTACGATCCTGTACTATCATGTACTGTCAAGCCCCTTGTAATCAGTTAATCGTAACGCGCTAAAGAAGCCATCATGATCTCCTAGTCTTGGTAAACGTGAATCGCCTACTTATCTAAGCCGATGGTTATCAAAAAGACGGCTCGCCCGAGCGTACAGGCATACGAAACCGAGACCAATAGCACGGTATTATGTATGTAAACCTGAAGACTTGAGCAGTTGGATGGCCTGACCTGCCCGACTCGTCTGGATCTTGGTACGGGAGCAAGGATGATCCACGAACCCTTAGGTCGCCCAGCACCAAGCTTTTCTACTTTGGAATATACTTTGAGCTATTAAGACAGCTAGCGTCAATGCCGACCACTGACAGGAAAGGCCCTAGACGTACAGATGGTGCATGAGCCGTCGAACGCTTGGTCCCCTTTAGCGACTAATAATACGACGCCGTCTTCGATTAGCTGCGATATACCCCATATTTTCTCTGTAGATCAGGAGATCTAGGTTCACAGCGACAGCAATGCATACCTGGGTATATATTAAAATGTCCGGGTTCACCATCGATTGGCCGTCATCCCGCACCGTCATGTCTTGTTGACTTGATGTAACATTGATAAACTACCTACCTACCCCAGGGTCCAAGGTACGGCCCTCGCAACCTCCAGAATATCGTATCACGAATCGTACTGGAGTCCGTTCTATTCCATTGTTCGTTCGTTGGCATCGAAATTCGCCATAGTCAGATAGTGCTCTGTCGAACAGAGCCTTGACTGCCTGCCATGTCGACGACTGGAGCGGTTGATCAGACCCAAATCACAATACTCCTTGGAGTATCAACGGCGTTGACATGTATCACAAGTAAGAACTTATTAGACGTCTCTTCCTCTTTGTATTTGAAACTGATATTGAGTACGAACAGCTATCTTGGTCACCCTGCGGGTCTGGATTCGATTTTTCCTCCTGAAGAAGGCCGGTATGGACGATTACATGGCCATCGGCGCTCTGGTATTTCAAACAGCTCAGCATTAAAATCAACACACACTAACAATAGAAAGATTTTCACGATCGGCTACCTCGCGGTTCTCTATCTAGGAAAAGAAAATGGCATGGGGTCTCCCATGGGAGTCTTAACCCTCGATGAAATGGAGACACTTCTCAAGGTAGGGCTTATCCAACTGACGGATGTGTTAATTCACGATACTAACGGGAAAGCAAGATAACTTTCTCCATCGAAATCATGTACTACGCGATCATAGGATGCGTTAAATCGTCCATCATCTTCATGTACGATAGATTTGGTATGTCGCTGGTAGGATGTATCTCTAGGTACGATTTCAGAACTGATCCAAATCGTTAGCCGTATCAAACACGATGAAAAGGCTATGCTTGTCGACCAACATTCTTTTTTTAGTATTCTTCATCGTCTGTATCGGAGTAGTTGTCGGCCAATGCAGGCCGCTCGAAAAGGCCTGGGCCCTTACCCGTTTCGTAGAGGGTAGCTGTATCGACACGACAGAATTCTTTTACTGTGAGTCTACGGCCCAATTTCCTTATAACTTATTGGTTATGTAGGCTAACGATACTCTAGTCACATCTGGCTTCGGCATTCTTATGGACTGTTGGATTCTTGGACTTCCGGTACCCACCCTCAAGCATCTTCAGATAACACGGCGTTCTCGACACGTCCTATACGGTGTCTTCGGTATTGGTATCCTCGCGACTGCCTTTTCTTGTGCCCGACTGTACTCCATCAACACATACACCAAGGCCGCTGACCCCTTCCGCGATTCTATTTTGGTATGCCCCTTACGCTCGCCTCCCTTAAAAATCCTGTCCTAACCTATAACAGGTAAACGTGTGGTCCATGGTCGAAGTCAACATTGCAATTTGGTGTGCATGTGCCCCTGCGCTGAAGCCAGTATTTTCTCCAGGTCGATTTCTTGACAGCCGAAAGCAATCGAGCCGCAACTACCACAGCTTGAATATCCCCGGCGCCTCGAAGGGCATCGACGGTTCGACTTCACAATCGCATATCATTCACATGAACAGCGGCAACCATTCGACGTCGCTCAGGGGGTCTTCCCAAGGCGGTGAGGATATTGAGCTGGAACGCCCTCGACCGGCCCATGTTTGAGGACCGATCCTAATACTAAAAAAAGAAAAAGAAGAAAAATTATGTTTAATACGATATACTACGTTATATAAAAGAAGGGAGACTCACGTCGGACTGTGCAACCAAAAATGGCACTTGCTAATCGTGGAGTTATGTCTTTCTGGCTTGTCTTAGGTGTCATATGGCGACTCTAATACTTCTGATCCCTGCTAGAGCTGGGATCCGAATGGGTTGAGGTCATACCTATGGTTGACTGCCAAGTCCCTTCAATGGATAATACAAGCTTTCATCGCTACAATTTGTTCGGAAAACTTGGTCGGAAAGGGGTGCGGCTAATAAAAAGACGGTTCTTCTGGAAACTTTTACGGCCTGAGTTACCTGGTGTACGAGCGAAAATGAAGGTAATAACTAATCAAATTGAATCAAGTAAAGGGTCGTCAGATGAACAAGAGCCATGAAGTGGCTGATGCACTATACCATCATGTCGACTTCATAATTAGCAATCGCCGTAGCCAAGGAGCATGCAGACTCCATTTCCTAGAAGCTGCGCCATTTACAGAGTGCTAGTAGAGTATTTCTTGAGCCAGTTGGGAACCCATCTTTAGATAGTCGCATAGAAGCCGCAGGGCGAACCAAGATGTGACACCCATTAAGAGATCCCAGATGTCATTTACAAGCTTTAGTATATTACTAGCTACGTGACCCGTTCTTCGGCCGGGAAAAGGGGGTTTCCTATCGCGAGCTTCCTTACGCCACAGATAAGTCTGAGCTTTGAAAGCTCTGATTGGCTAGCCACACCTACGTGCACTGATGATGAATTCTTCGTAGAATCAATTGATCTTTTCCACCACCGCTTAAAAAAATTAATAATTAGTGTAATTCGATAGAGCTTGTTTTGCGTGACCTTTTCACATTATTTGCACCTTAAAAAGCCTTGTTACGATAGAATTGCAAAGGAAAAGGTCGAAAAGTGCAGGGCAATTCTAAGTATTTAATTGGCCGGTGAAATTGTGGCAGTACTAATGAAATAAAGAGAAGTTGATAAGGTTAAGAGTCTAAGTTTTGAAGTCCTGTTCTAAGATGGAGATCAGCTGATTAGGTAAGCAGGGGCTCAGAGAGCTCCGCTTACGTAACACGGTTTTCAACAACCACATCTAACGAAGCCATCAGTGGTCAGACCAATGATTAAAGGTAGTAGGGTAGAGCTTAGGTCGGAGGGCACTCTAGGTTAGGACATAATATAATCTAAGAATTAGTATTAGGTATACTCTAACTACCTAGTTCTTCATAAAGACAACACAGGCTACATTATGTACTTGTACCTTCAACTTCTATGGCAAATTAAGGGGCAAACTGTGAATAGCTTCAAGTTAGGGACCTAGATAGGTACCCAGCCCAGGTACCCAGCAAGAAATATTTAATTAGGAAAAAATTATAGACATGAAAACATTGCTAGCTGACCTCACTGCTTAAAAAAAATCTTTGCGAACACTCTGTAAATAGCGTGAGTGGGGAAAAAAAGAAAAAAAAAAGTGTCACCTGGGGGATTCGAACCTACAAGCAACCACAGTAAATTTTTTTAAAAAAGGTAACATTCCAAGGCTAACCAACTAGGCCACTACCTTCCATACCCATCAACGAAGGACAGATAGTACAGTCACGGCGTTAGCGGCAGCCCGGGACATGTTGAATTACTATTGCATTAAAATATATTATAAGCCTTACTTTAGGTAGGTAGGTAAGCTAGTGCCAGGACCGTCATGCGAAAATCACCAGGCCAGCTAATAGTCCACCCTACAGCTCGAGAGATAGTTTGCGGCAAGTAAATAAATACAGCCCTGTCAATTCGGTTGTATGACAAGATTGTCGGGTGTCCGTCCAGCCTTTTGGTCATGATCCCCTGGGAAGCTGTCACGAAAATTGACGTACTTATCGATGAGACGTCGTAATATGGCATATGTACCTATATATAGCATATATCCTGTGGCGGAACCGTGTAGTCTTTATAAGGGATGAGACAAGAATATAATAGATACTAGTAGGTATCTTACCTCTGCCTCCTCGTATAACGACATCGCAATTACTACATACTTTAGTTCGCATTGCGATAAAGACGATCGCATTGAGCTGATTTGGGATTATTCATACTACATGTACGTATTAAAGGCCATTATTTTTGTACACAGGCGAATGATCCAGAATATGGAGGAAGCCCCTTAATGATCGTGTGGCTCTTTGACCGTAAGAGGCCGCCTTTCAAGTAGTATTCACATCTCCTAAACAAACATACCACTTGCTTTACATGTGCCGTTTGCAAATTTAAGCAATGATAATTAATCTAGTAAAGACATATAAATCCCTGAAGCCCTTACGGCTTCACCTATATTATAAAATTTATCCTAGTTATCCATTTCGGTTGTAACTGTTTCTTTCTATATTATATAGTGGAATTCTTCACCATATGCCTAGTTTCTGATATCATCCCGTGATGATACCGTAAGTAAGCTCACATGGGCTGAATTATTTATAGACGTCGGATTGGTTATATAACACATAATTTTCCTAACCAAAGGAATATCAAGGCGCATCTACTAGCGATCTTTACTGCTAGGATGGAAGCGAGTAACTACTAGTGATTTCAGAAAAGTAGCTGCTTATCAAAAGATAAGCTGGGTTTTATGTCGGTTTCAATGATAGATTTATTGCACAAGTATCCCGGGCTATAGGCGCGTTGCTGTATTCTTTCCACGCGACCAGCGATTACACCACGCGTTGCCTGGCAGTCATTGTTCACGTCGCCCTTAGGAGTAGATTGAAGTCCACTTAATCATATCTACCACCAGCATTCGCGACAAAAGTTCAGAAACAATCTTTAAGCCATTAACAACGCATTCGCATTCGACCAGCTACATCGCAACCATGTGTTGGATAAGACCAGTCTATTTCTCATGCAACCATGAGGACAGTATGTACAATCCAGAGTTATTTTCTCCTTCTGGTCTCTCTCTTTTACTTCAGGGTCCGCTAAGCGCTCCACTCGAAACATCACACAGTCGCCCAATCCCCTATGTAGTTTTTATTAACTCTTGTCGCTGTAGTGAACGTCACGCCTCCGAGACCGCGCACGCCCTGTCCGCACGCTATTCTCAGGGGCTCCGCCGCCAACCCAATCTACTGCGGCCTCGCCTTATGCGGGCGCAGATCACTTAGGGATACAGACGAGAACATATACCGCGACGGGCCGTGTGTCCGATGTGAGGAGAAGGGTCTTCGATATGGCCTAGACAAAGACTGGGACAAGTTCGTGAAGCAAAACGTATTCAAAGTCACCACGTCGGAGATGCTCTTCTACATGAAGCAACGAGAGGCGATATTCGAAGACCCTGATACCCATTACTGGGATTGGGACCAGATGCATAGCATCTTACTCGAGAAGTGCAAGCAAGATATCGAGGCGAAGTACAGCACAAATAGGGCTGTAGATTAGGAGGTTGAGGCATAATCCTCACGAAGTTCGACACACAAACGGCATCCTACGTGTACCCAAAATCACCGCCATCGATAAATACCAAGGTTTTTCGAGAGGTAGTTACTAGAGAGACAAGATATCTCGGATAATATATGATACCCGTGTTTGGTACTCTTAGACTTTACCATCCCAATATCCACCTAGGTTAGTTTTCGCACTTGAACGAATTCCAATCGTTCGGATCGCCACCACGGAACTTGGCAGTCTGTGGCCATGGACACAGTTTGCTAGTCTTCCCCTTCAGCTTCTTATCCGCAGGGTCAGTTCCTAATATCGCGGCCGGTGGCTGTCCTGTTTCAACCCATTGCACAACCGCGTCGAGCGCATGCCAAGTACCGGGGACCTGAGGGTAGTTTGTTGCCGAACCGCAATGGCCACCACCCGGTATCATGAATAATCGAAACCAGTCACTCACGTCGCCACCGAAGAAGTCCTCGATCTGGCCAAGATGTTGTATTGGCCATGTCGCAGCATTGTAAGGATCAGACCAGCCTTGAAATACGACCATCTTGGCTCCCGTCGCCTTCAACACGGATAGATCAGGATTAGTTTCGTCAATGAGTGCGCCTACTCTCACATCGACCGCGTCTACATCTGTTCCCCAGTTAAATGTTGAGGCGTCGTACGACAGGTTATTGAAAAGCATATTTTGCAGAATCGGAATGGAGAAAACTTGTGCTAGATATCCTTCTTGGGACATCCATTCCGTCTCGCTTCCAAGCGAAAATCCTGGATACAGCGAGATATTTGATCGAAAATCGACGGGACCCAGGTAGATCTTTTGGGCCGTAGAGACTTGAGCGGGTGTAAGGCATGTCGACGGATTCGTGTCTGAAGATTTGCACTGTAATGACGAAATGTCGAAGTCACATAATAGGGGGTTTTCGAGAACGCCGTCCTTAACTCCATCAATGGTGTCACATTTTTCAAGAACGGTTTGGGTAACAAGGTCGAGTACAGTTTGAGGCAAGTTCGAGCCCTAAAGAAATTAGCTGTGAGACGATGTAGAAGTGACTAGTTTTCCTCCTTTACTTGCCTGGGTCATTTGAGAGTTCCACAAGAAAGACAGCGCTAAATGGGAATCTGGTGTATGAAAAAAAAGGGCGTCTATTAGTAATTTGTTGCCTTACATTCTAGAGGATTCGCGATCTTTCTAGGATGATGTCTAGCCAGACTTGAAATTCAAGGGAACAAAGATAACGGTTTACATACTGCGAAAAGGTCAGCTATGATTAGCCGGACATGGAACGAAATTTTGAGAATTAGGATTGAAGATAAGAGTATGATGCATACCACCAATTGCCAGGACATCCTACCACAATGCCATCAAACAAATTGGGATGAAATTGTGCAAGAGCGAAACCTTGGGCACCCCCAGTTGAACAGCCTTCGTAATAGCTGTACTTTGGAACATTTTTGTAGAATGCCGTCGTGATTTTTTTCGCAGCTGGGGTAATAAATGCAATGGAATTGTGTATCCACGCTTTCACCTGGTCCTCGTTGTGCATGTACGGTAGGTAGACACCGGGTGCACCATTGCCACCATTGTTCATTGCAGCTAAGTGACCCGAGTCACCGCCCGCCACCGCAAACCCTTTGTTCAGGTTGCGTATTACGTCGCCCTCAGCAATAGTGCCTGCCATGCCGCCGTTGCCTGTGACAAATATTAGCGTGACTCCTTTTATCTACGGGCAAAGGTAGCGCAATTCTCATACCAACTACCAGAAATCTTCCATTATATTTCTCTGTCGATGGGAGCCACAACTCAAAGATGACCGAATTGCTTCCTGCGTATGGGACATTTCCAAACAAACGGCATACCGGGACTGCATTAAGAGTGCCGCTGATATTGACAGCATTCTCTCGGGTATAGCTTGAGTTCAGGATCGTCACATCGGTGTGACCTATCTTCTGGAACGAAGAGGCGAACTCTGAACAGTCCTCCACCCTCCAGGAAGCACCACACTTCGAAGCGTGAATTGGAACGGTAAGAAGGCATCCTAGCATTATCTTCGACCTCATGTTGAACGGAGACCTAAGGATCGGACTGGAGACAAGGTGTCTACCGGGTCAAAGAAATCTAGGACGAAATAAATCGATCAAATCAGTTCTTTAATGATCTATAGTTAGCAATATTTTAACCATCCAATTTCGAAGTTGGAGGCCTCGAGGGGTAAAAGATTGTTGAGACTTAACCTAGGTGTGACAGTCCCTCAGCAATTCGAGTTACGCAAGCTGCGATAGAAAACGCCTGCCTGTATGTATATGTATTCAAGTCGGCTTGATGTACCTATCTAGGTACATAATATTTCCGTTCAGGAAATGGCACCAACTAATAGCAATTGCTCTTTGGCCAATCGGCGACTTCTCATTTCTCAAGATGCCCCGACGCGGAGAAATGCCGGTGCAGAATGCTCCGAGCCAAGATCCGGGGTAATTCGGTCCAACATGGAAGTGAATCAGGACTTTGACAGCTGGTAGCACCTGAACTCAACCTCCTTCAAGCCTTTTACAGCTGCTTCGAGTTGTCAGTAACACCACAACTCTCATTACTATACGGATAAATACCGGTCGCAATTATAGTATTATAAATTACTAAAATTTGTTACTAATATCTTTGACTATAGGAAGAAGATAAGAACGAAATAACAAGGTTTTGGGACAAGGTACCAATGAGGAGTTCTATACGCACTGTAATCTGGAATAATTGCCCCTGTATTTTAGAGTGACTTTTACACTAAAAGGCCTGTGGCGTCTTCGGCTGGTCCCAGTTGACTTCGCTCCCAGCCATCTCTACGTAAATCATTGTTTATTATATCTTTGGGTTGGATGATATCATCAACGTCCCCCCGATCTGATGTACCGGGGACTTCCTTATCAGAATCATTCGAGCTCTACCCAAGACATACTGAGCATTCCCTCTCCCTGTATAATCATGTATACCTAGGTACATAGGTAAGTTTCCAAGCGTAAGAATACTCTATGGCAATTCATCTTGCACTGCCCGTTACAAGCTATGCTGAGAGAATAATTTTATAGTCATAGAATGTTATGAAGTGACACAAATATCGATATCTCGTAAGGTTCATGATACTAAAGGGTGCGGAGATACCATTGCATCTACATGCCATACGAATAGGGGGTTAGGCAACTACGCAATGCCATCCATATAATAATTACATTAGATATGTTCTTCTTAGGTGGGGGTCGCCTTTAACTTTCACTGGCTACCTCTGAATAGATGCATAGGTAGTTATCGTACCTAAAATTTAATGTTATCCACCAAAGGTAAATATAGATGGTTATGGCCTCTTATTGTCTATTACCTGTCCCGACCTCGTATATTTCCCTCGAAACCGATACCCAGGTAATCGTACGTAATAGTGAGAAGTGATCGACCTACAATTGTATCTTAGACTACCATGGGCAGCACACGGCTGCGGTCACTATTGAACATGAAAATACGCCATCTTCCTTTACCAGTTATCGATTTCTACGATATGAGCGAACCATTATTCAACGCGTTTGATTGGTAATTGAACAGTCATGATGTTCCTGAGAAAGTATTCTCAATAGTTTGTCTTAGTCGTGCTATACTATAAGTATCATAAATTATGTAATATTTATAATCGAAGTCCGAAACTGGGACCTGATAGATGACTCTCAAAAATACTGAATTCGTAAATGAGAAATGATGGGAGACAGGTTTCCGTAGTATGGTGCATAAGTGTACCTACTGGGTACCTTTTTATAAGAATACCTAACACATAGTCTTAGCATGTAGCAGTGTCAGCTGAACTTGGGGCCCAGTATCGTGAAGCCAGTGACATAGAAAGTGGTGTTGACGCAGTGAATACATCGTATGTATACATGCATGTATTATACCCCCAATCTAAAGTAAGGCATATAATATGTTTTAATGCAGCAGTAATTCAACATGTCCCGGGCTGCCGCTAACGCCGTGACTGTACTATCTGTCCTTCGTTGATGGGTATGGAAGGTAGTGGCCTAGTTGGTTAGCCTTGGAATGTTACCTTTTTTTTTCTTCCCTGTAAGTTGCATGTTCGAATCCTAGACAACACAAAATCTTTTCCCTCTCGTTTTTTTTAATTAAAACAAATTCTCTTTCCTTTCTCTCTCCGTGCGTTCCCTTCTTCCCACACTCCTAATTTCTCAATTTACCATCATTTGCATCATCAACCCACACACTTCACAACTTCTCCCCCGCTAAATTCCTCTACTTTGCTACTTCTCTGCACACATCTTCTGCGGCGTATTCAACGTATTTAAAATGCGGAGTCGTTTAGCAATAAGCAAGCTCCTGCGTCAACCTGGCTTGCACTTCGTAGGACGACAGTTCTGCGACAAAGCTGATAATACCGCTGCCAGTCACAACACAACCCGGCGCATCTATGCTGTGCTCTGTGACGGCAACCCCAAGCAGGACGACCTTAGCTTGCTCCGAGAATCTATTAAGCTTGCCGTCACACAGCTATTCCTCCTCTGCCTCCAGAGAGAGCAGATTTTCCGTTCCGGACTCCTTGATCCTGATACCGTGCTCCAAACGGTAATCGATGAGTGGAAACCCCACTCAAAGCTGGAAGCAAGCGACGTGTGCCTAATCTTGGGGAGCTATGTCGAAGCTCGCGACAACTACCACAAACTCAAAAATGCGTTTGAGGGATCGGAGCTGGCGAACCGTGTAGACGAGTTCACGGATATCTGGCGTACGATGAGTGATCAGAGAAAAGGTAAAATTTATCCGGTGCTCTTAGTAACCTAGTTGCGTATGAAAATCATATGCGCTAACATGTCCTATAGCAGCGATTGTAGCAGCGATCGAGGCAAATCAGTCACAAGCCTGGCCTCCCGCCGACTTCACTCCCGAGGAGCAACGTATGTTTACGGATTTCGAACTCGTCTACAACATCCAAGGCGTCGACAATGCGCACCCGTGGTCGATCTCACCGCCCGAGCAAGGAGCTGAGCCTCTTAAAATACAGGAGTACTTGTCTCTACTGGCCCTGTCAAACTTTCCAACAACTCACCCATTTGCTCTGTATCCACGCCCCATTGGGTACAAGGATTACAAGGATAAGCATCACGCTCGCAACGACGAGCTTGGTACGATCGGCGGCTTTGTTGATTACGCGCACACCATGCTTACACGCCACGGTCGGAACATGGCAATAGCCTTCGCCATGTCCCCCAAGCGACTTCGCCCCAAAGCTTTTGTGGTACAGAAGCTAGGCGATGATTACGAGATGGGGCTAAGATTCATTAGCTTCGACCCCAGAGAAAATGAGTGCGATAGGCTCATGCTACTTATTACCCAGAAACTTAGAGAGGTGTTCGGATACGCCATCAAAGAGGCTTGGTGGGGTGGTTGGTCCGTTTATGAGGTCCATGACTTTAAAGACACTACGGAATGGGTCTGTTCCTGGATTGAACATATCGTTCACGACGACATCTGGGTCCCGTCCTACCTTTACATGGATATATCGGATTCCTTCATCACCCTCACGGACCTACCCCTCCGGCCTCTTGTGAAAGATTCCTAGATATGGGAGGTTATTATAATGAGTATTCCTCATTAAGCACTGAGCCTTATGATACTCGCAGGCATCTTACGGCTCAAGAGCCTATCGACGAAATCAGCTCATTTCTACTGTTTGTTGATATTGTATGTTCTTCAAGTCATCGGCAGGCTAAGCATTATGAAGCACTAGCCATGACAATAATCGGGGATGGTATACCAAATCAAGTCCTAAGTGGATTTTTCTCATGAATGCAGGTAGAGGCAATACAGTCTTACGTTAAGGAAAACCCCATCAACTCTGATAAATAAAACATTCGTGCAGTACTAACGTTCGAGGATGCTGAAGTACGTTAGCCAACTGAGCTGTAGAGGTGCTTTCACGTAGGATATTTGCTTGATTCCGTGCATCGCAAATGCCATTGCATGTTTTTGTACACTGTACGGGGTATTTGTACACCGATATTACACACTTGAACCTGGTCATGACCGGATCCTCTTCATTATTCTCTCTCTCACAATTCGGCTTGCCATCTTGCCTCCGTGCTGTAACGCGATGGCACCAATAATAGCATAGATAGCACCCGACATCACGGGATCGAACCCGGAACCCTTGATATTCTCCGGCTAGAAGACCGTCGTTAGTACGAAGAACACTTGATACTAGACACGAAAATATCTTACCATCCGTGGTTTCCATCTTACGACCTCCGTCAATCCTGTATCTAATGCCAGCTTAGCTAGTTTCTCTAAGCTGAACACGTCGTTCGGCTGCCTTGTAGAAAGGTTGTCGACGCCGAGGAGGGCGGTGTCCTCGAAGGGTTGCCGCCTGTCTGCAAAGGGATCGTTCTCAGGCTCCGTGTAGTTTGGTGCTGATGTGATGATGGACTGTGTGCACTCAAGGGCACATATTTGGCGGCCTATTATACTGTATCAACATGTTGGTCTTGAGGCTGAGGATCGCCAAAAAAGGAAAACCCCCCCAAAACCATTGGACATCATATCCCTAAAGAGGACATACCGAGAAAAGCCAGGCGATCATTGAACCCTCGTCTTCCCTGGTCGAAACTCTTATGCGTCACTGCTAACCACTTGAGCTCGTCGGGCAGTATGCGCTCTCCATCTCGACCCAAGAACCTATTCAGCGCGTCATCTAGCTTCTTCGGGTCCTCATTGACTATCCACTTTGACCTAGATGGGTCCTTCGTGATATGCGGGGAGAAGGGTGCCTTCATTCTCTCAGGCGTATACGTCCATCGCGGGCGATCATCTAACTGTTCTGAACAGCGGGTTGCTGACGTCGAGAAGTAGGTCGCGGGTCGGAACGATGGTGCTACGGACTGGCTCCTGCAGCTCCGTGTAGCTTGGCGAGCAAGCCTCGTAACAGATCGAGAGGTTGTGAGCGCCATTGGCCTTTATGGTGTCGTGGTCGGGTTTTATCGCATTATCGAGTTTTTGAGTAGGTATTTGCGAAGTCGCGATAGAGCTTCTTAATCCGAATGGAACTTTTTCAAAGGTGGGTCGCTTGAGCTAGTGCGGCCTGTGCGGCTCAGATGGCTTAGCTGCTTAGCCAATCAAGAGCCGCAAGTACCCGTGCCCATCCGCGTAGATAGTATCTAGGTACCCTTTTTTCCCGTCATCACTTAAACCCGAACGTTAAACTAATTCCTCCATTTACACGTCTCGTCTTCTCAAACGCGTCGTGCTTTAACGGCGTATTCCATCTGAACTCAACACCATGAGATTTCTGGTCTTGAGTGCCGATTGGGGCTCAATGATTTGATGTCTAGTTTTCTTTTACCTTTTTTGATCTCCGTTCATATTCATATTAACAATGTCCGGTTCAAAGGCAGCCCTTGAAGGTGTTCGCGTCGCCGATCTTAACCCACTAATCGCGGAGCTGGCCAAAGTCTTGCCCAAGGATCACAAGTTCACGGTGCATCATCTTTCAACAACGCCCACAGCCACCGACCATCTTTGTTATCCTCCTGCGTCCATTCCAAGACCGTCTGGTGATACTACAACACAATCCAAGGAGAGACGACCAAGCAAACCATTAAAGACGTACTGCGAGAAGCATTTCCTGACTGTTTCAATTGGTGCTGGAAAGGAAGACACATCTGATAGGCAGGTCTTGGTCTTGGGGCTAGAGATCTACATCTACTCGACATCCTTCTCCACCATAATATTCGTGTCCAAGGCAGATTCAACAGGATATTTGAATCTCTTGAATCTCCCCAAAGGCACGCCCTCGCCGATCCGAGAAGTCACGACATGCTTTGTGGCCTTCCTGATCTCCAATCGAAGTCGTCCAACAAAGCAACTTGTTGTCAACCTTTTCGCCCGAGCCCAGTCGCAGTATCTCTTCCCTGGAAGCGTCAAGAACAATGGCAAGCATGTGCTCGATGATAGAGGCCTGGTGAAATGGTGGTGCCGAGTGCTCAATACGATGTTTGAGGGCGACGATTATTCAGAGATCAGAAAGCCTTGGGACAGTATACATGGATACTTGGTTATACCAGGCCTGGATGATTACGAAACTCGGGCTTCTCTACCTCGGACGAGCCTGGCATCGACCAATTGGACTTTGGGTGACCCGCTCGAGATAATGTCTCCATATACGAAGGATTCCGCCTCATTTGGCCGTCACATTCATCTTAGGTCGCTCATACCAACATATCCAGATGACCCAAAGGCTCGGTTCGTGGAAGAGTTGGAAGAGTCGACACCGCACAAGGTTAAGTTACTGCGAGGCTGGACAAGCCCAAAGACGCTTGATCAATTCTGGGAGATGATGGCATTCCGACAAGAGTGTTCTAGTGGCCGATTGACCGGTTTTATATGGGTTGTCTTCGAGCCTCAGGTCACATCAAAATCACCCTCGCCAGCTGTTAGCTCTGCTGCGGTCATTCCCACACCGGATACCTCTTTCGGCGTGCCACGAACTAATGCCCTTACTACACTACAGCCTAGTCAACAGGAAGCTGCCTCGCTTGTGGCCCCAGCTACTTCGTCGACATTGGTTATGCGACCCAAACGGCGCAAACGGCAATCAAAGAAGAAAGGGAAGAAATTAAGCGGTCGAATCATCCCCCGTAAACCTCGGTTTAAAACACACCACAGTGTACAGTTCCCCAAGCTCGTGGAGACTCCATACTACTCCTGGCCAGAGAACGGAAGAGGACAGGTCGTCCTCAATGACAATGACTACAAGAGGGCTGTCGAGCTGCTACTTCATCTCGAGTTTGGCACCTTGGAACAGGCGATCGCAAGCACCGCGCGGTGGACCAAAGACGTAAACATGGGCAAGAACTGGGCCCTGGAGATTGTCGGCCAGAGAGCAGTACTTTCTCCGCCAACGACATCTGTTGATGGTAGCACGACGAACGATCTGTCTGCAATGGTAAAACGAAAGCGCTCGGTATCTGAGCATGCTTCAGGCGGTACGACCTCGTCTACGCCACCAGTCAACACGCTTAGCGGAGGTCTCATTCGCAAAAAGGCGAAGCTAGATACCAGCAGTACGGCCGATACCTCTGCAGATAATCTGGGCCAGGACGACTCTTCCGTGGCTGAGTCAGAACCTAAGGTCAACGTCCTTGAGGGTGGATTAGTTCGGAAGAAACCAAAGGCCTCTTAATTCGGTAGTAGAGGCGACTTTGCATTTCAAGGGGGTAGGACCGGATGGAAACGGAATGGCTTGCATAGCCGGGCGTTTATAGGATCACCTGTTGTATTGGTTGGGGAATTACTGGCTAGGGAAAAGGTGATTTCGGTGTCTTGAGACACATGTTCAATACCCTACGGTCTCGGGAAATGTTTCGCAATGATTATGCAAAAAGGAAAAAGAAGAAGAAAAAAAGGTCATCGGCTGTCTAATATCAAAAGCAGCAAGGTTGAGGTGTAATAGGGGTCGACTACTTATATCAGTCCCATCCCTCATGTCTGTAATCAATATCCAAGAAATGATTCTCAGTACAATCGAGATGATTTTCCCTGCAGTGCCCCGATAGAATAAATTCGAGTTTTACATACCCTACATGAAAAGCTACATACATCCTACATTGTAGGTACATGCTGGTAGTTATCACTAAATTAACAGAGTTCCAAGGTTGTCTCCCCCCAATAAGTCTCAGCAATTGGCGACTAGCATTGGTTACCTTTCTGGTGGGTTGACAGGGGCCAAAGCGTCATCTTAGCGTCTTTTTCTGATTGGCTCATGAAGCGCTAGCGCTTCTATTTAAGGGACTTCCCCAAATCCCTGTTTCGCGTGTTTTCTCGTTAGCTTCCTGTGGAGTACCACGCCCTGCACGCCTTCGATCGATGTTAGCAAGATCAATCTTATGTTATGTCGCGTATCCTTCCTTCATGACATATGTCATATCTTCACTCTTATCGCGTTTATTTACGACACTGTTAATACCTGGAGACTATTTATAACCCTCCTAAACACTAAACACCAAACACCAAACACCAAACAAGATGCCCTAAATTGCCTTAACGAACTTCACGCCCAAATGATTTATCAGTTGTCATATATGGGCAGCGTGACAGGTTTGAGCGATGCCTAATACAAACTCCCAACGTAAGTTCTGAACATCAAATTATCACATATCGCTAATTAAAGAAGGACAAAGGGCTAGGAAAAGATCTCAAAGGCCTGGCTAAGGAGCATTAACAGAAAACATGGACCCTAAAGAAGCCATACCAAACGCCTGAGTTGCACGGCATGACTTTACTGCCATTGAGTGTCTAGTATCACTGCATGCTATTCACTATACTCCCTACCGCAAGCCTATTCGGATACCATACTCTATTACAGAGGCCGCCTAACTCTGGCCCTACTCGTATATACATGAACCAACCTGTGAACCAACCTGTGCGAGCAAAACTCCCATCTCATACCTACTTCGACCCCAATCCATCATGCGGTTCTATTGTCCCTGATCGAAATGACCTCTTCGTCTACAGTCTATTGCTAGACACTATGCAGACAAGGTATTCTATCAGAACAACGGCTATTAGGATAGTCACTCTACATTAAGGCTGTTAGGTCCAGTGGTACTGCTATACTGCAAAGCCAAAATGATGTCCCCAATCAAAAAGGGGGAGGGTTGGGGGGAGGCATCTATCTCTCCACAGCTGTCGTCCGTACGTATACACTATTTCGGCAGTGTGCTATGAGACCCTATACATAGATGTCTCATTCATCAAGCTAACAATAACGCGCTAATTGTGCTCTGTGCCGCGGTTTTGGTAGTAGCCAAGGTATTCAGGGACTCGGGAGCGTACACCGCCGCCCCGGTGGTGGCGCTCCTGAGGCAAGTAGGGGAAGAAACGAGGACCCCGGCTACACCAACCGGCACGGCATAGGCATGCAAGTAGCGAGCAAAGTGCTCAAGCACTTCTTAGCCAAAGATAGCGGCGACTTCAAGCTCAATGCGCCGGCTCTCTGTCGCCGTCGCTATGAAGCCGCATCGCCCCGTCAGCATTGCCTGGCACCGGCCACAAACCCCCTACTCTTTCTTAGTCCTTCAATTCCATTTCACCTGTCACTTTCTCCTCTTCTCTTCTTTCTATTTCCTAGACCACCAGGACCGCATCTATTTTCTATTTCCCCTCACAGCTGTTTGTGCCCCAACATTTTTCTCCCCCACAAACTTCCAAGCTACATACCCGACCCCCCCTAAACAGGAAACCTAGTTGTGCCAGCAAGCACTGCATTGTGTTCGTCGTAACCAACATCAGCTACATCCCCGAACTTCCTCACTCTTGTACCACATCCTAACCCGCCATGCTGCTGCCCATTATCGCGGCTCTCTACTGCGTCGTCAGTGCGGGCTGGCTTCGCCAGCTCGGCGGCGGCGACGATGGCCAGCTATCATGGATTGTTCGAGAGACCGCCGGCACCGCCACCGAGGGCGCCCAGATTGGTTGGACCCCCAAACCCACGTCCGCCCCCGGAGCTCAGCCCGAGACTGAGCGTGTCCTGGACCTGCTGCTGAAGCGAGAGACCGCAGGCAACTGGACCAACAGTGTTACCTGCGGCTGGATGTCGGGCGTCTCCTGTAAGTTCCTTTATCAAATTTCCCTCCTGCCCATTTTCTTCTTTCTAAATTTGGAAGAAGGGATCAACCTGCGATCGATACAGCTGACCTTGATCCAGCAAGCCCCTGGACCTGCGGTGAGAACTCAACCTGTGCCACCAACGAGGATCACATCGTTGCCTGTGTTTCTGGAACCCTCTCCGAATTCTACTCCGTCTGCTTGGATTATGCTGCCTACCTGGCTAGCTCTTGTGATAACGATGCCTTAGGCACAGGCTGCTGGTAAGTTTCTTTTATCTTCTTCTTTTCCTTCTTCCTCTTCTTCCTCTCCTCTCCTCCCCCCTTTCCGCCATTTCTCTTCACTCCTCCGTTTTCTTCGAAACTAATACCTATTATCAGTACCAGCACTGCCTACGGAGCCTGTGCCACGTACCTCTGGACGGCCGAACCTGCCCGCTCCATGTACCGCTGCGCCAGCTCCTCGGCAATCATCACGATGCTGGACGAGCCTCAATTCGTCCTAGACGCGTCACTCTCCTCCCAGACAGCAACCGCTAGTTCTATTGGCGCCAACACAGAAGACGCCGATTACACCGACGACCTCCCAACCTCAACCCACATAAGCTCCCCGGAGCAGCAAATCGGAAAGGACGATTCCCCCGACAATATCAATCGACTGGCCGTGATCGTCGCGTGCAGCGTCATCGGCGGTCTCGTCGGCCTGTGCCTCTTCTACCGTCTCGTATTCGTCCGCTGCCTGCGCAGGCGCCTGATACAGGACCAGGAGGATTCGGACCTCCGGGATCGTCTCGATGCCGTCTTCGACCCCGTCAGCCCCGTCGCCATCTCGGCTCGCGCCCAGCCTGCTTCCGGGTCCGCTTCCGGGCCCGCCCCGCCCCGCCACACCCTCTATGGACTCCCCGGAAACCATGCGTACTCTGTAAGTGGCAGCACTAGCACTAGTACCCCCAGCACCCCCAGCTCAGACTCCCGTTACACCCCCCCTCCCCCCAGATATGAGCACCGTCTAATCTATCGTCTTCTCGTACAGGCCGCCCCGACCGAAGCTGCTACTTCGTCGTTATCGTCGCCCCCCACGCAGCAGTTCCCCTCCTACCACGAGCCCTCCTCCTTCGCCGACTCGCGGAACAATTTATCACCGCCCGAATACTCGTTCTTGAACCCCTACCCGGAAGCGGCGCCCCTTGCGCCGCCGTCGAGCGGGCCGCGAGACAACCCCCCGGCGGATGAGGACATCGAGCTCAGCCTCCTCGTCCCTCGACTGCAGACGTCCTCGGGATTCGGCTCGAACAGGGTCGAAGCTTCGTCTACAGCAGCTACTGACGCTAAGTAAGTCGGTGGTGTGGTGGTGGTGGTGGCGGTGGCGGCTGTTTCGTCGGAGAATGCGAGTACGGATTGGCCGCTACGGGAAATACATAGTAGTGACAGGAGTAAGATCAGATCGGCCTTTCCGAATCGGTTTATAAATGGAGTCTACAGTTTGCATCGTAGATTTTCTATATATCGCCGAGTGAAGTCTGTAAGCTCGCACTCACCCAAGCCAATCCACATAACCCCGTACGTAAATACTACATACCTATCGCCACTATTCAAGACTCTTCATCGTGTGGCGGCATGACTAGAACGCAATATAGTATGAGCAAGGTTGCCTTATATACCTAGGTACCTCTTAAATATGTAGCTGCAACTTGGTAAAGTCAAGTGCTATCCCCAACAATCCCCAATCCCCAATCCTCACATCCCTCCCCCTTAATATTTGACCCCAGATTCCTATCTACAGATGCTCCATTTTCCCATCTATGGGTATTTGTGTCCCCCAGCCCAAGTAATAATAGAAAACCCACGCAAATTTGCTTTTTCGATTTTACTTTTTCGTTTCTGTCGTTTCGTTTTCGTTCTCTCTTTGCACGCTTTTCGCTATCAGAAAAAAATACAACTTCTTACAGAATCATTCTTCTCCTTTTTTTTCCCTCCGGAAATCAAATCACCCATTTCCCCCGTTTCCCCGTTTCCCGTCGCTCTAAACCCGACCTTGAGGTAGGTAGCCATAGCTCCGTTTAGATAGATAGATAGATAGCTCGCTCCGAAAACCCCACCCGTCCGTGGTCGTGGTGTGTTCCGTCATTGTACGTCTTTGCTCTTCAGCCACTGCAGGTTCACGGGGGTCACCGCCTGGCCGCCGGTGAGCACGGCCATGATGTTACGCATGGCGAGCTCCTCGAAGCCGATGTGGGTCTCGACGGTGCCGCCGGCGTTGTGGCACGTCAGCATGGCCTTGGTTCCCGCAAACGCCAGCAGCCGGGGGTGGATGCGGGGCTCGTCGGCGTGCACGTCGAGCGCGACGCCGGCGAGGCGCCCCTCCTCGAGCGCCTCCGCGAGCGCCTCCTCGTCGACGAGCGACCCGCGCGCGACGTTGACGAGGCGCGCCCCGGGGCGGAACCACGCGAGGCTCTCGGCGTTGACGAGGCGGCCCGCGCCCGCGGGCGTGCACAGCACGACGCAGTCCGACTGGCGCGCGAGCGCCTCGAGGCCGTCGCAGTACCGCACGCCCAGCCGCGCCTCGAGCGCCGCCGGCTTGCGGTCGACGTCGTAATAGGCCGCGTCCATGCCGAAGGCGGCGCCGCACTTGAGCGCGATCTGCTGCCCGATGTTGCCGAGGCCCACGAGCCCGAGCGTCCGCCCGCGTAGGTTGTGCGACTGCGCCGTCGCGCTCGCGTGGCACTCCCGGAAGGCGCCGGGGGAGGATGCGGCCGACGCGATGCAGAACGGCAGCACGCGGAACGTCGAGATGATCATGGCGATGGCGAAGTCGGACACCGCTTCTGCCGCGGCCAGGCCGCCGTTGCAGTAGGTTACGCCTGCGGGTCGTCGTTAGCGCGAAGTACTCCTCACCCTTCTCCTAGCTGCGAAGTGGTGCAGCTACCGCTGTCCATTTAAATAAACCAAGACAAGGCTCGACGCTGACTCATTCCAAAGTCGGTCATGTTGGCGGATAAAGCTGAGGTAGAATTATAGCAATATTAAGAAAAAACGCACCTCTCTCGCCCAACAGCTGCGTATCAGCCCAGTCGAAACCGGTGCCAGCGCTCGCGAAAACCCTCACGCTGTCCGGCAGCAGGGAGACGAGCTCGGCGTCCCAGTGGCCCATCTCGCCGCCGGTACCCCAGAAGGGGCGGAAGACGGCGGAGAAGTCGCCCCAGCGGCGCTCGCGCAGGGCCTGGATGAAGGCGGGCCGCTGGCGCTCGTGAATGTCAGGCCGCACCACGTCGAACAGCGTCGTGAACTCGGTGTACGTCTCGGGGTTGTACCTGACGGGGTCCCCTATGTGCAGCACGACGGGTTTGGTCCCCAGAGGGCCCCCCGGCACCGGCCAGGATGACGAGGAGGAGGAGGATGGGGCCGACGTTGGTATTATCGGCTTCGGGGGACTGAGAGTTGTGCTGCTGGCAGGGCGCGTGGCGGCCGGTGCGGGGGAGGTGGAGCGTGGGGTCGGCGGTGCCGTTGGCATTGGGGTGTTAGTTGGTTCCGCCATTAGTGTTACGGATATTGGGGTTTTGGGGCCGATTTCGCGCTATGATCTTTCTCCTACTATCTATTCTCTTCCTCCCTTTTTCTACGCAGGCGCGATGATGGATATAAGAACTAGGAGAGGTTCGGGATGAGGGAGAGTGTGAGTGTGAGAAAGAAAAAAAGGAAAAAATAAAAATAAAATGAACAGGTATACCGGTCCCAAAGATTCGAAGGCGGTGGCTTTCAAAGACCCTAACTTTTCAGGTAGGACACGTTTTTTTGTGTGTTTCCCTCCAGGTTGAGTAGGATCGTCACGTCGGAGTAGGTCCCTTCACCGCCGAACTTGGGCTGCTTGGGGCCTTGGCCTTGGAGAAAGAAGAGGTTGCGCCGGGAGTTATAAGCCGCAGCCTAGCTTGATTCGACGTGATGTGGGGGTGTCTACGACGCTCAACGCTACCTAGTAATCAGTAGCTAGGTCAAATTGAGGCATTGATGTTTCCTAACGCTCAGGGACTCCTCTAAGGATAGTCGTGGATGGGTATACTAGACTACCTAAACCGGAAACCTCGCTGATGAGTTCAGCCAAGCGAAAGTGGATGGAGTTTATCCGAATCGTGGAACTGTGGCTTTTTTTTCTTCCTCTCTCTCTCTTTTCTTCACGAGTGGGAAAAAGATGTGAGGTTACACATAACCGGAGTGAGTGAACAAGGTCAAGGGGCAAGGGGAGAAGGTGATGGAGCTTGCAGATGCTTGATCGTGGGGGAAGCTGGAGAGTTTTCTCCTTCTCCTTGCCTTTTGGTTAGGTACCTAATGCACCGAGAGAAAAAAGCAGGGTCCGCCAACGGCAGAAACCGGCGGGATGCCACTTCTGGCAATACGGATCAATGAGATACTCAATCTCATTGGACAGTAAAAGTGTGGGGTTATACTTGTCTGCCACATGGCATTGAAACTTGCTTGATCCTGTGCCTCATGTAAGACAGTAAGCCTTTTTGGAGCCTCCGACGATCGTCGCCTTTCTCGTCTTTCTCTGGAGTCATGTCAATTGAGCCTAGAAGAGCCTATGTAGACGACTGTAATTAGTTGCCGCCTTCCCGGGTCGCCACCACGCATACAGATGCAGGGCATGAAGGCATTGGATGCACCTACATAGTACGGATTGGCCATGTACCTAGGTACATATGTAGTTAGCACAGATTAAACCCGAAATTCAGATTAGCATCAATATATCTTACGGTGTGGCGCCGGTATTCAATAAGGATGCGGATAGCTGCCTTAGTAATAAGATATATTGGTGCTGTGTGCTCAATATCGTCAAAGTGCACGCACGCATCTATCAGTCGTTTGCGCATCTAAGCCTCTGTCGGATTTACGGCTTGGTAGATCCTACATATAGGAAATGATTATCCTCTGGTAGTTCGTTCGCCTAAGCTTTGGTCGTACGATGAACCCGGAAGGTCATACGTTGCGATAGAGTGCCCGTGCCCGTGGAACTGTTCAATCGATGAGAATATTGAAGTGTATTGCCCCGGACTGGCATATCAAAACGGTCAGGAGACATCGCAACTCCGGCTTGAAGATAACCTCGATGAGTCGTGGAAGTCAACATAACCTTTTTAAGATCACCGACGTTGAGGCTCAATCGGCTACATATTATCTATATTTAAGCTGTGACGTCAGTCTTGCGTGTTAATTACGCTGTCTGTTCTAACATGTTCGCTCCGGCCATTGGAAAGTGACGGTGTGTAAAACGAGCATGGTCTCATCTACATACTCTGTGACACTGATCGGAATCTAGACATCCAAGTCTTTTTATTATCCGAAAGTAAGGATACGTGAAACACGAAAATGTATGGTCAGCTCGGGACAGCTCACGGCTGAGGCTTGCGGAGTACGAAAGGGAGCTGGTAGTCGGTGAGTCCTGTTCCGATGGCTATACTGCTAAGTAGCTGTAAAAAACATAGAAGAGCAATGTCAATTCGATGACAGTTGACAGTTCTACACTACGAGCACCTGCTATTAAGCTCACTCTAGATCAGGTACGTACCTATACGCTAACAGGGGTCTTAAGACGGACTTGATGCCGATTGGATAATAACTGTACGAGCTGCAGCGCCAAGTCCAAGATCTATTTTCAATAGGATGACTAAGATGCCGAATGGCATCACATGACTCAGCTTTGCTTCAAGCCTCAACAACCAACACCTGGCAACTTAGACCAGTAGCTCTACAGCTCCAGAGCTTCCAGCTGCTAGCAGAGGCCTATATCATCGCCTTCTTCAGCCCTACTGCCAATGGTCTATCTTTCGGTGCCTCCGAAATGTCTCCATGCCGCCCTATCAGCGTTGCTGACTGCCTTGAACCCCTGTTTGCGGATAGATAAACGTACCGACCATCACAGGACCTGAACCAATGATGTCCCTTTACTGAGAAATATTGCCGGCCGCTCGAGCTAGGGTACTTTTCTACCTAGGTAGTCAATTTGATGATCTCGAATCAACTTGAGTTCGCCGGCTCAATAGTAGACTCCATCGCCTCGATAATACTATGGTATTTAGGGGTCAAGATCACCCCCACGGCAACATCCACAACGGAGATATGCTGAATTCCCTTCTCGCAAGGTGTACACTCCAAGTATTTATGTAAGCTGCTAGCTAATTAATTACTCATTAACTTGTCTGTCTTTCATCACTTCTCATAAACGATCGTATTTTCTTAGCCAGTCGAATTATTGTTCTCACCTCCCTGCAGAAAAGCCCCGATCTAGTCTCCCGTGTCATTAATGCAACCCTACCTCTGATATACGGTTCGAGAATCCTCGCAGCTCAGCAGATCTAAGCGAAGAGCCCGAAAAAGGAAATATGTCTGTCACGCCGGGACAGTACTGGAACCTAATTGAGCGAAACCGGCCTCCAGTCAGGCGGAGGGCCAATCACGCCAAAGTTCGAACCGGGTGTGTCACATGCAAGAACAGACGTGTAAAATGTGACGAGGGGAAACCGCAGTGCCTCCGATGTGAGAAGTCGGGGTTCCTGTGCGTCGGTTATGAAGACGCCAGCGCCAATCGCGGCAAAGACCTCCCACCGTTGGCTACATCGGCAATTTCGAAGAGGACTACGGAGCGCACGGTCTTACGACCGAGGTCCTTGCAGCCGCGTCGAGCCATTGACGCGACCCAGCCATTCTCGCTCGACATCAGACTTCCGGCGTCGCTGACACCCGCCTATCTAGATGGCCGAGATGCCCCCTTCTTCGAGAGGTTTCGCTCTCAGATAATTATGGACATCGCGAGTTGGTGCAGTTCTAACTACTGGAATGGAATGCTCTCCCAGATAATGCACGACGACTGCATACAGCACGCGTCACTAGCACTAGCGGCCATGCTTCTAGCAGTCGAGCGGTCCTTAGACCCAGCCGGCCAGTCGTCGGGACCGTTGACGCAATACGAGGAAGGACGAGTAGCTCTTCGTCATTATATGAAGGCCATCTCATTGTGTCGGCAGCGCCTATTAGGCGGCATTACCAAGGACACCATTCGCTCCAATCTGACGTCCACCTTCCTTTTCGCTATGATAGAAGTGCTACAGGGGAACATGTCTACGGTTGACCAAATCATGGTCAATGGCACATTGCTACTACGAGACGCCATAAATGCTAAGGCTCCTAGTGGACGTCCTACGTTAGTTTGGGACCAAGAACTTGCGGAGATGAAAGGCGGCTTCGATAGAATGACCATCATGTGGGGATTGTGTCCCTTCTTTCACGGGCAGAAAGAAATCTACGCAGTGACAACATCGAATGGCCAATATCCAGAGATGCCAGATAAGGATGCGCCTCTGTCAACTATTCGGCGCTGCTGGACTATGTTCCAAAATGATCTGGGTTTATTCATGATGAGTGTGCGCTGCGGAAAAGTAGTTTCCCCAGAGCACATGGAGTCAGTGATATCGCAAAACTCAAAGTACATAGTGCAGCTCCGCCAGTGGATGTCCCTGATAGATATGCTGCTAGAGAGGGAGAAAAACACATCAACATTCTATCCGTTAGGCATTATGAAAGCCCTTGCCCTAACCTGTACCATCTTCCTGTCCTGTTTCCTCGACCGGTCCGATGTCTCGTACGACCTACATCTCCAGAGCTTCCTCGAGATCCTAAACATCTGTCAGAAGTTTATCCCAGAAAAGCCATCGGCACACCTCAAGTTCTCGCTCGACGTCAACATCTTCCCCATAGCCTCGTTTACCGTCACCAAGTGCCGCGACCAGAAAACACGGCAACTGGCCTTGAAGATTTTCAAAGAGATGACGTATCGACAAGTGTTGTGGAGCAACCAAGGGATGCTGAAGTCCCTGCAGGCTCTCGTCGACTTGGAGCATAAGGGAAGAGACAAGAGGGGATTCATTCCTCCGTCTTCGAGGTATTATTTCGTGGCCTCCGAGTGGGACCTGGAGAGCCGTCAAATGATGGCGTCGTTCGTGTGTGTCGTCTCAGTGCCGACCGAATCCGGCGACTTGCCTACGGTACGTGTACCGATAAGCTTTTAACGAAGCGAGACTGCAAGCGTATAGAACCCCTAGAAATAGGGGCAAATCGAGTATGAAATATCAGATTGTGTACAAAGAGTTGCTCTACGTCAAGCAACCTATATTATTTTAAGCGATCAAAAATTCATCGAATTGAACTACTGCCCGTGGCTAGGAAGCGTGTCAACAGCACAGCGAGACGACGGGCCCGGGATGAAGTCCAAATTCATAAGGCGCAAGCGACCTGTTTTCAAGCGCTCCAGCATAGCCGACGAGAACAGCCGAGTGAACGAGTCCATGCCTCCGACATCTTTAACCGCGCACTCGCCGTCTCGGAAGCGAGCCGGCGGCCGCTGCTGGTCGTACATGAGCAGCACCAACTCTTCCACGTCCACGCTGAACAGGATCTTGTCCCAGGGGAAGTGGTTCTCGAACTGGAAGTTGCGCAGCCAGCAGGTCACCGACAGTCCCAGGCGCTGGATCCTCCGCCTGCCGGGATCCCGCGCCTGCGCCGCGTCGAAAAGATCGGCCAGGCCGAGGTAGTCCACGTCGCCCACGATGACGAGCAGGTCCGAGGCCGGGTCGAGGTACAGGGGGCGCCGACAGAGCTCCCCGCGCCTCGGCGCGAAGACTGCCAGGGGAACTGCGAAGTGCTTCAACGCTAGCTCGCGGGCCTCGGAGCAGATGGAGAGTGCGGCCGGGTTGCTGCAGTTGGACAGCCACGGCGAAGGCCCGAATCCTAACTTGGGTGTGTTGTCGACGGCGCTGACGTCGGGTGTCTTGTGCAGCTCTACCACGCGGGGCTCGAAGGATGCGTTCCAGATCTTTATGCGCAGCTCAGCTGGGAGCAAGGGGAATGATGGAAACTCGGCCAAGGACGATGGGGGCTGCTCCCCTTCTGGTTTCGAAGCCATGTTCTGCGCCTTACTCCAATGAAACGAACTCCAAATTCCCCAGACACCTGGCTACATGGATGTGGATATAGCAAACGACGGTCTTATTCTCTTGGGGCAATGGATTCTGCAAGTTGAAACTCTCTGTAACGTTCTCCAAGGATATATGCCCAAGTAGACCTCTAACTAAGTGACGTTCACATTTGCCTAGAAAGAAATAATGCCTTATATGGTTCCAGGTGTGTGATTATTCGGTGAAAGTGATCGAACGACGAGCAGATCACGAACCCCTGAACTCGGGGTAATTATAAACACCCATATCTACCCGAGGTATTGATATTCAGAGCCTTGGAGGTTAAGGGGGTACTCCAAACACCAACTCGGCAATGATCTTCGTATGAGTCCCTTTGCGGACATCCGCAGTCAGTCACGTGATCGTACCTACGTCAGTTCAATCGCCTTCCCCCCTTTTTCTGAGGAAGCCGAACATGAACCTAGGTAAATTCTTCAAGGGATAACTTTTTACCATCAAGGCCACATGACATAATTATGAATTAATTTTTTTTCAACACGCACATCAGCAAACCCAATATTTTACAGCAAATTTAGCAATATGAATATGAACAACATGAAAGGAAAGACGAGTGCTAGACTGTGCGCTAAGACCAGCGTTGCCGTTGCTGCTGACTGCGTTTGATTTCCCCGGCCAAGCCACTCTTTGAGGTGCTCTAACTTGACATCCCGAATCTTGATCGTGAAGCGCGACTGTTAGTTCTCTCTATATGTCTATCTCTCGTGTTTACACGACAGCGGGGGAGGGGGATGCACGTACCTCATCGATCTGCGGCTTCAACCCGCGGGGCTCGACGGCCTCGGAGAAGGTATCCTCGGCGTGTGCGGCGCCGTGGACGAGGACGACCCTAGAGTGGTTCAGCCGGTCGGTGACGGTCAGGACGGGGGAGCCGATGGCGGCGGTGCGGTCGTAGCGGCCCTGGACGATGAGCAGGCGGTCGGCGGTGTCGAGCATGTCGTTGGTGAGCGCGTACTTCTGCAGGAAGTACTCGTTCTCGCGGCCGTAGTCGGCGGCGCGCCAGGCCTGGCGCGCGCAGAGGTCGACGGGCCCGCGCGCGTGGGCCTCGGGCAGCACGTTGCCCGACGGGATCGACACGTCGTTGACCGGGTAGCAGCCGCAGCTGACGTAGGCCCACGCCGGCTGCGCGCTCTCGACGCTGCCGGCGCTCGCCCGCGACAGGTTGCCGTTGAAGGCGTCGATGCAGGCCGCCGAGCCGTTGGCCCACGAGGCCGCCAGGAGCGGGACGCGCAGGACCTGGCCCGCCGTGGTCGCCGCGAGGGTCTTGTTGATCAGGTCGTCGAGGGGGTCCGCCGTCGGGTACTTTTCGATCCACGGGTAGTTGAACTTGGAAACCGCTAGGTACGTGTTGAGCACCGCTCTATACAGCCGTTCGTAGCCCAGCGCGGTGGAGTTTTTGCACACGTTAAGGTCGGGGAGAACCTCGTCGCAATTATCATCTTCCTCGTTGTTAGTGCCCTTTGCAGTGTTATCGGCGTGGAGTGTTCTTCTACCTTGGAGACATCTCTTGAATTGTATCATCGCCGTCTTGATCTTCGTAGATGCGTCTATCGATACCTCGTCGTAGACGTTGCTCGCCCACTTCGCCGAGTCGAACTTGAACTTGTTGGAACTAAGCGGACCAAACGAGTTCAATGCCGGCGAAGAAGCGATGGCGCCGTGAAACGTTTCCGGGTGACGAAGACGTGCCGAAACCGCAAGGAACCCGCCATACGAAGCTACGACACATATCAGTTTCGTTGCCAACCCGACGCATCGCGAGAATAATTGTGCTCACAGCCACCGTAGATGACCTTGCTATTCGCGGCCCCTAGGACCGTGCCCTTGATCCAGTTGACGAACTCGACGCCGTCCTGGAGCACGTTGTCCATGGTCAGCGAGTCGAAGACGTCGTTGGAGACGTTGAGCGGGTTGTAGCCGGGCGGGTAGCTGCCGCCGCCGCGGAGGTCGCCGAAGAAGCGGTGCTCGAGCATGGCGACGAGGGCGCCGAGCTTGGGCGCGTAGTCCATGAAGACGCTGGCGTTGAGGACCGGCATGCCCGCCTCCGCGCTCTGCACGAACAGGATGGGCCCGCCCGGCTCGAAGTGCTGCGTGCTGAGCTGGTACCGCTGCTTGAAGGTCGCCGAGCCCGCGTCCGCCGTGTGGTTCACCTTCTGCGTGAAGTCCTGCGTCGCGATCCCGCTCGTGTTGGACTGCACCCGCGCCGGCGGGTGGCGCGCCGTGGCCAGAGCGGCTAGTAGGGTGAGCGCCGTGAATACCATCGTCTAGTATCCTAACTATAATGGCCCCTTACTAAGATTCCGTGGGTATCTGTGACTTTTTGGGGGAATAATTTGTCTGGGCTGCGACCTGTAGCAGATGTGCTTCAGTAGTACCCTAAATCCATTAATATCCGAATGCATGCAGTCTGTTTCTGTGAGATCGGCCGAATTACGACGCGTATACTTATAAGGTGCTACGATTCGCCCTTCACGGAATATGAGATGGCATTGGCAATCCAGAAATCAGACGATTTGGCCAACTATCCCGCTTTATTTCGGGTGAGCAATACGTTGGGTTTCGCTAAAGGGGGTACAGGAACATGCAGTGAAGATCGGATGACAGGCTGTCAAGACTCCCGATGACAGGTGGAATAGGGTTAGAAGCGCGTACTGCCGAGTGCCGCCACATTATATTTGAAGACAAAGATGCAGCTGCCACTGTCACATGAAGATTCAGTGCATCACGCTGCCCAAGCAAACCTTTCTGGACTTACGAGCTACGCGAAGGAGGCAGGATGGATGATCTTCAGGTGTTTTATTGGCTAATGACTTCAACTTTATGGGTGATAGTAGGGTAATGAAATAGATGGGACTGCTACTTAAGAAGCCAGACGTCCCATCTTAGGACGATTAAATCCATGGTGTATCTTGATTCACTACTCTATTCATTACTGTTGTGCCGACAGTCGGCATTTTACGTTGACATGGTGAGGAGACCGAAACTCTAAGGGGGGGGCATACCACTTCGGACGAGTTAAAGGATGACGTCTATGAGAACAGTTTCGTTTCGACCCTCCACTAAGTTACCTAGGTATACACAGATGGGATTGTCTACGAGGGGAGTTGAGTTTGAATTATCGGAAACTGGAGATAACACGGCGACTATAATCCGAATTAGCCTCGGGTATGACGGATGCCTCGTTAAGGTTAACATGAGCCACACAAGATCTCTTAACATGCCAAGACTTTCTAAGGTCACAAATCCCCCTTATCAATGGCTATGGTTTGTTTCTGGTCCGACCCGTACGCAGCACAACTCGGCCGCGGCGCATCCCGTATGATGTGGTGTGTAGACTAAACTCCGTACTTAGACCGGCCGATGCCCATTCATGACGATATTATTCAACATTGCAGTTCCCCTTAGACGTTGGTACAGACTTGGAGTTCAGAATAAATAGCACCTTTTTGAAGAAAAAAGCCAATGCAGATTAGGTGAGTTCAGAGGGTTGGCGTCCGGGCTCTTCTACCTGACGCATCATACTTCCTAAGTCGCCTTTGCTATGCTTATTAAAACAGAGGACAAAGCTAAAGCGCTGGAATCACTGCTAAATGGTAATGACTTGCCCCTAATACAGCCCTTATGAAAGTCATTGATTTTTAGTTTGCCTAACGTAGTACTATATGATGTATTTGCCTACCTCTAGTCAAAGCGAATGCCGTTTAGGTTGATGCCTAATATCTAGATACAGCTTGAATCTTTATAGCAAGCTACCGATACATTGACAACTACTATTAGGACGAAAAACAGATACGAAACTTAGACTTCTTACGAAGGGGTGTAGCGCGTTCAATACAGTGATATAGGAGGCCTATGATGTCATGCTTTTCGAGTTATTCACATCGTTTCATCCCAATTAATTGATATCTACATCCTGAGTGCGTTGAATATCTCCCACAGGCACAGTACTAATTCACGAACATTACCTAGGTACCTATAATATAGACTCAAATAGGGGCAGAAAGTGAAGACTAAGATCTCGTCTAAATTTCAACAGTGACACCCAAAACCTTTGGCTGAGGTCTGATCGCAAGTTTGATCGCAAGTTTATTCATTAGCCCCCTCTCATATTCTGAATATTTAATCCTGTGCTTATCCTGCTTCTCTCGCATCCTCCAAATTTACCTTCCTTCTGATTCTCATCTTGATATTTTATTTACTTATCTACATGTAGGCAGTCAACATATCATGTTTATAAGCTTTAGCATCACCACATCACATCACGGTGTGGGCTCTCTCTTTTTGCGACAACACTTAAATCGCTTTATAAACTATCACGAACAGCTAGAATAACATGACGCGAAAACAACTCAACTCCGTAGCTACGGGTGATCGTACGCCCACTTATAGCAAAATTCCGGTAGCTCAAGATGATCTTGTTGAGCAGTTATGGAAAATGATCGATACTCAACAGGACATCTTAAGCTCTTATGATGATACTATGAGGTCCCAAAGAGAAACAATCCAACAGCAGCAGGATGCCATTGAATCTCTAAGGGCGGAGGTACTTCATCAGAAAGAGTATATCAATGAACAAGAGGCCATTGCGGTCCGAGCAGAGGAGCAAAGCGACCGGCAAATGAACACGCTCAAAGAGATAGCAACGATCCGAGACGTCCAAGAGGACAAATTGGATGCGAAGACCGAAGAGATCAAGGACTTGAAGGCCACCGTTAAGGCCATGCAAGCTCGCCTTGAACGGATCGCTTCCCGCGAAGCTGAGATCCAGACCTCGGCCCAAGATATGCACCACGAGCCAGGCCATCACTGCTGCAAACAGACGAAACCGACCGAGCCAAAGGGGACACAGGAGTTAACCTCCAACGTAACAGATGAACAGATGTATCGGCGATTACGTGAGGCTGGAGAAATAGACGTGGCTGCGAAGCTACTAGCTTCCGCGAGGCATCTCGATCGGCTGATGGCTCCTGGTCGTGCGTGGATCTACCAAAACCACGAAGGCGAGAATCAATCTCCCTCCGAAGACGGTAAGGATCCCTAAAGCCCCCTCGGGTATGAATTGAGTTACTGTACTAACTAACGACAGATCTGGTTAAGAGATTCGTGGAGCGCGCTACGGCTGCTGGAATCCGTGTTGGCCGTCCTGTATGAGACAGATACCTAGCGGCATTTCGACCAACGGGAGCGGGACTTAAACAAATGAAAAGGGTTTCCGAAGTAAGATACATACCTACATCGATGTGCATCAAATGCAATAGACGCACTGACACTGAAGAATCAGAACCGGCGGATCTCGTGGACCAATCCACACGAATATCCACCGTGTGGACGCGTTCCGCTCTGCGGCTGATGATGGGTTAGGTTAGGTAACTCCGCCTAAAAGCAGCTCGTATTTCTTCCTTTACGGGAGCGTGATGGGCCACATTATGGACTGCCATCCAGAAGTCACGGACCTTCTCAAGCTGAAGCTGACAGCGAATACCCTATCACAGGTACCGGTAGATCGCCATAAAGCTCGGAAAAGAAGCTGGAGCTCGGCATCACGGATATCACAGATTTCTCGCTACTTCCTAAAGGGTGGGGGAGAAAGCGGGAGCGGAATCACGGTTCATGCAAAAGGGCTTCTTCGACGGTTTCAGATAAGCGTCATGGTTTCGCCATAAACTCCGCGATAAGGCTTCGCAAAGATGGCGGAAGAAATATTGCTACTGTTGCCAAGTGCGCTGTTACGCAAGATCTATAGGTACTTAAAGCAGTTGGCAGCGCTGTTGGATAGCCCATCAATACCCCTGAATATTCTATTCTTTAGCGGTTAAACGGTAGTTAGCCACGCTGAAGAGTTGTTTTTCCTAGCAACTCAGATATTGCATATCAAAAACTCAAAAACTCCTGCAGATTTTACTTCACTCGTAGTTTCTGTATCAATTGTTCGACTAATCGTTGACTAATTGCTGCATTAGTCTCTGTGGTCAGTTGACACTAGGTCAGAGTCGTTCCTTGCCTCTACCCTAAGAGTAACCACTGGCAAGTACCTACATTACCTCAAAAGAGCAAAGAGCGAGCGCAGACTCTTACATATCGGGAAGTTAATATACATTCTCATTCCACTTCTCGTCCAGGAACCCTCCGACTTGATTCACTGCAGTCTCCTAAATTTCTCATGACGCAGAACCAAATGGTGCGAAAACAGCAACATTATTACGCAAGAAGCTACAAACGTAACTGCAAAGGCCACCCGCACACGTATAGGCACCGAGACTCTTTGCTCTCTTAACTTAACCTCTTCATCCCAGCCAACACCACAAGCTTCCATCTAAAGGGTTGAGGACCAAAACCTCAGAGTCCTGACAGTCCTACGCTTAATTATCAACATATATTGACCTATACACTGAACACTTAGTAAACTATCATTACTATCTTCCTACCTAAAACCGCGGTAATAATAACCGCGGAAGAGGCGGCTATAACGCCAATAAACGCTACAATAACAACGACAATAACAACAAAAACGACATGGCCGCCAACAAGGAAGACAAGCGTGACAATGGCAAAGGCAGAGCTGATTACCCTCGATGCAACTTCGGCAGATACCGTTCTCTTAGGTATCAAGGCAGACGCCAATATCCGCATCGCCGTTGGCGTCGCTGGATCCGAACTGGCAAGAGAGGCAACGGATTCGCAGCAGACGAGGTAATGTGCGAATGGGATGAAGTAGCTATTGAACCAACCGGGATTTCGTTTCGCAGGACGACAATTCTGCGAGGACGAAGCTGGCAACGCATCATCTACTACACACCCCGGTGCGTGTCTGCTGCGCTCTCTGTCTGTGGGGGCAACCCCAAACAAAATGAAGAACAACGACTTCTTCCGCAACAAGGTCCGGAACAAGCTGTTTATTTTGATGTTCTTCGTGCTATACGCAAGACGACCTATACTCGAGATGTGGGAACTCCCAACGACATGTTGTCGTCTACACGAATCTGTGACCGAAGCCGAAATCGCGAGGTTTGACGTCGCCGTACGCTTGTACCCAACCAACGCATAATCCAAGTCCTACAACTAGGGGTATGTGGGCTCTCCACAATGCCTTCTATGCACATTTATGCTTCTGGATCCGGCCACGATTGAGATCAGGCGTCGTCTCGTGACGCTGACAATCCTCAGGGTGCATTTCCCCGTGTGTGCTGGCGCTCGCGAGATTCCGATCATCGCCAACGCACTGATGAAAACCTTTGGCATCAGTCACACGATGCACACACTCGTTGGCGATGAATACAGACGGGGGGAGTCTCTGGTAGCTACTCATTTCCTGGCTATCGTTCCAACACTTCAGCAACATTACCAAAAGCTTTCCTCTTGCAAGTACGGATATGCGATAACTACCTCTTATTCAATACCGCCAGTTTTCCTTTCTTATTGAGTTGTTCGCGTCTCGAACACGTTTGCAGACCTTCCTCAATTGAAATTTCGTCAAGTAGATGTTGCGCGTCAAATGTACGGTAATCAACATGCTCAACATGCTGCGCGCCAAACGCAAGGCGCCGGAACAGCCAGACGACTCAGCTGCTATCTCCGAGTATCAGCGGCGGATGATCAGGATACCCTCAACAGATTGAGGACTCACACAAGTTTTACGATCTATTTCCAAAGCAGCCACTTGACGACCATAACACGATCGTCAGGAAGGCCTATTTTTATCGCATGATAAAGTGTCTCTGTACATGTCTACCTCACCCAGGAATTCTCGGTCGGCCTCCGTTACTAAGAAAATCATCGATGCGACACTGGTACGTCCTTAGCTTGACAGACCGGGAATCTTTGAAGAGTAACAAGTCCGGTGAAGAAGCTACATCTCGATGTTGGCGCTTACGAGCCGTCTCCCTCCGACAAGGGTGCGGGCGCGGGCTTAACGCTACATCTTAACGCGATCAAGGCTACGTCGCTCATCGACCCCGAAGCCCTGCGGGGGCAGTTTGATGAAGCCTTAGCTATGTGCGATGAAATAATTTTTGGATCTAAAGCCTTGGAGATGGCTAAAAACGGCTCAGAGACCGCTGAGGGGGTCGACATCGACATCACCATTGCCTCTTTCCTGTCAAAGCTACCAAGAGGAGACTCAACACATCTAGGTTAGGCTATCTTCATTCAAGTGAAGAATATTTACACGAAAGAGAGAGGCAATGTGGAAAAAGAGAGAGGGAGAGTAATGTATAGGGCCCTAGAGGCAGCGTTGTATGCCGTGTTACTACCACTCTTTAGATACCTAACTTGAACCCGTCTTATAAACCAATGCTCGTAGCCTTCTACCCCGTAGCCTATCCACTAACCACGCTATAGCCTACCCACTAACCACGCTATAACCAGCCCATCAACTGCCCTATAACGTAGGTGCCTATCCACTAACTAACTCCCCTATAACCCACCCACTTCAGTAAATCGGCTCCAAATTAAACGGCTCAAGGTATGAGCCCCTTTCCGCCGGGTAGTGTGCATATTATAATTCAGGTCTCTCTTTTTACCAACGCTTAACATTTATTGAACTCACTAGATCTTTGTATCTAGGAGTTGTAAATAGTGAGATAAGCCTATGAAACAGCAGACGGCGAACCGCTTATAAACTAGACACACGGCTTCGGGATTCTCAATTCGTGGAACATCTCCTAGGCACGAATGGCATAAATATACGAACCGAGTGAAAAGAAAATTATACGCTCAGGTGCCTTACCTTTCGGATCAGCAAGGAATCCGAAATAAATAGCCTGCGCATTGGACGAGCCAGGTTGTACTCCGTGTAGGCCTTGAATCCTAAAGTAGATTAAGCCCTATACTGAAAAGAAACGATTCGTGTACACCCAAACGACTGCAGTATTTGAAAATCTATGACCCAACGACGAGACCAACCCACCACATAACCTAAGCATCTAAGCCATCTAGCTCTATAAGCTTCGTCACCAACTTAATAACCTCGCTGTCTTGAACATTCGCCTGCGGGTCGTTGACCTTGAGCGCGATGACGTTGTCTACCATGCCCCTGAGTCTCGACACCAACACTCCGATCCTAGCCCAGCCGCGAAGCCTACAGTCGAAAAATTGTCAGTAAGCATACTAGCTACCCCCTACGTTGCGATTTTACGAGGCATGTACGTACCGTAGCCATCCGTCGACCACCAAGCCCCGGCCGAGGGTATCGAGCTCGATCGCGCCCGAGAAGAGAAGCAGGGTGAATGCGTTGAACGCTAGAAGTAGGTAAGGCAAATCGCAATCGTCAGCATCCAATCATGGGTGTCTCACAGAACATTAAATTACAGGAAGGAAGAATAAATAAGAAAAAAAAACTCACGGGTAAGCTCCCGGATGAATATCTTGCTCGTGGACATCAAGTTAAAGTACGAGAGGAAGACGGCGTTGCCCGAGAAGCCCTGGCTGTCGTGCAGGGTGCTGGCGGGGTGGATGAAGACGCGGCCGCTGTCCTGCGTGTAGTACCGGATGGTCCGGGCCTCGGGGTCGATCTCCACGGCGCCCGACATGGACGTCGCGAACTTCTTGTCCGGGAACTGGATCCGCGCGATCTGCGGCGTGAACGCCGACGCCGTCAGCGCGCGCACCAGCGATAGAGAGGGCTGGCTACCAGAAGCGGATCGCGTCTCGCGGATGCCCAGCTCGGCGAGCGCCGAGTAGTACTGCGCCCGCGTCGTCGATATGTCGGTGAGCGTCAGGAACGAGAGGAAGTTCTCGTCGCAGAACTGCCGCAGCTGCCGCTGCGGGGTCCCCTCCTCCGCCATCGCGCTCCACTGCTGGTACGCCCGGAGGTCCGTGAGGAGATCGCCGTCGCCTCGGGAGAACTTCATGCGGGCCGCTTTGGCGTCGTCCCGCTTATCCGGCGGCGAGACGAACGGGCTCTTGGTGCTCAGGATCGAGGCGATGGCGACGCTCTCGTCCAGGCACCCGAAGATGGCGCCGTAGATCATGAGCTTTCCGCAGCGGAGGTCGGTGGGTATCATGGCCAGCTGCTGGCCGAGGGCCGTCAACTCGTCACCGTCGAGTGCGCCCATGCGCTGGAGCATATTTATGGCATTCTCGACTGCTGGGATAGTAGGCGGCGTAGGTGTTCTTCCTAAAAATCCGGCGACATCTCTCGTTCCCATAGCTCGCACCGACAGGCAAAGCTGCTCGAGAGGTACGCGACGGATCTCCGGTTCCGGACGTTCCGCCATACGGTCTTCGAGGTTCCTCGTGTATAGTTTATAGCACTTGCCGGCCTGCACTCTACCAGCACGCCCCCGACGCTGTTTGCAGGCAGCGCGCGAGGCCCATGTCTCCTCGAGCTTTCGCATATTGTTCTGCGGGTCAAAGCTTGTCTCCTTCACCTTACCTGTATCGATAACAGCGACAATGTCATCAATCGTGATCGACGTCTCTGCTACGTTTGTCGCGACTACAACCTTCCGCTTGCCAGAAGGAGCGCTTGTGAAGACTTTCCGCTGTTCCCGCGTCTCAAGCGACGCATGGAGAGGTAGAACATGAAGAGACGAGACGTTTCTAAGCTGATTGACCGTCCGATTAATCTCAACAACACCTGGTAGAAAGATGAGGATACCCCCTTTCTTGTTGCTATGATATAAGTCTGCATCGATAGCCTTTGCCGTTTCAACTAGTAAAGAGTAGTTGATCCGAGACCCTAGTCGTTGAATGGTCTTGTTGATTGGATCTTGTGCCCCAGCACCCTGGTCCGTTGAATTTGTCGTGTCGAATGCCCCCTCATCACGGTCGCGATATCTATAATTATCTACCGTAAAATCCGTCATACGGATGATATCGTCGAGGTAATAATCCACGACGGGAAATGTCCTACCGGCGATCTCGACCAGTCCGCATTGAAGTCCTTCGGAAGTGAAATAGTTTTGGAAGGTGGCCGCGTCAAGCGTTGCGCTCATGAGGACAAGCTTGAGATCTTTTCTTCTTTTCAAGACGTCACGAATGATGCTCAAAAGGAAGTCAGTATCCAAGCTGCGCTCATGAACTTCATCAATAACTACATGACTGACATCAGCCAGCGATGCAACCACGTCTTCAGTTCGCCCGCCAGAAGTTTGGAGGCGTCGTAAGAGAACACCAGTTGTAACGAAGGTGATTTTCGTTTGCGGGCTGGTCCGAGTTTCTCCACGGATCGTGTAACCCACTTCTTGGCCAAGCCTGGAGCATCGTTCGTCGCTGACTCTGTCTGCAAGACCAAGAGCGGAGATTCGGCGAGGTTGTGTACATATGATACTCGCAGCATTTCCCAACCCTTTGCTATAAAGGTCGTCAAGGATAAATTGGACCGACTGAGTAGACTTGCCGGAACCTGTCTCTCCGGCTATAATAGTAACTTGGTTCCTCGAGACTGTGCTGACAACCAAGTCTTTTGCCTGCCAAGCGGGCAGCTTTTGACGTTGGGCTATCATCTCCCTCAGAGCAGGATTGCCTTGCCTCCTTTGCCATTCCTCTCTACTGCGGACATCGACGGACCATGAAAGTGGCTTCGGATGCCTTGCAAACTTCTGCTTTACCGGAATGACGTGACGAGTTTCTGCAGCAGTTGATGCAACCCCCGATATATCCCGGAGCCTCCCAGGGTTTTCGATAATAGAGTTGATATTTTGCTGAACCCAGTCGACAGCGAAGTATATCTTCATCGGCTCTTCGCTCAAAGACTCATGAAGATACGCGAGTGTTTTCTTGACCACGCTTAGTTTAATGTATGAAGGCAGTTCTGCCACCATGGATACAACCACCTCTGATGGATATCGTGGCGTTTTCCGGAATTGCGTGTAGGTTTCGACGTCTTTGGTGCCGTTTTTCACCGAATCAATTCGGATTTGGCATACGTCGTCAGATAGTCGCTTGAAATTCTCGCCAAACGAGGATGCAAGACTCTCCATCTCATCGTCCCAACATTCCTCTGGCGTACCTATTATGTAAGGTTCCGAGGTCTCATTTAGTGCCGAGTCGTTCCCGCTCGAGAGTAAGAAATGCTGTAATGCCTCGGCAGTGAGCCCTTCGTCTGCGCCTTTCTCGTTGTAGAGCTTCCTACAAAGCTCAGCAGAGTAGCCTGACTGGGAAAGCCGCTTTACAGCGGCCTCGCGCTTTAGATCCTGTGTTGCAGCAACACTGACACCTGCACTATAAGTCCCTGGCAAGGCCCACCTGGGAAGGTCGTCCTCGGGGACATGTATAAGTAGCCACTCCAAGGTCTCCTCACGATCCTTGCATTCATCAACTGCTTCTTCCGCATGGCTTTTTCGGAATCCAGAGTTTGCAAGTTCTTTGATAATAGCGTCTTTCTGAGCAGTTGACATCTTGACTCCATGTGGGTTCCATATTACTTCTCGTCGGAGTAAGTCCTCCAATTGTGACCGCGTCTTTCGGCCCATCTCAATCTTCGGAACGGTGGTCCATCCCTTCATGGGATTACCGCCTCCCCCAGATGAACTCGAGCCGTTGTTTCTAAGAGCTAAGCCGGACGCTCCAGGCATGTTTCTTGCCTTCTCCTTGATAGCCTCCTGCTCTTTTCGTTTCTTCTCGGCGGCTGCTTTATCATCTTCTCGCTGTTTCATAGTGGCGAAAGGATCCGCATCGTACATCCATGCATTGCCCTTTTTGACGTCTTCCTTTTTCAACCCCTCGAACTGCTTCCATAGCGATTTGTAGTCTGGAGGCAACATAGTGTGTATGTTTTTCATACTGCAAACCCTGAACAGAGCATACGTGGCAGCAGCATGCCTAGCTTCCAGAGCGGTCTCCTTAGTCACCAGATGCTTATAGTCTGGCGGCAACTTGAAGGGAGACAGTTTCTGCACCTCCTTGGTCTTGGGGTTCTTGGCGCTCAGTTGGACGAAATACGAGAAGCCTTCGGAATTTCTAATCTAATAAATCGAATTAACTAGGTATCTTACATTGGCAGTAAAGCCAAACAAGCCGCTTACAGTTTGGTAGTCAGGCTTATCCCATTTCTGCTTCTGGCAATGCTCCGCGAGTAAGTTGACCGGCAACTTTCCAGTCCAGCTAGCTCCTCCGATGATCTGCTTTACCGTTGGTTTCGGAGGACCTGGAGCCTCTGCGGCCGCATCGCCTGCTTCAGTCTTCTTCCCTCCCGCGTTTGAAGAGTCTCCCTGCTCAGCATTTTTCTTCTTCGGTTTTGAATCCCCGGTGGAGTTGGTGAAAACAATAAAGTCATCGTTCTGCTGTGAGGCGGCGGTATTCTTGCTGGCTTTAGATGATGAAGATTTCTTTGATCCGCTAGCGGCCGCAGTAGCATTACCAGCAGAAGCTGGAGGAACCACTGCGGCCTTATCCTTGCCTTTCTTTCCCATGCTGAAAAGCCATTTGGCGCTTTTTGGTTGAAAGTCTTGCCTTATGACACTCGCATGGGTCTTAGATTGAGAGGAATGAAGTTGAGTATGTAAGAAAGCTGGCTTGCGCTAGAAAAGTTCAAGGCAAAGCAAACGATCAGCTGTACAGTGCCTTTGTCATTTTCTACTGTATTTTCCAATTACGAGCCTCTTAATGGGCTGACGGGAGGACGCTAGCACAGTGTCATTACATGTACGGTCTTGTCATTAGGTACCTAAAGGCTAGAGCTCACCTAATACCTCCCCCACTCTGATGGCGGGGTAGCTTGAATTGTCCAGGGTGTCGAAGTGTCTAAGACATTCACAGATCTTATCACAACTTGTTTAAAGGGAAAAAAAGGAGAAAGCAACGGCAAGGTAAACGGAATTGTTGTAAACTCCATATAGGTATCGAGTTACTTGCTACACTATATGGACTTCTAGACGTCCATAGTAGTAATACGAAATGTGAGGCAGCCTTGCCCCCTAGTCAGGCTTACCGCTTGCACCCTGTCAACCTACCGGATCTATTTTATCACCGAATTCTACAGTTTTCGCCGTGTAGAACCGGACACACCTACCTACCTGGAGGTATCTACCTACTAAATGCAGACTTTGGAAGCTGATTACGTCCCTAAGAACGGCTCTTCTTTTCAAACCCGCTATAGCACTCACTCCTAAGCATAGTCGGGATCTAGCAACATGGCATCGACTGATTCAGACCCCGAGGATGCGATCACCAAGGAAGAGATCGCAGGCACCGCGCCGGCGCCTGACCCAGGGACAGCAGATATAAGTCAGGGCACGAAGCGCAACGCGTGTAAGTGGCCGGTAACCTTACCTCCTACCCACCTCCCTACCTCCCTAACCCTTCACACGTGTATACGCGCAAGAGACTAATGGGAGGTAACAAGTCACAGAACTCATGTCGCCCAAGACCAAGACGACAGCGAAGGACGCCGGTCCCGAACCGAAGACCCTAGCCTCGACCCGCGGCGCGCTGACGCGGTCCTTCAAGGAGCGCGACGGCCTCGGCGCCTACACGCACGACCCGGCCTCGTTCCCGGCGAGCCGCGTCATCTACTACTCGGACGACTTCGTCGCCATCCACGACCTGTACCCCAAGTCCACCGTGCACGCCCTGCTGCTCCCGCGCTCCCCGGCGCCGAGCCGCCAGCACCCGTTCGACGCGTTCGAGGACCCCGCCTTCCTGGCCGCCGTGCGGGCCGAGACGGCCAAGCTCCGGCGGCTGGTGGGCAAGGAGCTGCAGCGGCGGTACGGGCGGCACAGCGCGCGGGAGCGCGAGCGCGAGGCCGTGCTCGACGGCGAGGCTGAGTGGGAGGAGCGCCGGGCGCTGCCGCCGGGGCGGGACTGGGAGAGGGAGCTGCTGGTGGGCGTCCACGCGCACCCCAGCATGAACGACTTGCACGTACACGTACTATCGCCCGACATGATCTCGGACTGCATGCGCCACCGCAAGCACTACAACTCCTTCAACACGCCCTTCCTCGTCGACGTCGCCGACTTCCCGCTGGCCGCCGACGACCCGCGGAGGCATCCCGGCCGGGCCGGGTACAACAGCCGCGACCTGGTATGCTGGCGCTGCGGGGAGAACTTTGGGAACAGGTTCAAGCAGCTCAAGGAGCACCTCACGGTCGAGTTCGAGGAGTGGAAGAAAGAATGAAGTGGGTGTGTATCAGGGATGAAAAATATGAAAAGATCTCTACCGGCTGGAACAGTGACCAGACGGAAGAAATTACCCGCAACAGGGTATGAAACAAGAGACTGAATTACCTTAGACAGAGACCAGCATAGCTTAAAGACGCATATTATATCGTTATGCTATTGTATTAGAACGGTTTAGTAGGAAATTTTTTAAAACATCGCAGTATTGCATAAGACAACGGTATCGTGGACTCTTCTCTTGTAACGACGAGCTAAAATCAAGTCCTAAGAAGCCAGTCGTGAACCTAGCGATTAACCGAGCCATCGCAGCTTCAGAACTTTCGTGTATTGTGTACAAGCGACATTCCTCCCTCCAACGCCATTACTCTCAGCCAGCCCGTAAGAAACCGCATCCCATGACCTGATACGAAGAGCATCGTGCAAAATGACACGCTTGCTCATGTAGAAGGCTGCCATAACTAAACCCTTTTTCGACAACCAATGCACAGGAGACCTAGCTTCCGGGAGTACCATGAGCGTTCCTCCTCACACTGCTTATTCGCCGGAAAGCGTTGGCTAGAAGACCCACGTATGATGAGGTCTGCTGCACTTGCTCGTTCTAATCATCCTGTATAGCCCGGATCAGTAAGATATTGACTTGATAAATGGCGGAAGTCGGAAGGGAGAGGAAGGGAAGCTAGTACCTCTACGATAGGCAGATCCTCTTCATCTTCAACGACGTTATCGTCATCCGCGATGTCATCCATGACGTCGTCGTCATTAGCGGCGTCTATTGCGCAATACCAGCTTCGGTTAGTAAAGCTGTTGTTCTGATACTACTAGTCGGGGAAGGACTGCTCGCCGAGCATCGTAGCATACGTGGTTCTGCGCGTGCGCGACTCACCTTCGTCCTCGTCGACCTCTTCGTCGCCCTTGTCCTCGGCGTCATCCTCCTCCTCGGGCTCGGCGACCTCGCCTCGGCGCGGTCTGCCGCGTCCCTTGCCAGTGCTAGAGGCCTTGGAGGCGGAAGACTTGGGCGTCGCGGCCTTGCCCTTCTTCGGCGTCGCGGCGGCGGCAGCCGACGCGTCGGACTTGCGAGGGCGACCGCGACGGCCGGGGCCAGAGCGGGTGGCAGGCTTGGTGGGAACCTTGACGGCCTTCTTGATACCCGGGGGGCGACCGCGAGGGCGACCGGTGGGCTCTCTCTTGGCCTGCGGCGCGATGCCATCCTTGGGAGGGCGACCGCGGCCGCGCTTCGCAGGCGCAGCTACATCACCAGCAGCAGCCTCGGCTGTAGTGGTGCCATTCTCCTTGGTAGAACGCGAGGTTCGTGTCGGTGCCATTGCGACTTAATATGTGAAAGTTGGCGTGATAATTGGGTATTTCCTTTTTTGGGGAAAAAAGAGGGTGGCCTTGAAAAAAATCAAGGAAAATTGATTGAAGGCGGAAAAAAAAAGTAGAGAAAAATTCTTCTGGTAAAGAGGTGTGTGCGGATGGTGGTGGTTTGTGAGAAAATAAATAAAATAAAGAATTAAAAAAAGGTCGGAGGGTGGGAAGATGGGAAGGTGTAGTTTGGGGGGGCAGGACGCGTGCAGATATTACCTGGGCACAAGAAGTCGCGTTCCCCTGTTTATCAGTATCGATCCTGGTACCTCGTACCTTCCTAGTAGGAAATGCCTAGTAGGAAATGACGGGGAAGTTCTCCTAGCGGAATAAGTTAACAACAGTACAGCCTAATAGGTACGGGGCACGTCACACTGATGTAGAAGTCGGAAGCTGCGAGATTATTTTTATTAATTTCTTTTTATTAATTATTTTATTTATTGGATTTTTTTTTCTTTTCCGATACGATCAGGATCACGACTTACGAGGAGATGTCAAGGAATATTTTCCTGCTCCCTTTTTTTTCGCGGTAAAATTTTTCCCTTTTTTTTTTTGAACCCCGTAAATAAATGAGAAGGGTGTAAAAAAAAATCAAGTAACAATTCTTGAAACACCTACTTGTAATCATTCTCTTTTTAGTGTGACGGTGATGCATCAGAGGTTTAGTCATTCTGACTTGACGATCTTTTCTTTCTTTTTTCTTTTTTTTCTTTTTTTTTCTTTCCTTTTTTCCCTTTTTCCCCTAGAATCGCCAAATATGACCAACGCTCTGCTCCATCAAGGTAGCCAGCAAGTCGTGATGGGGTCAATGCTTGGGCTGAATCCAGTCTAGAAGCCCGTGGCCCGAGCAAACTCGTTTACCTCTCTGGCTGCCATGCGCCCAGCAAACCAATTCCCAAAGCCATAGCTCGGAATGGTGAATTTGTTTGCTCCTCTGTGCAGCATATAGATACCTGATCGTCGGCAATGTGGTGGTGCCTTGGCACATCCAAACATACGGATTGTCTATTAAATGGTCAAGACGCCGCCGAAAACTCGGATGCGTAAAGTGTAAACCCGGCGGTCTGCTGCTAGATCCGCCTAGCTAGTGCGCGGCCAATGCCTCAGAGAAAGGCGGACAACAAGGTCTTATCGGTAGCTATGCCTATGAGTAACATTATGACTCTTATTCGGACAAGAACAGCACAGAGAGTTCAGGTCTAAAACGGTTCGCTTTGCCTTTTGTCATACACATTAGCATCGAAAGGCACAGGACGGCATCCAACTGCTCACCAAGAGGAAAGGCTTAGAACACGAGGATCAACTCGGCCACTGTGCAGTCTCTCCGCTTCCATCTCACGGGTTCGCTGCTTAAGGGCTGCTTAAGGTATACTAAATAAGCAGCAGCGGGCTGTATACTCTGGTCAATTGGATTCGAGTACTCCCCTCACAAATATCGTCCGAAGCCTAGAGGGAAGATGATGTTAATGTGAGGGTTACCAGCCGCCTAGTACCTACCTAGATACTAGGCGACGACGGATTTGGTCAACCACCAATCAATTTTTAAAAATAAAATAAATACTTTAACAAGGTAAATATAGCATCACGAAAGACATTCGTCTCACAGTTTGAGAATTGAGACACTCGAAGATAGCAGATGAGAAACCAGATATTAAAGGGACGGTGGTCTCCGGCCAGTGATAAGTCGGGATAAGTTGGATAAGCTATCTCCGCAAGGTGATAGCCCGGCCAGTATAATCGCTTTGTATCTCTTCTCCACTCCCGGACGGCCCCGTGACCCCTATACAAAGTAACCCTTCAAGTACGCCTCAATAAATGAGCTGAAATAGATCAGGCATGATTCTAGAATTTCTATATTAACCGTCATGAATCCAGGGCAGTCGTAGAAAGGCGATAAACATACAACGTCCATCGGGTTATACTAAAAACCTACCGCGACCAGAGCCAAGATTCGATACGGTAGAAGTCAGTAAAAGGGGGGACAAGTCGTTACCTTCATACAGTCATTACCCAGGAATTATTTTTTTCTTTTCTCCCTTCTTTCTTTCTTTCATTCTTGACCTCCCTTACCTTATAAACTCTCTCCAAGTAGGCAACCCCGCGATGTCAGACACAACCTATTCCAACCGGAGCATCCCCAAGATCTCCCTCCACGACTTCGAGTCGCGCATCGACGCCATCACGTCGGAGCTCGTCGCGGCGGCCGAGGCCGACGGCTTCTTCGCGCTCGTCGGCCACGGCATCTCGGAGGCCGAGATCGAGGCGCAGTTCGCGGCGGCGGAGCGGTTCTTCGCGCTGCCGGACGCCGCCAAGGCCGCCGTGCCCTTCACGCACCGCAACACGGGGTGGGAGAAGCGGGCGCAGATCCGGCCGAGCACCGGCGCCGCCGACCAGAAGGAGAGCTACCAGATGCAGTACGGCGAAGCCATGGACGGCGTGTGGCTCCCCGAGGCCGCGCTGCCCGGCTTCCGCGCCCAGAGCCTGGCCTTCATGCGCCGCGCCCAGGACGTGTCGGACCGCCTCATGGTGTGCTTCGCGCGCGGGCTCGGCTTCCCCGACGACTACTTCGTCCGCGCCCACGACGTCTCCCGCCCGACCGCCCAGACCGTCCTCCGCCTGCTGCACTACTTCGCCCTCGACCCGGCCGTACCCGCCCCCGACGGCTACTACCGCGCCGGCGCCCACGCCGACTGGGACTTCGTCACCCTGCTGTTCCAGCGCCCCGGCCAGAGCGGCCTCGAGATCTGCCCCGGCCGCGAGGTCTTCACCGAGTTCGGGCGGGGCGACAAGTGGACCAAGGTCGAGCCGGCGGCCGGCGAGATCGTCTGCAACATGTAAGTATTCCTTTTCGCTTCTACGTCACTTCGTCTACCTTTCGTCTTCTTTCCTCCTTTCCTCATTTTCCCCTCGTTCCGAATACGTCTGCCCGGTGAAATGGAAACTGATGGAGAGATGATGAAAGTGGCGACCTCCTGATGAGCTGGAGCGACGACCGCTTCAAGTCGACGTTCCACCGCGTCAAGACGCCCACGGACCCGGCGACGGACTACTACGGCCCGCGGTACAGCATGGCGTACTTCAACCAGCCCAACACGGACTGCGAGATCCAGGGCCCGCTCAAGAAGTACCCGGTCGTCACCGGCTCCGAGTTCACCCGGGCGGCCATGAAGCGCAACTACGACGCCCTGCAGGCAAAGAAGGAGGAGATGGTGAGCACGGCTACAGGGGGGAGCTTGGTCGCCGCCGCCTCGTGATATCCTTCTTGTCGAATTTAATTTCGCTGGGTGGGATTGGTGATGCTGATATCATACATGTATTCCAGAGAATAATACATCTCTAATTTGTTTCATGTAGCATACAAGCCATATGTTTACTTCATCGCTTTATGCTGGGTCTCTAAGCAGCTAGGCCGAGCTCGGTGTCTATCATCTAGTTGAAAACGTTTCTCATCCAACTACAAGAGTAGTATGGCTTCATTCAAAGCTGGCGGACCTCTGGTAGAGCATATAATGCGCCCCTCATTGACATCAAAATATCGGAAACACTGGAGCGTAGCAAAAAAATTAAAGATATAATAAATAACTGGTTTCAACCCTCGACACAGAATGTGAGTCTTGCTTTCCAAATACTAAAATCCATGTGGGCCACAAGACAAGAGCCAACAAAGAGAAGTGAAGAGAATAACCATAAACAGTACAGTACTGCCCCTAACGCCAGTACTCCGTGCCAAAATATTTACTGGTAGTTTAATAACCCTTTCCACGTGGCGCAGCTGGAAGACGTCAGCTAAAGGCACAGCATACAATCCAGTGCATCGTCGTTTTTCGCAAGGATTGCCAAAGTGCTGCTACATGCCATGCCATGCATACAATAACAAACATAGCCGGGGCAGGGATGAAATAGAACGGTGGGGTATGTAAACTCACATCGATATCAATCATTACCACAAATGACATATCTAAGAAAACGTATCACGAGTGTCTCTACAAGCAATATGAAGCAGCAGCAGTAGTAGTCAACTGATCCATTAAGTGACGGCGTAGGCCTGAAAGCAATGCCCAGCAAACACCTTTTCTATCGTCATCACGGGCCAAGATGCAAAGCCCCCTTTTGCCAAGCAAAATTTATATACACTCGGCTTAGAGTATCGCTCTTCTACCCTTGGGCTAAGCGGTATGAGTCACTTGAATTATAACGAATCTATTTTCTTTGCCAGTGGTGCCAACGGAGAACTCATCGATGCCTCGCCTGCCGTGCCTAGTCATCCTGCCCGCCTAGGGCCATACGCCTGAATCCATGCTCGAGTCTGCCCACAATGCCGGTTTTCCTACTCTCAATGCTATGAGAGCCGTCCTGAACGCCGCGGGGAAATAGAAGTAAAAAGAAAAGAAAATCCATGCTTGACGAATGCGTCATGAGTTTCGTTGGCCTCGTGGGACGTCGTGAGTGATGGCATATCGATGCCGAATTAGTAGATGTATTAGCCCGTGCTAGTAAGGAAGCAACGGGGTTCTTCCGTGGTATAGAGAGTCGAAAGTGGGTAGGGTGATTAGGAGTCATTACTGATCCATCGCCTTATGGATCATGTAGGTATATGCAGTCGTCAATCACAGAACACTACAGCCACTCTAGTACAAGTAATAATTAGCCCATAATGGGAATCGGCATCGTTATCGCTTGCGGCTCAGGGTATCCGTCGAAGAACTGCGGAACCTGGTAACGGGTGTTCTGTTCGAAAGGAAGACAGAAGCCTTGCATGATCTGCGTCTCAACGTAGGTAGCAGCCCGCTTGAACAGCTTAGACGAGTATTTCTCGAAGACCGCGCAGTGATGCTTGCGGGCAAGCCGGCAGCAATCGAGTAACGTTGCGATCAAAGGCTTAAGCTGAGAATATGTGTATTCGGAGTAATACACGTGATCAGGAGTCTGCGAGTTGAAGTTAGACGAGGTCAAGGAAATATCAATTTGAATGAGCCAAACTTACCCAGTCGCCCTTTTCCAGGATCATGCGGGAGAGGCATTGTGCTCCGGCGGCCAGGTAACTCGGAGGGCTGCCAACGAATCGTTCATCCATGATGGCGACTTCGAGGAAATATTTGGCGACGGTACGAATCTCGTTGTCGTAATCGTCCGCCTTACTGATACGTCTGATGAAGCTCATCGGACCCGGCCAACCCAACTCGAAGTTGAGCATGCACAACATGAAACGTTCTGCCTTGATAACCTCTTGTATGCTATAGCCTCCATCAACCATGTAAACGATCTCTTGTACCGACGGACAGTTGATCTCTTCATATTTGGCCGCGAGAAGAAGAGCGGTGGCACCGACAAGCTGAAGTTTGTTGAGGGAGACAATCTTCAGGGAGAGGAACCGATCGATGAAGTTGACGGCCAAGAAGAGCGTCTCGGGAAGTAGTCCGAAACGCGTATGGACCTGAACGACCCAGTCGATGAGAACGGATCGCATGGACCACTTTAGTTCGGTCTGAATGTCCATATAATGGGCGTTAGGCATGAGCTCCATCTACGCAGGGGATGTTAGCAATACACTCCTTCGTCCAGTATCATCCCAATAATTACTTACCTCGACCTCTTTCATGTACTGGAAGATCTCCTCGCCATATTCGATTACCATGCTGATATCCCAGCTCTCATCGTCTTCGGGATCATCACCAGAACGTCGGCTCTCAACGATCTCTTTGGCAGCGGCGATCTCAGCGACACCCTTCTTCGTCAGCTTCGGCGGTACCATAACAGTCGTGACGCCACCAGTGGTGTTGTCCCGGACAGAGTGGGCAGTTGTGTAGCCTTGGTCGTCGTAATCATCGTCTTCGTAGTCCGACAGGTCCCCTTGGTCATCTATGGGGACGGACGAAGGACGAGGAGCTTGCAGATCGGACGGTTTGATTTCCACTGCTTGTTCCTCCACAGAAGCAGGACTGCGCGAGAGCCCACTGTCCCAGCCTCCAGACATTGGATCCCAGTTCTCTGGCTTCTCTGCAACTATGGCGGGATATGTGTCGTTGGGAAGGTCCTCAACGGCGTCTAGGTAAAGAGGTTCCGTAACGTCGTCCTCAGCTCGATTGCTGGGAGAGGGCTGGACGGTCTGAGAGGCAGTGTTGCGTGAGTTGTCGTTGGGCAAAAGCTGCATGTTCTCCGTGTGGAGTCCGTGCATACCACCCTCTACAGGCGCTTGCTGGGATTCTACGGTAACCCAACCTTGCTCTACAGGCTGGGACTTGGTGCCGTACTTGGTAGTGGTGGTAAAGGTTGCGGCCGATGTGTTCAGAGAGGATTGTTCAGTCGTCGTGGGCTGGTTATCGTTGTAGACAGCAATAGGAGCGTTCCGCTTGGTGGGTTGCTTGGAGAGAGGTTTAGGAAGCATGTCCTGAGCGACTGATCTGATGTTATTCATGGAGGCGGCAGGAATAAGGGCCTTGGGAGGTCGCTGTGCCGGCTGTAAGAACGCGTCTTTCGAAACGGCGCTTCGATTCTCTTGCGCGACTGCAACCGCTCCCCCAGAGATACCCGCGTTCTTTGCCGGCATCGTGATGTCGTGAAATATAGCAGGTTTGACTCCGGTCTTCAGATCGTTCAAACCGTTGCGCTTCACCGGAATGTTGGATTGGGAAGGGATGGCACTGAGCAGATTGCCAGTAGATTTGTGGCGCTGGTGAAGGGTCTTGCCAGTGTTGGGAGGTAGGTTCTCGTTGCCTCGATGGATGGCCGCAAACGCGGGACGGTAGGGCTGTTGGAAAGGAAGGTTAGCTTTGGCTCTGAAGAGAGGTGACAAGGGAGATAAAATAGGTGACTTGTGAGGGAAAGCCCAAAATTGCTACCAGCTTTGGCAATCAAAACAATATCTGATTCATCAGGGAACGAGATAGCGAACTATGAAAGTAGAAATCTCAAGATAGAGATATCTGAGTTGACGGGGACTTGCCTTAGCGTCCATGATGAGCCACAATGAATGTGTGTAGTACTACGCTATCTGGAGCTGCGATCAAGACGCGACGAAAGGGGCAGAGCTCTAGTCTAAGAGCAATGCTGCCAAGATCACAAGATAGGTTGCTCAAAGTGGTCAAGTTGAAGGATATTCAAGTCGAGTAGAATACCCTAGCGGACAAGTAAGCGAGCTGATCATGAGGTGGGAAGTGTGAGATGGAAAATGGTATGTTGCGAGGTGACAAGTTGGAAAGGTGTAAGTTATTGCAGTCAGGTATTCAGCGTGTCTTGGGGACGGGAAGAAAAGGTGGATTGGATGTAATTAAACCGACCAAGCTCCCTTGTAGCTCGGCCGCTGGTTGCTCGGTGGGCTTGCCCGTTGCTAGGTCCGGGTCTTAGACTAGGGTACGTACCTTATCACTGATAATGTTTGGTGGAATTTCACGTATGAATGCCTTTTGGCGAATGACAAAGGGTGCAGTCTGAAATCGTCAGAGACAATGACAATTGTTTGATTCGACCTATCTCAGGTACCTTAGGTAGATAGTAGTACCGGTAGTTGGTGTTGCAAAGAGGGATACTTCTCACGTCGACGGTTGACGAAGTGGAAGTAGTATATTTGCCAGAGCAATTTGCCCAAATTTGTAGGTGACCGAGAAAAAAGGTACCGATTAAAGAGGGAAGTTGCCGTTCAAGTGTTGCCGGTAGAAAGGAGAATTCAGAGTCGATGTCGGGAAAGGAGGATGTAAAATTGCGAAGTTATGAGGTTGTCAAGTATTTCGGCGAGTCTGAGCTCTCCCCTTGTCAAGATTTGGGATTGACGCTTGGGTAGAAAGAGGCCCTGATAATTTAACACAGGCAAGATGAAGAAAAAAAACCTAAGGCTTAGTGACTAGCACAAAGAGTCCGGAGTTGAAAAGTTGAAATGGTCCATAGGCTTCTCGTCAGAGAGAGGCCGAGAGGTTGTTTTGATCCTAATCGACGATTGTTGATGTTGCTTTCGAGTACTTGAATACATACAAGATTTAGCTGCATTGAATTTCTACGTAGGTGCATACGCACAGGCCTAATTGGGAAATCAGCATAAAGGATGCCTGGTAGGTACCTCGGGAATCTGTGGGGAATAAAATCAAAATAAACACATCGCGAAGGGATGTAAGGCGTAATCCCTGTCTTAATTCCAGCTCGTTGCTTAGCAGCTTACCTAAGGCGCCTAGGTGCCCAGGTAGGTCAAATCAAGTTAGTACCTGTTTGACGGGAAAGTGCAGGTGTCCAGGTGAAGATCGGGACCATGGATCGGGCTAGACCATAATCGGCAGTATGATATTCCGATCCATACCTTTTTCGGTACCTATCAAGGTACCTATGTACTGGTCTCATTGATTCACTCAAATGCACGTGCATTAGAGACATTCTAAGTGGTCAATGCGTTTCATTTAAAGCAATGACGTAGAGTCAATCCAAGTCGCGTCTCCTATTCATCAGTCTCATTCTGGCATTTTTAAAAGTTCACTGATAACTCGCTGGTAAAAGTATGTTTGCCTTTCAATCTTTACTATGAGGCTCTCTGAACTATCCTGAATAGTTGAATCAAAATGCGATAGTGTTTTAGCTCCTATTCCATTGCGCATTATCTAGTTTAGATTTTGTCCCTCAGGCGCGCTGAATCTCAGACCAAAGTCGCGAGCATAACTCGAAATCACGTGACGTCTTCAAGCTTCCGTCTCTACCGGCACCGACGACAGTCTATCGCCTCCGTCACATTCTCTGAGAGGGTAATATATTCATAAGTATATTCGACATAATATGTGTTGCAATGCGACACCATGTTCGAATTTATTAGCGCTACCAGGTTCAGGATTCGGACTCGATCATGGATGGATCTCCAGGTGGCGCAAATGGGCTGGGCTGGAAGAGAGGTCCTGAATGACTTGTCATTATAACCAAGATACTTGTGCAATCCATACTAACCATGTACCCAAGCCATAAAGAGAATTCGAGATTTCAAAGTCGCAGAGTCGCAAAATCGCAAAATCGCAGTCACCAATTCTACACACCCCAGGTGTCCCATCTCGATCTTCTTTAGCTTCTTCAGACTTGGATGAGGGTTGGAATTAGTATCGGAATACGACATTTCACATTCAAGTTTTGGTTGGGTAGAACCCCTCCTTTAATGGCTTCTTAGCACGGCCTGCACGGCCTAGCCAACTTGTACCGGCTAACTGGGATGCCCACACAGGTTCTAGATTCGATGGCACATCCTTAATTTTTTAATACAACTTCGTCAAAGATACCACCTCGGAAGACAAAAATCTACGATACAATTTGTCCTATAACATGATACATGTAGTAATTCAAGATCGCAGTATTAGGAGGGCTAAGTGAGTATACTCTCGACGTCTTATATGGCCTGGATGGTGTGACATGCATGCGCATCATGCCGTTGCCCTCACTCCAATGTAGGTAGCAGCATGAGATGGCAGCCGCATATATTTCTCATTGGATAAAGTAGCCAAACCCCAGGTTCAGGAGTAAGCGAAAAGATCCAAGTGATACCTAAGTCACGATACCGATAAGTTTGGCGGAAGCGCACAACAGTAAAGTCACAAATTCATAATGACTATACTCGAACCTATACAGAAGCAGTTGGTAAATAATAGTTAGTGCTATTAAACAAGTACTATACTACATACTATGTAGACAAGCTCACCCTCCAATGATGCACTATTTCTCTTAATCAAGTCTACAATTTATAGAATCGGGGCGAAGAGGGAATTCTAATTATCGTGGCGACATTCGGAGGTTTGGTGAAATTATTACTTGCCTTTCCTGCTTGGCTAATAAGTTTGTGGCAGTCGGCCGCCATATGACGAACTCCGATGTCGATCTCGTCTGGTGTCCTTTTTATCCCCATTACTCTGCGCATGCGGCGGGATCCCCAGGGTCGGAGGGTCAGAGTCGCCCAGTTTCGAGAACAAGAAGAAAAAAAAAAGACCGCAAGATAAAATCTTCATTAGGTGATTAGGTGCGGTGTAGATCAGCGCCACGAAGGGATCTGAACAGACCGAGAGAAGCTTGATAGGTGAAGCGGACCATTGGGGTGCTCGTGGTTCGATCTACTAAGTAAGCGGTCAAGATAAAGAAGGTTGCAAAGGTTGCAAAGGTCCCTTGGCTAACTAGGGTCAGCTTTAGGAATAGGAATCGCAACTTATGATTTCTCTTGTTACGACTAGGCTAATGTACGTAGTAAGAGCCGGGGGATTTCCTACAGTTCCTACAGTCGCGCGCGCACACGAAGAACCCTTTTTCTGAAACTTGAGGATGGCCGCGACCCTGTAAGTTTCTCTTTGTTTGTTTTGAAGTGACTCGAATAGGCGAGCCAACAGCGCGGAGAGTCGTGGATCGCGGATCGTGGATGTTTACGATGTCAGTCAGCCAGCAAAGCTCAGCCAGTCAGATCTAGCGCCGTGGAGAAGCAAGTTGTCGGACGATCCGCCAGTGCGCCCAAGATGTAGCCCGCGCTTGGCTGCGCAATATGAACTAGACATTTCCAAACTGTACGTACAGAACTAGAACTAGAACTAGAACTAGAACGTACAGCATACTACAGCATACACCAGCATACAGCATACAACCAGCATACACATACAGGCCCGTATCGTATCAATCAGCTTGGATGAAAGGATCGGAGTTCGTCAGTGGCCTGTCAGAAGCTGCTCTCCTTTCCAGGGTCTGATTCGATCCAAGTGGATGAAACTCGAAAAGAAAAAGTCGCCAGCGCATACAACCATCGAAGGTCCAATTCCAATACTTTCCACGAGGTCCCTTGGATTTGAATAACAGCACCTTTCCCTTTTCTATATTGTCTAGTATCATTCCCACTCTCGTGCCTATCGCGAGGGTCGGCATTCGGTAGTGGATATTTCTGTACAACCTACGACCTACCACCAAAACAGTGTGTCACTCGCCCCGACTCAGGTACAATGGCATCAATAATAGCTCTCTCTCTCTCTCTCTTCTCTAGCTCTTGGTCCTTGGTCCGTCTCACGTCCTCATTGCAGGTTACTGCGTAATTCCTAGCACCGAGACGCCGTATCCATACCGAAGCGGTTAAACATAGAACAAGCATGGGACCGAATCCCATTGCTTTTTTTCTTCCCTTGGACCAAGATAGACCAAGATAGATACAGGCAACGGGCAACCTTCCTGGCAAAGCCAACGTTTGCCTTCAACCAGCGTCTTTTCTTTCTCGCTATTCTCTACTATGTATTCTCCTACATTAGTGCAGTATAAACAGTCCATCATCGATGCAGCTTTTCTCTCCCGAATCCACTCACACCACTACCTGAAGACCCTCACCCTCAACCCTCGCCCTCACGTATCCTTTTTGGATGCGCTAGGGTCTACTCCGAGTGGTCGTCATGTTCCATCTAACTGCGTACGTACCCTACGTACCCTACGTACCCTACGTACCCTACGTACCCTACGTACCCGTGCCCTACGTTATGTACCCTCCCAACTTTTGCTGGGCACTCGTGAGGGCCAAATCCCAAATCCCTGCCCTAGAACAAACTGGCGCATCGACGAAGCGACGCTATTGGCTGGGTGGAGTGTCAACTTTGCCCGCTTTACTCACCTCAACTCACACACAATTCGACGAGCTTCGTTTGCGACCACGAACCGCACGGGGCTGGTCGACCAGCTGGCACCTGACAAGTCCTCTTTGCGCACTTCTTGTCGAGCTGCGCTCTCTCGCGCAACCATCTATCATGTTGAAAAGGTAAACATGTAAGATGTAAGATCCGATACAAAATGCGCCAAAGTAGATATGCGAGATGGAGAGAGGTATGAGGTTTGCGCAAAGGCGCCAATGACTTCTCTTCCCCAACTTAAGCCTCAATTAGCCATGTACTCACCCCGGCGACACGTAAATAACGAAGGCGCATAGCTTTCGAAGTGGTATCCGGCGTCAATCGCAAACGGTCCCCATAGCGCAATTCAAGATAGGAAGCTTGTAGAAGCCTGTACAAGCCATCTGACGGGCTTTCCCCTGGAACAAGAAGGATCGCACAAAATGCGCCGCCAATGTGTGTGTACCTATGAATATGTGCCTGTGTGTGTGTGCGCCTGGATCGAGAATGGCCGGGTGATTCCGCAACCTAGTCACCTACTCAGACAAGCAGACAAGTCAGATGTGTCCATGGATCTGACCTGCCGGAAGCGCGCAATACGGCAGTGCATTTTCACGGGCACGGGATGGGATCTCGAGGTAGATAGCTCCTAGTTGGGTGTCGCAATGCGCAAATTCAGGGATAACAAACATGTTTGCAGTCGTCTGTATCCGATCTTTAAGATGATTGAGTATTTAGCTACCATATATGTACATGTATATACCTATATATGTAGGTGTGTAGATCTAGACTCAACTATAAGAGAAAGACTATTATACCTACCTCCTTAATGTATAAACCAATTACTCGAGAGAACATCCTCAGCAGATAAATAAAATAATCATCTTATGTAACAACATGGAGGCTTCATTCGAAGCAAGCCTAATGCAGCGCAAGCACAGCGCACCATCCAAAGGTACCAATGGATGTATGCAAGCATCACACAGCACAATATACGGAAGTACGTCCAAGTATCTTCAAAACAGACCGGGCGGCCATGCGAGTCGACAAGATACTATGTGACCTCCTATCACGCGTGTCGAGCCACCTACTTACATGTATTTGCTTATTATTACGACGCTAGGCCTGTATGTACAAGTGAATGGGTACATCCAACGTTTGCGACTCGATACATTATATTTCAGGTACCTAAACCGGCGATATTCAACGAGGGGGCGAAATATTTCAGTCAGGACGTACTAGTGCCCAGGTGTTTATTTTGAAGAAAAGATGAAAAGAAACAGACCTCTGTTGCTTCTGTATACATGTATTTACGAATAGACATACATATCTAAGGGGCAGCTTGTGTGATGCTGTTTTTCTTCTTCGTCGTCTAAGGACGCCAGTCTTCAGTCTTCAGCTAGTCGCATTCGTTGTCGATCTTGTAACTTTATAAGCGATGCGCGATGCATGGTAGCGAAACTGCAGGAATGCCAGAGACGAGAGACATCAGAAACATTGCGCTAGCTACCCACAGGTTAGCGCACATTAAAACAAAGTTTCTAACGATGTCGAATACCTTTCTCTGTATTCAGGAGTACGAATTAGAAGAATACAGATAGAAAATAACCAGGTTGCGCTTTTATTTTCTTGGTATGTTCGCGAGAGAAGGGCATGGGTTGGCGTCGGATAGGATGGGATGGGTACTTTGTCAACCGACTGTCGTTTTTAAGATACCTGGTAAAATAAAATAAAAAGTCCAATTTTCTCCAGGCTCTTCAGTGGTACGTTCTCGGTTCTATGCATCACTAAAGCAGCCTACTAGCAGCCGGTAGGCCGGGTACTTTACTGCATGTGGTAGGGGTGCTGGGTGCTGTACTCGCTGTAAGTGGTCACTAACGGCTTGTGTGCGCTGGCCCATGACCGCCATGGCCGCCATGACCCGGCTTTCCCCCAGGTCCTAAAGGTCAGAGGTCACTGGCCAGGCAGGTACCTAGACCCAGAACACAGAACCCAGAACCCAGAACCCAGAACCCAGACCTTTAGCGATCGAACGTAACTTACTTAGTGGTCGGTACGCAACTTGTGTGGGAAAGGCTTTTTTGGAGACTCACCACTGGCAAAACCTCAACTCTTCTCTTCCACCTCCTCTTTCACACAACCCCAATTTCTCGACCAGTTCCCATCCAACACACTTCCATCTCCTCTGGTATGTTTGTTACTTCATGCCCATCCTCATTGTAACTGCTATTCCAACTTGCTTCCACCAGGAGTACCCGAATTTCCCTCCTCTTGACACTGACACCTCGGCCTCGTAGGTCGATCGGGGGCTGTCTAAACCTCAAGATCGAGTTCGTACATCTCTAGGCGCACAACACCATCCATTCTTCCCCTGGTAAGTTTTTCTGGCATTGACACCTAACGCGATCAAGTATTCGCTTGATTTATGTCCCTACCTATCCGCCCTGCTCTCCCTAGTCGTCGCTCGTCTCCCAAGTCCTTGCCCGTCACCAAGCAGCCAGTTCCTAGCCAGTGTCGGCCCGCCGTGACCAGATGACCCAACTCCCACCACTCACCCCGTGCTTATGATTACTGCTTTCTGTTCGCAACATAGACTAACCAGTATGCGTCAGGTTTTCCTAGCTGAGAGGAGTCGTTTCAAGTATTCCAACTTCTCGCCTACTCTCTCGCGATCGGCCCTGACCGCTCTCTCCAAACTCCTTAGTCCAACGTATATCGAGCTACGAACACTCCTAGGTATACATAGTTTCAAGAGACGGATATTCGTACAAGGATCAATCATTGGCAATAGCGTCGTCGAGACTGCTGCCGACAAACCCGCTCCTCCTCCTCCTCCTTGCAGCGATCAACCCGCAACCGCATGGGAGTGAGCGCTTTTCCGTCCTTTTGAGCATCAGCCGTACTTAACTGACGGGCTCGTCCTTTACACGGAGGCGATCCGTGAAGTAGGCGGAATGGCGTCTGGTTCGCCGATTGAGACGTTCCAGCCCGCTTCTGCCGGTCTCAGCAGCGGAAGCGTTTCTCCTCGACAACCCATCACCCCAAAACATGTTCAATTTGAGCTTCTTTTCCCCGAATCCCCTCAATACCGCGCTCGACTTCCATTGCGAGTTCAGATTTACCCCCATGATGACACCGAATCAATAATTTCTACTGTGAAGAATTTTTACGGTCTCTACCATGGAGGTAAGGGTGTTAGTTTTGAAGACGACAGAGGCAACACTCTCATTGCCAGGTACGAGAACTTCAGCAACAACATGGTCGTCTACGTGAGAGTGATTGAGGAGTCTCCTCCACCAGCGACGGCGTTTGTACCGAATGGTTTCCAGCCGGCGCCGATCGAGTATAGCGCCCAACAATTGGGACCCCAGATCTCGAGGCCTGCGTCGAGAACCTCTCGAAAGCGCAGCCCATCTCCTAATGGGGGTCGCGGTCGACGTAGCGAGTCTGCGAGCACGAACCCAACAACGGGGAAGAAAGGCCGCTCTCGTTCTACCAAGAATCGCGGAGCAAACTACGATAACCGCAGCGACAGCATGAATGGATACAGTAGTGGAGACAATGCTCCCGCCTCCGTGTCTAGCAAGGCAAAGGAGCAGATCGGCAACACTGATATCAGTGTTGAAAATATTGTGGAAGGCGGTCGCCGAAAGCGCGCCAAGTTTGAAAGCTCTGTAAGTCTCCTCGAGGATTCTAGGATGCGTAAGACAGCCTAGACCTAACCAACCATGATCGCAGGAATTGCCGCTCTTTGCGCCACCCCAGATGCCCGCTGCTACCTCTAACCCTTCGGTTTCCCCCGTCCGTCGCGTTGAGCATCAGCGACCATCTTTCCCGTTCGCGCATCCCGGACAGAATGTGTTCACAAATGCTCGTGCTCTCCAGTCTCCCCAGAGCTATACCAATGGATATGGTCAAGCAGGCATGTTTGCGACACCAATAAGCGACACTCGACGCCATCGCGGCAGCATCGGCTACCCAGGAAACGGTGCCGGTATCTTGCCGACTCCTGATCCGACCATAGGTAGCTGCGTGTCTGAAGAAGACAAAGATGTCGCTATCCAGCTCATGAGACTGGGCGAAATGTCCAACATTTCCCACGGCAGGACCTCTGCCTCAACATTGGATGATACCTTTAGTGGCAAAGCCGATGCCGCTTCATCAACGGGCGCTACGAGCGACGCGGACAGTGACAGCGAAAGCGATCTGCCGCCCGCGCGTCGCCAGAAGCTTGACCTTTCGGGTGCCAATCGCAATATCTATCAGACTACTCACAGCCACTTCATACCGTCGCGCGACAGCGCCGATGCTAGCGGCGACGACGCTGACTACGAGGACGGCGCCGAGGATGGCCCTCTTGGGGGAGAAAAGCCAACCGAGCCCGAGCCCAAGCCCAAGACCCAGCAAGCCGGAAAGCCGCAAGCGCCAGTCGCAAAGACCAACAAACCTAAGACAGTGAAAGCTCCCAAAGCTACCAAGGCAAAGAAAACGAATGGGGCTGTCGCTGCCGGTCCTATGTCGCCTGCGTCGCTACCAAACCAATCGCGCAAGCCTTCTATTGCTTCGACGACCGCAGCTCCGGGCCAACCTGGCGAGGACGGCCAGCCTGATCTGTCGACCAAGCCGCGTTGCCAGCGATGCCGCAAGAGCAAAAAGGGTTGCGATCGTCAAAGACCGTGTGGCCGCTGCCGCGACGCCGGCCTTAGCGCTGACCAATGTATCAGCGAGGACGAAGGCAACGGTAGGAAGGGTCGCTATGGCCGCCATATGGGTGTCCCGATCAAGACGGCAGATGTGCCAGGTCCCCCTACCCTTCTTCCCGCTGCTCCTATTTCGGCTCCCTCAGTAGCCGGTGACAAGAACAAGAAACGAAAGCGATAGGTCGGTCATCTAGTTTACAAATGATGCACCTATCGATGCGTTCAACCGCGATGAAATCTATCATACAAGGCGACTCAAACTTTGCCTTGTCTGATTATTTTCAATTGGAGTCCAAAGACTACATCTATCAAAACTAGCCGCACGAAATGGCATTGCTGGTCAAATCATACCAGCCTCTTACAATACACCAAACTACACTATACTCAACTACACTAAACTACACATACACTACTCTATACTCCCGCCTAACCTCATCTGAACGTGGCGTATGCGTTTCTGCCTGCTAGTGCATAACTATGCGAAATGGAAGGGGGTTCGGATGGTGGGATACTGTCTTGTTTCCCCTTGGAAGGAGGAGAGGCGTAAAGGAAACGGTTATTTCTAATATGAGCCTTGTGCCGTCACACTCCTTTTCACCGAAAGTGGTACGCCTGGAACGATTATCTTGCGAGGGGGTTTATCTGCGAATTGGCGTTGGATCATACTTGCTTGTCACTTCATCATATGCAACGTCGCCCCCCTATGCCAGAAAAAGATACTTGGCCGAGTAAGAAAAATCGAGCTTTGGAAAAGTCCAAGTATGTTGCAGAGGAGAGCAGAGGATGGTAGATGAGAAGGCAGCAAGGAGGAACAAAAATTTCGGTGTGTCGCAAGGGTTGAGCTGCTTGAAAGCGAGGGATATACATGGCTCAGATGCCCGAGCGGTCAGTTGGTAGCAGGGCGTATCAAAGGCTAGGCTAGGGATGCGTACTGGGGGCGGGAAATTGCTGAAAGGGTTTATCTTGCTTCTCCTATATTTTTGTGTGGTTGATATTTGTCGTTGCAGCTTTTTTGCATTGTGCGTTTTACTCCTTTTCCTTGACTCTTCTCTATCGCTAGTTGGCGAGAATGAATACTAGGTATCACGAAAACACTAGTTGCAAATATAAACGATTCTCATAACTGCGGTGTGCCTCTACGATATGTTCAAGTGAGTACCTCTACATGGACATATAGATGGATATAATGACAAGTTACGGGGAGAAAGTAGACGAAAGAAGTATTGCGCTTTCAACGTAGGGCTTACTGTAGTAGGCATGGATGGTTGTCGAGTCTCCAAATAATCGTCAGGTACCATAACATTTTTTTCTTCTTCATCAGAGCCGTGTCTTACCTATTCGTGGTTCAGTTCACCTCGTGGTCCCTCGTGGCCCCTCGTGGTCGAAGGAGAAGCCGGACAACAAGGGAGGATTTTTAAATAAAACTGGCAATCTAAAGCGGCGTCGCTTTAGACTAAAAAAAATAAGAAGCTAAAAAATTCCCCAGTTCCCCCCAATTCGAGGTCCCTCATTGGACGGCGCATCCGGCAGTTGCCGCCCACTCAAGAAAATTCCCGGGCAGCCGGGGACGTGTGACGTTGAGTTAAACTAGATCGGTGATGCGCTAAGCTTATTTCGAACTAGCATGCTACCTCCCCCTGGCGTGTGGGCTTACCGCCTTGGCGCCAGATCAAGAGAAAGGAGGCTCGGACCAACAGTCGACACGTGCGGCACCCTTTCCCTCACACCATCCAGACCATCCTCACCGTCGCCCACTTTTTAACCAGAACCCTTCTTTTTCTCCACACATCTTCTCATTTCCTCGTGTCTTCCGCCTCCCGCCTCCCGTCTCCAGTTTCCAGTCTGCAGTCTACAGTCCCAATGGATGGCGAACGTCCCAACACCGACGTCTATTTTAGGGAGGGGCGCAGTGGGGGGGAGAGGTAGAGGAAGAGAGAGAGAGAGAGGAAGAGGAAGAGGGTCCTCAAAATTGATGCCCAGCAGCGAGGCATGAGAGAGGACCCAGCTTACCGTATACCATATCGAGATAGCAAGGTGGAGAGAGACAAATAAAGAGAAGAGATCGAAAGAACTCCAGATGCTAGTCATCTTCACCGTTTTTACCTTACCCTATTCTTCCTCCAGTCGGCGCGGTTTCGGTAATGAGCTGCTTAGCCTAGACACATCTCGTGATATTGTGCAATGCGCTTTCGCCCTTTTTTTCTTTTGGAGTCACAATTTTGGGGAGAAGAGATCCCGAGGTCTCCGTATTTTTGCCTGCCAGCCAGCGAGCGCGCAAGCTTCCGGTTCGCTGCCGCTTACCGGGCTTATACGCCGTGGAAGATCCGCGAAGAACAAGTTCTTTTTTTATTACTATAAAGAACGAGAGAACGTGGGATGGCGGGGATGAGGGGAGCGAAGGACGAGCTTGCGCGACCGACAGCGAAGGTTGTGGCCAGACCCTTTGACGTTCCTGTGCGCTTAACTCCACACGGAAATTCCATGACAGGCTCGCGCAGCCGTTAACGGACCTGGTGGCCCGGGCCCCTTGGCCTGCCTGGGACACCGTGGCAGCGTCGTGAGGTTTTTGGTAGGTAATGAGTTCCGTTGCAGCGATGAGAACCTCGATAGCCTTGATGGATATATGAGAGGGCCGGCTCGTGGTAGCTAAACATGGCGATGGGCGTAGTGGTATCTATCTCAGTTTCGCAACAGCCAGTACTCCTCAGGTTCTCTTAGACAATCCTAATTTGCCAGCTTTTTTTTACCATCCTTGCCTATCATGATCTTAGTTCCCGACGACGAGAAGCTTCATCATGCAGTGACCGTCACTCCTCTCACTCATAGTGATGGTCCACTCCCTCTCGTCGATGAGGCTGTTGCGCCGGGGTCAGGATGCGGCGGCGGCGGCGATGATGATTGGGAGTATCCAGACGGCGGCTCCGTCGCATGGCGCCAGGTCGTGGCCGGCCATTTCATCAACGCGATGGCTTGCGGCTACGGCGCAGCGTTCGGTATATATCAGCTCTACTATACCGAATCGCTCAAGCTCCCCGCGGCGCAGATATCATGGATCGGGTCGGTTCAGATCTTCCTGAACAACATCATGTGCACGGCGGCCGGTCGCCTCGCCGACGCGGGATACGCGCGGGAGACCGTGCTGGGCGGCTCCTTCGTCGCCTTGGTGGGGACCTTCATGACCAGCCTCGCGACCGAGTACTGGCAGATCTTCCTCGCGCAGGGGGTCTGCACGGGTATCGGCCTCGGCCTGATGTACATGCCGACCATAACGATCGTCGCGTCGTACTTCAAAGAGAAGCGCGGCCTGGCTCTGGCGATAACCACGGCCGGGACGGGGACGGGGAGCATCATCTTCCCCGCCGTCGTCCAGTACCTGATACCTCGTATCGGCTTTCCTTGGGCCGTCCGCTGCGCGGGCTTCGTCGCGTTGGTCATAATCATCCTCGCGAATCTGCTGGTGAAGCCGCGCCTCGTTCCCAAGAAGGCCGGTTCCCTGGTAGACTGGACCGCTTTCAGGGAGCCCCCCTACGTGATCTTCGTCATGGGAGCCTTTCTGCTCTATTGGGCTCTATATTTCGGTTACTTCTACGTGAGTTTTCACCCCTCCAACCTACCTCGGAAGGAAGGAGTCATTTAATAGTGTCTCGATCTTACTTTTCTCCTCCTAACAACCGCGCAAATAGATCAACACGTACGCCATCTCAGTCGCCTCATTCACACCGACTTCCGCCGTCTCCCTCCTGCTCATCACGAACGCGGTAGGAATACCGACGCGGCCCATCGTCGGCTACATCGCCGACGCCTACCTCGGCCCCTTCAACACCTTCATCCTGACCATCGCCTCCCTGGCCGTCACCTTCTTCGCCTGGATCGCCATCGACACGGCGCCCACCATGTACGCCTTCGCGATCCTGTTCGGCGTCGCCAACTCGGCGGCCCAGAGCGCCTTCGCCGCCGCCCTCGCCGGCCTGTCCGGGGACCCGGCCAAGATGGGGACGCGGTTCGGCATGTGCTGCACCGTCCTCGGCTTCGCCACGGTCGCCGGCCCGCCGACGGCGGGCGCCATCATCGACTACTGCGGCGGCAGGTACCTCTGGGCTCAGGTCTGGGCCGGCCTCGTTACCGTCGCCGGGGCCGCCACGGTCGCGGTGGCGAGGTATTGGATAGCCGGCGCAAAGGTCAAGGTCAAGGTCTAGGTCTAGGCTGACTTACGCTTATACGAGTTACTGGTATGCGGTTTGTAAGCTGTTGGTGATGAGATACGAAACTCGTCCTCAGGTGGAGATTTCAATTAATATCTGACATCGGGGGTAAATCTAATATGTTACGGTATAAAATGTGTGTGTTGGTATCCGGGTTCGGTGCCACCGGCAATGAGAAAAGGAAAAAGGGGTGGTGGGGGGGTTCAGAAAAGGGGGTCAAAGAGCGGGGAGGGGGGATGAGTTACGAACTCTTGCTACCTACATTATCTAATATTCGTACTGTCATTATCTATTTACCTAGTCTAATTATTAGTATTAGATTCTAATGTTTAAGAAAGTTATCGTCGAGACGCATATGTAATTGCTTTCGTAATTTACTTTGGAGATCTTACACTTAGACTAATATTAATTCGACCCAACAGAATATAGTCGCTTGCATTCTCTCGGTTTGAAGAGGCGATAACTCGTTTGCGACCATGCCGAAGATTGGACTGAAAAGTCGATAACAGAATACACATGATTGATGGAAAATATCCCAATCTATCAATTTATAAACATTGTATAAACAACGGCATTTGCCACCCCTCCCCTACTTTGTCCTGCATCAGGTCATGCCGGTTCTCAACCTGTTCGAGATAGGGCCGAGTACATGTGTACATGTGCCTCTGTACGTACTAACATTGGGTACCTCATAATAAATATGAGATATATATTCTATAGCTTCGCTAAAAACGAATGCGACTGTCTATCGGCGGCGGCGGCAATCTAAGGGGTATCGAGACTCGCCGCGAGACGAATGAACAAACGTTCTAGGTTCAATCTCTTATATACATGTAGTCCTTCCTTGTATCGTTACGGGATGTTAGAAATTTGATCTAGATTAATAGGATTTTTTTTATGCGACCGCAATCCTCCTGCACGCTGGGCGAGCACCGCATATCGCAAGCGTACAGGAAGCGAGAGTAGCACTACATGACGCGCGACCTGTTCCTCATCTCATTCGACGGCAATTGAGCCGCTAATGCGCAGGTGTCGGAACAAAAGCTGACGTCTCCCATTTTACGAGGCGGGGCTCTTGAGAGGGTAGGTAAAGTCACGATTATGCTGTGCTGAGAAGTGGGCGATGACGAGCTCTCTTCGTATCTTCGTATCTTCGTAGGCTGTCTTCGTAGTTTTCACAGTAAGACACCACGTGCTAATCAACGCCAAGCCGATAATCAGATATCGGATAATGAGAAAGGCAGTTAGTTATTAGAGAATATTTACCCAGCTATCACCAAGGTCGTCACAAGACGACGGCTATATGATATTAACTTATATTCGTTTATATTTGTGTATACTCGTTCATTAGGTGTTAGTATAGAATGTATATAATCAATTTATCATGGAACTCTATTCGATCGTGATAAATTAAGCATGCTGATTGGATTCCGTGTCCATGGCGAGGAGTTGTCAAAGGCTGAAGATTCCTGAGATTCTAAGGATTGTGGCTTTCGTGGCGTATGTAGCTTAACCTTGAACCCTGCACATCATTATGCAGCTTGCCCAGGTGGGTAAGGTGTCAGGCTAGATGGGGTAATCTCCACGCTGTTGGCTTGTTCCATCTGCCTATCCGGGGAAAATGTGGATCGTAAGCCACCGAAACTGGCGGGGGTTCAAATCTGGTCTTATCTTTTTTGCTTTACCGAGTTCCACCCGGAGTTTTTCACTTCGCGGCTCCGTCAATCATATCCATCATCTTCAACTTCCCACATATCAACCACTTTATAATACATATGAAGGGTCCTCATTTCGGACTAACGAGAATGGACAAAATTATATGTAAGGGGTGTCAAAGCAACGCCCGGCCAGCCCACTGGCCAACTTGTCAAAACCTACCGCCACCTACTGCCGCCTACTGCCACATACTGCCACCTTATCCTGCTGGCAGTATAACGGGGCTCCATCCGTGCCACCAACAAGCATCGTAGTAATACCCATCGTCCGCCATGGTTGGCAGCATGGTTAGCAGCATGGTTGCCAGGTGACACCAAACACACCCGCCAAGGCTCGAGCAAACCCGAGCGTTTCGATTCGTCGACCTATTTGCAAGGGGTCGTAGTCGTAGTTCATCGTTCAGCGGTGCCACAGCTTCCACTGCCAGCCAAGATGGATGCAACGGAAGACGTGTCGGTAATTTATATATGTCCGTCCTCAGCCGCTGCTAGGCTTCCGATAGTCTATAGATCGTTCAAACCAAGCGGTGGCTCTCGAATACTAAACTGTTCTTCTTTGCCTAGTCGAAACTTGGTTATAGCACGAGAATCCTCTGCCGAAAACTGCGGAGAAAGATCTAGGAGAAAAAAAACCAGGGCCAAGCCGTTTAGGACCAACCATATCGCGGGGTAGTGCCAGTCAGCGACTAGATATTATGGTACCCTAAGACGTCGCCTTTTGCCAAGCTGCCAAGTAGAGTTGAATATCCGTCTAGGCAGAGCCAGGGTGTTTAGTCCTGGTTCAATCAAATATCATCGCTGATTTGCCGGAAACGCAACCGACTAGGGTCTGGCCCTCTTTCGTCTCCTCCAAACCACTGGGAACCTGGCCTAGAATGGGAATGGATGACCGGCCTTAACCCCGGTGCGTCCCCAATTACAAACCCCAACCTTGCATATCATCCTTCTATAAACAGGTCAAGACGTCCTTAGGGTGGCTTCTTCGTTACGTTCTCGGCGTCTCTTCTCCTTCCACGACCTCGCCATCTCCTCGTACAAATTCGCCATGGCCGCGATACGAAGCCTGCACGAGAAAAGCGACTCTGAGCAGCCCGACGCGGTCGTGCTCGAGACTAAGAGCCAGGGCTCCTCCGAAGCGCCTAGCTGGACTGTAGAAGAGGAGACTGCGGTTCGAAGGAAGTTGGACTGGCAGTTGGTGCCTACCGTGACCGTCTTATACCTTCTTTGCTTTCTTGATCGGTATGACTACCCCTGAGCCTTTCTTTCTATGCTCTGCTCGATGCTTATTAGTATTCTAGGATAAACATCGGAAATGCTCGTATTCAGGGAATGGAACAGGAGCTGGACCTCTATGGATATCGATTCAATATCGCAACGAGCATCTTCTACATCGTCTACTTGACGGTTGAGGTGCCATCTAACATCCTACTCAAGCATGTCGGCCCGCGATTCTACCTCCCCGGGCTCGTCGTTGGCTTTGGTGCCGTCTCTGTAGCCACGGCATTCGTAAAGACCTTCGACCAGCTTTGCGCCGTCCGTGCTCTATTGGGTATCTTCGAAGGTGGGACTATGCCGGGCTTGGCCTTCTTCCTCAGCTCGTTTTACAAGAGAGAGGAGCTTTACTTCCGAGTCGGTATATACGTCTCGGCCGCATCGACTGCAGGCGCCTTTGGTGGATTATTGGCTGCAGGTCTCTCGCAAATCCCTGAGTGGGGAATCGCAGGTTCGAAGTTGCATACGTGGCGCAACATCTTCTTCTTCGAGGGACTCATCACTATACTTGTTGCGATGCTCGCACCCATAATCCTACCGCAGAGTCCCGAGACGTCAAAGGTCCTTACCGATCGCGAAAAGTGGATTGCCGCCGAACGACTCCGCCTCGAGCACAAGTCCCTCCCCAACGAGAAGGTCCAAATGCGCCACGTCAAGCTCGCGCTTACAAACATCAACAACTACATCTGCGCGGCCGGCTTCTTCGCCATCAACATCACGGTCCAGGGCCTCTCCGTCTTCATGCCGACGATCCTGAAGGAGCTGGGCTACGAATCGCTGAGGGCGCAGTACTATACCGTCCCCGTATACGCCGCCGCCTCGATCATCGCCATCGGCGTCGGCTTGCTTAGCGACAAGACGAGGATGCGAGGACTTTACCTTGCCTTGTTTACGTTCCTCGGCATGACCGGTTTCGCCATGCTCCGGTGGGGCTCGGGCAGCCAGGTCAAGTACGCGGCCGTCTACCTCTGCGCCGTGGGAGCCTTCCCCGGCGGGCCGGGCTTCCTGTCGTGGGGCCTGAACAACTCGGCGGGCCCCGCGGTGCGGGCCGTGACCGGAGGATGGATCGTGACGCTGGGGACGATGGGAGGCATCCTCGCCGTGTGGGCGTACCTGCCCAACGACGGGCCCTCGTTCCCCATCGGCCACACCATCAACTTCGCGGCGCAGGTCTTCGTCCTGTTCCTCTCCGCGTTCGGCATCTACTACTGCGTGCGGGAGAACCGCATACGGGCCCGCGGCGGCCGCGACGACCGCCTGGTCGGGCTGACGGAGGAGGAGAAGGTGGATCTCGGGTACAGACACCCCGACTTCCGGTATATCTCGTGATTGGGCCCCTTTTTTTGGGCAGAGCGTTTTTTTTTATAGAAATATGGTGGGCTAGGCTATCGTGTACGAGCTATTAGTGTGTATACATCGTTTGCAGCGAGCACCAAGCGCTAGATTTAGAAGGCTATTTATATCATGAGCCAACCTTAGCGCGATCTTGAGTCGTTTTTTTGTTGGGTTTAGAAACCATTTTGTATGGAATAGACGACTTGATATAGATCGGCACCGTATCGCCGTGGTCTGATAAGACGCGTACATCATGTAGTTTCCGTCCCACTTTGCATCCTCTTCTATATGCTGCTGCCCTGCTACACTGTTCCCGTGGAATCTCAAGCCATTTAATAGACATGGCAAGGTGAGGCGCAGCTAAGTGGCCCCTTTCAGCAAATGCATAAGTACAGCTAGGATCAGCATCATGCGGCTGCCGAGCTAGGACCTGGCTCGGGACGTCCAGAGGGCGGCCGCGTCGTCTGCATGTGTGTGTCGTCTGCATATGTGTGTGCTTCTGACAAGACGGCTAAGCGCCTCGTTACCGCCTAGCCGGTAGGCCGACTTCTAGGCCGCAGGAACTCGGATCCGTAGGTTGTGATGCTCGGGATGCGGCTGTGTTTAGAGCTTCCCTACGTATGGATTAAGTAATGCCCCGGGTTGTACTCTCGTGGGCGTGCTACGGCTCCTACTTGAAAGCTATGTACTTGCCTACCTACTAAAGGTACTTAGTTAGCATCCTGGTGTTAGCAATGAACGTATACGTGGCATTGTGCGATTCGATGCAGGTTGAAGGCGGTAGCAGGATTAAGGAATCTGTCAGTATCTACGGTGGTGATATAGGTGGGCAATATGGATGTCGTATGCCTCCATCTCGCACGATATTAATAATCGTTATAGTAGACCATAGATGAAGTATAATGATGTCGCGATATGAACATTTAGGTATAGGAACAATGACGTAGTTGCGTGATGAGTTCTCGACCTAACTACTGAGGATGCGTGTATACGTACGTATAGGAAGAGCCGTTCGTGCTGTTGCAATACCCTTTACGTCGCTTCCTATTTGGACTAATAGGTCTAACTATATCTAAAGGGCCAGGGGCCAAAGGCTAGATTCCTGGTAGATGACATGTTTCGCCGCTATCGTGAACGAAGCTAGATGGTTATCTTGGGGGGCCTACTACGGGATGAAATCACCTCTTAGCATTCATAGCAATGATGCTGAATCTTACAGTTCCCCCTTTTTGCATTCCTCGAATGAACAAAGAAAATTATTAAACTACTAATGCTATTAGGTAAGTGTACGTTATGTGAAAACGAAATTGGCCGTCGCCGCTCAGATACAGTATTCAGTCCCAATGAAGGACTTATGAATCACCAACCACTAAAAGGCGACATAGAGTTGCCATCACTGTAATATTTCTCGGGCGTTAACTTGTTGCCGGTGCTAGTCTAGGAAGACTTCGAGATAATTTTTACAGATAATCTTTACGTATATGAGGTTGAGATTGTCTCGCTTGACGTATCGGACGCAGCCGCCCCAATCTCGAGTCGCATCTCTCGACCACCTCTGGATGAATTTAGCCAGATTATAGTGCCATTCAACGGTAACCCACTACCGCCTCAAGGGGTTCTAGAAGAGGCACGGGGTGATAAAGAAGGGGACAAGAGGGGGAAGGGTGTGTGTCACACTCTAACGGGCTGATTATCCGGAAAGAGGGATTGCAAGTCTAAAGTCCCTATGGTTACGTTAAATCATACGACATACTAGAGGACCTCGCTTCCATGAGATGGTATTGAAAATGGAGGCGAAAGATAAAGTAATAAAGTCTCATCGACCATTATCGGTGGCGAGTGGAGTAGAGTAGAGTAGAGGAAGCAAGGTAATAGTTATGATCCAGACACACGATAATGAAACAGTAACATGTCGTAAGGGGAGTGAGCGATGAAGGAATAAGGAACATGTCAATAGCTGGAATCAAACTGTCTATTCGGTCTCCAAGTCAGAAGGCAAAGGCAAATCTCTGCTGCCAGCATTCTAAGATGCGTCCTCGCCCGCGCGAAGCACCTCCTCGATATAGTGCAACGTCCGCGACACCACGCGCGCGACGCCCCCGCCGTCCCGCCATACGTCGTCGTGCTTCCCGCTTAGGTCCCTGATTAGCAGGACCCGGTCCTCGCCGCCCGGCCCCGCGTCCTCGAGGAGGCGCCGCGCCATCCCGTCCGTCTCGGGCATGTCGACGAGCTCGTCGTCGGGCGAGTGCGCCAGCACCCACAGCTCGCTATCGCCGCCGTCGGACGGTGCGCCCCTGCCGATGCACTTCATCGGCGCCGCCGCGTCCCAGCCCGCGGGGTCCCCGAACGCGGCCGTGAGGAACTCGGCGTACGCGCCGCCCTTGCGGTCGTTGAGCCCGTGGAAGTCGTAGATACCCTCGAGGCCGCAGAGGGCGGTCGGGGGCGCGATGACGTCGCCGGTAGCAGGGAGGCCGTCCGGATGATCCCCTCCTCGTCTACTTGTACTACTACCGCCGTCGCCGTCCTGGTCCTGGTCGTCGGCAGTAGTAGTAGTCATGGCGATCTGGTACGCGAGCGTGGCGCCGGCCGAGTGGCCCACCAGCACGTACCTTCCGCCGAAGCCGAACCTGTCCTGCAGGTAGCGGATCGCGGCGCGGACGTCGTCGAGGTGGTCCGGGTGCCTGGCGCCGCGGTACCGCGCCGGCGGCGTGGCGGCCGGGTCCTGCGGGAAGTCCGGGTGCGGGCTCAGGCGGTAGTCGACCGAGGCGAAGGCCGCGACGTGCCGGCTGGCGAACGCGTCCTTCCGGATCCGCTCTACGGACGGCTCGAAGGTCGTGTGCGTCACGCGCGGGTCGCGCCAGGCGCCGCCGTGGATGTAGCTGGCGCCGTTGCAACGCAACACGTTAGCCGCGTCACCAGGCTAGGCTCATAGGAGCCCTCGAGTGAGTGATGTAGCTGTAAGCATGTAAGAAGTGGGGGATTTACATGATCCAATACTGATGCCATTCGGCCATGTCGGAGTTGATGTCTAGATCCCATACCCCTACCCGTTGGAGCTCATGCGTGCCATATTGGTAGACCGTGTATGGAAGTGGTTCAGCCATGATTTACGCTAACTTGCTAGCTGTGTCACTTCGATCGATCTAATGGAAAAATTAGGACCGATGCGTTCGTCATCAGCCCTTACTACTTGCGATGCATAAAATGGAGTACTGTAATTCGGGCTAGCGCGTGAGGGGGGACGGAGGGGGGACGGAGGGGGGACGCGAATACTTTTTACTCCTATATTCATGCACCACTTAGCACATATTGGAGTCGGATTGCATAGAAGGCATAGATGCGGAATTGGCCTCCCAATCACGTCGAGAGAAAGGGGTCGCCTTTTGGAGGTAACTCTACCGATCGAGCGACTTTCTTACGCAAGTGTCTGAAATGCGACGACTATGAAAATCAAGACGGTTCTTGTTCCAACTCCAAGGTGTCCTGTCGTGTCTTGAGTCTCGAGTTAGGGACGTCAATGGTTTGATACGTATTTGAAAAAGCTTTCGGGAAACACCAGGCATGAATAGTTCGGCGACCTACTTGCTTATTGCGACTGTTTTTCAATGCTGCACGCCATCCGCAACGTGAATTGCTGCTTGCACATGGCACTTTAATAGGAAAGAGATCTCGGGTTCCTTCGATTCGCAACACAAGCCGATTGCCGGCATGTGACTGTGGCATTCGAAACAGGTACGTATTCCGCGTTTTTCATTCGCCAATTGCTCGAGATAGAATGACCGGTGAAACGTGGGATGGGAGTCTGAAAGCACCTTGCAGCTTTATGCCCGTTCATGCTGATGTTATGCAACTCGATCGCATTCTGCATCTCGAAGGTGTCGGCGACCCAATGAGAGGGCAAGGCCTTGCTTGACCTGGTATGGATGCGAATGGATGACTCGTCGCATCGGGCATACTTGCCACTTACATCGACAGACTGACGAGGCCAACCGGCGAATTATATAATGGTGACAGCTCGTCAAGGGTAGCAGCTGTCTTGTTACAGGTGGTGACATTGAATGGCGATTCGGAAAATGCAACCGATATCTAGTATGTACATTGGTCCGCCATGCCTTTTGCAGGTCATCGTCGCCTTGTGATCTGAGCTGCGATGACGACGATGGCCCGACATAGCTCGTCAGTGGAATTCGATATAAACAATTGTTCCCGGGATATCGACCACTACCAGTCTCGGCTGGAACTGGCGATTTAGGGAAGGTATATTAGGCTCATAGCCCGACTCGAACATGTCTAGAGAGCTTCTTTAGAACGTACGTCCGCATCCTGCCAGTGTAACGTGACTAAAGAGCGATGCTGGCAAAAGCCAAGCACCTAATGACTCTAGGCCACAGGTTGGCAGGTTGGCAGTTGGCAGGGAGGATAAAATCGTTTCCAGACAAGTTCCTTTAAAGTTGACTGGAATCCGAACATACGGCACAGTCTAGCTGCTACCGGCAAGGTTCGGTCCTGGCCCCGGGTCCGACTGGCCTTGTTAATCCGATGCGTGACGAACCATGTAATTTGATGGTTTCCTGGTAGGCTATGCCCAGGTTGTCTAGGCCCTGATCCTCTTCTATTGGCACCTCACGAGCCCCTTACCTTATTCGGTCACTAGTGACCCTGGACGGGGACGAAGGATTCGCTCGTCGCAACGCGGACACCACAAGTCGAGCAAGGCTGAGAATAGTGAGACATGAATAAACCCGCTAGAGATCCGCGATTGGCCTAGGAACTGCAATGGAAGCTTCCTGGAAACTCTTCCTCAGACACTAACCCCCTTTCCGCCACGCCGGTCTGTCATGCCTCTTGGGGGTTCACATCAACATGTTGTAGGAGTCGGTTATTAGGCAGGGCTTCTTTGACAGCCATCATTCCCCTACCTATCTGCCTAGGTATGTATATATTTTAATCGCGAAGCTGTTGGGATCGTTGGAAAGGATGAAACATGCGGGGTGTGTGATTGAAGGTGACGCGATAATTCTGAGAGGGCTGACACGTAGGGTTAAATTAGGTGGTAGCCGTTGTCAATCATCGGCGTCTGTGCATCTGTGCGTCTTCCGCTTTGGTTCACTCATTTTAACCCACTCGCTAGATTGAAATTCGACGATTCTCTATCGAGGGTCTTGCAGCAAGACCATAGCTTTTCGTAGGTTGACGAACTCTGCTGACTTGCTTAACCGAGGTGAAGATGGGACCTTACATAGTACAGTAGGTCCATTCCCATTTCATCTCGGACCGGCAGGCTACCGATTGCAAAATTGGTATCAGGGGTGAGCAAACCCACAACGTAGCGTTTTGCTGTGGCCCGGGTAGTCCTGGTTATTCCATAAAGCCATAGAGCGAGGAGATGGAATGGTAGGTACCTAGCTTTGCTAGTGCTGTAATGGTCCAATCAAGCTTAGCAAAGGTGCCCTAACTAACAAGATTTAAGTACCATAATGACTCGAGTAGGAGGAGCAAAAATCGTGAGATGTTCGTTTCATATGTAGGGTGGGTTGTTCTAGGCTGTCTAGCTCTAGATTCCTCCGCGGAATAAATCGTATGTGAATCTTCTAGAGAGACCTTTCGACTTCTATTTCCGAATCGCTCTAGTTGTATGTGTATCGTTATGAATTCGTTCGCTAGTTTTAGTTCGGAGAAATAGTTCGGAGAAATGGTGGGAGTTGCTAACTCTCTATGCCTGTTACGTTACCTAATAGCTCTGACGAAATTGCACATTAGAAGATATATGCAAGAAACGGATAGTATCTCAAATGAATATTCTAGACTGGGGGGTAATTTACTCCAACGACGTTCCGCATCCTCAACCTTGCCTAACGCAACCTATTCCTGCAAACATGGATTTAGACAGATTCTAGATCTATTCTAAGTACCTGCAAATTGCGAAATTCGCATAGCACATAAAAATACCACGGGTAATAACACCGAAGCGTACGGATAAACCCTAAGTCTTCAGCGGGTGGATGTTAAAGTAGGGTCCGTAGCGTTCAACTGCTCGAATGCCCCAGCACTTTTACCCTGCTCATATCAGGACCTCCTTGCTAGTCCCCATTATCCCAGGGCTCTGCATAGCATGACTAGGGTTTGAAGCTTGCAGTCTCAAGGGTTGCTTCTCAGCTGCAGCTTCCGGGTTCTCGTACCGTTACACTAGCTTCGGTTAGCATCCGGGGCAGCACCAGAACGTCTGACGATCTGGAAGGGGACCAGGGGCCCAAGAAAGCACCCCCATAGCCTCCCCCTTCTTCAGAGTCGTAATCGCGGTCCGCACTGGGCGATGAATGCCGTTGCCATAATGTTCTCTGGTAGAGAGAATGGGGACCAGGGGATACCCCGAGATGCAGGCATTATCTCGACTTGATATCTTCTCCATAAGATCCATCAGGTCCATAAGACGGGCGAGCATGGTCTGCTAGGTACGCATTGTTCCCATCCCCACAAGGCCGTTCCGTAGTGCTGGTCACTCTTGTCCTTCGTTTGGTAGATACATATGGTTTGATCCCCGTGAACGCCCCTCTCCTTTGATCGACTCTTGTTCGTTTCTTCCCTTTTCGATTATTTTTGCTCGAGTCATTCTTTCTTGGCGTCTGATAGACATCATTCTATCATGGCGGCCCAAGACCCAAACGCGCCGACAGATAGCAATGGCGGTGCTCTGGTGGCTACCGCCGTTACTATGCTGGCCTTCTCATGGCTATCCGTCGCTTTAAGATCATTCGTCCGCGCTAAGTTGACCAATGGGTTCCAATGGGATGATTGGGTGATGCTGGCTGCTCAGGTAAGTTATCAAGTGGAATCAATTCTGGATAACTCATACTCATACTCATACTCATACCTTTTCTCAACAGGCAAACTTCACAGTCTCATGCGCTTTGATATTACAAGGAGTCCAAGATGGGTTGGGGAGACATGATAGATCGCTCGACCAGCACCATGAGATCCAGGCTTTGATGTATCAGGCGTTGGCCACCGCGACTTATGTTCTGAATATGTGGTTGATCAAGCTCAGCATTGGCATCTTCCTCCTTCGCCTTGCTTCTCAGAAGAGATACAAGTACATCCTCTACATCAGTATCATTATCATCGCCATATGGAGCATAGTCTTGTTCTTTTGGAATATATTTCAGTGCAGCCCCGTCGCCGCCCAGTGGGATTACACCATCCTCCAGAACGACCCCAACGCTCACTGCGTTTCTGTCGATGAGATCGTTAATGCCGCTTATGCTCTGAGCGTCATGACCGTTCTGACCGACTGGCTTTACGCCCTGCTGCCGATTCCCATGGTGTGGGGGGTGAAGATGACTATGCAGGCTAAGCTAACCGTGGTCGTGATTTTGGGCCTGGGCGTCTTCGCAAGTGTTGCTACGCTCGTTCGGTTGAAGTTCCTCTCCGATCTTACTGACATGGCAGACATCTTACGTATGTATTCGGCCCTCATATATAAGTCGCATTAATGTGACCTTCGGCGTCAAATATCGCACATGGCGCAAATTGCTAATTGTGTATCTCCACAGATGCCGGCACCGACGCTATGGTATGGACATTGATCGAACCGGGGGTTGCTATTGTCGCCTCGAGTCTCGTCACTATACGACCTTTACTCCGTCTCTGGAAGGTCAGAGGGTTTGGCTCAAGTGGACAGAGTCGCCCGACAGCTACAGGTCCTTACAGCAATAGCCATCCCATGTCGCGCACGAACCGATCTGGCAAGATGCCAGCGTTCGGGTCTACCGATGTCACCGTGGTAGGCGATGTCGAACTTGGTGAAACGAAAGCCACCTTATCACGCACATCCGCGACCGGATCGTTCAACGGGAAGATAAAACGATCCTTATCGCTCTCAGACGCCGCAAGCATAACGAACAAGAGCTACTCGTCTCGAGCATCATCCGATGCCCCAGTGCTAGCAAGCAGACTGGAGCGATCTCGATCCATCTCAGACGCCGACACGTTGACAGGCAGGAGCCATCGATCTCGACCGTCGCATATGTCAATGGTGTTCGAGGCACCCATAGAAGAAGACGACGATACACGGTTCGAATACAACGATGGAGGTCCCAGGAGAAGGGAAGTCAAGAGCGAGATGTATATCATCGAAGGCAACACGACACCCGAGCCGCTTGCGGGGACGCTGAAACGGGAGGAAACATGGCTGTCAGAGCAGGACTCGTCGAACGATGGAGGGTCTTCCTTCGAAATAATTTGCCCCCCGTCCAAATATAACCAGGCCAGAAATTCGTTCGGACTGGCCAAACCATTACCACCACCACCACCATCATACCACCGTACTGGCAATAGCTAGCATCGTTGTACAAATTGTCTCCGATGGACGCGTGACGAATACAACGCCGATTACGGGATCTACAACAACGTCGTCGATTCGATTTAAAACATCTTAATCCTTCTCCCAAAATTTTTTTTTTTCAATCTAGATATTCAACGGTTTACCGGATATACCCAATGGTGCTGAAATTAGGTTTAGCCTTTATGGCGGGCGGCTGGACCACAAGGAATAGTGTAGATCTTTATGAGGGAGTTCACGGGAGGCAAAAGAAAATGAAAAGATAAATTTCTTGCCATGCCATTCGATGAGCAGATCTTAGCTGTATAAAGGGCTGGTTTTTTTGCCTTGGATATATATATATCTTCAGGCATAAATGTCTCAGGATAGACGGGTAAGCGACCACTCCCCCTGGGTCAGGGTTTTATCAGGCGTTCTTTTTTTTGGCGCCTATTCGGGCTTAGGAGGTGGCTCATCAGCAGGTATATACCTAGGTATATATATGAAGCAATGAAACTCTCCCCTAAGAGGGGAAAATGACATTATATGATGATCTCCAGGAGTTGATTGCTAGAGAGTCTACATTATGAATATCCCTAGTTGAATACAAAAGCGTGTTCCTAAAACGTCTAGCGATTATCTACCTGCGACTTTGAATGGCAGCGCGTTAACACGGTTTTAATTTCCTCATGCTCTAGTGTTTATACCGTCTTAATTCTGCGCCGCGTACATGCTCTAGTCGCTCTGTCAGTAGCTCGGGCCGCAATGCTAAAATCAGATATTGATTTTCCGGCTTGTAGAGTTGGTTACGGAGAGAACGGGTCATTGTACTGGAGAAGTCGCGCGTCTGAAAACAGATGTCTACCTCGTCAATGGGGGAATGAGTTTGAGTCTAGAAGGTACGTAAAGACGGCTCTGGTCATTAACCTCATCGGCACCTAGCTACCAATGTGTGGCTTATCTCTTACGCCTCCCCGACTCCGCTTGTTTGTTATTATGCTCGGGATCGTACATACGTCGAAGATATATCTCCAGTACCTCATAATATAACGAGTGGAGCTCGAGTAAGTTGGATGTTGAACGCGGCTATTTCCCACAGAACCGGGATCGTTGCAGGATTCCCGATGAAACCGCGGAAAAAGCGACGGTGAGGCTAGTGTTACATTGGAAGTCCGTTCCTGTTAAGAAGCATGGGGTGTCAGCAACCGCACGGATGGGTTCCTCAGAGCGACTTTTAGGGACCGTCACATTCGCTTCGCTCGGTTTGCTTAAGTGCTAGGTTGCCTTCTTATAGCGCCGGGGGGGTATCTAAACCATTGCTTTTCTCTACCAAAGTACCTGTTCGCCCGTGAATCCAGGGTCCACCTCTGCTTGTCGGGATCCTAACAGAAAGAAGGGTAAGGATATCTGTTTATACGCCCAACCTAGAAGCCTCTTATCAGGTGTTCTACGAAACAAAGGTTCTCATACGAACCTGGCGTTGTATATACCTTTCTTTTTTTTATACAATCAGATGGCAATAATAATCATTGATCATCAAGCCCTTCGATATCGTCGAGGCTAGGGTCCCAGTCTTCCTCCTCGTCCCAGATCGGAGCTAGGACGAACTTCTGTTCGACCTCGCCTATGCCGCAAGCGAACCCGGTGCTTTTCTCGGGATTCTGCAGGTCGATATTCTGCTCGATCATGATGGCCGATGTCAGAAATTCCGTCGGCGCTCCCATGCCAAGATTTAGAATTCTACCTCCCCAGTCAAGCTCCACCCTGCCTGATTTGCGTACGTTTAGTTTACCGATAAGACCGCCCTCGGGAGGGAGAGTCGAGAACGGGTTCCACTCTTTCTCCTTCTCTGCGCCTTCCTCTATCTTCACCTTACTGTTAGGAGGCTGATTGCTGTTCGCCTGAGATGTGGGGTCTATCGTTGCTGCGTCTCCATTTGCACCGTCCGTGGGCTTCGCTAGAGGTGGTAGGATGGGCGGTAGCTGGAAGAGGTATATGTGATCGTCCTTGGCTTGCGTTTGGTGGCCGTCTCCGTCGTCGATGGGCTTGAAGCGAAGTTCATCCAGTTGAGCTGCCAAGTCAGCTGCGGTTGCCCGGAATTCGGGGTCCTTATCCGCCTTTTCCTTTCGCCGCCTTGCGATCGCATCATCGTCTTCGCCGACAATGTGTTTCTTCTTGACTTCTGGTGAAGGGGGCGCCTTTACTGCCTCGGGAATATCGGCCATGTCGATATCCATTACGTTGGGATCTGTGTCGGGCTCGTTCTTGACTTTGACCTGACTCTTCGGGGCTGCATGCCATACCTCGCTGTCATCTTCCAAGTCGACGTCAGCTAGTTCCTTAGCCGCCTGAGAAACGAATAGTTCCTCGTCATCGGATGATTCTCGTTCTTCCGCCTCGAGTTCTGCCGTAGTTTTGAGTTTGACTTCGGCCTCTTCGTGCTGCCTTCTAACTAGACCAACTGGAAGGAAGCCGACTGAATATATAGGCCTTCCATCTTCGCCATATCCTGTGACACCGTTGAGTTTATCGATATTGACTCTATTTTCGTGTTCTTCTCTCGGTTGATATCTTTGAATATCATGCTGGCCGTTCTGGGGAGTAACACCGGGTTTGGATGAAGAGCCCCCCCAAGCTCCCCCAGCTCCCCCACTGCCGCCAGCACCTCCGCCCCTACCCCATCCGCTATCACCTGCTTTCACATTTCCTAATTAAGAGTTAATAATTGTCTGTCATGGCAATGAGCACTTAATTGGCAAGTAGAAAGCCATACCTTGGGCTATTGCAGAAAATGGACCGGAAGCCGTGACAGTTCGCCGAATGAGTCCGCGCTGACCTCGATCTCCTCTGCCTCGACCTCGTCTTGCTCTTCGCTCTTCTGCTCGGAGCTCGTCTTCCTCAGCCTTGATTTTGGTAGCCAAGTCCCGGTTTCTCTCTTCCTCTAGCCGTGCTCGTTCCGCAGCATCACGGCGGACATTCTTAGGCCTAAACCGCCCTGTTGCACGTGACGGCGTAGTACTAGGTGTTTGTGATTGTCTTGTGGATGGTTGGCTGGCTGGAATAACGGACGCTACCGGGCCGTCATTTGAAATTGACTCTTGCACAGGCGCATCCAGCATCACTTCGTCGCCGCCATCTGTAGAGTTCTGTGCTTGAGATGGCGACTCAGTTGGGTGAGTTTCCTCATCATGTGAAGAAGTTGTGGCAACTGAATGACCAGCTCTAGCGGCGCCTCTTCCCCTACCTCTTACACCACCTCTTCCACCGCGTGAACCACGAGCACCTCGAGGAGGCATACTGTTATACCATCGGCTTTCAAAACGTAAGTGAGGCTACAGTATATATGTTGACTGTACGATAAGATAAATTAGAGTGTAAGGTGAGTAACCTGAAGATGAATAAGAAAAGTTTATGGTGGGGCACGCCTTTGTAAGTTGCCTTTCCCATCCCCACCCCGGCCGCTTGGAGAATACAACTTTGGTGGGGGACGATTATCTAATTCTTATAACGAGGTAGGCAGGTAGGTAAGGCAAATTCAAGAAGCTATCAAACACGGAGCCGAATATTATATCGCGCGTAATGTGATATGGTTTGGTTTGATTTGATTTGCGATGGTATAAGATATATATATGTTACTCATGTAAAGAAGAGATTTTGTGTTCTATGAACTTTCTTCAAGAGCCCCTTAATGAGCTCATGTAATCATCGAAATGGTATCGTCGAACTGGTATCATCGAACACACATAAGAGCTTGTTCACCAAAGTCTCGTTCTATGCTCCCTTCCTGAATAAGCATCGTACCTATCCAGTTTCTAGCCGCTTCGACAGTTGTAGCGCCAAATTTTACCACGATACAGCCTCGCACGTTGGCTGCTGACCATAGCACCTGCTTGTCCCTCTCTTCTTGGAGTCTCCTAGCTCTCCAACGTTCAAAGGGCGACTGAGGTATAGCCTCCTCCTTTTCACGTAGTTCGGCGCTTCGGAAGTCGCGAGCGCCTAGCCGTGGCAGCGCCGCAAACTCGGCCAGGAAGAATGCGCCCATAGACTTGGTCATAGGACCTCGGAGAATCAAAGTTCCAATGATAGCATTTCCGTGCATCGATTCTCGAAGCGATGGGGACCCGGTAGGTCTAGTTGCGCCATCGAGGATCACAGCATCTCGCAGTAAAAGTCTGCCCTTGGAGCTTGAAGCCTCGGATCCAGGTGCTGTCCAAACTTCATTGCGCCCAATCCACCGGCCAAGACTCCAATTCTCGCCCCGGGCAGTACGGCCTTGAGTTACCCAATCCAATAAACACAGAGACGCACCGGCCGTCAATTTGAAAATCTGGACTTGTTCGTAGATGCTGCTTTCAAACGGTTGGACAGGATCCGGTAGGAGGCATAGTGCGGCGCCATCTTTGATATCCACCTTCAAGTTCTGCCGTGTCACGATGTCTGGTGTAACCGACCGAAATATCTTGGTATGTCCCTGAGTAACGATGCTGAGTCTTGCATTCGGCTGTACATCGATCGAGAGGTTAATTTGGTCGCCGGCGACAAGACCTCCGCCATATGATAAGAGGAAGATCAGTACGCTGCCCTGCTCGGCGGCTGAAGCAGGAGAAATGAGTTTCAGTGGGTACTGATAGGCGATACTTTCAAGCGCAGAAACATTGTTAGGCGAGAGCTTCACGACTATTCGACCTTCTCCGGCGAGGCACGATGACTTTGGAAATGGCGAAAGCATCTCGAGAGTTATTAGGGCGGGGGACCAATGGATCTAGGTGTTCGGCTCATTTCGTATTAGTGAGAGGGAAAGGTTGAAATGGTATCTATTTCTACCAATAACTTGGTCATTGACGCTTATCTTAAGTTCCAGTATAAAGATTTAGTAAACTCGGACAATATGCTGTGGTTTAGCTATAGATCCTTCATGAAACCCAATTTCGAATAGAAAAAAAGTAATTATTTGAATAATATGTAAACATTAAATGAATGGAGCAAATGTTCAATATCTGCTTTCATATTGAATATTTTCTCACTATTGGGAGGTAGAAGATGAAGATGCAGCAGATGGTGTACCTTGATAGAGAGGGGTACGTATCGGTATCGTTATCCCAAGAGGTATGCAACTAAACTCAAGTGTGCAGTTAGGCAAATCTTTGATTATTCGATTATTCGATAATAAGGTTAGGGAGCCGTGCGTCCACTAAGTCACCCCCAGCCCCAGATCCTTGGAACTTGGGTTGATCTCTCATTTTTGGCGAATACAAACACGCTCCCCACCAACAGACGCGCCTGTCACAGCAATCCTCCTCTAGTCAACATTTCTCCGTGGTCGCACGTCAAAGCAATGGTCGCATCGCATTGATTTTTCTCACATGTCACCATCTAGATCGCCCCTCATGGAGACTTCAGACAATAACGCGACATCCTCGCCCGCGTCTGTTCCTGATAATTCGCGACGAAGATCCGGACGCGTTGTGAGAGCCCCTCAGAAATTCTCCCCCCCGCCGAACCCGTCCCAGAACGACCAACCATCCAAGCGCAAGAGAGGCCCGGATCACGACGACGAGGATGCCGAGAATGGATATCCCGAAGAAGCAGAAGAGGAGGAGGAGGAACAAAGCGATCCCGACGATGAGGACGACGATGCCGAGGAAGCACCCTCTTCGAGATCTAGGAAGACAAAATCGAAGCAAAAGTCTAGACCGAAGAAGCCTGCAGTCAAGCGCGCAAAGGTCAATGGCAGTACACCGATAGATGCCGTGTCTGCTTCGAATGCGACCGCGATGAAGCTACCGAATAGACCTAAGAAGACGGCGAGAGTTGTCATTGCTCATCCTGACGGAGATGGCCTTTACGGTGAGAATAAGACTGAAGACATGTGCGCTCTGAAACCTGTCAACATGCTGACGCATTACTAGCCGACGTGTTTGGTTCTGGCGATTCTTCGGACGATGTTGCTGCGCACTGGTTTCAGCGCTACCAGCAAGATGATGCGAAAGCGTTAACAGACACTATTAACTGCGTTTTGCTTGCGGCCGGTTGTGAGCAGCAACTGACGGAGGACGATATTCGAGACCCAGACAACTCTGCAAACAAGCTATCGGAATTAGAAGATGCTTATCAGCAGGTGCGCAACATCGCCTAGACTCACTCTATTGCCACATGCTAACACCTGCACGAACAGACTAACATCTCAGACTACCCTCTTATATCGAGGGCTAAAGGTACCAAAAACTTTCGGGATCTCCTTATTGGATTTTTCGACTCCTTAATTGGCTTGCTCCATCAAACCGATGTCCTGTACAGCGATGAAGATCTGTTGGACAACGTGCAACGATGGGTTGGCATCATGTCATCTTCTTCTCTACGGCCCTTTAGACACACGGCCACGACTGTAGGCCTAGCAATACTCACTTCGCTTATTGAAGTGACAAAGCAACTTGATGATCGAATTACCAAGTCCAACCAGGCTCTACAGGCCGAGTCCGGCCGCCGGGGTAAGAACAAGAACCTTGTCGAGAACACAAAAAAGGCACTTGATACTGCAAATCGCAACCGTGAATTTATTGATGGAAAAGTGAAGGACCTTTTCGACATTGTCTTTGTTCATCGATACCGTGACATCGACCAGAAGATCCGTTCTGAGTGCATCGAAGCTCTCGGAAACTGGGTTTGTACCCTTCCCACGGTTTACATGTCCCCTGAATACTTGCGATACCTTGGATGGTTGCTTTCAGACGTCTCTGTTTCTACGAGATTGGAGGTTCTGAAGCAGCTAGGGCGCGTATTGAAACGGGACGCAGAGAAGCTGGCGCACTTTATCGACAGATTCAGACCCCGTCTGGTCGAGATGGCAACAAGAGATTCCGACGTCTCTGTGCGTGTTGCTGCGATTGGTGTCGTCGACATTTTGCGTGCATCTGGCATGTTGGAACCTGAAGAAGTCGACTCTGTTAGCAAACTTCTCTTTGACTCCGAGGTTAGAGTTCGCAAGGCAGTTGTAGGTTTTTTTTCGGCCCTAGTTCAAGAGCTCATTGAGAACAAAGTCGACGAAATTGGTGGTAGTGACGCCCTGGACGAAGTCTTTGGCGAGGAAGAAGAAGACGATTATGATTCACTTCGAAAGGATTGGATCAATATCAAGGCTCTTGCGGAAAATCTCGCTGTCTATGACGCTCAGTTGAACGAAGAACAAGACGAAATACGACATGGGCTGGACGTAGCAGCAGACGTGGTCAATGCCAACATGCCAGACTCGCGCATTGCATTGGCAACCCAGGTGCTCTATGAAAAGATACCCGAGATCAACAATTGGCAGATCCTCGCCGGTTATCTACTGTTTGACCATTCCACCAGTGCGAAATCCGGTTCAAGATCGAGAACGCAGACGGTTGAGGCTATCACAAAGAGAACTGTTGCCCCTGAACCTCGAGAGGAAGCTATCTTACTTGACGTTCTGGCGGCTGCTGTCAAGGAAAGCCTCGCGCCATCGGCCGAACATGACAGGCACAAGAAGAGGACTGGTAGACTCGACCTAGACGCACAGGACGATGCTGGTATTAAGCTCGCTTCGCTCATCCCTCGTCTCTTGAACAAATTTGGGTCCGATTCTGCGATGGCTGCTACTGTACTCCGCTTAGAACATTTCCTCGATCTGGATGTATTCCAGCAGCTTCGCCAAAACTCGGCGACGTATGATAAACTTCTCGATGAGATCACCACCCAATTCAATCGTCATGTCGATCAAGGACTCCTCAACGAGGCAACTGCAGCACTTATTCATGCCAGGCAATACGACGAACTCGAAGAATCGACTGACAACAGGATCGCCGTACTTTGGGATAACTCACTCAATTCTTTGCGAGGTGTAGACAAGATTTGCGAGCTGTCAGCTCGAGGCAATCTTGATCGAGCGGTGCTTACCGAACTTTCCCAAATTCTGATGAAGATCAGCAAGTTGGTCAGCATTTCTGATTGCGTGGATGTTCTTGAAACTCCAAGCACGTCTAGAGATTCTGATCAGCCAGCTATCAATATTCTTACTGGTATCGTGCATCGCGGCCTATTAATAGAACCTAACGACAACCTGGATGATCCAGAGGACGAAGTGGTCGCTTTCGCTATAAAGTCGTGTCAGTTCTATTTCATGTGGAAAGTTCGAAGACTGCGGGCAATTATCGAAAGCAATGCAGACATAGCCGATGGTGATGTGGATCAACTGGTTCTATTACGCAAGGATTTCGTTACGAACCTCATAGAAACCTTCTCCTCGCGAGGTTTCAACGACGATCTCCGCCTTTTCGCTGTTGGCAGTGCTTGCGATCTTTGCGGACTTTTCGTCTTCTTGCGACCTATAGTCCAAGATCCGCAAACCTCCAAATACAGGAAACTACGCCCTCTCCTTGAGGAGCTACCACCCGCCTTGATCACGAAGGAGATCATTCCTATATTCGATGCGGCGGAACGCGCATATGCGAAGCGGACTAATAAGCAACTGAATGACCCTGACGATGACGAAGATCTTCTAGATGATGAGCTACCACCCGAAGATGACGAAGATGAAGAGCTTACAGAGCAAGAACGTTTTGCGGCTGAACTGAAAGCCGAGAAGATACTCTGCGAACTCACCGGCAAGCTTGTTCTTGCCATCCTGGCCAAGAATATTGACCATAGCGGACCGGACGCCGGCAAGCTTCGAAAGCGGCTCAACCGTAATAAGACGAAGCTGGGGAACAACTACAAGGACGTTGTCGCATATCTAGACGAAGATCACCTGCGCGAGCTACGAGGCGGAAAGAAGAAGCCCGCCGCCAAGGCCAGAGCCAAAGAAGCCGCGAAGAAGCCTGCTCTCAGTGCGGAGCTGATAATTGATGACGACGACGATGACGAGAATCTGAGAGTCGACGACCCATTCGAGGATCACGAACCCGAAGAGGGTACCGTCGAGGACCTGAGACGGCGCGAGCTACTCGACGACCCCATCGAAGATGATGAGGACGAGGAGGAGAGACCGGCGGCGACGGGCGATCCGATGGAAGACGACGAGGTTATAGGAGATTAACGAATAGGAACCCCAAATGACTCTGTTATTATTCTTTGTACCTATTGACGACACTAAGAAGATTCACTTGACATGACTAATGGGGTGTGGCTTGCTAGGCTTTTAGATGATTTTTTCTCTCGCTTGTTAGTAGAAGGCAAGATCAGTTATAGCGGAGTATGCCTACGAATACTATACCTACGGTATTCTTACAAGTGCTTTGTATTTTCTATTTTTTTTTTCGAGGGCGGCACGGCGGCTTGTAGTTAGGAGGTTAGTTGCGCGGAGTCAAGGATGCTCGAAATATGATTCACCCTCCGTCCCATCGTACTCCTAATATTCTAAGGGTGACTCGCAATGCAAAATTTGAATGTATTACTAGATAAGTAGACTCATCTTGGGCCATTAAGCTGAGGATGTAAGTTGACTACTCCCCGACAGGTATCTTACCTCGACAAGTGTCACGACTTTACAATATTACTGACAAGAGGAAGTGGTCTCTTTATTCTGATATTTTATTTACTACGAATTCATCTACCTACCTAACCTGCCTATGCTAGGTACGTTACGTGATCAAGAGCTAATTTTAGTCCCGAACAAACCAAATACCCTCTCATACTTTTTCCCGTCGCCAGCGGTCATCTTCACCGGGTCCGTCTCGGGAACCGTCATGCCGTACTGGTTGATGCAGCAGGTAAACGGCTTGTTCGACAACGTGGGGTTTTTGTTGTTGTTGTTGCTGTTGTCGGCCGCCTGCGCCTGATCACTCGTTGACGGCGGTACGGGGGAGCTAGGCGGTGGCTGTTGAGCGGCGATGCGCTTCTGATCAGCCCGCCGGCGCTGGATCTCCTGCTGCTTGCGCTCTTCCAGGTTGCCCCAGAGCTTGAAGAGCTGTTCGCGGAGGTTGCTTAGGTCGTCGGGGTTTGCTCGGAGGCTAGTTAGAGGTTAGTCAGATACAAAACAGCTGAATGAGATATGGAGAGGAAAAGGGGTTATCTACTCTGACGCGGTAAGGTCCGTCAATAGCTGCCCCTGTTTGTTGTCCACCACGGCCCAAAGCCTATCGTTCTCGCCTTTTTCCTTTGGATCGGCTTCTTCGAGTAGCAAGGCGAATGACCATTCCCAGATCTTCGTCCCCGCATATCGGTCTAGCGTGCCCGTATCTTCATCCGACTCCGATTCCGAATCATCAACGCTACATTGTGACAAAAGGTCGAATTCGGCGGTCTTGCGCCAAGTTGCAAAATTCTCGAGCTTAGAAGGTAGGAAGTCCACAACTCGGACATTAGCTCGATACGTGATATAAGCGAAGGGTAGCGTCAGGGTCACTTCTTTTTCGTCTACGGCTGTTTCCCACGGTATCGGTTCGACTATAGAAGGGATGGTAAAGATTGGCTGGTCTGAGCTTTCACATTTGACTGAGTTCTCTATTAGCATAGGCCGGTAATCTTAGATGTTCGAATTCCCCTACTTATCTTGTTAAGGCCGAGATCCGCCTCCTTTTTGCGTTGCCGTTCCAGCTCGTGCTCTTCAATCTCCTTGAATTTTGCAGCCCTCGCTTCCGCCCTTGCCTTGGCACGTCGCTGATTGGAATTACCTTCCCCTTGATTGTCTGCTTTTCGCTTGCCACCCTGGTTTGCGGCAATGCTCTTCTGTTGTTTCTTCAGAATTTTCTCATAATCTTTTCTCCGTCTGATAGCTGCCTTGAGGTGGTCATCGGCATTCTCGGGATCGTCCGTCGGGAGGATATCGACTTGAACCCCCGAACCATACGAACGGTCTTCTCGTAGAAACCCTTCAAGGTTGTTACTGTTGTGTCCATATTTTACCTGCAGGTTTCGCAGCCGCACCCAATCTCCAGCCTTGACTTCGTTACTAACAAACTCGGCGTGTAAGCCGAAACAGGTCACCTGGATTGAACGTTTACCGTAAGGACCTGGCCAGTTGCTAGACTCTTTACTCTTCGCCGTGATGTATCCACATGGGTCTCCATTCTGATCTTTGGTGTCTTCAGGGTCGCAAGAGAACTTGTAGAAAGCGTCATTCTCAGTGTAATCTGAAACCCATAGAGTTGCTTTGTCCATTTGATTGAAAGGATCCTTGATCACCCTGCCAATGATGTCGTAGAATTGGCAATCCTTAACATCGCTCAAGATTTGGAATTTTTGCCTGATATTCCGGGACTGATTAACTTTGCTGTCGAAGGTAGTAGCATCGGGCACAGCGTCTTTGTTAATAGAGTGGTATAACCAGGCGACGTAGTCGTGTTCCTTGTCGCCAGGAACCCATCCCTTTGGTTGCAGAGGGGGCCCCAGCGCCTGCTTTGCTGATTTCGGAGGTTTAGGTATCTTGCTTGCTGTGTACACGTGGAGGGAAGTTGATCGGTGGGTTATTAATGACACCTCACCACGATAATTCTGGACCTTGATAGAAGTTGCTATTACAACGTCACCGGCATCTGGCTCGGGCATCTCCAGCTGGGGCCGGAAAATGTTGACAAAGAGTCCTATATCATCGTCCTCGATAGACTTATCGTATAAAGTCAGAGAAGATTTCCAGTCTTCCAAGGCACGTATCAGCTGGACTCAGTAAAAGAAGTAATCGGTTAGAGGAGCTTACCTTTTCCACCTGTTTGCATTGGAGTCCTACGATCTTTGACTAGACCAATGACGCCGACAAATCTGCCGACTGGGATAGAATGATCAAGAATGTCCTGAATACTCACGTAGCCGGGAGGTAGATCTGGCTCTCGGTTCGAGTTCCGAGAGCGAGCCGCAGAGCTAAGCGGCCGCCGCTGAGTCATGTTGGAAGAAGCTGGACATAACGTGATGATGCGACATTAGAGGGTAGAGAAATGTCAAGAAGCCTTTTGGTTTGTCTTGAGGTCACAACGTTGACTCATCTAGAAAATAGCAAACTTCTAGCAAGTGACAAGGTTTGTAGGTGCATTTGTAGGTGCATATGAACCTACCTAGGTATTAAAGTCGCGTCTCAGCGCGTCTAAGATAAATGGGCTTTGCATTAAATTGCATAAATCGCTGTATAAAGACGATGGCTTAAAGAGAAAGGGGGGTACTCCAGCAGTTCTAGCTGCGGTGTCACATGATAGTCATGTGGCTTTTTTATGTGCATTTCATGTGTTGGTCTGTGCTTAGAGTGGGGTTTTATTTTTTTGTTGGTGATTGGTCCACGATTGGTAGACGCCAGGACGCCCTTAGCAGCCTTTAGGTACCCTTGCCCAACTGTCAAACTGTTCTAAGGGAACCCCCCCGCTAACGGTTAACTGTTGAAAGAGCGACTAAATCCATTCAAAACCAAATTCTTCTGCTGTTTCCAGCATCATAATTTCCCCCCCACTACGGCCGGACTATTTGTGTTTTTCCTCCTCCATCTTTTCTTTTCACGCTCTACTTTTTTCAAAGTACACAACCTTCGCTCAGTTTGAGCAACACATTTCAAGATACAGGCATCTTGAAGACTTCAAGTGTCTCCGCCCTAGTTCCTCTTTCCATACTTCCTAAAGCATTTCGCAACCCTCGCCATTTAGCGTCAGGGGCGAATCAAAACAAATCACCCCGCCTTATTAGGTCTTCCTTTATCTTCCGCCACTGAAGCAAGTGAAAAACAACAACACATTAGCGATCATGGCCGACAGATTCATTCCCGAGCATCGTCGCACCAACTACAAGGCGAAGGGTACCTTTAAGCCCGATGAGCTCCGCCGACGCCGTGAGGAGGCTGCCGTCGAAATCCGCAAGGCCAAGCGAGAAGAAAACCTAGCCAAGCGACGAGGCATCGGCTCTGGTGACTCGCGCCCTGGTGCATCACTGGGTGCTGCCCCAGACAGCGACGACGAATCGGCTCCCACTGAAAGCCAGGTACGTTCTGATCCTAGACCACCATTTGGGGGGTTTTTCCCCTTCTAACCCCTATGGCTTGCCTTAGCTTTTTGCTATGGCGACGAGAGCTCCACAATATCCGCGCTCGCACTGTTCGATGCTTAGCCTACCTCACTCCGTCCCTTTACTGTAGCCCATGCTAACAACACATTCGAATAGCTCAACGAGGACCTCCCTCAGATGGTCCAAGGTGTCTTCTCCGAACAAATAGACCTTCAGATCCAAGCCACTACTAAGTTCAGAAAACTGCTTTCCAAGGAGCGAAACCCTCCGATTGAGGAGGTTATTAAGACTGGTGTTGTTACCCGATTTGTCGAGTTCCTTCGATCGCCCCATACGCTCGTTCAGTTCGAGGCTGCTTGGGCTTTGACCAACATCGCATCGGGAAGCGCTACGCAGACCCAGGTTGTTATCGAGGCCGGCGCCGTCCCTATCTTCGTTGAGCTGTTGGCAAGCCCCGAGCCTGATGTTCGCGAGCAGGCTGTCTGGGCTTTGGGTAACATTGCAGGTGACAGCCCTTCCTGCCGTGATTATGTCTTAAGCTGCGGCGCCTTGAAGCCGTTGCTGAATCTCCTCGGCGACAGCCGCAAGCTGAGCATGCTCCGAAATGCCACCTGGACTTTGAGCAACTTTTGCCGAGGAAAGACTCCCCAGCCGGATTGGAATACCGTGAGTGCTGTATTAATCCCCTTGCAACTCAATTCATCACTATACTGACTCGTCCTACTCTAGATTGCGCCTGCCCTTCCGGTTCTTGCCAAATTGGTGTATTCTCTTGACGACGAGGTTCTTATCGACGCTTGCTGGGCAATTTCTTATCTGTCGGATGGCTCCAACGACAAGATCCAGGCCGTCATCGAAGCTGGCATCCCTCGCCGCCTGGTGGAATTACTCATGCACGCATCCACTTCGGTCCAGACTCCTGCTCTGAGATCGGTTGGTAATATTGTCACTGGCGACGACGTCCAAACTCAGGTTATTATCAACTGTGGTGCTCTATCGTGCCTCCTATCTCTTCTTAGCTCAAACAAGGATGGAATTCGCAAGGAAGCATGCTGGACCATTTCGAACATTACGGCGGGCAACTCGCAGCAGATCCAAGCCGTCATTGATGCTAATATCATCCCTCCCCTGATCCACCTGCTGTCGAACGGCGACTTGAAGACCCGAAAGGAGGCTTGCTGGGCTATTAGCAACGCTACGAGCGGAGGCCTTCAGAAGCCCGAGCAGATTAGATATTTGGTTGCGCAGGGTTGTATCAAGCCGCTGTGCGATCTTCTCGCATGCCCCGACAACAAGATCATCCAAGTCGCTTTAGACGGCCTGGAGAACATTCTTAAGGTGGGTGATCTTGACAAGCAAGCAGCTGGAGAGGGCCCCGAATCGATCAACCGTTACGCGCTGTTTATCGAGGAATGTGGAGGCATGGAGAAGATTCACGAATGCCAAACGAATGCCAACGAAGAGATCTACATGAAGTCTTACAATATCATTGAGAAGTACTTCTCGGATGACGACGAGAATGCCGAAGATGGCATGGCCGCCCAGACCCAACCCAACGGCACGTTCGGTTTTGGAACCAACGGAGCACAAGGAGGTGGCTTCAACTTTGCCAACGGTGGTGATTCAATGGATATGTGAGGCGCCGCCGAGGATTAAAAATCTCGAGACGGGATGATTCGCATGGACCCGAAACTACGAACTCACTGGGCAATTCAGCACATAGTCACAACACCAAACATCATACCCCTATTCCCCCTGCTTTGCCTTATATGTTGCCCAACCCCTACCCAAGCCCCAATGAGACCTGCGTTAATCGAGTTATGAGGAACATTGAAGTCGCGGTCGACAGCACGAAGAAGGACAGGCTACTTGGTCGCTTTAAAGCTCCAGGCCTAGGAAGGAAAAAGTGGTTGAAGGGAGAGAGAGAAAGTGTTATATTTGATACGAGGGTCGTCAATGGTAGCTTGAAAGCTCCTACCCTCCGATTCAGAGGGGGATATGCGTTAAATCTTTGCTTGTAAAGGTTTACCGAAGAACATGGTCCAATGAGTTGGTTTTTCATCAACGATCTGGTACAGACCAGAGAAGGACAATGCTTTTGCAGCTGTTACTCCCAAGTGGTAGAACAGTGATCCCTCCAACTCTCCCCTAGTAGCTAGACGACTTCACTGTGTCGATATTACCAAGTGGTAACCGGCCCTTCCTGGATGTAGTCATTAGTTACTTAGTGAGCTTAAGCAAGGCGGCGTAACAACGTTGAGCTTTAGCCTATCCCCCAAAATTAACCATTGCACAAATTGGCAGACAGCCGATGATTTCCGAATACTGTTAATGTGTTTCACTGAACTCAATCGTGAGATTCGGCCGTTAGCTTTCGATTAAGATGGAAATGTGTAGCCAGGCCGGGGAACAGAAAGAACTCCCCGCATGTAACATGTCATATAACCTTACCTCCACTACATGTTCCTAGCTGGGCTGTCAAGCTTCCCATTTCGATAAATCCTACATGAATGTTCTGGGATGATGCAACTCTGATATAGCACCAACGCTCCCATCCCATCATAAAATAGATGGTCACGATGAAGCCTCCACTAAGCGTCTCGCTCTTAGTGCTCATGTCGACGAGTGTCTCATTAGGTATTGATTACCACAATCTTCCAATCAAGCCTATATTCCCGGGTCCTTGGGATAAGTATATCAAGGCTCCGGCCAATAAATCTTTTATAACCCCTGCGCGTTTCTGGAAGGTCGATGGAAATGTTACGAAACCTAGTAATAGTCGCGAACCGCTTATTGCCAGGCACAGCTATGGCGGTGATATCTTGATTGGGGAAGGGGGCCTCCTTACAGTAGAGTTTCAAGAGAATATTGCTGGGCGGTAAGTTGCATCAGTGGAATACTGATTATTGGATAATAATTCACGTCGCTTGCTAATACCTGTCTCTTGCTTAGCGTTTGCTTCCAAGTTGACTCTGTAACCGATGAACCAGTACTGAACATTGCTTATTCCGAGTCGCCATTCTTTGTTGGCAGACAGTCAGACGCCACGAATGAGGAGGAATGGGACCTCCCGTTGCCTTTTCATTTCGGTAACCGGACGGGCTCCTTATGTGTCGCCCCGCTCCCATGCTCTAGACGAGAAGACGCCATACTCCAAGCCCTCGGTCGGCATCACTGAGATCTGGGTGAACTGCACCTCATTCCCCTCCCAGAAGAATGGCAGAGCGTACTCGGGCTATTTCTATAGTTCGAGCGACCTGTTAAATAGGATATGGTACGCCGGCACATATACCCTGCAGCTCTCGACCATTAAACCGTCCGAAGGCTCGGCGCTGATCCCCGCGAATCGCTATATAGACCACAACAAGTCGCCTCCGGGGTCGTGGTACTCGAACTTCACGGTCGCCAACGGCACCGCCGTGACGACGGACGGCGCCAAGCGGGACCGCCTCGTCTGGCCGGGCGACATGTCCGTCGCGATCCCGGCGATCGCCGTGTCGTCGCACGACATGCTCGCCGCGCGGAACGCCCTGGATGTGATATTCGACCACCGGTACGGCGACGGCTCGCTCCCCTACGCCGGGCCGCCGCTCGGGCTCCGCGGCGAGTTCAGCGACACGTACCACCTGCACGCGCTGCTGGGCGCGCACGCCTACGTGCTGCACTCGGGCGACCTCGCCTGGCTGCGCGGGAAGTGGGCCACGTACACGCGAGCGCTCGCGGCCAGCGTCGCCAAGATCGACGGGCATAATCTGATGCGCGTCTCCTCGCCGCTCGACTGGAACCGCCGCGGCATGGGCGGCCACAACCTCGAGGCCAGCGCCCTCCTGCACGAGGTACTGTGGCGGTCCGCCGAGCTCGCCTCATGGCTGTCCGGCGACGGCTTCGACGGGCGGGACGCGAAAGAGGAGTGGGCTCGGGTCGGGCGGAAGCTCGAGGTGGGCATCGAGCAGCTGTACTGCAACGCCACGGGCTTGTACTCGGACAACCTGTCGCGCCGCCACTGCGCGGGGCCGGACCACGTCGACCCGCAGGACGGCAACAGCCGGGTGCTAATCGCGGGCATGCACGCGCACGCGCGCGGCTCGGCCGTGTTCCCCGGCACCGTCAGCCAAGCGCTCCGGGCGCGGTGGACGGCGTTCGGCGCGCCCGCGCCTGAGTTCCCCAACGTCATGAGCCCGTTCGCGTCGTCCTTCGAGTTACAAGCGCACTGCGCCGCGGGCCGTCCGGATTCCGCCGTCGAGCTCGCGCTGCTGATGTGGGGCTACCTGCTCGACGACCCCGGGTTTACTAATAGCACGCTCGCCGAGGGGTTCCGGACCGACGGGGACGTGCACTACCCGGCGTACCGGGCGCCGGGCCGCAACAGCCACGCCCACGGGTGGGCCGCTGGCCCCACGAGCACGCTGGTGGATTGTGTTCTTGGGATCCGGCTACTGGGGCGCGGCGGCGCGGCGTGGAGTGCGAGGCCGGCGCTGACGAGGTGGCTCGGGTGGGCTAGGGGCGGGTTCGCGGTTGGGAAGGGGGGGTTTGAGGTTATGGTGTGGAGGGTGGTCGTGCGGAACGGAGGGGAGAGCGGTGGTGGCGGTGGGGTGTCGGTGAAGGGGGTGGTTGCTGTGGTCCGGGGGCCGGAGGGGACGAGGGGGCGGTTTGGTTGGGGGCCGGGCGGACGGCAGGACGAGGACGGGGAGTTCGTGGTCGAGGTAGAAGGGGGAGAGACTCGAGGATGGGTTCGCCTAGAAGGCGAGAATGCCGAGTCGTCGGCTACGGAGGAAATCGAGGTTTCCGATGCCGTCTGGGAAGTAAAGGACGGGAAGAAGTGGTACGAACAGGAGGTACCATATGGAGCTGGCGATGTACTGGTGTATGATGATTCGTTTCGGGAACCTGTTATGCAAGAGAGGGAGCCCGGAAAGGTAGATTGGGGGGCGTTGGCAGATGGGTATGTTGATACGCGTGGTCGATGGTAGAGTGCTTGGGACGAGCTTTAACTTGGCGCTGCTTAGACCTGGCTGCATTACTAGACGAACGTCGATACACGACATGGAAGTTTTTAGAGGAATCACATTATAGACTTCAATATCTCGAGACGTATCATACTTATCGATATTAAGTATTAAATTCGACGAAGAACGATGACAGTGCCATGTTCGTACATATCACAACCAAAATTGCACGTCGAATTCCAAATTCTCGCTGGTTTATAAGATATCATAAAGTACCTAGGTAGGTACCTATGTAGTGTATAAACCCGTATACTATGACGGCTTTCGCAACCAGGGCTTAGCTGTGACCAAGTGATGAATAATACTATGTAAGAGTCCAGCCTACAGAGAACGTGGGCATGCCGATTCCTGCCCCTTATAATAGTACAGTAGTTTCGACCAATTAAAACAGAGCGAACAACCGTCTTAGGAATATACCCCTTCCCCTAGGACGTCGACTAGATTATCCGGTGAATTTTTAATATACGGCAATTCCTCTCGCGAACCGCTTATGTCCACACCGATAAGTCCCAGGTCGTCTCTCTGACACGGGCGAATCGCCCATGGGAGATGTTGGCATTACATATACGATATGAAGGCGCTGCGGGATGTGTGCCTTGTTCATCTCGTCGACTTCGGACTCTCCGGGCTGTTCTTAAGTACCTAACTTACCGACTCTAGTACATATTGTATTTGCTCTTTTACTTTGTACCTCTCATCGACTAACTTACCTAAACTCAAGGCAATATATCGAAGGCGAGAAGATGAAGTGGCGTTTTTCCCTCGCCGCACTGCTGGCGCAAGACGTGGTCGCACAGCAGATGCTCCGTTTCTCGTGCTCGAAGCTGACGATCGAGCGCCTGGACCCGCTAGTCGAGCCGGGAAACCTCCCGTCGGCGCACATGCACCAGGTCGGCGGCGGTAACTCGTTCCGCGCGAGCATGACGCCCGTCAACTTCGACCCCGTCAAGGAGTCGACCTGCACGTCGTGCAGCTTCTCCGAGGACTTCTCTAACTACTGGACCGCCAACCTCTTCTTCAGGGCCCGCAACGGGACGCTGAAGCGTGTGCCGCAGCTCGTGAATATGGGACTCAAGGCCGACGGGGGGTTGACGGTGTACTACATACCGCCGTATGACGGCAAGAGCAACGTCACGGCGTTTGCGCCGGTGAGTTTTCGAGCTAGTACCACTCACTACCCGACAACCCTTTTTGGAAGGCGTCGCAAGCAAGAAGTTCAAAAAGGTGGGATCATTAATAACGGCTGTCTTTAGGGATTCCGTATGCTGGTCGGCGACCCGATACTACGATCAGGGGAGAATCAGCAGCGACAGTTGTGCCATCGGTGCTTCAGCACGATCAATCAAGTACCATTTGGAGGGGCGCCCTGCACGGGCGACGACACGGCGGCGCTGCCGTCCAAGATGTGCACAGGCGGAATTCGCACGACCATTACTTTTCCTACCTGTTGGGACGGCGTCAACGTCGACTCGCCCGACCACAAGAGCCACGTCGCATATCCCGAGTCCGGATCATTCGAGTCCGGCGGTCCATGCCCGGCTAGTCACCCTGTTAAACTACCACAGCTTATGTACGAGATTATATGGGATACGCGGCAGTTCAATAACCCAGATATCTGGCCTGAGGACGGGGGACAGCCGTTTGTGTACAGCATGGGAGACGGGTGGGTTTCTCTAACTTTTATTTTTCGCTTCATGAGAGGATGAGACGAAATGAGAAAATCTTGATAGGGGTTGGAAGCTGATAAAAAGAGTGTCATAGAACTGGGTACGGCCAGCACGGCGACTACGTCTTCGGCTGGAAGGACGACTCGCTGCAGCGGGCTCTCGACGCAAGGTGCGGCAACGACAAGTGCTCCGAGCTCAAGAGCCAGACGTCGGACGAGGCGACGCGATGTACCATCAACCAGACCGTCCCGGAGCCGTACGAAGGATGTAAGTGCACGATTTGGTAGGCATCGAGAGTTGGGAAAGACTTGCTGACGCGCGACATGGGTAGGGCTTCCGGAACTCCCCGGTAACTGGACCATTACTTACGCCTAAGCGATGACGAGAAGTGGAAGCTAGAATAGAAAGTTGGGATTGGATATGGATCGTGTTTCCGGATTGGTGATATAGGGGGGATGATAATATGCCTGTTCTCTTAGCTATCTCTTACCGCAAACGCTTTCCTAATAATAGAAAAAAAAACCGTCTTATCAAATCCATTTCACGCTTTTCCGGCTGTGAGTTATGAACTAGTCAATTATGTAGGAGGTATGTACGCGGATGGAATGCGGTAAGACTTCAGACATGGCATTCTGTGTCTGAGCCACAATGTGCACGATCGCAGTTGAGTGAAAGGGCAGATAACTGGTGGTGTTAGAAATACAGGGTGCAGCTTAAGTCTTAGGTCCTAGAACTACACTAAATTATAGAGAGAGATGTTAACGGCAGCAAAAGGTACAACCCTCTAGCGTGCCTGCCTGCCTTACTTGTAGATCTGTAGATTTAATTGTGTGGCTGGTGATGTGGCGTAATCTTTTTTTTCCCCCACAAGCAGCTAGGGCAGGGATGGAACTGGAACTTAGAATTGGAGCTTTCGTTGGTAGCTTCAACACTTGAATGCTTTCAGCTGCTTCTTGCCTCAAGCTCGATTCAATCCCAACCCCAACCTTCAACATCAACGCAAAATTAACAATCCAGCACCCAAACTCGTGTCGCATATCTTCGACACTACTTCCCCCAAAAGCAGTTTGGAATTGATTTCCAATTTTCTACTCTTATTATCTTGACACCCTACTCTATGCAAATGCGCCGCCCTCTACTTTCTCCATCCTCCTACGTGATCCGAGACTAACGTTAACGCGACCGCGCTGCTACGAAGCTATGTCGATAGAATGGAGACTACCAACTCGTCAGACCCTCTGCAGCACCTTTGCGCCGCAATGAAGACTCCGATCGCAGTCCTATCCCCCGACCTTTTAAACGCTCCTAAACGCACCGTTCGTGGTGTCGTCACTATCACCTGGCCCTACAACTCTGTAAAGGGCACTTTTGCATTCATCCTCGCCGAACCCGACTACCGTCTTCGCAGAACCAATGGACAGGTTCGCATTAACTTTACTGGATCCTCTGCCCAGGCTGCTGGAGAGAGCGGCTTGAGCAGTGGTGATACGATTCTACTTAGCTTGGACGGTGCTGAATGGGAAACCGAAGAAACTAAGAAACGCCAAAGCCTGCCTGGCGCAGGTATTGATTGGCAGTTGAAATTCTCGGAAAAGCTTCTCCTTCAAGTAACCCTCACCGAGACTACGGAAACTAAACTCGTCACCGTCGACCATCCTCCGCCGGTAGAGCCCCGCCATTCTATTGAGGCACCACCGACCGAGACGATTCTTGTGGAGGACTTCCTACCCGAGAGCCTAGGAGCGCTCACGCCACTTAGCAAAACACAGATTACAAGATTCAAAAATGGCGAATACGAATCTCCAGCCTTCCTTAAAAGAGCACGAACCTCGTACGGCTCCCTCTTCGAAGATGGATATGACATATTTGAAGACGACGGCGGTGCCAAAGGCAGAGGTCGGAAAAGGTCGAGATTTGGACGTGAGAGTGGTGCGTGGAAATACAGCAGCCAGTCTCCAAGCCCCGAGCCTACCGTCCCCCAGGACCGCTCTAGCTCGCCATTAAGACCCGACATGACCGATGAAGGATGCCAAACCATGGAGCTCGACTTCCCCATGTCTTTGCCTGAGCAGACAACCGAGAAACCCGGGGACGTCCAACACAGTCCGAAACCAGCATTGATGGAAGAGCAGGCTATTCATCAACAGGGTATGGTGGACCATGGCGTTCAAGGCGATTTCCATAACGAATGGCCGACTACGACACCTGCATCGCTTCCATCATTCGACCCTAATGGTGCCTTTCCTGATAGTACTCCCGCGATACCTACATTTCAGCCTGGTCTCGAGTTTGGTACTCCCAGTGGCCACTTTCAGCCGGTGTGGAACCCTAGACCTGTAAACCTGGCGCCGGAGGGCTATTCGCATATCGTTGAGCCACCGGCTCCATCCCATAGCTTCCCAGATACCTACGGAGACGAAAGATCTGCAGAGGTTGGAGTTATGAGATCAGTCAGCCGTACTCGTTCGCCTAGCGAACCGAATCATCTTGCTGTTGAGGATATTGGGCAGCTGCCTAGCGACCATTTACTAGCCGACGAACATGATTATCCGATGCAGTCTGCTCCGCAGAGCACAGCTTATCCACCTCTAGATCTCGACAATGAAGAGGGACCTAGTTCAACTCCTCAAAGATCACATCTTGACTACCCTTCGTCCTACCTGGATGATAAGCAATCCTACCCTCAAGAAGCAATGGATGTTGATCGAGGTCCGTTCGGTGCGAGTATTCCCGCCGTGGCGGACGTAGAGTCTGCTTCCTGGGCCACGATTAACAATCCGTCTCGAGCAGCCTCGATTCCGCGCACCGATCGGCTCGGTAGTACCGAGGGTGAATCTCCCGATAATGCCGTGGTTATAGATGAGAGTGATTCAGATGGTGGCCCACCGCCTCCGGCTGCTGCAGAGGACACAGTCATGGACGGTCGTGCTGATGCTCTTGACACGTATGACGAAGCAGAAATCGAAGATGAAGCGGATGCCGAGTTCTCAGACGATGACGAGCCGGAATACGACGCAGATGAAATGGGTGGCGACTATGACACAAGAAATTATATTGGGCCGGACGATGATGAGGACGATAGCCACGATGAAGACCTTCAATCCCATAACCTAGAGCCTGAGTTTGCCGATGGCGAGAGCTGGGATGAAGAGGATGAAGATATCGAAAACCCCGACTATGAGAGCGAGTATGAAATGGATGACGACGACGAACCTCAGCAACCGCCTCAACCCGCAGTACAATCTACTCCCCAAGTCATCGACCTTATCTCATCGTCTGAAGATGAAGGGGAAGACGATACGGCCGACCCGCTACAACCTCTACCACAGACATTTCCTGATACCACATCACAACGTCAACCGATACCAGCACCGATATCAGTACCGAGAGAGGCGTCCCCTCATGTTTCTGAACAGGATGATCAAAGCGAAAGTGAAGAACGGAGCGACGAGGGGGGTGAAGATGAAGTTTTCAACGAATACGAGGCAGAAGAAGACGACGTCGAGGCCGACATGGAAGATGAGATCGCATCATCTGATCGTTCAAGATCCGAGTCCCCCGTTCGTGAAGATCAAGATGTAGAAGAGCCTCTGGTGAAAACACAGGAAGAGGTGGAAGATGTTATTGGAGATGAAGAAGCTGCAGCGGTCTCTGATTCGGACCATCAAGTTGGTGAATTTGAACATCAACAGGACAACAAAATTGCCACGGACCGGGAAGGAACGCCCCAGGCTAGTATGGTGGAGATCATCACCACCCTCGATGAAAGTGGCGATACAATAATGACAGACGGGGAGGTTGATGATCCGCTATCCGCCGCCGAAGGACTTGAGATCTTGAGCCGAGTAGTTGAAAGCGAATCAAACGCCAACAATCGAGCCACATCGCCTGGGACGGTGCGAGACGATATGGTTATGACCACCTCAGTTAGAGCCAACGTGCCCTCAACCCACTTTGCCCAAGAGCCAGAGAAGCAGCTGGAAGAACACAGATCGGAAGATGCCCAAGAAGACGATACAGTCGACATGATATCCACTTTACCGAGTGCTCCTTCCGATCCACAGCCCATGGCTGTTGACGACGATAAACAAGCAGCAATTATCGCTCCATCGTCTCCCCCGCTAACGCATTCGTTCATATCTCAACCAGGCGACGAAGAGAAGGTGGAAATAGTCCTGCAGGAGACCACTACTACCGAATTCCAAATACCAGCTGACCAGCTTCCAACGCCTCGAGACACGCAGCTAATAGGCGATACCACATCTTTGAACCATGTGGTAGGTGCTTCTTTCGAAATTGACGAGCCGGTTGAAATTGCCATCCACGAGGATGTTACCGAACAATCGAACTCCATGATAGAACCTTTAGTGGCTGCCGAAAACATCATAACACAAATTGAGGAACAATTTGTTGAGCCTACCCCAGTACAACGACAGCAGACTCCTTCCGATATCGTCGAGGAAACTACGCAGCCTAAGCACACAGCTGTCTCGCCGACCTTGAGCTTCCAGACCCAGCTTGATGCCGACGACACGACACAAGCGAGTTTTATCGAGCTCAGTCCCAAAGCTCCGATGGAGGTCGAAGCCCACTCAGAGGTGGAGGTTGACGCTTTTGGTGCTAGCGCGTCATTCGTGTCGCAGATGGAGATTGACGACGAATTACAGGCTAGCATCATGGAGTACTCCCAGGATTTTGACGAGGATTTGGACGAAGATACAGATCTAGAAATGGCGAACGTGGATGAGACTATTGACCACCTCGAAGGTGACGAAAGCGAAGCTGATATCAGCCAGGACGAGGACGAGGACGAGGGCGAGGTTCAAGCCGAGCCCGAAATCCTGGGAATTGCTTCGAGAGCTTCATCCCCTGAACTTGGCAACTTGGAGCAAGAACAACCAGATAGTCAGCAAGCTACTTCGGAAGTTGCACTGGTTGATACTTTAGAGGATGAGCTAGAGACCGAGACAGATCCGAGCGTGCAGCTTGCTCGAGCTGCAAATGCCTCCAAGCGAAACACTAAACAAGAAATGTCATCGAAAAAGACTCATGCTCAGAGAAAGAGTCTTCCCGCCCGTGAAATCCTAACCCCGGAGGTAGAGGATTCAAGCGTGCAGCTAGCCCGAGCTTCTCTGAGCAAAGCCTCTCAGGCAGAGGAAGATAACAGTTCGATGACAGCAGCAAAGCTGATGTTGGTTCGCCATCTTCGGGATGAGCTGCCCGATTATACATCTCTCAAAGTTTTACGGCAGTACCTTCAAAGAAAACTGGATGTTATTGCCGTCGCCATGATGCAGCCTCCGGAACCACAGCGAGCCAAAGGCGGACCGCGGGAGTACATGATGTCATTCACCATTACAGACCACTCAATCGGCCCTTATTCAGTTGTGGAGGTTCAACTGTATCGGCCACATAAAGAGACGCTACCGATCGTCAAGGCCGGCGACGTTGTACTCCTCCGTAACTTCACCGTTATCTCGTTACAGAACAAGGGCTTTGGCCTACGCACAAACGACGAGTCGAGCTGGGCCGTCTTCGACCACGAGGACCAGCCGGCACAGATTAAAGGCCCGCCCGTCGAGTACGGCGAAAAGGAGACAACGTACGTGACGCACATGCGAGCGTGGTTCAACCTACTAGACGAGAAGGCGCTGGAGAAACTCGAGAGGGCGAATAAGAAGATCGTCGATGCGGGCAGTCGATCCAAATAGGGATGGGATCACTTCAAGTCTCTATGGCAGCAGACCTCGGCATTGGTTCCGGTCTGGGAGCCTGGATTCTTCGTGTAACTTTGTAACATTTCAAGCACGCGCATGGCTTAGATTTGGAAGCGCCCAAGAAACTAGGCATAGGAGGGACATAAAAAGGAAATACACCCGGACCCGGTCGGCGTAATTGGACGGGATTTAGAGATTAGCATATCAGCCTGCATGGCTTATAACTGTACTTAGGTACTTACCTGCAACCTTCGGTATATCTGAAGAGCATAGCTAGGCAGTTTAATGGAATAGACGAGGGGAAGATATCAACTCAGTGTCTACCATACATTAATCGATGTTTTAATCTAATTAATAAGTTGGTGACCAAGATGCTAGGAGAGCATGATCGTACCACAATTCCTACATTTACGGCTTTCTCCACGCGTAGATGTGATAGATCATTTATATCCCCCCGGCTGCCCGGGGTCATTAACCATTCCTGCACATACATAGGAACTCCAATGGCCCAGCAACCTGGTCAGCAGAATCTAGGACTTGCAGCCCTGCTACATCTTTACCTGAGAGCCCTCCGGCTGGTTAGAAAGCTGTCCATTATCCACGGACCAGCAGTGGTTTCTTTGAAAGAACAAGGCGTTGGAAGAGCCAGAGTCTTCAAGCTTAAGGACTATCTATGTAATCACTGCCCATAAACGTCTAACCTCTCAAGAGAGAATAGTCAGAGCCGAAGTTCCTCATTGCCTAGTCATGCAAAGCAAAAGCAGGCTACCGATTGAGACCAGGATTGTTGCTGTGCAACAGGATAGTTAAGACTCTCACTGATGCAGTGTAGATCTGCAGACAAGAACTGCAACTATTCCTGTAAGTCGCCAGGGCTGGACTCGGTCTGCGCTGACTCATTTGAAGAGAGCCCTTGTTAGAGACGTTTGAGAGTTGTTAACAGTTACATCTCAAGTTATCTGGTTGCTGAAATATTGCCTGGGCAACTAACTGGCTGACTTCGGTTATCTGTAAAGTGCACTTTTCAATTTAGTTTAAATACAACCTGCTATTTCTCTTTTCTGAAGTTAGACCTACTGTTGTTACCCCCTTTTCCTTGCATTTTTTTATACAATCCACTAAGTTATAATTGAATCTTACTAAGAACTCACTTATGACCAAGCATATATTAGAATGAAATGAGCTGCTGCTGCTATCATGTCGGCCGATCATGATAGCGAGACCGAGACTTTCGAAGGTGACAGTGGGTTCGAAACAGATCCTGGTGCTACCATCATGTGGTTTGGGAGATTCAAAGGGACGAGATTAGACGAGCTTCCAGACCATTACAGGTGGGCGCTCGTCCGCTTCGCCCGAGAGAGACCATGTCCGATCGTAAGTATGACCGCGTCTCCGATGACACACCTGTGTCCTAAGGGCCATACAAGTCAACTCATCAACCGCGTAGTTGAACGGCTTTAAAGATCTGCACGAGGAATACATGAGCTGGACGGACGCAACGCAGAGTCCCATGTCTACCACGGTATGGTTCGGAAGGTATAAAGGCTACGAGCTGCGGGTCCTCTATGCTAGACCCAAGGTATGGTGGTGGTTGGTTGAGAATTGCGTATGGGGCCCCGAACTCGAGAGCATCGAACAGAGATACTTGGCGCGGAAACGAGTAAAGGAGCCACCGACTTAGTAAAGAGCTAGCAACTGGCCATTCGACTCAGACACAGGTGACTAAGTTTGCGAGTCATTCCTGAAGCTCCTGATATGTTTGTTATAGAGCTGATTGGCTCTGACGATGGGCTGCTGGTTTCTAAGCTGTTGACTCGGAGCATTTCGTAATATGAGAAATGTTGATGCTATCACCTGAAGCTTGATTCCTTCCGTTGGATTTATTTGATTGCTTAGCTGCCTGTGTCTGTAATAAGACATGCCTGATACAGTAGAGATACCAGTACGTACTAGTTAGCTGTCTTGTGTGATGGCTAGACCACCTCGGTGGTGATTCGTTATGGTAGCGAAGACGAAATAAATCGCTACACCAAAGAAATGATATTCGAGCCTTGCTTGGGAACGAAACATAGTAAAGGTAAAATCATTTAATGATCGAGGAGTATCATATTGAAAGATAAATCCAGTGTATCAAATAGCGGCGGTCCGGTCTCATAGGTGACGACCCAGAAAACATGTCTAGTATAGTTTGACTTGACTGTAGGTCGAATAAATAGTTAAATTCATGAGGAAAATATGAAATATGTACAGTAGATAGGAACCCTGCGGGCACTGAGAGCCGTTATGAGGAGATTTGCTACTTCAACCGGGCCAATGGTTACCCGGGATTGGCGGTGAAGGCTAAGTCCTACTTGACCGAAAGGTGCCTCTCGGGGACGCGTCATGAAACTTCGTCGAGAAATACACGGTCATCTGTGAAAGCCGAGTTAGCCGACTGGAAGCACCAGCTTGTGAGCTAACGGTTAGCTTCAAGCGGTGTCTGGCTGCCATATGGCTAAATAGGTCTGACGAGGTGCAAATTCGGTAGTCAACTCGTACCAACCGACGTGCGGTAAGAGCCGAGTTACTAAATTAAGGATCCCTGTGAAAACACGAAGGTGATGCGGAAACGAGAACTTTCGGTCGCGGACAACGGGATCGGATACTCCCGCCTGAGGACGGGATCCCACGCCGATCACTTGAATAGGCTCGAGGTTCTCTATCTCTTTAGAATCCTCTAAGATTGAGGTTCCCCGGCATGTTGCCGAAGAACGTTTGAGCGCAATCGTAGCTCAGTGCTAGGTAACTCGAAGTGCAAACCGAGACGGGCATTCCGTGTCGGTCTTCCAAGGAAGATGTAACGTAGTGCCCCGGCGCCTAACGGACTTCATTCATTTCCGAGCAACCACAGTCACAGTCAGTGCTCGTACGCTTCAAGATTTCCAAGGGAAAGGATACGACATAAGGTTGGTATCCGCTGACGGATTGGAGACCTATCTCCAAAGTCTCGAGAATCTAGGTAGAAGGGTGGCTTGACAAACTCAGGAGCCGATCAAGCCTAGGTATAGACTGACGTCATTCATTCATGGAGTGAGCTTCGCCAGACACGGGGGGCCGACGATGGAGTCAGAAATTGGACGAAAGTAGAAGACATCGGCTGCCTGTGAAACGCAACCACGTCCAAGAGCGTTATATCATCGGGCAGACGTGTCTTACTTAATTTACGGCTAGCATATGCGGACCTTCTTCTCCGCTTGTCTATATGGTGAGACTGTACTATGTAAAGGGCAAATGAGGCAAAGGGAAAACAAGAGGCGAGAGTGGCGACTGTGGCTTGCAGTTCGTAGAACGTGCTCAAAGAGGAGAGAGCTGCATGTCATGCATGAGGCTTGTGACCCAGACTGTTAGAGGCTGCTAGAGCCTAGATGATGTAGCTTGACCCTAACGATGAAGCAAGATTAGCGGGGGCGAGGGTGGTAATCGAGATCATAATGATGAAATCGTTCTATCGGCGATTTCTTCTAACCAAACATGTAACCTTGTTTCATTCTAGAAAGCCGAAGACAGTGGCACCTCAGAGGTACATCATATGAGATATGAGGTAGGCACCCTGGCACCTAACCTAAAAGGTAAGAGATCTAGACCGGGAAGCTCTCCACAAAATAACGCACCGAACACACAAAAGTCATGGTGTCATTGTGGATACATCCCTCTCAGAGTATCCAATAAACGTGCCCCATATGCTACTTTCCCCTGCAGCGATCTAGGTTTTCTGGAGTAGAAGCTCCTGGCCGCATGAGCTCTGATTGGCTGGCCGTTCCCGAAAAGGAATAAAAACGTTATGCAAGTCAAATGCCCGCGTAGCCGCCATCGCCGGATTCCCCACAGTAGAATCTACAGCACCTGAGCACGTACCTAGTAGAACGGTACGTATATGTCGAATTAAAGAAGAGTAGTCCTACCCTATATGTTGATCATGATGAAATACCTTCCTACGAATTCTCGAGTCAAACACAAACATGGCAATTCCAGATGGCAATTCATGTTTTCCTATAGTGATGTAGGCGTGGGGTTATTTTGACGCGGGGTTGGCTGACGGGCAGAAAGATAGGACAGTCTACCGCGGGCATAAGTGGTGACGTCAGACCATCAGGGGAAGCTCACAAACCCAACAGCCTCCATGCAGCCCTTTTGGTGTCGGGCAAATAGCAGCTGAGAAGAAATGAGAGAAATGGATGAAATGAGTGGGTGGTAAAAAAACTAGACAGGAACCCGGACCAATGCGGCATACCGGCATACCGGAGGTGGGACAAAGGTTGAATAGATGATGACGTACTTTACTCGTTCACATGATGGCCGTGGATGGGATGCGTCGATGCAGTGATGCAGTGATGCAGTCCCACGTACTCTAGCTTACCTGTAGGGAAATAGCAAGGCCATTGGTCAGGCCGAGGAAAGTGATACTTCCACGGGCGTCAAATGGTGACAAACAAGTCTCCTCAAATCTTCTATATAAGGTCCTTCCAATTCCCTCTCAAATCTATCTTCCTTTTCCCATCATCAACAATCAACAATCATCCAACCTCATCTACCAATCACAACAAGACTCAAAAACCAAACCAAACAACCAAACAAACCTTCAAAATGGACAAGATTCAGAACGCCGCCAACTACGTCTCTGACACCGTCAAGGGTGCCACCAGCACTGCTTCCAAGGAGGCCAACAAGGAGGTCGCCAAGGACAACAACGCTTCCCTAGGCACTCGGTAAGCTTTATCTATCATTGTCTCTCCTACTTCACTGCCATACTAACATTCCTTCCAGTGCCTCCGCCGGCAAGGACGCCCTAGGCGACAAGGTCGACGAGAAGAAGCACAACACCTCCGCCGACGTCAACAAGGAGGCTGCCAAGCACTAAACTCGTCTCTTCCAACGCTTCAAACATCCAACTACAATGACTGTACGATGAGATGAGAATTGGGGGATCGTGTTGTATTACATAGGCGTCTTTTGGAACTGCCACGACCAAATTTTCCTTTTGTCCTGAGGTGGCATGGAATGATGGGATTCTGATTCTCACTGGAGAGTTGAAGAATCCTCCGCAGGCTTTAACAATACCCCTAAGATAGCTTAGAAATAAACTGCGAATTCATTAGCAAACCATTTCTTCTTGTCAAAATAGTGATAAATATGTTTCGACTTCTGAAATTCACCAGCCTACTGGGGAGATTAAATGATGTGTAACATATCCATTCGTACCCTATTTATGAAATATTGGGCTTTTGCCTGCTCGTTAGCTAACCTACTTAACTTGTGGACGGGCGTTTTGATAGATGAGTCTGAACCCAACACGCCTAAAAAAATCATGACTTCACCTACGTCACCACAGACTACAGTGGTCAAATTTAAGAGCAGTTCGCGATATAAGCCGCAATACCCTTTCATCTACGGAGCTAGCAGGCTTAATAGACATGTTAAGGAAAGCTGCTAGCAGAACGGACGTATAGCTGGTATCGACTCTTAATTTTGGATAAAATATGGCTGTGCCTTTACAGAAACACAGCATCGCGAACATAAGTAACTCTCCCTCCTTTCACCAGAGTTGCTCGAATCCTTGCTACTTATTCAAGCCGTCATTGATTGGCTACTAGTCGGGAAAATGTCAGATATTGCGAGCTCACAAAGGTAAGCATCAATCTAGAAAGTTACATGAAGTTCTCACCAAGAACCACCTCCTGCTTGTCGCTTGTGATTGGTCATCATTCCTGTGACGTGGAGCTTCCAATTAGGGCGCCAATTAGTCGGCCTTGGCAAGCACGGGGCGTGTTCAGCTCGTCGACTGCGTCGGGCTGGTCGGGTTAAGAGTCCGAATTTCAACGTTAGACTTCACAATCTGGGAAAATCTAAAATAATGGACGTTGCTTCGTTATGTTGGAGATATATACGAGTAAATCTTGCCTACTGGTGTGGATGGTCACAACTTGTTACTTTGTACGAGGCAGCAGTTTACCGAGTACGCATCCATATGACAGCGCTAGATATAGCACTCACTAATTCTAACATCACAGGCTAGCGGTGAAAATAAATTGTGCAATGAATGCAAGCCGTTTGTTCTCAGTTATGGCACAGTCTTTGGCGTCGGCAAGACTAGGAAGCCGGGTAGACTAAGCGACCTAATAATCGCGACCTCTCTCGCTGGCGCCATCGCGAAGTCTAATACATGTTGGCACTGTGGATGGCTAGTCTCCATCGTGAAGGAAACTTGGTACAAGGAACCTACGGATGACATCGCCTCGCTGGACTCTGATACCAAGATCTATGTCAACTGGCACAGAATATCCAACTCCGAAAAGGAATCTAGGGGAATTATTGAAGGCGATCCACAAATTAACAGATTGATAATCTGCTGTGGCGTAGACACAACGGCGGCTGAGAGTAGACAGCTCGTCTTCTCAAAGTCTGTCGAGGCACCAAAGCAGATTCCATCGTTGATGGACCAGAACCAAGGACTCGACTGGATCGTTGACGAACCGTATTCAGGCAGGATAAGACCGTGCGAGGTAGACTATCGACTTCTCCGTCGGTGGAAAGAGTGTTGTATCGCCGACCATGGCGGCACCTGCGACCAAACATTTATGACTAATAGTGTTGAATCCCTTCGCTTTGTGGATGTTGTTGATCGATGTATAGTCGAACGCTCGCCTGGTAACGCCAAATGGGTTGCTTTGAGCTATTGCTGGGGAAGCCCTCAGTTACATGCGCTTCAGACTGCGAGACTGCATGATTACCAGAAACCGGGCTCGCTGACGGATGACATAGTGCCAAATGGTATAGCCGACGCCATGAGCATCACCCGTGCTATAGGAGAGCGCTTTATATGGATCGACAGCCTCTGCATCCTCCAGGATGACGAGAAAGATAAGTTGAAATTTATTGCTGCTATGGGCACCATCTACGCTCATGCCGTAGTTACGATCGTCAATGCTGCGAACTCGCATGTTGATCTTGGGATACCCGGGATTAGCTCCCCTCGGCGAACTCAGCAAATACACGAGATGAAAGACTTTTGGCTTGTCGAAGCACTGGACCTTCCACATGCGCCCTGGCAGGGCTATCTACGCAGCTCTCATTGGAACACAAGAGGGTGGACATTTCAGGAAGGGTTACTCTCTCCCCGTTGTCTTATCGTAGGAAAAGACCAAGTTTACTGGCAGTGCAAGACGGCTTCCTGGTGTGAAGACAGCTGCTGGGAGAATGTCAAAAGCGACAACATCTATCGCCACTACTCCGGATCAAATATCCTCGCTCGGCTCACCAATGTAAATGAGGACGACTGGATCGAGCTCTACAAGGACGTTCTCAACGCATACACAATACGCGAACTCACATCGGAAAGCGACCGGCTCGGGGCTGTGCAAGCTATCTTGGAAGTGCTTCGACGAAGTGACGAGGAAGGCTACTTCTGGGGTATGCCTCAGGGTCATATGGAAATGGCTCTTTCCTGGGCGTCTAGTCCACGAAACACTAGAAGAGTGTGTGATTCTTCAATTATGGGACCGAAAGGCGAGATCTTGGTATCCCCTTTCCCAAGTTGGTCGTGGCTCGGCTGGCACGGCAATGCTCCTATGCCTACAATGAACCGAGCACTCCTCGGAGGTAGACTGGGGTTGAAGTTTCACCGCATAGACAGAGACGGCACGCCTGTGGTGCTAAACGAGAACCCGTTTCGGGGACCCGAGCGCGACTTCACAAAGAAGGATTATATGAAGTACGAGGATCTCCACGAACAGTACGGCTACTCCAGAGGCCTCACCCACCCCTCAATCCGGTACGACGAGATGGAAGTCGAAGCAGAAGATATTCCCCAGAGCGTACTCAGGAGCAAGCGCGCTCCCGCGACCCTGTGCTTCTGGACGAGTACCGCGATCCTCAATATGAGATCCGATGGTTGGGGCCACTACCACAACTGCCCGAAGATCGAATTATCGTGGGGTGCCGTGCGCTTCTACGCTGCCTGGGAGAGGAACGCGGAGTTCCAACCTGACGGCCAAGGAAAGTTCATCGTTATTGGTACGGAGAGACTACGGATGTCGCGTGGAGGTTATATAACGTTGAACCTTCTTCTGGTCGATGAGGATGAAGATGGTATATCGTATCGGTATAAGCTCGTGACAGACGTGGAAGAATCTGTATGGGAGAAGATAGAAAGTAGGAAATGGGAGCTGGTTTTCCTTGCCTAAAATGAGATATGCACATACTATAGTTTGTTTATCACAATATTCGTGGATACGTGTAAATACTTCACTTATATCGGCCGCGTGCCTCCAGATGTCCCCCGAACGTGACATCGGGACACACGGAAACATTAGCTATTGATGCTGCGTATGTTTCCATTTCTTCTTTGGTGTAGCTAGTGCGACCGCTGCCCGTGCATTGTAATACAGTTTCCACTCCTCTCCCATCGAATGGAACTTCTGGCCCAATGTGAAGGTCAGTGATACACGGCCAAATATATCGTAGAAGTTCGACAGCATAAGGTTACCCTCGGCCAACTCAGCGGACTGTTCAGCCAGTCTTTGCATCAACTTCCTCGTTTTGCAGAGCTGCGTAGTTAGTGTCGGTGAGTCACGAATATGTGTACCTACATGGGTACGTAGTCATTGACTAACAAGAACTGCCAGGTAACCGCTCTTGACCCAAGAAAGATAGTATGCATTCTAAGGTAGGCAAATACCAACACATCTTGGAAATCCCCTCCCCTCCCTGTGTAGGTTGGCACTTCTAAGATATGATAATATCATTAATACAGCTCAAAGTGCGAACTAGGTAAATTTGTTCTTTCCGTCACCTCTATTCAACCCCTATCCTCTATCGAATTCCACTTGCCACTTAGACTTGGGCTTATATCGCAAGGAATACGTGTATAGTACACCTCATACAAGAGTATCAACTAAGTAGCAACAAACATAAGAGTCAGCCCATACCTACCAAATTATACTGAAAGAATTATGAGTTTATGGTTTGTGGTTTGTGGTTTGTGGGTTTAGTTAAAAATACAACTCTAAGTAATCGTCTATTTAAACCACTTTTTTATTCCCTTCAGCAATAAGCTACTATATTTGATAACCCTCCGAATAATGATGTACACCTAGGTATCTAAGACTTATCAGAAACCTCTGTATCATTCTAGTCTTCACTTTATAAGTGATATTTGACTTGTGTTGATACTCATGGCATCCTTACCCTATTCCGATGCTCTGATACACTTGCGAGAAGCCCTGCCGGACTCATACTTCTGTTTCCCCGGCTCTCGGGAATACGACCGCGAGAACAGCTACTACCATTCGGCCGTTCATAGATGTTTCAGGCCGATATGCATATTTCTGCCGAGTACCACCGAGGAGATATCCACGTTCGTTAGAGAGATCAAACCTTATGCTCTGCGTGACGAAATACGCTTCGCGATCGCCGGCAATGGTCGTCAGATGTTTCTAGGATGCAACAACATAAAGAGCGGCATCACGGTTAATTTAAGTTGTTTAAAGGGAATAGAAATCGACGAAGACGCAAATATAGTCCGAATCGCGGCTGGTGAATGCTGGGGCCGAGTCTATGATTCGCTAGAACACAAGGCCCTTGAAGTGGCTGGAGGGATATCGGATAAGTCAGGGGTTGCTGGACAAGCATTACAAGGTAGGTTTATATGTGCTACTGGAAGATCTAGTATCGATGCTAATAGAAAGCAGGCAGCCCTCCCTTTTTTTACTCCAACAATGGTTTCATATGTGATAATGTAAGTAGTGTATATTTAAGACCGTAGTAAGATGGGGGGTAACTGACGGCGTTCACCTATCAGGTTATCAACTATGAAGTTGTTCTGGCCTCTGGCCAAATTGTCAACGCCAACGCTAGAGAGCATGCCGATCTCTGGCGGGCACTTAGAGGCGGCGGTAATAACTTCGGCATTGTCACCCGATTTGACATGCCGACCTTCAAACAATCAGGAATATTCGGAGGCTTGGTTAAGTATAGAGGGCTCGACTACGAGTTCCGAGGGCAGATCAAGGCTTTCGTTGAAGAGTTGGAGAGCTCAAACCCATCAAAACACACCCATATTACGATCGCTGGACATATCTTTGAGCACAATGACATCGAGTTTGAAAACTGCATTTACGTTGATTACCCTACTACTCAGTGGCCGTCGTCTCTGATGCCACTGGTTCCAGAGGCAAGCAGGCCTGGGCGGGGCGGAGTGGAAAGAACAACTCTTGCGAAAGCGGTCAAGAAGGTAACCGATTTCGAACATTATTGCCGCTATAATCGAAGGAGGTACGTTTCAGCTTTTCTTTTGATTTGTTACTACTTGTTATTTCCACATATCATCTTGGCTGGGAAATGAGGAACGCGAAGGGAATGGTCGCAAAGATTTACATCCGAATCTACACTAACTAACCTTAGATTTGCATGTATAAACACGACCCTAAAGCCAGACCTTCAGACTCTCCAGGCGGCATGGGATATCTTTAAAAGAAATGTTGTAGCAGCGCATCATCGCCATAGAGATTCTATCCTAGACATGGTATTTTCCATGTCACTGCAGCCATACACGCGTGCCATGTTGGAGAGCTCCGCTCAAAAAGGGGGAAACTCCCTGGGACTCAGCCCGGACCTCGGCCCGCTTGTCTCGGTGCGCCTGTTGGCAAGCTGGGAGTGTGCAGATGACGATGAAACGGTATACGACATAATCGACAGGATTATGACTTTGATAAGGATAAAAGCGAGAGACAACCATGTTGAACCGGTCTCGTATATCGACACTACCTACTCTACGTTCGAGAGCTACTTTAGTTCCAAGGACCTGAATGCTCTTCAGAACGTGAGCAGCACGTATGACCCCGAGGGCTTATTTCAAACAGGGGTGCCGGGTGGTTTCAAGCTATTTACCATCTGAATATGGGACATTGTAGGCCTAGTACTGTAGCTTAGAGCAGAATATAATTTGGAGATTTGCTTAATAGGTACATATATAGCTCTAGCAGAGTGATATTTCTCCGCCTATGTAGTTGTAGAAACTTCTGCCGAATTTTATAGGGCTAATGTCCCGTAGGACTGAAAGCTGCTAAGAGCCAAGGAAGTTAAGATCCCCGAAGTCACCGCATAACGCTTGGAACTCTATATCTTCGGCCGCATTGACAGGTATGAACTCCGGAGCAAGTGCCATAGCCGCAGCTGTAAGCCCTTCGACGAGGGCTTCGCAGAGAAGCTCGTCAACACCGGAGTCGTCCGCCGCAAGCTTGATGCCAATCTCTATGCGGTTGGCATAGAGATTCTTGTCATCGCCCACGGCAACGCCTGGAAAAAGGAATTTCAGCTACAGATCGAGTTGCAAGGCGAGGTACGGAGATTTGAGGACAACTTACTAATAAGGTCTGGCGCCTTGCAGATGTGTCCTTTATAGTGGCATTCCATACCACCCGAGCTCCCATCTCCATCTCCACCACAGTTATCATTGCAGCACCTGAGTGCTCGCGATTTCGGTATGAATCTGAGCCCATCTTCACGCTTGACGGGCCCATATCCACAGCCAGAAGCGGTGGGGTCTGCTTCAGCTACGTATTCAACGTCTTTGAAGGTTCCGCATTGTGTCGGTAGGCATGCAGACAAATTTGACTAGTTTCGTATGGGCTGCCAGATAACGGCAATAGTGAATGTAAACTTAATGGACATGGCAATTATTCTTCAGCTCATAGAGAGCGGTCTCTTATACCTAGTGTATTGAGTGCTTGTTTGTACGCTTGATTGCTACGGCTCCATTTTCCATGACTCCGCGTCCCATGATTATCTACCTAGGTAGGCAAATTGTTTATGCATTACGAACCATTACGAAAAACAAAAATACCTGTGTGGTTGTAGATATTGGGTATTGGAAAAAAAAAAAAAAAAGTGTCACCTGGGGGGTTCGAACCTACAACCAACCACAATAAAAAAATAAAAAATAAAAAAGGTAACATTCCAAGGCTAACCAACTAGGCCACTACCTTCCATACCCATCAACGAAGGATAGATAGTACAGTCACGGCGTTAGCGGCAGCCCGGGACATGTTGAATTACTATTGCATTAAAATATATTATAAGCCTTACTTTAGGTACAGTAGGTAGGTATGCTACGGTTTTTTAACCTACCTAGGTACCTTGGTAAACAACATATATAAACCTACAACTACATACCAGGAAGGATCGATTTAATAAGGAACTTCTATAATTTTGAGCCTTCAATAAAATACCTACCTATAGGTAGAGGTGCCCAGTCCCATAGTGTCTCCGTGATTGCCGAGGAGATACACGATACGACACTCTTAGGCCGCACGATGGAGTTTCGAATCATCCATTTGACATTCTTATAAGTTACTTGTCCTACGCCTTCCTTTAATTAACTCACTCATACATTTGTTTGCATTGGCCGAGGTCAGGTTGACGAAGAATCTCGTCAATATCTGACACCATACCCCTTATCCTTTCAGTTCGCCGCGCCCATAATTCGATTATATCTCGATAGCTGATACTTGACCATAAGCCGGAATGCCAACAAACCAGATCTGCCAGCCCGAGCTGGATATAAACGAACGCAAGGCAGCGGCAAGGAAGGACCTCCGCACCGCCTGTTCTATGAATGATGTTGCGTCTATTGAAAGGCTATTTCAGACAGGTCTTCTAAGTGCCAGCAATGCTATGTGGGAGGTGCGACTTCAATCGAACTCCATTGAGGTGATGCGCTGCTTGCTCGAGCACAGCGAAGTCCCGTCGGCAAAGGATATAGAGCCTCCCCACTCGCTGGACCAAGTCAAGCTTTTCGCAGAGTTCGGGTTCGATGTGAAAACTGAAGGACATCTACTATTGGAGTGAGCGCTCTGGTGATAGAACTGCAATGAAGCTAACGAATCATCGCCCATAGGGATGTATTCGATTCCCGAGAGACATTCGACTGGCTACTAGATCAAGGTGCCGATATCAATCGCTCTGACAATAGTCGTATCACTTGGGGCCATGAGCTACCTCCTGGCGAATATGACTACTCTCTCGGTGTGCTAAATAACGCGGCGGCCAGTGGAGACATTGAGACATTTGATTACCTTGTCTCGCGGGGGGCCAACCCTCTGCGAAGCCTTGCTCTACATCATGCAACGCGGTGTCAAGATGCCGAGAAGACGAAAGCTATGATTAGCCATCTACTCGATAAGCATAATCTCGACATTAACGCTAGTGGCGGCACGCTGAGTCTGCAAAAATTCATATTATTCATTCATGGAGACGACGGGGCTCCCTTGAAATGTGCGGTCGCTAATCAGAACATGGCGGCGATTGAAGAGCTTCTCAAGAACGGCGCTGATCCTAACGGTGCTGACCCTAATGGCGAAGAATCCTGATAACACCCCACCACGAGAGCCATTGGCGACTGTCTCTACAGCCCATGGCTGCCGGCTCTCAAGCCTCTCCTCGAGGGCGGTGCAGATTCTGTGGGCGCATTATTTAACGCGATATCGGAAAATAGCAACGAAGCCGCGAGGATCTGTTTGGAGTGCGGCGCCGACCCGGTTCGAGCCGAGGAACTAGACCAGCTAAAGGTCGAGGAGGCCGAGAAACTGGCTGCCGAGTACGGAGCAGAAGAAGAGGATTACAAGGGCATGGAAGACGAGATGAGGAAATTATAAAGAGATTGGAAGTGAGTACTTTAGCATTGAAATATTGCTAACTATACCCCAGGGGAAGAAATGCGTGTTGAATGCCCATGTACGAAGTACGGATGTACCTAAACTAGCCCCTGGTAAGATGCCCAGGCTGGAATTTAAGTTGTGCACGACCCTCTTTTATGTGACGGGTTCCCCACACGCCGCGAAACGACAGCCGAACTTTTAGAATCCGTCTCAACTCGTCTCACTTCCAACCTTAATTGTGTCTTTCTTCTATTCTCTAGCGACCTTCTTTTTCTTCGTTTACAGCGAGCGCGCACGTATCCTTTTTCAATCCAACGAACCAGCCAATTGACTCGCGATGGCTTCCTTCAAGGACTCCCTCCCTCCCGATCTATTCGACCAGACCACGCTCGTCTCCCTCGCGTCGACCGTCGCGATCCTCGCCACGGCCTACGGCCTGTCGCTCTCGGCGCTGGACCGGAACGCGTCGGGCAGCCACCGGTTCCTGTTCGTCTGGCACGCCTTCGACGCGCTGATCCACTTCATCCTCGAGGGGAGCTTCCTCTACCACTGCTTCTTCTCGTGGATCCCGCTCGCCCGCGTGTCCAACCCGCACGCCCTCGCGCCCACCGCCCACAACTTCCTCGGCTACACGAACCGCGCCTACGGCCCGCAGGCCGGCGGTGGCAACTTTTTCGCCCAGCTGTGGATGGTATATGCGAAGGCAGACCGTCGATGGGCCGGCGCCGACCTGGTGCGCGTGTAGACCCCGTCCTTGCCCCCTCCCCCTATCCATGCCCCTACCCCACCTTGCCCCGCAACACCGAGTCAACCTCCGTCGCTAACCAAGCCCTCTCTCCAATTTCCGCAGACCGTCATCAGTCTCGAGCTCCTGACCGTCTTCGTGGCCGGCCCGCTCGCGTGCTACATCTGCTACGGCCTAGCCAAGAAGGACCCGCGCACCAACGTCCTGATGATCGTGACGGCGACCATGGAGCTCTACGGCGGCTTCATCACCTTCTGCCCCGAGTGGCTGACCGCGAACTACAACCTCGACGCCAGCAACTTCATGTACAAGTGGGTGTACCTAGTCTTCTTCAACATGCTGTGGGTCTTCATCCCGCTCTACGCCATCTGGGTCGCCGTGAGAGATATCGACGACGCCTTCACCGCGAGGGCTAAGACGACAGCCGCCAGTAAGAGGAAGTGATTGGAGATCCCGGGCGTCTCGACCGATCTAAAATGGATATATTGTTTTAGCCGTTTTTTGTTATCAACAGATACCAAGATTTGCGAGCAACATGTCCCAACGTTCACACCAGGTCGACTAGCTGGCATCGAAGGGTGTTAGGAACACTTTGGGCGCCATGTAGTCAAGTCTATGCCTGCGTTCTATATTGACCGTTGTATTTTAGTGTTCGGTACTTACCTGCATGGTAGACGGTATTGAGAGCTACGAGCCTACATCGGTCTTGATTTCGGGGGGAAATCTACTAGATGAACAAGCAAATCCGTCTCCATCATCCCGAGACAGCAGGGCTGGATCCAAACAACGACTTGTATGGGCCTGATCAAGTTTATAGATGTGAAAATTATTTCAAGGTATACCGAAATACCTATATACTGTCAAGGCACCTAGGGAAGTATACTAAGCTTTATTATAGCATCCACATCCTGATCACTAGCTTGAGTGGTATTCTTTGGCTAGTAATGCAATACTACGCTTGTAGGTACGTATGATGAGTTCAGTTAGGACGTAAGAGAAGCAAGTGTCACGATCAAGCTTCGTATATATCCACCTACATGAACTTAGGTAAAGTCAGACATATCATGCTGGCTAACGAGATAGGGAGACAATAACATTGTTGCGCGAAGAGCTCTGAACTTACCGAACGGAGGGAGGCCGGTTCTATATATAGGTACCTATCTAACACAACAATCTCCTTGTCTTTTTGGATACCCTTTGTTCTAAACCCTTCTATTAAAAAGTCGTGTTTATCACGTAAAATTATATAATTTGTCATATATTAGGTAACAGCACTACCTATATATGTAATGTGTTCTAACCGCCTGCGGTCGTAAGCAAATTTTTTCCCGCGCGGTCTCCATCATCACTACCTTTGCCCGGCACCGGGAGCAGCAGGAGCGTGGGCACCGGGAGCTGCGTTTTCAGCGCCCGGGTGCGATGTCATTGCGTATGTCAGCTCCGAATTCGGGTTCGCCTCGCGGTACTGGTCGAATCGGCCCACGACGAAGTCCTTTATCTGGTCGTTGCCTTCGATTAGCACGTGCATGAACCTGTAGATGTCGCCGCGCAGGCTCTGCAGCTGCTTCTCTAGGCGGGCGACCTCGTTCGCGTCGCTCATGTGGGCGTTCTCGTCTGGCGGGTTGGGTCTGGTGGTGCCGTAGTAGTGGTAATGGTACTCGACAACCGTTGTCGGCTGCTCTGCCGGAGGCGGAGGCGGAGGCGGTGATGGAGGTGGAGGTGAAGGCGGAGCGGGCTGTGGCTGATAGTGTCCTCCCCTTTGGTGATATCCTCCATTCTGGTTATATCCTCCATTCTGGTTATATCCTCCATTCTGGTTATATCCTCCGTTCTGGTTATATCCTCCGTTTTGGTGATGATTCCCGTTTTGATTATGGCGTCCCCTATTATTATGTCCCCTATTATTATGATATCCTCGGTATCCTCCACCTTGACGGTGTCCTCCGTTTTGATCTTGGTATCCGTTGTCGGCCTGTTGATTATAAAAGCCGTTTGACATTTTCAGAGGTTATGGTTTGCGGTCGAATATGAGAGTAAATCTTTCGTGGTTGGTAGTATGGCCCGATTATCAAGATGCTTAGCGGCTGAAATCGTACTGTTTGATCGTGATATTAACTTGCGAAAGTAACTACTTGATGAAGAAACTATATATTCAGCGTCTAGTTATCGCAATGGGATGAAGGAGACCGCCTTTATGTATACGTCTATGTACAATTAATGGTTCAACAACTGCGCAAGCCATACTTGTTAGTATGCGAATAGGGTCATGTTTCGTCTGTTATTCCTAGGATAGTATATTCCTACACACTCATGAAGTGCCAGACAATGTCAATTGTTCAGCTACCGAGCCACTTCGGCTAACATTTTAGAGTGTTTCGACATAGGTTCTGGGATTTCAACTCCCTAACATTAAAGAATGACTGGCTTAAGGGTACTTATCAGACACTCAATGCTAATGCTAACCCCAATGGGTAGCGGCGGGTGGTGTCACTCAGTCATCAAAATTTACATAATGTTCCCATACTGACCCTAACCACACGGAGTGGTGCTTAAGAGCTCGACATCTCGAAAGTAGAGCGCTATCGCTGAGGGGTTCAACATTGAGCTCGTGCTCACATAACGCATACAGCGCGTAGCTACTTGATAAATGGAAAACACATCCATTGTTGCAAATCTGCCGCGATCTCTCCGGCAGCAATAACCCTAGAGACTGTCAGCTCTTTGGCATCGACGGTTTTCAGTCTCTCAGCTTAGCTCGGTGGCTCATACGATCGATGAACCGATTAGGGAGGAGCTACTTCCAGGCGATCGGTTGAAGTATTTCCATCCGACACAACCTGACGAGGTACTGGACGACAGGTTCAGGACGATCACCAAGCTAAATGACATGGATTTTCGTGAATACGACTTTGGCTGCAGGGAGTAGGGCTCCTAAAGCAATCAGATCAGTGATCTCCGTGGGTTGGAATGCTCTACTCAGTTATTGTCAACGACAGCACGGCCGATCTTCACCACATGATGCTGATGAATACCTACTGATGGGCGATTCATTCACAATGAAAAATGAAGCTAGAAAGCGGCTGCTTTTATGGAAGCTGCTTTGCTGTTCACGGCCTAAACAATCCCTTTGTCTCTGTAAAAAAAAAACCATGTTTCTTATTGAAAATAATTGGACGATCGAAATAAAAGACTCATTGTATGTTAGAGTAAACAGCAACGTGTAGCAACAAAAGGGGATTGAGAGGAGATATCGATGATTAGTGCCAACACTCTAACGACCATATCCTAGAACGTCTCGTCATAATTATATCTAGTCTCGGTGACGCAGCGAAGCCAGAATACGCTCGGCCTTTCCAAACATCCCGTTGTAGTCCTCGTGCCTGAAATACTCGACTAAGCTGTCGATGGTTTGATGAAGAACGGCGGCATACAGAGGCGTGAAGCTTCGCTCCTCGTCCACTAGCTCGCAAGCGCGGCGATTCTTCCCAAGAAAGTCATTCATGACTTTTTCTCCATTGATCGACCAATAATCTCGGAATAGGCACACCACGAGCTCTACCGCGCGAGAGGAGTAATCGACTTCCCGCAAGTCAGTACCAGGGAAAACGATGGCCCAGAGTGATTTCCATTGTTGCCTGTCTGACACCCGGGTATCCGTGCGGCGAGCTAGTTGCTGCATCTGTTCTATAGTAATGCCTTCGGGGCGCGGGATGTCCTGAATACTGCACGATCGACGCCGAACATGAGTGTCGCATTCTCTTGACGTGGTAAAAATCTCGCGACAGGTTGGACAATACCGTGGGAGCTGGTGGGCGTTCCAGAGGTGCTGCTTGAGCTCTTTGATTTCTCTGAGGCTGCTTCTGGTGAGGCAGCTCAGGTACTTCTCCGGGTTTCGTACGTAGAAGGGACATGCAAGATAATTCTGCATGGGCGGAAGAGACGTGGCCCCCAGGTTCATGGTCCTCTCGTGTGTCCTGGATCCCTTTTTCGACTTAGGTGAGCTTCTGGCTCCTCTGTGAGGACCAATCCTTAGCAAGATCTCAGGAATAAACTTTCGTAATGTGAACATTGTGAGCTCGTTCGTGAATTGGTAATTGGGGCCCAAGTCCAGAGGCTGTTGCATAGACATGTCAAAAAGGTACATGTCGTCCTCGTCAGAATCATGGCTCTCCGGTATCATTTCTTGCCCAGGAAAGCATAACCCTACTGAGTATTGGGCCGTGCTTAGCTGCCAGTTTTCGTAAAGGGGTCCCATGATGGTGGTAGAGATGAACAGTGATGCAACGTGGATTTTTCGTCCTAATCTTTCTATCGATTGGCTTCCCAGCTATATCTGGAAACCTTCCAGCGTAGACAAACGAAGGCTGCAGTGTTCTTAGAGAACGCTCCGCTGTTGGTATTGCGATAAGCCCGTGCTGAATACTGCATGTGATGGTTTGAGCCGACGATAAAAGGGGTCTCTAAATTCCAAAATGATGATCGACGAGAGACGAAGAGGGGATTGATGAAGGTCTTGGTGAAGGTAACATTTTCTCCATGCTGAAATGAGCTTGAATGAAATTTATATATTCCATTTCTTGCCCGAATGTCGCCGAGGATAGTTCAATTCGTGATAGCTTCAATTGTGGCTGAACTGGCACCAATGTGCCTTGTTGACAACCGAGTAGTTCTCTGACTCGTACACGTACCTAGGTGGGTTGTCATCGGTCTCACCATGCACTGATGCACACCTAGACTAACAATAAAACAGTAAAAAATAAAATCCGGTCAAGCCAAGGCACTCGACGTGCAGTGATTTCCGCAATTAAATTGCAGCTTTGAAGATCTGTGTGCGCAGATGTGTACCTCAACCACCTAGGTAGATACCTAGGTACCCTATTGCCTTGACGAGGTGTGTAGTTGGCAGATGTGCTGGAGGCTTACTCCGCCCAGTCTCATTCTGGTGTTACTTAGGATACGCCTTTGTGGTGGTCTGCTACAGGATCACAACGCGACGTCTATGCTCAGCTGTGGTGCGTTGGATGACAGCGTCATCTAAGTCCTCTGTCGGCGATTGAGTATTGCATCAAGGGCTAAGGTGAAATGCTGTATTTACTACTGCCTAATGTGTAATTTGACTACAGCTCTGCTCGAACTATCACCAAGACTGCAGAAAACAATTCTAAACATTTTAGAATCAAGTTCATTCCTCCTCTCGCCTAGTACCGCCCGACAACCAAAGAGCCAATGCTTAGCCTACAAAGAATGCCAAGTTCAAGTATCCAAGAATATCAGAAATTTTGAAAAGGGGGAAACGAAGGTTTGCATTTCAGTCCACTCAAGCTCCGTGTCAAATCTTAGCCACTGCATTACATCTGGGTATCTTGATACGTATTGAAAGTTCCATTCGGGAAAATGATGTGGGGGATGCGGGGGTTCATTGATGGAAATTGGTTCTGCGGATTGGCAAGCGGCGTCCGATCAATTGCTTGGCCATGAGGTAGGGGAGGCAGGGTGGATGACGGAGTGAATGAACCCGATAGGTCTGGGAGAGTGTTCAAGCTGGACAACTGGCGGGATGGATGCCAAATGTCAGAGGTCACAGCCTCTGAATCATCAACTTCGTCGCGAGGGGCACGGCGCTTCATCCAGATATCGAGGTAGGAGGCAAAGTGGCGCAGTACTACCGAGGAGATATCTCGCACCGCTGTTAAGTGTTCTCCGGATGCTGAAGAAGCCACAGTATCCCAGTGCTGCTGCCAAAGCCCCTCTTGTTGGTAGCTATCCATAGCATCGCGTAGATGAATCTCGAGACCATGGAAAGGGGCATATATGTACGGGCTCGAAGGTTGTGTGACACCTGGAAACATAATATCCCATATTTGAAACCATCGTTCCTCGTCAGTCAGGTTGCTAGAGCCGTTGGCTGCGCGCTTCATCTTGTCAAGTTGGTCCCTAGTAGCCCAGGGAGGATTGAATTCACGGGGCTCGCAGCATCGAGCTCTGCTATGCTCGTCCCGTTTATCTGGATCGTTGTCAAACAGTTTGCCGCAATCGGCACAGTGGATTTTCTCTGCATGTTTCCTATTGATATGCAGGCGGACATCACACAAACGTAATATCGTAAAATCGAGACAACACCGGTGTGCTTCTCTGTCGCGAATGAAAAAGGGACATGCGAAACGATGTTTGAATGGGCCCGCTCGCTTCTGCTTCTTGTCGCTACCTCGTCGTTCGGGTGGATCCCCAGGCCTCTTGCTACCCTGCTGTCTGATGGGACTTGGAACCGAGATCTCGTTGATCTCATTACCGTCACCACTGGCTTGGTTCAAGACAGGACCTCCCCGGGGTATTCCCAGAACAGGTTGGATGATCGCAGAGTCATATTCATTGTAAAATGGCGGATACGAAGTAAAGAGGTTGTTGGTAAACGGTTTCGATTGTGTAAGTTCGACATCTTGATAGAGATATGGGGCAGACTGGGCAGATGGAGCAGATGGAGCAGATGGGGCAGAGCTCCCGTAGTATTGCGATGGGTACCCCAGGGCTGGAGCTATCGGGGTGGGGTTACCCCTGTTTGCTTGACAGGCGGACGAGATATAGGGCTGGCTAGTGGGCCCCGATACAAGGTATTCCGGTTCGCTTCTCGGAACCGCCATGCCAGCTCTAATCCGAAATATGGTTTTGCGCCTTTGCGGTGCGATGCGGGTACCTGCAAGCTGTCTCACAAACTAAAACCTAAGGTACCTACATGTAGGTAGTCAAAATTGAGAGTCAAGCTTCATCTTGAAAATATTCGGAGAGAGATGGGTTCCTTTATTACACTCCTGAGTACCGGCCCCAGATACTCTGGAGTGTATATGCGCTAGCGTACACGCCGACTCTGCAGCGCCCGAAGCTGGATCGCGCACCTTCACACGCTACCACACGCTACCACACGCTACGCGGCAGCGTATACACTATGGTGTAGACGCAGATGTGTATACACCAAGGTGTAGCCCAGAGACGCGCATTGCGCATGCATCTATAGTAATCTTTTACGCAGCCGTGTCATAATTAACACAATTGCTTTACACCAGAAGTGTAGAGTAGGTACCTAGGTACCTACCCGTATGCGAATTCCCCGGTCTCAGATACCTCTCCCGTGTCATTGGTTTATAATTCTTCATGCACAATACACATGACAAAACTTGCATTACACACTCGCGTATGCGAACCTACCTAATTATAATTCTGTACCTATTGAAATCGTAAACCAGCCTTGGTAAGGCTACGGTATACGCATCGGGATAGGGTACCTTAGGCACCTAAGCCTTTAGTAAGAGATCAAATTTTGACTTAGAATGATAAAATCAACCTAATACATAACACCATTTGTTTCTCCTTCAGGTGAGGAGGACTGAACTATTTTATAGAATAGCCGAATAGGTACGGGCCGCCATGTATATTATGTCTGTTGGCGCAAGTCTCTCCACGTTCTCAACGCGTGTCCCTATTTCCACCCACATCACACACTGGTGTGCTCAATGTATATAGACGATATGTGAACTGTTAGGAGGTGGCGTTCATTTGCTTCGCAGTCTACACAGGAGTAAATGAACAAGCACGTACGGCGTTAGTCTCTCTAAACCCAGAGCCTCAACGAGGTATAGATATTCAAAGAGGTGTCTCTTCCTAAGGGCGCCTTGCCACTGCTGTGGTAGAACAGCTTCAATCAGAATCTAGAGCATACGGCAACAATAAACACCAAAAATAGCCATGTCTGGCAACATTAAGTAAGATGGAGCTGTTCCATAGGCTAAGATGACGATGCTAATATATGATAGGAGCGCGGGGTCCAATGTCAAGACACTACGGACTGAGCGCCTGGACAGATGGCAGCAAGACCCATCCGAACCGATCAACCACGTCTTACTTCAACCGTGCTCAAAACACTGTGCAGACTCTGCCGAAACGACGAAGATATCGGACGTTACGAAGAAGCTTACTGCTTTTGACCATGCCTTCGGATCCGAGACCGAAAATAACAAGAACGTCGCTCCAAGTTCCCGATAAGAGTTGTCTCTGTTTTAGATCAACAGTGCGGATGGCTTTAGATGAATAGGGGTCACGGGTTAGATTTGGGTTCACAGTCTAATCTAATTGGCTGAAAGGGAGGCTGTCAAATTTACGGCCCGAAGAGAAGCCCCTGACGTCTGTTGGCGTTCCTCTACGATGATGCCAAGACAGCGTGGATGGCCAGCAAAGCACCGCACGAGACTCGGAGTCCGCATGTCACGCTGTGGAAGCTCTTAGAACTTCAGAAATGTAATTAATAATTACGTAGGATACTATAAGGTGGTTAGTTGTGTACGCGGCTGTGTGCACGATTGTGTACGCCGATGTTAACGCCCAATGATATCTCCCTATGACATGTAATGCAGATGCAGATGCAGCTGAACCTGCAGGTGTCATGGTATCGGCAAATTTGGAGAAAGCAAAAGCAGTTGGATGGCTAATGGCTCGGCTGGAATCATCAGCAACCAAGTTAGACGCTGAAATCCGAAGTTCTGGTGCTAGTAGGGTATTTTATTCCTTCATATAGCTATCTCTAACGGCATTTCGGGTAGGATACCACAACCACGTCTGAGACAGCGCATCCTTCTTCTGATGCACTGGACACAGAGGGAACTCGAAGCAGGAACCAATCTCGCATGGAGAGCTGGAGGGACCCAAATGCCATCAGCTAAATTTTATATTGTCCTTACCAACACTTTCTCACTTTGATTGAGTTGTTCTCCTTATACATGTCTGGCAGGGATAATTCTAGATCCAGGCTAGAGGTTAAGCTGTTCGGGCGGGCAAATGTCTACAACGATCAACTGATCTCAAGTAGTGCCCCGAAAAGAGCATTCGAGCATGGCGGCGAAAGATGTTGCGGGCCTGAGGTCAGAAGTTTTCAAGATGCGAATATGACGGATGGTGCCTCTAAGAAGGCCAAACAGTCAAATACGGTAGATATATACCTCGGTCGAGGTAAGTTCGGTATACATTCCCTTCTAGTCGTATACTAATTTCCAGTTTCGAGGTCGTCATTGTCAGTATGACTACGAAAAGAGCCATCCGTTTGAAGGAGAACGAGCATATTCAGATGAAGGTCAACTAGAAGGTAGCCGCCAAATCCCTACTCTGGATGGACCTGGAATAGACCTTGACTTGGGAGACAGCAACTACCAGCATGTTCCCGAATCTTCCTCTGGCTACCCCCTCTCTGCAAGATCTAGTTTGGAGACCATTTTCGGTCACGTCTTCGCAGCCAGCCCTGATCCTTGGGAGGACCAGACTGATTTTCTCTTTGACGACTATCACACTTCAGACTACTTGCTTGACCCGACGCCAGATTCTATATTTAGGTCTAGTAGCAAGTGTGTCTCGCCGTCTCAGCTTTCTACAAGCACGACCATGAATACAGAAGGATCACTGTCGAATACGAGCGTGGCAAGCGAAGACCTATGGTCTCTCCTCAAATGTCTGAAAAAAGATGAACTAATGCAGCTCAACCGTCAACCCGTAGACCAACAACTTCCATCAAATTCTTCAAGTAGTCTGGATATTACGGACCCGTGGGAAATCAATAGAAACTATGATGATGGCCATACGAATAATCTCGGAGCACAATCTTCTGCTACTAGAAAAGAGGTACCAGCAATTCCGCGTCCACGAGGGCGGGTACTTGGAAAGGATTCATACGAAAGTAGGCAACCTACCAGTGGCCAGTGCAGTCCGAGCAAAAGGCGCCTAGCATGTCCCTGGTATAAAAAGGATCCGCTGAAATACCAGGACTGCGCGAAATACAAACTCCAGCGTGTCAAGGACGTCAAGCAGCACATCTACAGGAAACACATGCAGCCCAGCGAGAGGTCGAGCACCGAGCCGAAACCCGACGAGATCTCGGAAGATCAGAGGAAAGCGCTGAACGAAAACGCCAACCGGGGCAAAACCGACGTGGAGCAATGGCTGTATATATGGGACACCATCTTTCCGGGGGAACCTCACCCTCGGTCACCGCATCTCGGCAGTAGCCAGGAAGAAGTGCTCGCTCTGCTCCGAAACCTCTGGGATAAGAGGCGGGCGGAAATCACGGCCAGCGTTCTCCCGGCTTCGCAGCCTGGCATTGCGAATCACGTCGTCGTCCAGCGCATAATGGACAGCGTTTTCGACTGGTTCGAGGCAGAATTGTCGAGCTGAGAACCACTGCGAATCAGTCAACTTACATTCAACTGTAATTTATATATCATTAAGGCTATTAGATCTACAAATGCCATCCTATCGTCTAGCTAGTATTCTTTTCACAATATGTCGCCATGTATCTGCTTTGATGAGCGTAAGAAATAGATATAGCCATTTCGCCATCTGTCGTCTTTCCTATTCCGTGTTGCGCAATTTCTCTCCCGGGGTGTCATCAGCAAGGGGTAGTCGAGGTCGGTGAGGCGGTATGTAAAGACTGTAGCCGTGCAAGGGCAGGTCTTGGGGTGGAAGTCATCGTTTGATTCGGTCCCTGGTGCTCCCCCCTTCCGAAGCTTGCAACGACTCCCGTGCGCTGATGTTTCCTTGCTTCCTTTCCGGCTAACTCAAGTATTATTTTCATTCTATGTGGGCACTTGCGGTAAATTCACAGTTAGTATTTGTGTGTTTGTATGATCTAGCTATGGCCGAGGCTGATTTCTGTGAGGGTCTTGAGTCGGTGTTGTAAAAGTCTCCCATCGGTAGCTAGGCATATAGGAGAGACAGGGCGTATTTTCACATTCACGTCTACATGTGATCCTGGATATATGACAGGCGGCCTGCTACGCCAGATATATATACCTACCTCCTAGGCACCTAAAAGGAGGTAGGTAGTTAGTTTTATAGCGCGGATAATCTTCGCTCTTCTATTTAGGATAAATTAGCTCGTAGACGCTCTATGCAACGAATAATGAACCAAGGTACCTCGTTTCATTCTGACGTGAAACAAACCACAAGCACTTTCATACAATATCAATAAATTCCATTTCAAACAATTTGGTCGTATCTCTCCAGTCCTTCCCAACACCGACTCCAATTCTTTCAAACGCTCCCTCAACACGGCCAGATAGCTTCAATACAAGGAACCAGACTTGCGGTCCTAATATTTCTCTTTGGATACCTGTTTTTGTAATAAGTCCCTTACCAGTGGGTAATATCCAGGAGAACAGTCTAAAGCAGTAATACTCGGTTTTCTGATTCCATTCGCAGCAATGCGTGCAGCGTCCGCCTTGGAGCCAACAAGAGACCTGAGCATCATCTCGCCTCATCGTCGGGCCAACTAGTTCATCCAAGTATACTCTAGTTGAGTGCAAGTTCCGTGGTCGTACAAATGCCGATGTCTTTCCCGTACGAGACATATCCGACAAGAAAGAGAGGAAAGTGGGGGATCCGGGTCGATCGCCTTCAGGAGTATCTTCTTCAAATATTGCCAGTTCAACGGGCATCAGGCCCCCTTTCAGGCGGATGCGGCCACCCTCGGACGTAGGAGTTCCATCTGTTGATATTCCCATAACGCCTGCGAGTGAGCATTCGTCTATCACCCTGAATTTATACCTAGGCCCGGATTTCCAGCTAGTTAACGGTAAAGTGCAGTCATACCCGACCACGCCGTCACAAGATGCCCATGACCACGAAGGGAAGTGCTTCTGATTCGCCGCAGCAGACTCTCCGTTAACTAATGGATGTGGCCTGGGTTTAGAATCAATTGCCATCCATGCTAACTCAAAAGGAAGCTCTATCTTCCAGAGTCCAGCAAGGTACTCATTTTCACCGTAATTTCCCTCCCGGCTCCTAATTATGACGCGGGCCAGTCCAGCGAGTGCCATCAACTTATCACTCTGACGGGAAAGTAAACGTTTCGAATAGCTGGAAACCGCCGTTCTCCACAGCTCGTAAATTCTGTCCGGCGCTGTCCCAACGAGATTGGGTGATCTAGTCCCCATAAGCCATTCCAAGTATCTGCTAGTAGCCATTAAGCTGCTAATTGGTTTCCTTGGCAGTGGTGCGGATAGCAGTACATCCTCCTTTAATAATGCACCAATCTGCACGAGACTGATATCGTTTCTCCCGGGCTCCTTCAACGACCAAATATAGTGTCCACACTCGCAAACCTTGCGACATAAACACTCTCAGCTCATTTCATTCCCATCGAAGCAGAGCCTGCGCTGCGAGAGCATTGTCTCCTGCAAACACCAGCCTCTCTTATCTAGTGAATATTCGACAACATCCGGTACCGGTCGGACGATCACCTCCCGAGAGGTATCCTGAAGCTTGACTTGATGCTGCCAGCCCGGAAAACCAAAGCGCTGCTTTCCTAGGAATCCTGTCTTGCAGCTACTCGGCTCTAGAGCCGCAATCGTGAGCTGGGAGTTGAGGTAGATACGGTCCATCATGGATGCATCGTGGTGCCAGGCTTCAGCATCGTCCTGAACAATGCAGAGAGAATCCACCCATAGGTACGGGATACTAAGGCCCTTGCAGACCTTCACCGCATCTTGTACGCTCTTGGGCATAGAATTTAAAGGAATTCCTTTATAATGGCTCTCAATGTTAGACTTCGTTGTCCTAAGAACACTCTCGGCGGTTTCCCCCTAGCAATAGCTAAGACACGCATATGCTGTTGGTTCGATGGGTTTAACAAGGAATGGCTCGCTTTCCTGTCCAACACTGAGAAGGCGCTGAGGTGTGAAGTGTGCATCCGGCGGTCTGCAGGATCCATCGTACTTCATACAGTGAGAGAGCCAACTTGTAGCGCGATCGAAGGCCGCCTGAGTTGTCGAGTCCTCCACGATATTCCAACTTTGACACATCTCTCCCCACTTGGCTTCGCTTGGCAGGGGAGTGGAAGCCGAGGACTCAGAAGTACTTCGTGCGTGCGTGGCAATACCTTGAACATTACTCGATGGTGGTTGCATGACATAGAATGAAAACCACTTTATATAATGCCCGGGATCCCATGACCCAGGACGAAATTCGGATGACGCTACTTTTTGTACATTTAGTTGATAATCAATCTCTATATTGATCGAGGCCTCCGCTGGGGCGTTATCCGAATCCGTTCCTGTCTGACTCGTGATCGAACTAGGCTTATGAAATTCCGCCGCCTCTAGAATCAGGCCGCAAATATGGCATTTCGCCTTGTCGTTGATACCATACCGATGCGATCGCATATCCCGCAGCGAAATCCCGCCACTCGTGAATGGGCCATCTTTTGGATGAATAGGGCATAAGGCCATCGTTTAAGTAGCTCGAACAACTTGTACGGTGTAATAGCGGCCGACTGGTGTATTAAAAGCTGTTCCCTGCAAGTGAAACGAACGAACAGCATAATAAATATTGGGGAGAATTCACCATCATGAAATATTATGCGGGCGAGTTGAATTCAGTTCTTGCCGAACCAATCCCCTACTACCACGCTGCTCAGCCCCCATACCACCCTGGCTCCTTAAGGCCTCCAGTAACCCCGAATGGGGGTCATGGACTTATCAAAAGGACAGCAGATGGGATGGAGTTTTCCTAATGTTTTATTAACGTACGTACGATAACACTACTGTCCCATATATGTATGATGAATACTGGAGGCTCTTTATCCAAATAATTCGCGAGAAAAGGGGCCGAATAGAAAATACTTATACACATAGCAAGCTCCAACATTTTGCGGTTGAAATCGCGCGAATGGCACTAGGTCTAAACGAAGAGTCTTACGTGAGTGCCCGAGGCTTCGTTATATTCGGGCCTAAACGAAGATTCACTTGCGTAAATATGCCGATTCTGGAGGCTCATGTTCTCGCATCCGCGCCGCCAAGAGGAAACGAATGATCGCGATTTTCTTGCGCGGGGGAAAAATATCAGGAAAAAAAAATAAAGGAAAAGGTGCGGCATATTGAGAAACAAGAACCACTGGAAGAGGTAGGGCGAGGAAGGAAAGGGGAAATTACTAAAAAATTGAGGACGAAAAAGGGTGTCAGCTGGTGAGAGGGAGGGGGTAAATAGGGGTCGGCGAACGCTGGTCTCTGGTCCGTGGATATTAACTCGCATTCCGATACACCCTTTACACACACGTAGTAAACGAAGCGAATCATAAAGTTTAACAAGGCTTTATTTAGAAACTACCTACACGGTAAACCGCAGAATGTACTCCGAATACAGGGGGAGTACCTGTTCATTCATTCCGTGGTATAATACGCGAACGTATATATTAACAACCTATGGACCGTTCTCGACCAGTACCTGAAAGTTCTCAGCGTACCAAAAACACAATGTAATGTGTAAAAAGATTCGAAGGACGAACTTAGGTGTATGTACTTTGGTGCTCTATCAACGTCCATTCGTGATCGATTCGTCCTCCGTCTCGATATGCGCCAACTCCCAAGTCTTCGGGGCCCATATTCTGCCGACACGGAAGCTCCAATGTTTTGGAGATCGAAAAGTTTCCGTTATAAAAAAAAAACAGAAAAGAAAAACCAAGCATCGCATTCTCTCATGGTCGTGAACATCGTAATATTTCCCTTCGCATGCCGAACCGTGTAACGCCAAAATGCATCAAGACCCGCTTTCACCGGATATTAATTTCCTGTGGCGCCCGAAATCTTATAGAATTTCTTTCAGTTGTTGCTTCTGTCTCGGTGTTAAGCTCGTCGGGAACTTGATGTTGTACTTGATGATGAAGTTGCCCCGTTCGCCTGGCTTCTTGGAGATGGGCATGCCCAGGCTAGGATACGTATCCAAACTTCCGGGACCCGTAGGACCGCCTTTCTCGACGTTGAGCTGCTTGTTGTCGATCGTCGTTATGGTACGTTTCCAGCCGGTGAGGGCCTCCTTCAGATCCAAGTCGATAGTGTGGATCAGATCATCGCCGTCGCGGACGAAGAGAGGATGAGGTTTCTGGTCATCGTGTTAGTCCGAGACTGTCTAAACTAATACCCGTGCTAGGGTGGGTATTGCTTGGCTTACCTCTTCTACTATGAAGTGAAGATCTTGCTTGCCGCCTTCCTCCTGATCACCGACGCCCTTGAACTTAATCTTGCTGCCCTTCTTCAAACCGGGTTTGATAGGGACTTCGAGGACTTGATCGGTAGTCGTTCGCTTGCCGCTGTCATCGAAGCTCTTTCGCTTTATCTTCATCTTCTTCGTGACACCGGTGAATAGCTCTTCCAAAGAGAGCGGTAAAGCACGTTCGACGGTGGTAACATCGGGTGTTGCTTCTCTCGCACCGCTGCTTGCGAAGGGATCTCCGCCGCTGGGGAAGTTGCTTCGCATACGAGTCCTGCCGGAAGCCCGAGGCATGCCGCCCATACCGCCTCTACCGAAGAATGGGTTCATATCGGGTTCATCCTCGTTTCCTCCTGCACTTGCACTGCTGCGCATGAACTCGGCAAATATACTCTCAGGGTTACTAAAGTTGAAAGGGTGCGAGCCGCCGCCAGTGCTAAAGTGAAAAGTGCGAGCACCTCCTCCTCCGGGCATGCCTCCGCTAGGCATACCTCCGCCAAAGTCGAAGCCTTGGAAGCCCCCAGGCATACCCCCTTGAGCGCTCGCGAATGGGTTTTCGCCGGGAGGCGGTGCGGCGCCACCGCGAAGCAGGAATTCGAGGCCGAACTGATCGTATGTTTTGCGCTTCTCGGGGTCGGACAGGATCTCGTAGGCTTGTGAGCACTCCTTGAACTTCTCGGAAGCGGAAGGATTGTCCTTGTTCTTGTCGGGATGCCATTTCAAGGCTGCTTTTCTATGCGGCTGTTAGTATTTCATGAGCTGAGGGCAAAGGCAGGGAGCGAGAGACAGCAGCGAAGTCGGCATGGAGTGGGGTACACTTACCGATATGCCTTCTTGATTTCATCTTGAGTGGCATCAGGTTTGACGCTTAGCTGATCGTATAGTGTCGTCTCTTTGACCATCTTGGCTGATGTCTAAGAGTCAACGTGGGTGAATGTGTAATGTGTAAGTCGGGTAGAGATTCAATTGAGTTATGTAGTTGATTGCTCCGTTGTGGAAGTCGATACAATGTTTAGCGTCGTAAAGCGGTAACAAAAGTGTCAATGTATTGACAAAAGAATAAAGACAAAAAGGTGATTGTCCAATTCGCAAATTAGTAAGGTTAGTAGTCTTTGGTCTTGAGAATTAAGAGCAACGCAAGGCGCTTAGCTTCACGTACTGCACCGCCGCTTTTCTTTGTTGGTGGGCGGTCTGGTAGAAGATTCGGGAATTGGCGATGGCAGGTTGAGAGCTGGAGGGACAGAAGAGAGTGACGTTTTTGGGGTGCGGATAAGTGGGCACGATAAGCTAGCTTGATTCGTACCTGGTTACTTAGTTGCTGGGTTGTCAACAAGGGAATTGGCAACCAGGAACAAAGTATTCAATACCTAGGAACAAGATCTCCGGTTCTACACGATCAGGTGACAGGGAGCTTAAAATCGTCGCATCCCCGTGAAAGTCATGAAGGTTTGTGGACCTGGCACTCAGATCTGGAACCAATGAGACCAAAAGGACCAAAAGTTAGATTCCCCCTTCTCCTTTTTATCCGTTGAATTGGGGGAGCGGACAGATGTAGTAACAGTAGTACCTGGACTCTTCTAGGTAAATCTGGGAAACTCTAAGTAACTCTAGGTAGACGTAGGAATATCCCCAGGTAGCCTGCTAGCCTATCCTCTGTATTTAGCGGCAAATCCGATGCACCTAATGCAAATGCTTACCGCACCTAGCCGGGTTGTGGAGTTGGCGGAGAGGGGAGAGGCTTATAAAGGAGTAACGTCTTGGCGATACAATGATATGCTATGCAATACAATGATATGTTATGCAAGTGAGCATGAGCAAATAGTCTATTTCGTACTTATTGGACGATAACGACAATGCGAATACAAAGTTGCATGCTCGAATTGTTTGGGAAAGGAGATGCAGAGGAGTGATCAGGAACAAAGTATCTTGTTTCCCTACATATAGTTAGCCTCCAATATCAGACGAAACCAGTACTATGGAATGTTCTAGAAATTATGGTACCTCGGTACCTTTGTGCTATAGAGTATAAATACCATCTAGTACTAACGTGTAGGAGGTACGTAGTTGAATATGATGTACGACCAATACGACAGGTCATTGTAAATTCATTGCATGTCAATTTCTTATCAAGAGGTAGGTATCGCTTATAACGTGTAGATGTATGCTGCAAGGTGAGGGTGGATAGATGTGAATAGGAGGATGACTTTTTGCTTCATGCTTTATTATTATTATCCATGGGTATCGTGGAAGTCAACGTGCTATTTTATACATAACTTTGGGGATCTCAGACATATCCCTGAAGCAAAGAGCAAAGGCTGCGTACCTAGATAAGCAGCCAAACGCCAATGTTGTATCATCAAGTCTCACATCCACCTGTACACCTTAGCTTTGCCCCCAGTCTCCTGACATAATCCTAATGGATCTGACCAATAATCCCCGTGACATGTCCCGGAATACCCGTACCCAGCCTCGTATCTCATCATCATGATCGGGACGCATAATACCATGAGGTGTACTCATTGACCTTCGTGATGCTCAACTTCCAGGTCTATGTCCATCATATCAACTGGTCTCCTCTCTGTGGTAGAGCCGGGCCGCGTCAAGAATGGCGCAGTTCTGTCTGAGCGCTCTTGCATCTCAGGCGATTTGGATATCGGCATCTCCACATCGTTAAATTCGGCGTCAGGCTGCGTCTCCTGGAAAGACTCTTGTGGGTTTAAAATGATGGGTTCGTCCTTGTAAGTTCCGCGGCTCACGAGTGATTCGACAGCATTGTTGTGCCTGCTAGACTGCGCAACAGTCTCAGAAAACTCTTCGTGAGATACACTGGGTGCCTGATAATCCCCAGACGGATTAGGTTCGATAAATGTCAAATCCACATCATCAAGCTCATCACGAGAGCTGCCACGCGTTGCCACTGATGAACCGTCGCTATTCTTTCGTGCAATCCAATAGGGTCCATCATCAACCATATAGGATAAATTCTCCGCGGTGATTCCGGGCTGCTGTTGTTCCTGTTGCTGCTGCTGTTGCTGCTGCTGCTGTAGTTGCTGCTGCTGTAGTTGCTGCTGCTGCTGCCCTTGGTTTTGTTCTTGTGCAAGCTCCTGCTGAAATGAGCGATTGTCGGCTCGAGTGAACATCTATAGACATTTAGCAAGCGTTATTTGATAAAGAACATGCAACTCACCCGTAAAGCGTCTGACAAAGGGATGGGACCCGTTTCCATAGCAGCTTCAGATGCGTAGATGAGAACAGGATACTTGGATTCAGTACCAGCTGCGTGAAGTACGTCTTCTAGTGTCGCTCTCTGTTACAAGTACCTAGTAGTTAGCAAGGGGCTACAAGAAATATTCATTGACGTCAAACGTACCTCGGTTTTAATTGGAGACGCGTCGCTTGAGGAATATCCTATCTTCCACCACTGCTCTTTGGCTTCGATCCCTCCGTCCTCGTCCACGTCCATCAGATTCACATCTTCCCTGACACATACATATGCCAGTTCTTTTGAGAGTGCAACGCCGCGCAAGGAGTATTTATGGGTGGGATTCCAGTATTCCGGACAATAAGCTGAAGTCGACCGAAAAACGAATTCATCATCGTCAACCTCATGTTCTTGACATGTCAAGCGCTTGGTGACTACCCGCATTGACTCGCGATACGCCTCCTTCGCATCTTCGAGCTCTATGGCCATGTTAAAAAATTGTTCATACCCTCCCCTCAATCAGGATATGTACTTACCCGCCAGGTCGGTTTTCAGTTCTCCAATTTTCTCAATACACCCATCTATAACCCCTTTCCACTTCTGCATCTTCTCTTCCTCCTCGGGGAGGTACGTACATGGCCCGCTCTTCATCTGGATCTCGAATAGGTCGTCGAGACTAAGCTCGGTACCATCTTCCATGAGAGAGTCGTAGTGGCGCCATTGCGCAGTTCTAATCTGGCCTTGCATCAGTATTTCTGTCTGCTTGATGATCCCGTTTAAACACGTGACGAGATCATGCGGTCCGCTCCCAAGCCCGTTTACACTATGGCAGCGCTCTCCATGGCATTTTACTAGGCTCGCTCCCAGTAGATCGTACAAGCGCAGTTGTTTTTTGATGGTGCGCATATAAGTCTGGAACTTGACGGCAAGATCTTTTCGCTCCTTCATGTATCGATCCACGTAGAGCACGGCTGGTATCTCACAAGGCTTAACTAGCCCAGTACCACTGAGCCGAACAGTTACTACCTCGGCGGCCTTGGACAACACGGCGTAGTTGGCCTCTTCCGGAAAGGGGTGGTCCAGTGATAGTGCATGTGTCCATAGCAGATGGTCCAAGGCGTCGTAGAATGTGTTCACTCCAGAATACTGCTCATGGTCCAAGTTCACTTCGAGGAATATAAACGGCGAATCTCGCTCCTCATCGCTGAAACTGTCGGCGTCACGCTCTAGCTGGGAAGTCTCAGCCTGAGGAGTGGCACATGGTAAAATCGTGCCCACAGTTGTCATGGGTTCTAGGTCGCAATCAGGATTGTTGCCGGCTGCTTCCTTTATCGCGTCGAAAAGTTTCTCTTCGACGTCGGGCATCCAGCCCCCAAAACTCGGATCAATCGCCTTAGTATCGATGAGGCCATCTACAGTCCCATAGCTTCGTTCTGTTTTGTCAAGGAAGGCCATCAGACGATGGAGCTCCTCAGTAAACTCCGGATGCGCATCCTCACCCCAGATCGTCTCTCCTCTAGCCATCGCTGCTAGGTGCTCTTGCTTAAGGATAGGTTGTCCTTTCCACCACTCCGTATTGTGCCCGTAGCTCCTGGCTGGTAAACCACACTGGAGCAGAATGTTTCTCACAAGCGGTATCTTGTGGTAGATTGATAACATGAAACCGACCCTGTGATCTTTCGTCTGTCGAAGAAATGCCGGAGCATTAGGGTCTCGTTTTCTAATGGAAGGGAGCGGGTCGGTCTCTACAGCTTCCACAGCTGCTTTAGTTGGAACCAGTGCCCACTGCTCAGTTTCGTATTCTAGTCGGTTCGCGGGACCAAAGTACTTAAGATTGGTCTCATTGTCGACCACACCGGCTTCTTGGGGTGGAACCCCGGATTCGGCGGCAGACTCGGCGAGTGCTCGTTTAAGATTGGCATCTTCCTCGGCGGCGTTGGTTGGCGCACCTATGGAAGGTTATCAGCTTGAATACCCAAAGGACACAGGAGTAGTGCCTGTGACCTGACTTATAGTCGAGTCTAGCATCTTACCAAAGGGAGATCGGCTGTTGGCCCTCGAAGGAGGTCGAGTCGGAGCACCACTGTTCTGGTAGCTGGCAGGCGGAAGTTCGTCTGGGCCTTGGATATTGAAGGCTACGGCAGATGGTTAGCGAAACAAAAGCCTAGTCAGAAGATAGGAAAAATATCGCACATATTCCCGTGTCATTTTGCTCTCCTTGACGGTCCATGCTGAATTGCGACTCGTCCCATTTATACTGCGAAGAACTTAGTGTAAGTGATGACAAGCGACGTATATTCGGAGGGATTAAGTGAGGTAGATAGCTAGCTACCTTTTGACCGCTGGGATCTTCGAGGAACTCGATAGTCGCGCCTTGGAGATCGTTATTGTTTGCCTAAGTACACAGGTAACATGTTAGTTAATCAGTGTTAGAAAAAGCGTTACGATGTACGTGTAGAGTTGCTGAATACCTTTAGACGAGTGATGGCAGCTGCCCGAGGTAGGCCGGTGATGTCGCAGAACATTTGAATGTCGTCCTCTGTTGGATCGTTCGTTGGCGCCATCTTGAAGAGATGGCGGGCCTCTAGGTTTAAGGTTGTGCGAAATCGTGTTGTTGTTCGTTAAGGGGGACGACGAAAAATAGCGACAGTAGACAATAGCTCTTGTAATCGTAATCATACTACTACCTCCTAACGTACAAATTTGAGCTTGGTTGCCTAGGAGAGGTGGGGACTTGCGTGCTGAAATCTACCTACCTACCCCCATAGGTAGGTAGTCTAGTTGGTATATCGACGACGTCGACGGGGAGATTGCTTAGGATCCGTAAGGTGCCTTTTATTTACTGCGGAGCTATCGTAGGGCGTTTTCAGCTGAAGTTGCACTCTAAAAAACTAAAAAAAGGTCTGTTGGGCCGATGATGCTATTAACCTAGAGCCCCACCACAAGGATACAGGGATTACTATCCCGGAGGACAAGCTTATTGCTGTAACGGTGGTGTTACCTACACCCCCACCCAGTCACCTTACATGAAGGTATACCTACAGGTACCAGTAACAAAACGAATGGCTTCCAAGGTTCTCACAAATTATCATCGGTTTGATATTCATCGAGTCCCTGGAGTCGGACCTCATTAGTAAGTCAGGAGCGATGTCTTTGTTAATACATTATCATACTTGGCAGAGTACACATTTTATCAGACCTATATCGTTAGATACATCCATAAGTTATAGTCAAGTTAATATTTATCAATATATCAAGTCCCGGTACGATACGGTATTACTCTTTTACATAAAGCAAGACCTATATATACTCAGCATTACCTCAAAATGGAGTGAGCATGTGGACTACCGAATGCCTTATTCACAACAAGCAGCATATTAAACTAGACGCGGGAGCAAGGTAACCTTGGCTAAGGTCTGTCTTGAGTATGTGGGTTTGGTCCAACGATCATTATTTTATCCATCTATGAACATGTTGTAGACTGGCGGTTGCAATGACGTTCCAGTATAGGACCATCTCTACCTGAAGCAAGATGCGAAATTACCCCTAAAAGCAAACCAATGTAACGAAAAGACGAGTTCGAAAATGCGGCCATGCGCTACCGGGACCCCCGAAACAAACGCCTTGCCCCTGGCTATGCAAATGTGTACTGAGAGGGAAAAATGATGAGTCGAAGCAGTGCATAGTCAGTGCATCATCATGCGATAATTTCATGTGCCCATCTCAGTTGTCGTCATCGTCACTGGCATTCTCCTCCTCGCCATTCTCGTCAAACTCTGCCATGTCGGCATCGTCGTCGTCACCCGTATCGCTACCGCCGAAATCCAGTTCGTCATCACTCGCGGCCCAGAAAGCGGCGTCGTCCTCCGTAGACTTGGGCGGTGCCGGAGGCTCCAGGGTGGTCGGCATCACAAAGCCACTAGGAATGTCTCCCTTGGACTTCTCGACTATCTCTCTTGCTTTCTTGTTGTATTCAGCACGGCTGTCTCGGTACATGACGCTAGCATCTACGTTGGCAGGCGAGTTGATCTCGGGGTCGTCTAAGAGTAGAAGAACCGATCGAAGTACGGATTCGACACCTTGTAGAGGGGACCAGCGCTCGCTAGCTTGCTCGCCAGAAGTGATGTCCTCACCAGGGGTGTGTAGAATTGAGATGCACAGTTTACCCTCGGGATAAACGTTGGGATGGTAGATGGGCACGAGGAAACGGAAAGTCGGGGGTTGGTAGGGATATTCCTCAGTGAACGTCATCTCGGCCTGTTGCAGGCGACCCGTTAGCATCCGTCTAGATTTAGGGTTTGTATTTTTAGTTCCTACTCACTTTGAAGTAGCCGCCATTGAAGGCGCTGTCAGGATTGAGAACGATGAGACCGACGCGCCAGCGAAGGATGTTGGCGTTGACGAGCTACAAAGAACAATAAGTTAACTTGTGATCCGATGTTTAAACCAGGTCGCACGGTCGCAGGTCGCACAGCACTTACATCAATGTTCACCCACTTTTCCTTCGACAGTTCTTGCATCTCGGACATCAGCCGATGCTTAGCACCGCCGCCAAGCTTAGAGGATGACATTGTGAGTGTTTGTGAGTATGAGGTGTATGTTGGAAACACGTCGGTAGTTGTTAGAAGATTCAAGGACGTGAGGTGGTCGGCAACACCAAATTGTGACTCGCGTGCCCTCGGACTCGAAATCAAGATGCTCTTATCAATCAAAACGCCACCGGAGGCCAATGACAACGATGTCGAGTTCCAAGCAGACGATGGGGTTATTACGGGTTGTGAACCGAATGGAAAAACGTATTGTAATTAGTCACGTAGCCTCGACGTGGCTGCGTGGTCAGGAAGAAAGAAAAAAAAGAAAGAGTTGGAGTTGAGTGGCAGCCGATCAGAAGAGTGTCAGCCGAAATGGCGGATTGATAGTGTTATCTTGAAGTCTTAAATTGTAAACCTGCGACTCTTCGGCGCCTGACTCGATCCTTAAATGGAATTCTACCAATGAGGTAATCCGGGGATACAGCTCAGCCGACCATTGACCCGCTTTGGACCTGACCATTGACCCGCTTATTTGTATGTGGCGGGGTGCCGACCACTGACCATTGGGATCTGACCTGACCATGGCCCCATGGTCAGTCTTGGCATTTATTAATAGAGTACTCAATAACCCCTCCATATCCTATTAACCACTTTCACTCTAGTGGCTCCATTTATATAAGCCAATTATACACAAGAAAAGCATAGACCAATAGTCAATAAAAGTAATTGCTATGCCCAAATTAAAATGATACCAAACTTTCCTTTACACATACTTTTACCATAATTTGACTAACTACTCAATAAGTACTCATTGAGCATTTAATATAAAATTTATTCTATTGGGTAATTACTAAAGTTACACAGCCCTATTCACTAATATGGCACCATTACCTTCTACATCCTACAAACACAAATCTGTAAGTTTTTATTCATTTCATAAGTACTATATGAGTACTCATTATGTTTTATAGGAAGGATACAAGTGGTATCAGGCTCACGAAACACGACCAGATAATGTATCGCCATTCGATATGATCGTAAGTTCTATATTTCTTTTTGATAACTCGATGAGTACTCATTATATATCAGGGTGCGGATCAAGTCGTTATTCCTAATGGTGAATGCTTCTGTCGATTCAACATGAATCACAACACCGACGCTGATATTCAGTTATGCTATCGCACGGTGAGTCATATATGAACACTTATGGGGTACTCAATAAGTGCTCATTAACTTTGAACAGGACAAGATATTACATTGGAGTAACCTTAAGCGCCATGTTGAGTCACATCGTGTCATCGTCGACGGGAATGATGTGGAGATTCGACTGGCGAAGAATCGCAATGGCGGATTGACACTGCATGATCATGCTGTATTAATTAGTAAGTACTCATCGAGCAGTATAGAACTCGTATCAGCTAATGAACCAATATAGCATACTGGGACTCGGTGAAGAAGGACATCGACGAGTTCAACCCGAACACCGCGGCTAGTTCGGTGGGAAAGACACCATTCCGGCCTGATACGCGGCCTCTCCAAGCCCCAAAGCAGAAGGATCTCAAGTCAGTTCCTTTCACGAAGGCTCGCAAAAACTGCGCAGCTCATGTAAGATATATCAAGGACTTTTCGAGTACAAATTGAGCTAATCTATTATAGCCTAACCTGAAATCTATGAAGCTTCTGGCGGGACAAAAGAAAAAGGCCTGCGAGGGCTGTATCGAGGCCGGAAGGAGTTGTAAGTGATCACTCGATAAGTACTCAATGAATAACTAACTGGTGTTTAGCTTGTCCAGAGGTACGCAAACCGGACTGCCATCTTTGGATGCAGTTCTTAGAGACGAGGCGAGAGAGACGTGCCCGCCCCGATGAAACCGACGTAAGCGACGACGATTCAAATCATGCCCATACCATCGATAGCAAGGATGCGGAGAGTAAATCTATACCCGAGCACCAGCCAACTCTTCCAAGAGAGCCCTCAATGAGTGTCTCAATGAGTACTCAACAGGGTCACCAACGGGCTGGCAGCAAGACTGTCCTGCTGTCTGATGGTTCTGCCCGGATTTTTGACTCTATTGCGGATATCGAGGCCGCGGAACGTCAGCAAGCTACGGAAGCAGAGACTGAACGTCATGGAATGATGCAGCTGCAATCCTTCCAAGAGATGATATCCCATCCTGAGCTTCAAGATGAGGTAAATCAAGAGTTCCTATTTGAGGATGATCCCCTGCTGCAGCAGGAACGAGAGTTCCAGCAGCAGGAACAAGAGCGCCTGCAGCAGCAGCAGGAGCAGGAACGCCTGCTGCAGCAAGAACGAGAGTATCTGCTGCAGCAGGAGCAGCAGGAACAAGAGCGCCTGCAGCAGCAGCAGCAAGAGCAGGAACGCCTGCAGCGAGAGGAACAAACTCGCCTGCAACAAGAAGATCAAGAACGTCTGCAGCGAGAAGAGCACGAACGCCTGCAACGAGAAGAGAACGAACGCCTGCAACGAGAAGAGAACGAACGCCTGCAACGAGAAGAGCAGGAGCGCTTACAACAAGAAGAGCAGGAGCGCTTACAACAAGAAGAGCAGGAGCGCCTGCGGCAACAGCAAGAACAAGAGCGCTTACAACAAGAGCAGGAGCGCCTAAACGAGCAGGAGAATCGCGAGACTCACGAGAATAACGAGTTAAATGGAGAAAAACAACAGGAGCCCGATACGCGCCCAATGAAAATAAGACGTGTAGAGAAAAAAACGTTGTCCACTGAGCCGAGGAAAACTCGTTCTGCTACTAAGAGAGAACTTGAAGAGTCCTTATCAAATGCTTCACGGGAAACCACCGAGTGTTTCACGACGCCGGAGGGAGCTAACGATGACGATGCAGCCGCGCGACAGCTTCAGGATAACGTATAAGTGGCTAGAATAGGGAGAGTGGGTTTTGAGTGCTCCATGTGCTAATCATGGAGTATTCAATAAGTACTTAAAAGTGTTTATGTGGCGTTCTTTTCATTACGAGTAAACGGACGATATCCAGGTAGTAGGGCAGTTTTAACGCGTTCAACGATACCCATTGCTATGATAGTCTAATTTGACCAATACCTTTCGAGTACTTGATGAGTACTTGATGAGTACTCATGGAATATAAAACCAGTTTCCATATGAAGCACTCTCATTTATCTTTGCTGACGCATTTACAATTGAATTACCATAATAATTAAGCAATAAAAGGGATTGCAATAAAATTCCAAATTCAACATATATAGTTAATTACTTCTATGCCTATTTGCAAAATGGAAGTTCACGGAATAAAGCATCCAATACATTATAACTAAATACTCGTTAAGTACTCATAGAGTACTCTATGAGTAGTTAATGAGTATTCTATAACAAAAAATAGTCAAATACCCTCCGCCCTCCGTCTCTGTTCAAGATCATACCTAGCCTGATCCAGCCGCAGTCTCCTCTCCTCAAGCTCAAGCTCCCGCTCTTGACGAGCAAGGACTTCATCATAGGCATTGCTTGTCGCGTCTCTTGCCATGGAACTGAGAGGTATCAGTAAGTGCTCGATATATACTCTTCGAGTACTCATTAAGTACTCATAATAACTTACCTGCGACTTCGACCTCCTCTACGCCCGGACCCAGGCGTGCTATGGACAGGACTCAATGTTCGACGTGGAGTGGGCGTCCTCGGGACACTAAGGGATCGTTGAGTACTCCCAGAGGCATCGGAAAGCGGCGAGGATCTAATTATTTGCTTCCTGGCTTTTCGTTCGTCACTTGATTGTCGCTGACGGGTAGTTCTTTTCACTGTACTGCAAATTAGTACTCTGCAAGTACTTATTCAATACTTATGGAGTATTCCATCAAAATTAGGGGCACTTACTTTGCGCTTTAATGGCATTGCTCCATCGTGTATCCAATGAATGATTCCTTTGACCGTACCGAATGCCGTACCGCTGATATATATCGGCTTGTTGGATACGACGAGCATCATATTCGGCGTTAACCTGAACAACTACAAATACCGGCTTATACCTGCCACTAGCATGATAACTAGCATGATGGAGCGATTCTACCGCGTTCGTACTTCTAGACATCGCATGCCAGTCGGCTTCGTCGATATCGGAACAACACCTCGCGAGCCCTGATGCGATTTCAGGAATTCTCTTATGTTTAACCCAGGGGATTATCCCAGGGTAGTTACTGGTTAATGTGTCCTCAGCTGAAGTAGTATTAGTGTATGCTTAGTACTTATTAAGAACTCTATGAGTACTCACAAATTATCTTTTCGCAAGTACCGTGATAATCAGACTCCGTCTTGGCTTCAGGTAAGTGGATGAGGATATCGTATATGGAATTCTGGAATCTCGGCGTATACTCCCCTAGCAGCTTTCTCACATTTCTCTCGTAATGAACTCTGCAGAAACGAACGGAGCGTTTGTGATGATAGAGCCATCCACGGCGTTCTGGGTCCAGATGCTGCGATACGAAGTGTCCCCATGCTATATACAATTAGTACTTATTAAGTACTCAATGAGTACTTATAGAGTAGCTAGTCGCAACTGACCTTGAAAAATGCCCCATTCCATATCGAACGTAAACCCGAGAATACCAGTTCCGTGGAGATGCTTTAATTGAATCTCTCTACCAGTGGCAGAGTGAACAGTTGAAAAGACATTCTGAAACATGAAGAAGTACATATCAGGGCTCTGCGAGTTTGTGATTACTCGGAGTGTTACCTCGGCTATAGAACGGTTAATCTTTGATAAGTACTCATTGAGTACTCAGAGACTACTCGTGGAGGGGCAAATGGGGAACTCACATCTTCGCGATACTTCATCGTAAAAAGCCCAAATTATCTCGAACTGGCCACCTATGAGGTGCTTGAAATTCATATCTACTTGGAGTGAGATATCTGGAGTCTGAAACAAGAGTAAAAGTTGCTCGACATAGAACAAAATAACCATGAAATTCGTGTTATCATCGTGGAAGAATTGAATATACTGCGGAGCAAATAATCAACTTAGCAATAGAGTACTAACCGAGAGTTCATCGAGTACTTACCTTGTTTTCGCTGTCCTTGTGATTCAATTCCCATTCATACCGCAAGGCGAGGCGCGAAGAACCTAGAGGATAATGTATAGCCCGTTCCTGGCGAATGATACGACGTAAGGCATCATCGTTAGTAAAATAGGGGTGAATCTCGGCGAACGTTTGACTATTAAACTCTCTCAGGAACTCCTGACACGCCTCGCTCCTGAGAAAAGTCCCTAATACAATTAATATGTACTCAAAAAGTAGTTGTTTAGAGCTTCGTGACCTACCGAGGGATCCATCACGATCGCCCGACTTGCGAATATACTGAATAAACCGCCGTACCAAGCTCTTAGGTTCACGATTTGGAGTGGGCGGGGGGTGTTTATGCTCACCATGGATCGAAAGAAAAAACCATGGGTATTTCTTGCGGTCGCATGGGATATGCCATTTGAATATCACATCACATTTGAGAGGTATTAGTTGCGGAGGAGTATCAACGGTGTGAAATGTGTCTGACGAGATGTTAGTGAGTCCTTAAAGAGTACTCATGAAGTACTCCCTAAACTTACTGCACAGTTTACCCCTCCCAGACGTCCCAGCAATTGTCCCACAATACTCACCCATATCCCGAGCAAACTCTCGAAGTTCGGGATTATCTTGGATGATATCCTCCCAGTCCCATTGCTCAACTATGCGCTTAATCACAGTCCAGTGTTCCATTAAACGGGCAGGGACATGTCGAGAAAAGTGCGCATACTCTTCCATCCCATGATTCGCGCATTGCAAGAATTTCCTCGGCGATCCGTCAGGATACTAGTGAAGAGGTTAATAAGTACTCAATAGGTAGTTTGCGAGTACTTACATTGTCGCCCGCCATTTGCCCGTGACCCAACACACACTCGACATACCCTTGCATTGTCATTTCATTCCACCTGTCACCAGGAAAGAATTCAGGCTTCAAGGTCCTGTGACATGGCTTAGGCACATCGAAAGCTTTGAGTGCTCCCCGTGCAAAGGCAACTGCCTCGAACAAAGCCGAGTGCTTCTCGCGTGCTCGATTAATCCTCGCAGGCATACTCCAAAAGGAGTCATCTTCGGGGATACGTGTGTGATGGAGATCGCGAATGTTTGGGTGTAGATGTGGACAGATCTTAATACCACTACATTGACGTGTATAACGTATCACGGCGGCATCGTTTAATAGGTCGGTTGTCCCAGCCTTCGCTGGGTGTTTCTGGTATGTCGAATATTGCATCTAGAAGACGGAAATTAGCTGAGTACTCAATGAGTACTTCTTAACCACTATACAGGATCACTTACGTCCTCCCAGGGCGCATTTTGAACGGCTTCATTGAGTACTCCAATAGGGCATATATAAAGCACTCCATCTGGGTCAGTCCTTGGATAGGCCGGAAGCGTTGAAACTGCATAAACGTGACGAACGTAGGTGGCAGTATTTTGATGCACCAATGTACCGTCAATTAATCGTCTACCACTTGACACTAATCGCGGAGTGCTTAAGGAGAGCTCGATGGAATCGGGGTGCCCTATCGGGTTGTTCATATCCTCACTATTCGTCGGCATTGCTTGATTCCGAATAGTTGTTGAGTTAGTCATCGAGTACTCACGCCGACCAATATCAGCCCGAGTCGTGAGATCGAGTAAGGCATCTGTCCATGGTTTTGGGAGAGCAGGTGCCTCAACTCGATAATCTATAAACAATTAATGAGTATACCTCAACTCGTCGCCAGTATCTAAGTTGAAGCTTACCATCTGGTATGTCTTCAGCATAGTTAGGTCGAATAATCTGGTGGGGTTGAGCCATTGTTAGATTCTCGTATTGATGAGCGCGATGTATAGGTAAATGTGAGGACTCACGCTGGTTTAATAATTGATTGCTTATTGAGTACTCATTAACTATTCCATAGTAAACTCCTGCGCTTTGGCGGTCAAATCGGCGGTCAAGTCGGCGGTCAATCGTACCCATCACTACATCTTACTTGGTCCTGCCATCGGTGAACTCACCGCAAAGCCTAATAAGTAGTCGATGAGTGCTCATCAAGCAGATCGATATAAGCAAAACGTTTTGTTAAGTAGGTAGGTAAAAGGAGGTAAATTTCGTGATATGTGGTGGTGGTATTCTAATAGATTTGTGGTGGTGATATTCTAATAAATGCTCACCTAGCTACGTAATTGGCTTATATAAATGGAGCCACTAGAGTGAAAGTGGTTAATTGGATATGGAGGGGTTATTGAGTACTCTATTAATAAATGCCAAGATTGACCATGGGGCCATGGTCAGGTCAGATCCCAATGGTCAGTGGTCGGCACCCCGCCACATACAAATAAATGGGGCTATGGTCAGGTCCAAAGCGGGTCAATGGTCGGCTGAGCTGTATCCCCAGGTAATCCCACCTTGGCGGACAATACAAGGGGTTAGCCTTAGGTAAGGACCGTAAGGTTGACTTCCAATGGGGCAGCTGGGGTAGGGGCCAGGGGAGGAACGAACTTCCGTCCTCGGGCTATTCGGTACCTTAGGTATATGTGTATATGTATTGTCTGTACCTTATTAATAACGTTTTGAAGGCATACATACCTCCATTCTCCATTCTCCATTCTCCATCCTCCATTCATCATTGCCAATAAATGCCCATAAATGCCCATAAATGTAAGGGTAGTTCAAAATTTCACGCTTAACGTCCCCTGTGTGGCCTGCCCCTGTGGTTGCGAACCCGGACGTTACCTTAGGTATTGTACAATACGATACAGCCGCGCAAACCTCGGCATGCTAATTAGAACTTACCTACATGCCGGGTACATACATTGTACCCAAGGCATCTAAGGTAGCAGCCTCAATACCTTAAGAGTCTTCATACCTTGGGTACTTTGTCCCTCGATACCTCCAACATCGTCAGTAAAGATCTTTGTAGTCGCGTCTTTCAAAAATTATACTAAGAATCAAAGGTCAGTAATGATCTTTCATCTATTCGAGCATTGAAGTTGGTATGGATGAAAGTACTTTAGGATTAAAGAAATGCTTGAGCTTACATGATATTTATATACATATATATCTATATAGGTGGCTTATGTTGACACCGCCAACTGTCAATGTTATTGGTAGTAAGTTCTTGATACATACATTGTATATACGTACTGCAAGGAATGTACATATATGTAGTTTGTCAATTACTCCGTATATCAAGTAGAAGCAATGAGCCACGGTCATCGAGACCGACTTGTAATATACAAGACATCCTCAGATGATTTGTCTGGGTCCTTTCGATCTTGATAGCTTTATTAACTTCATTTTCATATTTTACCCCTGAGAAGCAGGACTAAGGTCCTTGTTTGCGCTGCCTTTTAGCAGTTCTGGAGAAAGGAATTCGATTTTAGGGGTTTGGATAAATCATCGGCCTAGCGCCCTAGTTTCAAAAGAGGATGTAAGCAAACCAGATGCTCAAATTTTAAGAATTTCAAGACACTTGAAAAAAGGGAGCAACCACAATATCGCGAATAGACTGATGTGATTCGATTTTCGCGACTGGTAACATAATTCTGTGGAAAGATATTTACGTTGCAGAGGTAGAAATCATCAGATCTAAGGTAGTGCAACAGGTGCCAGGTGCCATAAATCGGTTATAGGTGTTCTGGTGTCTACCTAAGGTATGGTGTCCAAGGTTAGATAACGGAGCCAAAAAGGAGGGGAGTGTCGTTAAAAAAAGAAAAAGAGTGGATCATCAGCGGAACTAGGCGAGCCCAGTCGCAAGGCAAGGCAAATCACTTCGTTCCCTCTTCCCCCGTCCGCCCGTTTTGCCCGTTACTATTACAACTTCAACCAATTTGCGTCCTTTCACCCAACAACGAACCCTCTCCACCTCCCATTCTCCCACCTCCCATCTCTTCCCGCAATCAGCAACGACGAACCACGACTGCGACGACTTGCGACATTTATCGAGAGTCGACCGCCGCCGTTCCGCTTTCGCTATTTGCAGATTTTACACTTTATTACGACATTTGCAGGGTAATTCCAAGTCGGTGAATGCAGGTGGACTCGGGTATCTTCGACCACAACAGCCGGTCGGCGGGTTGTCGCGACTCGCCACAGTGAGGAACGATCATCCCATCCCGCTCAGCACCGATATCGAGAGTCGCCCATCGAGCGCACCGTCATAGATCAATCCAGCTATCGTCCGTCACCTTTTCGCCGACTTCCCCTCCGTCACGCTCCCTGGTCACGCCCTGTCAGCATTCCGAAGCCAATTTTTTGCTAGTGCTTGCTTAGCACTCTTACGTCTCCGCCTTCGACTTTCTCTGCGCTTCGTCTTCGCACCACTCATTCACCCTCTTTTTCTCGATGGCGGCCATGTCCTTCAACCCTCAGACACCCCAGAGCCCTTCGCAATTTTCTCCGAGCACAGGTGATCCGGCATCGAGCATGAATAGCTCCATGACCTCAATCACCACTGCTTTGCCTACTGTGAGTCAAAACTTTCGAAACTTTAGATGAATATTGTTTGTTTGCTTTTCTCCCGCCGGTTGGCAAAAAGAAGATCTACTTCGCTCCGGTGGATCTTTTCTCCTGTTTATCATTGCTTGGTTATGGATCGCTAATCGCACATCTTCTCAGCCGGCACACAGCGTAAACGGATCAGCCCAAGTAACCGACATGTCTCACGATACCGCAATGGCGGATCCATATTCTCACAAGCGGAAGTATCCTTTTGACGATGCTGGAGATCATGAGCAGAAGAAAGTCCATCTCGAGGATCGCCGAGTTGGTATTGAGAACTTGCACCTCGATGTTGGTGAAAAGTACCTACTTTGCAGTACTCGTAAGGCTCCCTTTGGCTGTGCGCCCAATCATCCCACATTCCCTAGACCGGTGACAATTCTCCAAACCGATACTTGAAAATGGGATCGAGCAATATTGGTTGACACTATTTCTTATCTAGCCTATTCTCCTTCTTGGCCTAGCTTGTCCGACGACCTTTTTGAGCTGTTTGGCTTAACTGGCATTGCTGCCGAAGTCGCTCGCACCAAGCCTAACGGAGAGAAGAATGCGCTCCGTAAAACATACAAGGGTCAAATCAAGACTCTGGGACTGAGCGGCCACTTTGATGCCGTCAAGAAGGAGATCGACGACCCTGATGGTCTCCTAGCGTTGACCCACATTCCTGACGACGTATGGTACAGCAGAGAAGTAAGCGGGAAGGAGATCGAGAGAGGTTTATCGTCGACGCATCAAGCGCAACTACCCCGAGCGGCGACGATGGTCAAGGGAACAATACCCAAGTCGATATGGGACAATTCGGTTCTTGGAGACCTCGCACCGGCAAGCATATCCAAGAAACCCGGCCAAGATCAAGCGACACGGCCGACGGCGCCCAGCACTCCAGCTGCTTCAGCCCCCGGCGTTACACCGAAGCCGAACAAGCCGTTGACACCGCAAATCGATCGCGCACGCCGACTCGGTAAGAAGCGAAGTTACCAGGACAGCAGCTTCGAGGGTTACGGTGAGGGCTACGATGATGATGCGGGCGGATACTCGACGGGCGACGGTGACGAGCGGCTGAAGCTGAAGAGGAGAAAGCAGGTGCATGCAGACCGTCCGTATCCTGCAAACCTCTCCACTGACCGATGACAGAACCCCAGCGAAATAGGTGGTACGAGCAGCCACAACTATAGTGGCAAGATTAGGACATGACTTGAGATACCCAGTTGCGGACGAGAGATGGCAGTTTTACGCGGCAGCAGCAGCAGTGGCAGTGGCAGATGTGGTGAATGGGTTCGGGCATTTCTTGTCTGCCCCATCCTCACCACACAGCGCACTGCGTTGATTTGCATTTTCCATGATTTCAGCATGGCGTAGGCGTATTGGATGATATTCAGAAATTAAGCAATACGCAACGTCGACCTAATACCTTTATAATCCGCCTAAGAAGGCCAGGTCTGACTTGTGTTGCGTATTGCTTTTTCCAGACAGACAACAAAAGCAGGTTAGCGAGAGTTTTGAGGGCCAACTTGCATTACGGCGGTGGTGAGAGTCGTCAATAGGACACAAAGCACTTCTCTGTAGTTTTCGAACAACTCAGATGGCCTAGTCCTTTAATGCAACTTGGATTGGACACCTTCTCAGTTCTCCCAATGTGTTTACTCTACCGGTGCGGGTGATTCCGAGATGCCGAGTATTAGTATTCACTACATCTACTCCGTTGTGAATTAGAAAAAGGCTTCTAGATATTCCAGATACCCGGCTTGATATCGCAACGTAACACTTGCCGACTTGATAGCAATAATAACGGGCGGAGAGTCGATCCGGAAACTGTCTCGGCTGTACGGGGGTATGCGTCTAGGTATTGGTGACTTCGTGCTTCTACCTACGAATGGATAGCCTGACGAGGCAGTCTTTCTCTGTCTCTTATAGGCACGAGGCGAGCTGAGGGAAGATAGTCTTGCTCGCTGCTGCGAACTGCAAAAATGGGAAAACGAAATAAGATGAAATTCTTATCGGGGGTTAGCTTGAGAGAGAGTGACTACCGCACGTTCCGTCCCCAAAGCGTCTACACTCGGACTCATTAATACAACTCGATTTGACGAATTTCGCATCAAAATTTACAAGATACGCAGGTATCATTCAGCCTCTTGTACATTGTACTCTTATTGACAGTATCCGTCCCTGGAACGCCACGTGCTTATTTGAGAAGATAGGTGAAGCAGATTTTTTCCGCAATGAGGCTAGCATTAGGTAGAGATTCATTGAATCTATGAACGCGCTTCGTGGTTGCATCTTGGACGGAGGGAAATGAAGACATCGAAAGTTACTCGCTTCGGAGCGGGAAGGGCATCAAGGATTTGGACTCGACTCGTAAAAATAAAATATTCGTATATCCTAGATGTATGCATGTACGATGCCCCTAATAAACATGATTATTTTATAAATCACTTGCTTCGTCTTCGTAGCTTATAGGTTCGTGAGATGTCAATAGGTAAATTCCTTTAGGTGTATGCAACAAAGGGGGTCAATACCCTCGGGAGGCCGAACCTTGGAACCCACTTCAGTCCCGGCCGTCGGGAAAGGTACATTGTACACCGTATTTGTTCAGCTTTCTTTTCCCCCTCAGACCCCCACTCCACTCCTACAACCGCACTACCTTATACCTTATATCCACGGCTGGTCTTCAAGTTCCAATTCATACCAACCTTCATCCTACGGAAACGTAATCACTCTTTGGTCGCCATGCGTTCGTTTTGTGGTATCAAAGATGAAACGCAATGAATTAAGCATTTTTATGAAGCTACGAGAATCTTCCAGCAGGAGTATATGAATACAGTACCTACCTCCTAGCCAGGCTTCGCTTGATAGGCTTACGTCACTGAGCTACTGAGCCCTCCCCCTCTTGAGCCCCCTCAAGGCTCAAGCCCCCCTCCTCCACTTCGCTTGTATACTCCTCCACTTTGCCTATGTAGATAGGAGGCCTGCATAGAAAACATCTACTACCTATAAACTCACTCATTTCCTAAATGACTCTCTCTCATCATCATCCTCATCGCCATCATGTATCGAGTATCTTCAGATACTTCGTCTCTAAATGTTCCTACGCCTAGTTGGGGCGCTCGACCGGGCCCGTCGCCCTACGCGTTTGGTGCAACAGACGACCCGCGTTCGTCTTCTTCCCAGTCTTTGATCCCCTCGCCTTCCGAACGCGATGATCTGGGGCGCCGCAGGCTCCTTATCATATATATCCATGGTTTCATGGGTGGTGACGCCTCTTTTCAGTCCTTCCCAGCTCATGTTCATCAATATCTCAAATTAGCCCTATCCGAGACTCATGTCGTTCATACCAAGATTTACCCCAAATACAAAACTTATAAGGCTATCGACGTAGCTCGCGATAACTTCAGCCAATGGCTGGCCCCGCATGAGTCGCCTACTACCGACATCGTACTCGTTGGCCATTCTATGGGCGGGTTGTTGGCTGCCGATATTGCATTGATGGCAAGCCACCCGACTTCCTCCCACTACTCTATCCGCTAACAGCTTATGTTAGCCATCGAGAGATCAATACCGCGGGGGGTACTTCCTCCACCGACTCTTGGGGACCGTACATTTGGATGCGCCTCTCCTAGGACTACATCCGAGCGTCATCACAGCCGGCATAGCCAGCTTGTTTCGACCCAAGCCTGACACTCCAGGTCCATCAGAGGAACCGACGTCAGGTTATGAATCACAGTCGCTATCTCAAGTCGCCTCGGGAAACACTTCGATATATTCGGATCCGTCAAGTGCCTCTCAGATCTCGTCGCCCTCTCAAAGTTCGCAGGGGCCTGTACCATATGGTATGACGTTCGACCCTAACTTCAACCCTAATTTCCCAAATGATGTCCGCCTCCGGGACAGGGGTTGGTGGAAGAACATTGTTCACTTCGTGGAGAAACACAACTCGGAAGGACTGTTCGATGCCGCCAGCTACCACATCACGTCGCATCTCGAATTTGGGGGTTGCCTTATGGATTACAACAGCCTCAAGACACGATATGAAAATATTCGTAGATTGGAGGATGTAGACGACTTGAAGCACCACGGGTTTCCTCACGTGCCTCCTCAAGTTCGCTTCGTTCAGTTCTTCACTGTGTGTCATGGGTATCCTAAGAAGCCCAAAGGCGGGGAATCGGATCGCAATCTAGCAGCCCCTGACACGCCGAAGGAGACATGTTCAGCGCCTCCAGCGCCCTCAGCACCGCAGATATCATCTCAGAGCCACAAAAGTCCTACAAGTACACCAAATCTCGTCGATGCTACGCGGGAAGAGGATGCTCCACCCCAATATACACCGTATGCTGACGATGACGGCTCGAGTCTGGAATTTCTCGACCCTGAGCCAATGTCTGAAGAGGTTGAGCCACTCAATGAACTCAAGACACACGACCAAGGTGTAGGAGATAAGAACATAGCTTCTGAAAGCAGCCCTGCAACAATCAACCCCACTGGCAACGGGAGTGATATGAAAACAGATACGCAACAAACTCACGAAACCTCACTGTCTCAAGGGGCCTCGGAAGAGACTGCAGACACCATAACTGATCTCGTCGACGAAGTAGCGTCTCTAGGTCTTGATCTTCCTACAATCCCAGAACTACCTGTAAAGCCAGAGCAGCCTGATCTAGACCAATATACAGACAAAGAGTCACGGAAAAAGGCCGAGAAAGAAGCGAAGCAAGTAAATAAGGAGTATGCTAAGCTTGTCAAGGATCGCGATAAGACTATTAAGGAGAGGCAGAAGATCATCGACAAGGGGAAAAAGAAGTTGGTTCAAGAAACAGAGAAGAGAGAGAAGGAAGAACGAAAACGCCGCCAAAAAGAAGAGAAGGCTGCCGCCGCTGCGTTAATATCGTCAAGTTCGGGAGGCGCAAACGATAAGGCCGGCCCCTCAATGCAACCACATAGCTCTGAAGACCTACACGCAGAATTAGATTCGGACATAATATCGCCCTTACCCGAGCAGTCCCGGAGTACGCCCAAACCTCCAAAGCAGCCAAAAGAGCGCAAGTTTTGCAACCTACCACACAAGGTAGAGGGCCAAGTCGATCCAAAATGGGTTAAGATCTTCATGAAGGATATGGATCAGGTTGCAGCGCACACGAGTCTCTTTTTCAGGGGAGAGCACTACGAACGGTTTGTTTGTCATGTCGGCGAAACAGTCGTTAGCTGGGTCCAAGAAGACATGACCAAAAGGACTATTCTAGAAATGGAGTAGAGAATATGGGCCTGGGTGCTTCCCAGGTAGACTGGCGATACATATCCTTGATTACCAATGGTAATTGACAGCATGTATTGTAATGAAATAAGATACCCCCAGGGATCAATGAGCAGAAGATAAACCAATTCACAGGATGAAGAGATGAAGAGCTAAATTAGACTATGCATTGATCTAGATCCATACAGACCTGTCGTGCTTGTCTACGGACAAATCCGGAATAGAGTCCTGCTCAACATTTATGTCAATGGTCGACTTTACCCGGATCACTCCCCTTTCCACATCACCACCCCCCGGCTTATTGTCGTCGCTACTGAAATCGTTAGAAGGCAGCTCTCTCATGCGGTACGTGCCATTCTCATCGCCGGTAGCCCGTTGCGTGCCTCGCCGCGTCCCAGTCCCGGTCCCGGTCCCCACCCAGCTCGGCGAGCTGTTCACCGTGGTGTGCAGAAGCCGGGGGAAGACGCGCGCGACCACGGGGCGCAGCGTCGGCAGGCAGGCGCAGATGACGGCGAGGGTGAGCTCGACGCCGGACCAGAGGCCGAGGGCGACGCCGCCGCTGGACGGGTCGGTGGGCACCCGCAGCAGCTGGTAGATGGAGACGAGGCGCAGGACGGAGGCGACGCAGACGACGGCGCCGATCGTGAAGACGATCAAGAGGGCGACGCGCTGCCGGCGGGCGATCTGCAAGCGCCGGACGAGCGGGACGGGGACGGCGAAGATGAGCAGGTCGACGGCGGTGTTGAGGGTCGAGGTGACGAACATGAAGCGCGGGAGGTCGATGCAATGACCGCCGTCGCGCGCGTTAGGCGGCGTCCAGGACAGCTGGACTGGGACGCAGGCGAGGACGCCGCCGAAGAAGAGGGTGAGTCCGAAGACGGCGATGAGAGCGAGGAGGAGGCGGCAGAAGAGCTTGAAGGGCTTGGAGGACCAGATGCGCAGGTACGAGGCTACGATGGACATCTTGATGAGGGCCGAGGAGAGGCCCCAGAGGGGCGGGGATATCCAGAGGGTCTGGGGGGGTCCGTTGGTTAGCTGGTTGTGTTTATGTGTGCGGGATGATTAAGGGGAGAAGAAGGGGGTCGACTTGCCTGCAGCGCCGTCTGTCGGTTTTCCGGGGTCAAACTCGGCAACGGGTTACCGAAGCCTACTGCTACTGCTACCGTCGAACAGATTCGTTAGCTCCAAGCTCGTCGAAGCCGTGTAAGACTCGAGTCGACTTACTGCCCATATTGGATAAATATGTAGCTAAGGCGCAGCACTATCAACAGGTCTTAGCAAAGTGCGAGGTTAGGTCACGCGGAAAGCGACTCACTGCCGACGCAAGACACAACCAGTCGTCCCATCCCGGGTTCTTTAGTAGGGTTATCCGAACATGGAGCCGCAGGCCGACCGCCAGGAAGGCGATGGCTAGGAACAGCGTGAAGACCACGACTAGGGGGATTGCTTGCTGAGAGACGGGCATTGGCTGTAGAATTGTAAAGACTTGAGGCTCTCTCGCTCAGCAACAGAGATATTAGATTATAGGGGCATTGATGAAAGTTAGATTAGATTAGGTAGGCTAGGTAATAGGTAATAGGTATAGGCATTTATTATTATATGTACAACGTGGGGACAACCTCGACGACAGAGATAGATGAGATATCTCCACGGCGGCCCGGGGCCCAGGGAGGATGAAATAGAGCTTTCGCGATCGGGGCGCAGATGTTGCATACATGGGTAGGTAACAATGTAAGGACGTCTATATTTATCAAGATTTGCTAGATTTTCTGTCGTCGAGCGTCGACGAGATCATGCAGTTGGAGGACGGGCACACAGCATGAGACAATGCACAGGCAGATGCAATATGCAATGGCCGTTCGTGGGTGACATTTGTGGCTTGCCTCGAGTGTGTCACAGAGAGCCACAGAAACCACGGGGGAAACCGAAAAAGGGGGGGAGAAGGAGGAAGAGGAGGCTGCCATATCGAGAGCTGTCTATTGTATAAAAAATTTTTGCCTCATGGAGATCATGGAGAATGAGGAGGCTTACTGTTGAGCCTCGAAACATAGCAACAAATCGGGACCGAAAAAGCCACACGGCGGCGTCGATTCTGCTGAAGGAAGCTCTTCGGCCACACCTATTTCTTATAATAATAACCTGCATACATACATGCACGACGTGCTTCGCTGTGGGAGGAATCGTTTCGCTTCAATTCCGAATCAAAAGACAGAAAACCTTTGCCCCTCAGCCGCCAAGACTCCGAAAGGTTCGAGGACCTTAAGATTGATTAAGGGTAGGTGTCACAAGGGACTATTGACATATCCATCTCCATCGGTACCGGGCCGTTGGGTGTGTAGGCGTGGCCTGTAAAACATGGTAGTTCGTCCCAAGTAGCTGAGAAAATGTGTCCATGCACGATCCTGCGGTCACACACCCTTCAAGCCCAGCCCGAACCGGCCGAATGAAACGTCGAAACAACATGACGAGCCGTGTGTAAGGGATGCATGGGAGATGTTGTATATCAACTCCGCTCTTATTGGTACAATGCGGTAGACTGTTTCGACGTAAGATCACTATGTAAGCACTTTGTCAACATCTTATCAAAACGAGAGGATCTTTCTGGGACGTCCAGACCGCCGCTGGATGGAATACAGAGGTTTTTATTTTCAGTTCAATTAAATCATACATATAGGACTTGCCCATCCAATAGAACTTGGCGAGAGTAGATGAGAAGCGATCCTGCGCTAGCCGACAGTGGGAAACGGCGGCTGGATCGATCGGGGGCGTCGAAGAAAACCGGCTGCGGAGTTATAAAGAGCAAATCCTTCATTCCTTAAACGACTTTTTGAGTCTAGACCTCTCCTGACGCAAGATTTACATCGTTGAGGCCCTTAGATCACTCGATGGGGCTGCAAGCCATGCATGAGCTGAGAGCGTGATAGCGGTAGAAATCAAGAATGAACGTAGAATGTCCATCCGCTTGCTCTATACTGTCGAGAAGTCCCTAAGAGGATCCATATAGATGGCCATGACGGTATATCTCAAATAAAGGCCAAAGGCCAAACCCATTTACTAAGTCTTTAATACATTTACGTGTAATTTGGAAGATTGCATCGAGCCGGATCGAAGGCATCTCGGCAGGCAGTTAAGCAAGAAGCTTCAGTCGCCCCGAAATATGAAATCGCAGACGTCGCAGCACGCGCATCGCTTTCGAAACGGGAGGGAGTCTATGCTCCATCTCCCTCGTCAAGATTTCTCGGTAGTCTGGTCTTCGACGCATGACAAACAGCTCCCTAAACGGGTATAATAACGTGAAGCATCCAGAACAGCTAGGCAGTCGCTGGCAAAACATCCTGGAGTCACGAGTAAGCCCTCTGTTAATAAGACATTGATAATTCGTAGAAAGCACCAAGCAATCTTACTATTATGATTATTAGAATTCCAATGTGAATCGCCTCAAATCCAATCTCTCATCATGAAAATATCCCGTATCATGACCATTATCCTGGTCTGCTGGAACTGGGGAGTGAGTAGCCAAATCCTGTGGAATCGGAAGCAGCCGTTCCTGGGGTGAATCTTCGATATTCCTAAATTTAAGGTTAAATATTAAAACCAGGAAGGGCGGTTCTTCGATCCAGGTTTCGGGCAAGATCCCTCGGCGAGCTGCCAGATCCCGTTCGCTTACCTACCTAGGTAGGTAGCCGGGGAACCCTGCACGCGGGCGAGTGCATAGCCGTGAATTATATGTCTAATTCGCACGACTGCTCACCTCCAGGCCAAAATGCCTAGTCGCAAATTGCAATTATTCCTAACCCATGAGGAAGCTGTTGACACTTTGTAAGGTAGTCCTGCTTGGATTTGCCTCGGGAAACTGCGTCATGATGCGACTCAGCTTGACTCGGATGTCGCTCTTGGTGTGACCTGAAGACGGCGGGCGAGGGCAGAAATTGCCCTCGCCGTCGAAATGCTGACACAGAAGCGCGAGGGCGACGCCGACGGATATGTCTTTCCCCGTCTCGCAAGCGACCAAGATCCGTCTCGGCTCGGACGAACCCGCACTAGACACATCCGAAGGGTCGGAGTCTGTTGTTGTCGGCCGTTCGAGAAACTGCCGTACGAAGTCGCTAATACTAGGTAGCGCGAGGCGCAGGTTACGGCTAGCAAGCTTATGCTTGCCCACGCCCACCTCCATGAGCGACGGGCTCTTGACCCACGAGCCGGGGTCGGTGGTCTTGGAGTAGACGGCGACCGTGCACGTCGACGGCGACAGCTCGCTAGTAAGCGGCAAGCAGCCGACGAAGAGACACGGCGCGACTGGCTTGGGGCCCGACGGATCCGCCTCCGCGGCGTGATCCGCGACCAGCGAGCGCACCAGGTCCGGCAGGTCCGGCTCCGGGGTGGACAGGAGGAGGTCGGCGTGGCGCCAGAAGACGGGCGGCGTGAGCCCGAGGGCCCAGTTCTCGGTGTCGTCGGCGGCGCCCTGGATGTACCCGCCCTCGCTCATCTCGCCGCCGGGCACGCGGCGCGAGCTCGTGCAGCAGATGACCGGGTGGAAGTCCTCGAAGACCGTGTCCGTCGGCACCAGCTGCGACTCCGGGGTCACCCACATGGGCCGGATGGGCTTCTTGAGCTGCCGGCGCAGGGCTTCCACGTCGAGGCCTAGCGCTAGGAGCGAGGCTACGTGCTCGGGGATCTTGGCCTCGATCTGCGCGTGCTCGGACCGCGAGACGGCGTTGGGCGGGGTGAAGAGCTGGTGGTGATGGTGGTGATCCGAAGCCGAAGCCGAAGCATCATCATCATCGGCGCCACCCGGGAACAGGACGCGGTTCAGCACGCAGCACCAGATGGGCACCGTCTTGCTGAGGGCGTCCGGCATGCGCTTGCCGCGGCGCGTCGAGTCGACGACGACGCAGCCGTCGCGCCGACCGATAAGCCCCAGCAGCTGCAGGTTGAGGCGCCGCGTGCTGAAGCGCCACTGCCCGCTGTGGCCGTCGGTGCTCTTGAAGTAGGCCGACCCGGCCTTGCTCGCCGGCGGCACGTACCAGCTGCCGCACCGCTCGTTCGCGACGAGCGGGCGGCCCCCGAACGCCGCGGACACCTCGCTCGCGAAGTCGGCGTCCCGGCGGATGGAGCGTAGGCGGTTGCCGACGGACAGGTTCGACCGCTTCAGGTCCCCGAGGATGCGCGAGAAGTTGTGGTTGGCCTGCGGCGGGAAGACGAGCTCGGACGTGGCGCTGGCCATGGAAAATTGCTAAGGGGGGGGGTTCCCTTATTATCAGAGTGGCCCGCGGACAAAGGAGAGAGACGAGAGGTGTAGGTACCTCCTAGCCAAAAAGGAAGCGGTTAGTGGGTAGTGATAGGAGGAGGAGATCGAATGCAGCTATCGGGATTCGGAGCTAACAGAAGCTGTGAAGAAACGGGGTATGGGCAGGTGACGGGCTTAGTTCGACAGCTGATACCAGCCGGCTCCATCTCAGGGACCTAGCAAAATTATCAGCTCGATAAATGCCAAGGTACGGATATGTAAGTTCCAGTCAGTGATAATGTTTGGGTAAGAAAACTTTTGAATTCTTCAGATGGTTCAATTAATTCGCCGCGTAATTTGGGTGCCTCTTTGCCTAATTAAGGGGCGGGTATCAATTTAGTAGGTTAAGCACTCTATTAGTTAGGTCCCTTCCCTATCGTGTAGTGCACCGTAGGAGCGCTGTGTCATAAACGCATTTTTCCAGCTCGCCGTCCCTTCGTCACGTCCCATTACTCCCAACCCCCCTTCCATCCCTTAGCAGATAACCTCTGCCTTCACGAGGACAGAGTAGTCGGCTTCCTTCTTGAGCAGGCAGGGCGACACCATCATGTCCACGGCCTTTCCGGTTGCGTATTCGCCCTTGACCTCCATCAGCGCCTCCACAACCGCAAATCCACGCGTGAGGGTACTACCCGGCTTGTCTGCCATCAGGGGGACGAACCGCGAGCGAGCGAAGATAGCGCTGAGCTCGGCCGCCGTCATGACGATCTCCTTGAGCGCCTTCTGGATGGCCCCCGACGGCTCGGTGCCGGCCGCGAGCCGCGAGAGGATGTCGCCCATCCTCGCCTCGACCTCGCCCAGCACGGCCGCGTCGATCTCGAAGGCCCGGTCGAACAGCTCCCCCGTCAGCATCCGCCAGTCCTGGAAGGGCGCGTCCGGTATCTTGGCCATGAAGATCTGCCCCAGCTTTGCCGCCGTGTTACCGTATTCCCTCCCCCACACGCGACAGTACTTCTGGAACAGAGACGTGTGGAGGCAGCGCCAGACGAGCGCCTGCACCATGTAGCTGGTCAGCTCGTTCCCGCTGGACATGTAGGCCCTCCAGTGCGTCGAGAGCTGGCCGTAGTCGTGCTCTTCGCTGGCCGACACCAGCGTCGGTATGTGGAATTTCTTGGTCGAAAGTTCTCGTATTTGCACTCGTAGCTTCTTCCAGCCGTCCACGACGTGGTCGTCAGCGAGGTCGGGAAGGGCCGCGGCGCCGCTTCGGAACTGGAGCTGTCGCTGGAGGTCCTCGCACACCTTGGCCTTCGCCGCCAGTTCGTCCTTGACGTGCTCGTACTTTCGCTCGGCGTCTCGCATCTGTGCTCTAGTGAACACGACCGTCTCCGCATTCCCTCCCGGCGCTGTCGAATCACCGGCCGCCCCGCCGAGCAGCGTCATCGAGATGGAGCTCCTGCGTCCATGATTCGGATCCTTCTTCAGCAGTCGCAGTCGATTATTTTCCTCTTCGAGACGTTTGATCCGAGATTCGTAGTTATGTTTCTCGTTGCGCCAGTTGCCTACCGCCTCAGCCTGTTCCACTTTCAACTTCCTGAATAGGATGTTCTTCTCGTTGAGCGCACCTTGCGTCTCGTGAAGCTGCTTTCGTAACGATTCCATCTTTTCGAATGCTGGAGGGGAAAGCGATAGGTAGTTTGCGAGGAGAAGAAATACGAAGGTGGGATGTCCGGAGTTTAAAGTCCTTTTTAATCAGGAGCTATCGCATTGGCATTGTCTGTTGTCAGTGCCCTCTCTTCTAGCTTTTCAATGGCTTTATTTGAGGGGGGTTGCGTGGCTTTGTAAGGCGCGATCGAGCAATCACCAAGCGATGGTTAAGACTGCCAACACCACCCGTAGGTCCTACTTTCTTCCCGGGCACGCAGAGAAAGTTGTCGAAATATCAAACACATGTAGGAAAGAATGTTCTCGCAATCTATCTTGTTGCAATCAAACCCCCATACATGCATTTTTTGAATAGGTACTTCTTGAGGCAAGCGCCTTACCGCCTATATGTACCTGAGTCGGAGTATCTAGAGTCTTTATTCACAGACATCTGTTACAAGCATCCAACTTTGCTACTCGAACTATTAGGTATAGGGTTTGGCCAAATTTCATATTCCACTATAGCAATGGGATCTTCATTTCTGAAGAAATCGCCACTATCAAGACACTAATAATAATACCCTATGGCACAACATCCTGCGTTGTGACCTTGGGACTCTGTGGCCTTGATATCCTGCCCTAGGGATCCTGCCCTATATCCCCCGATACCTTCTATTTTTCTCTTCATCTCGTCCTCATACTTCATTCGGTTCCTTGTGTTCCTTTTCCTTTTCCTTCTTCTCCTTCTCCTCCTTCTCCTTTTCCTTCTTCTCCTCCTTCTCCTCCTCCTTCTCCTCCTCCTTCTCCTTCTCCTTAGATAAGTCACCCCATTTTCGTCGGTATTCGTCAGTCTGAGTAAACCAGACTCCAGTTCGGTAGCAGACCTGTGCTTTCTCCATGACCTGTCTCTCCACGACATCAGATCCTTCAGGCTTCGTGTATCTGACCAAGGCTGGGGACATGAGAAGATCGACTACATCACGGTCGGGATCTTCTACGTTCGGTGCGCAAATGAACATCCACTCGGCATCGAACGCCTGAGAGACATCGCGAGGATCTGAGGGGCCCTTTCTCATGATCTCGAATCGATCAGAGAATCGGTTCATATGTCGCGCCAGCTCCACCGCAGATTCGAAGATTGCATCGATGCCCGGGATGACGTTGCTGTCAATCTTGTCCTTATCTTCCTCGATGATGAAGGGTTTGACCAGCTGCAACAACTCTCCTTTGAGTCGTTGGATCTTAGCAGCATCCACTGGACAGTCGTACAGAATTTGACCCGTGTGCCCTCGCCAGCGGTCCAGTTTGGCTTGATCACCGCCGAGCTCGCCCGCTAGTTAAGTGTTAGGATTCTCAAAATACAGCACTTTCTATATATATATATATATATGGGGGTCTACTCACCCTGGATGCTTGCAAGCACTTGTCCAATCTCGCCGTTCTTTCCCCATAGCTTGAAAGGATTGTCGAACAACTCAGTGCAAAGAAAACGCCACACGAGTGCCTGGAGGAGCATCATCGCATGTGGTTTTCTGGTAAGAAACTTGCGGAACGGCCTCTCTGACACTTTGTCAAGCATCTTCTCAACTTCTTCGGGTATGGCCTCGCTCTCGAATATGCTGACTAGGTGGTTTACCACCCACGCAAAAATGCGGTCTGTCAACTCTTTAAATTTGGATTGCATGATTTGTTGATCCTCTGGCGTGGGAGATTTGACGACCGCTTGGAGCTCTGTATGTACATACCACCAATTGTCTCTCAGCCGCAATGCTTTAGCATGCCAACGTTGGAGATAGTTCTTTGTTTTCTTGAGGTCGAATTCGAGCTTCTCGATGGTAAGCTTCAATCGCTTGACAAGTTGAGAATCCTCAACCGAGTCATCCTCCTGGCTACGCTTCCGCTTGTTGCCTTTTGCTCCGCTCGTCTCTGATTCGGGGCTTCCAGTGGCACGCTTTAGCTTCGTACTCGGTTGATTATCGTGGTCACCTTTGTTGGTAGGTCCTCGACTGGTGGTTTTTGCGTTCTTCGGCTCCGGGCCAACGCTCTTGTTGGTGTTCTGTTTCTTAGCTACTCGAGAATCCTTAACTGTGACCTCATCCTCGTCATGCTCTATGGACGGCAGGACGTCGTCCGGGTGAGGAGCCATATTGATTGCAACCTTGGATGACGTGATTGTGGGTGAGGTAGGTGATGTGGCTCTAGATGAACCAGACAAGAGGGATACAGGGGAGCTGGATGACTCAGTTGATGATCACAAACTGGACGGTGTTGCAGACGAAATGCTCTTCGATAGTTCGGACAGTTGCAGCTACTCTCTCAAATGAAAAGGCCGGCTTTGCTAGATGAGAGTAGCTCGTCTGTCGAAAATACTGTCTTGCTTTTTGGACCAATTGGTATCGTCAAACGAAAGTTTGATGCTCGGAAAACCTTCAAATATAGTTTGTAGTGATGAAAATGAAAGTATGAGGGATATGAAAACGTTTATGAAATGGGAGGGTAATGATCAAGTTGGAGGATTTTCTGCGAACCTGCGCATGAAAAAAAAAGGTGAAGAAGAGTTGGCTAGATTTGTTAATTTGGTGGGGAGGAGGAAGATGCACTTTGGGTTTAAATATCAGATGGTAGAAAAGTGAAGAGACCTGAACTGCCAAAGATATCTTAGGAACCTTAGGTATGTACTTGTGTACCGATATCATTACTTTGATGCTATTCGCCAACCCACACATGTTTCTGGGAAGTCACTACCTACCACAAGTATGCGTATTAGGCATCTAGCTGCAGCTCATCCTCTTCAATAGATGTCGATGTACCTAAATTATAAACTAAGGTTCTCACCATGTAGTAAGTAGTTACATGCCTAGGTACGTACACGTAAAGCATCTATCTCCTACCTAAGATACACTGCATCTTCAGGAGGTCTACACATACCTAGGTACATAAAGAGATATCTACATAAATAGGTACCTTCATTTTTCTTCCTCTTTTACCTGGCCTTCGTTCCCTGTCATGCCTACCGCCTTTTCCATTTTACTGGACTCTCTATGATAAAAGCTGGGCCGATTTCAGTCTTTACAATGGCTTCCCTTTCCCACAGGAGCACACTTAGGTACCGATTATGCGTGGCATTACAGGACTTGAAAGGTTACGCTAGAGTATTTTTTTTGACTCGGACGGTGGTGTTCTTCCCGAAATCGACTTTGAAACTATGGATGTTCTCTAATTCTTAATCGAAAACATCTCAACCTATATATCTACAACCAAACCCCAGTTAGATATCATAACTACGGAGACAACTCTACAAACATGGACCGCACCCCTATCTAGCCCAAGCTACACTAACACCGGGTGGGCGTATATGGATCTATGGACTAGATCCAAATGAGTTCGCCTGTTAGGACTATACTTCCATAGAAAACAACTTGAAGAGAAGATTCCATTTGCCTACCTTGGTAAATTTTCTTATAAGATAGTGGGAAATATCCGGTATACCGAGATTAGAAAGGTACATACTCCTGATCCTATGTATGACCCCTTTCTTCCCCTTTCGTTTCTTCCCCTTGTTCTTTTTCCTAGCAAAGTTCTGGCGTTTCTGAATTCTACCCACTTAGGAGCTTCCGATGATCGAAAAGCAAGGGTGCTAATGATACGCATTCGGACGGAACCTTAGAGTTGATGCAGGCGGAATCTGTCTTGAGTTATCGGCGAAATGAGAGGAAGTTGAGTTGAAGGAGGCGTGTAGGTAAAGTCATACTACTCTTCGCAAGAATAGAATTGTTCATCGAGTGCCATTAAGGCAATAGTTAGACAGACACAATGTATTTCATTCCCGTCTTCTATCACAGAGCTTTCACAGTATCTACGGGCAATGAGACAGGGTTTAGTAGTCCGGTGGTCCCAAACGTACCAAGTTACATTTTGACGATATTGAGTTAAAAATTAGCCTTGCGCTGCTTTTAAACAGTTCATACAGCTGGTATCTACCCAAGTATCTGGCGTGATGAATTACATGAGTGCCAAAATTCTTTAACACGAGGTGTAGTTACTTCTGGACAGCCAGTCAGGGATCAAGCCACGCAGCCACGATACAGCAGCCACAAGAGCCACATATGCGATAGTGGGGCTACGTGGGGCGGACCGTAAAATGGGTACATGTGTCGAGGTACAGTGGGAGGCAAAAAGTTTGAATCCAAGATAAGTAGAGGTGGGTCCGAGGTAAGTCCACATTAGATGAATATACTCGATTTCTAAAAGGCTAGTATGCAGAGTATTCAATTATCAGGTATTTGTTATTTATCTAACCAGTACATGTATGTATTTAATACATATATTAATTTAATGCGGACCTACTCCAGACCCACCTGTACTTATTTTGGATTCAAACTTTTTGCCTCCCACTGTACTGAATATATTCTAGAATCTAATCTACAATCTAATTCACCTTCGAGCTTCACGCTACCAGCACTCTACCAACACACACCGTCCATGAATTCTGCGATACCTCAACCGACTCTACAGACACCGCGACTCTCTCTTGGCCTCGAACCGAAGACTCGGAGCTATTAACCTTTGATGGTTCTCTACGACTGGGTTTTAGACCGCCTCCGCCTCTCGTCACAGGCATGAGCGGACGGCTGATAGCAGCGGTCGGGCGCCTCCCGGCGACGCGCTCGGCCGCGATTCGAGCTGTACGCCAATATCACCAACTGCCTTCTGGCGGTATCCTTCGAGCCGATGCTGCTGTTCGTGCGACCCGCCGCCGCATGTGGTTCCCGGTGAATTCGTTCCATAATGCTGTTATCGTGCGCAATGCGTCCTTCGCACGTTTTCTACCCCGACTTGTCGTCAAATTTATAAGGATCCCTGCTATGGCGGGTGGAGTGATGATAGCCGGACTGGCATGGATCCAATACCAAGCTACACGTGCGTTGACCGAAAAGGACCCTATTATAAATAACGTTGGAGACTCTGGCTAATCTAGATCTTAGAGGCTGGAAACTACGCTTGGGATGTTATAAATACTACGAAAGATTCCGTCACCAGTACCGCGACGAGCCTACTAGGTGGTGCGAAGGGTATCGCCGATCAAACGATGCAAGGATGGCAAAATACGAAAGATCAAGTCGAGCTACCAGAATGGATGCAGAGGATTTTAAGAGTTCAGGAGGAGGTTGGCACTGGAAAAGGAGACGGATCTGGCGGCGAGGAGCCCCCCAAACAAAGTAGAGCAGGTGCTGCAGTTGCTATTGGTGCCAGTGCTGCTGCGTATGGCTACGAGCAGACCGAAGACGACCCACGAAACGCCGACGAGATGGCTAAGGATGACCAGATGATGATTTTGACCAAAAAGATGATCGAAATCCGAAACATCCTAGCGAGGGTCGGGCAGTCGAGTACTCTCACACTGCCATCCATTGTCGTCATTGGGTCGCAGTCATCAGGAAAGAGTTCTGTGCTTGAAGCTATTGTGGGACACGAATTTCTGCCAAAAGGAACAAATATGGTCACTCGAAGACCTATCGAGCTTACTCTGATCAACACGCCCGACTCACAAGCCGAGTACGGCGAATTTCCGGAGCTAGGTTTAGGAAAGATCTCGGACTTCTCGTCCATCCAGCGAACTCTAACGGAGCTCAACCAGGCCGTCCCAGACAGCCAATGTGTATCTGATGACCCGATCCGACTTTCTATCTCATCGCCGAACGTCCCAGATCTCTCCCTTATCGACCTCCCAGGTTATATCCAGGTTGTGGGACAAAATCAGCCGTTGGAGCTTAAGCAGAGAATATCAGAACTGTGTGATAAGTATATTCAGGCGCCAAACGTCATCTTGGCCATTTCAGCTGCCGATGTCGATTTGGCCAACTCGACGGCTCTACGAGCTAGCAGGCGGGTTGACCCAAGAGGTGAACGGACAATCGGTGTCGTCACGAAGATGGATCTGGTCGATCCTATTCGGGGTGCGTCAATCTTGAGCGACAAGCAGTACCCGCTTCGTCTAGGCTATGTTGGTGTTATTCCTCGTGTGCCGGCCGCAACTGGGCTATTCAAGAAGGGCAATACCAACCTTACGTCTACCATTACTCGGAACGAGAACACCTTTTTCACATCTCATCCTTTGGAATTTGGTCCCGGCTCGGACGTTCAGGTTGGAACGACGACACTGCGCAAAAAGCTCATGCACGTCCTCGAACAAACCATGTCCGCTAGTTTACAATCCACGAGCGATGCAATACGGCAGGAGCTTGAGGAGGCCACATATGAGTTCAAAGTTCAGTACAACGATCGACCGCTATCCGCCGAGTCGTATCTGGCCGAGAGCTTAGACGCCTTCAAGCACTCGTTTAAGCAATTTTCGGAGGAGTTTGGTCGACCGCAGATGCATGAGCTGCTTAAGAATGAGCTAGATCAGCGAATGCTTGACTTATTGGCAGCGCGATACTGGAACAAGCCTATCCATGATCTAGGCGTTCCTATCGCTGAACCTAATAGCCTTGTTGATCTCCCGAAAGCAGACCCGGATTCCCTCTACTGGCGACGACAGCTCGACGCATCTACTTCGGCACTTACGAAACTAGGCGTTGGTAGGCTTGCTACTACTGTGGTAGCTGGCTCGATTCAATCTCACGTCGACGCTCTAATTGGCCAATCGACCTTTGTGAACCACCCGTTTGCGCGACAGGCGATTACCGAGGCCGCTTCGACTATCTTGAACGACAGATTCTACAGCACAAGTGATCAGGTAGAAAATTGTATCAAACCGTTCAAGTTTGATATCGACATGGAAGAGCGGGAGTGGACGACAGGCCGGGATCATGTCCAAGGCGTACTAAAAAGGGAGCTGACCGCCTGCGAGGGCGCCATGAAGAACCTCGAGACCACGGTTGGCGGGCGGAGGAAGTTGAAGGAAGTCATCAACTTCGTTGACAAAGCTAGGAAAGGCGACGTAGTGGTTGAGGGTGACTACCGCAGCGGCGCTGGCGGGTTTAGTGCTGAGCTGCTCGCCAAAGGTATGTTTATTTTCTCGGTTCGGGTCTCCATCCCTGGACGATATTTAACTAACAAATTTGCAGGGCGAGAAGCCGTATTTCTACGTGATCGTGCCGACATTATAAAGATGCGGATGCTGGCGGTAAAGTCAAAGCAATGCGCCAACATTAAGAACAAATACCACTGCCCGGAAGTTTTCCTTGACGCGGTAGCCTCGAAGCTCGCATCGACAGCAGTCCTATTCCTCAATGTAGAGCTCCTTTCCGAGTTTTACTATAATTTCCCGCGTGAGCTAGATCTACGGCTTGGACGGCACCTGTCGGACGACCAGGTAGAAAAGTTCGCTAAGGAGGACCCCAAGATCAAGAAGCACCTCGAGGTCATCAGGCGCAAGGAGCTGCTAGAGCTGGTGCTCGAAAAGATGGAAAGCCTAAGGCAGCTCGAGGGCCTGGAGAAAGACCGTCCCAGGGGAGGGAAGAAAGGCGGAGAGAAAGAACGTGGACGTTGGGGACTTTTCTGAATTAAAACTACAACTTTTTTTTTGCCCACAACTACTCTTTGACGAACGATTATGATAGGATGAGAGGAGTTAAAAAAGGTTGTTTTAGAACGTGGGCGCTTCTAGCGGTTATATGTAGATATCACTTCCAAGTCCCAACTCGATCGGCGGTTGACTCCTTTTTTGACAGCCCTATACGTTTTTTTGGTGCAAGCCTTGGTCTCTCCTTGAAAGGGACGTTGGGTATACGATTACTAATCGAATATCCTGGCTACCCTAGGGTTCACAAGTTTAGGTAGATATGTTCATAAGCTTATATCACATCTCATATTTCCATTCATGCGCCGTTACTAAACGGGACCGATTTTCTGTTCATAGTGGTACGGCGCCGGAGATCTCGGAATGTAACATCGGCACTTGCTGGCTTGGGCCACTTGGATTACAATCATGCCCGTCAATTCTATAATTGCAACATCTATATAAGAACCACCGCCGGACAATACTGCGCTATAATCTTTCTTCTCATGCCTTGGTAATAAGCAGCATAATGGTATGTTTTGTAGTAGCGGCCAAACTCATGCGAGTTGGTACTCGGCGATCAGCTTCTCGGCGCAGGTCAGGCCGGTGAGGTACGCGACGGCCTGGACGTGGCAGCTCGCGATGAGCGGGACCACGCTCATATCAGCGACGCGCAGGCCTTCGAAACCGAAGAGCCTAAAGTCACTATCGACGGCCGCCTCCTTGTCGTCGCCGCTCCGCCCCATCTTGACGGTCCCCGTCATGTGCCAGCTCGACCCGATGTTCTGCCGCCAGTACTCCAGCAGCTCGTCGTCCGACTCGCCCGCGGGCCCCGCGATCGTCGCCACGTTGTCTTTCAGGAACGCCTCGTGCCGGACGATCCGGTACGCGTCGCGCAGCGACTCGACCGCCGCGCGCCGGTCGAACGGCGTCGACAGGAACCTCGGGTCGAAGCGCAGCGGCGCGTCCGGGTCCGCCGACCGCAGCGCGACCTCGCCGCGCGCCTGCGCGTTGTACAGGAACACGAGCAGGCACGAGTAGTTGAGCGCCGACGCGGGGAAGCCGTTGGGGGTCACCCAGTGCAGCGGGAAGTGCGTCAGCAGCTCGTAGTGCGGGACCGTGGGGTCGCTCAGGAAGTCCCGCTCGGATCCGGGTAGGTCGAGGTACTCGGGCGAGGCGGCGAGGCGCGGGAGCTTGAACCAGCCGATCGGCATCTCGCACCCGAAACGGGCCCACGGGCCCGCCCCCGACGAGGCCGTCCACTGCGCCAGCGCCGCCGCCATCGCCGTATCGTCCCCGTAGAAGGCGGCGCGGTCGGCGTCGCCGCTGGCCCGCGCGTATGCCAGCGGCACGAAGGCGTGGTCCCGTAAACCTTGGCCGATCGCCGGCACGTCCTTGACCACCGGAATCCCGAATTTTTCTAGCTGTGCTTTGGGCCCGATGCCTGAGTGCATGAGGATCTTGGGGTCGTCGAGGGCGCCCGCGGAGAGGATTACTTCCTTGGAGGCCAGATCTGGTAATGAGTATCTCTTACGTCAGTAATTTTTGTATACGAAGCTGCGGAAATGATTATGGGTAGGTATAATAAGCTTGCCAAAATCTCCCACTCACACTGCTTGCCATTCGACTCGACGCCCACGGCTCTCTTGCCTTTTAGCACGACGCGCTGGACCGGCGAGTCGGTGACGATGGTCAGGTTCTCCGGCGCCGGCGCGAGCAGGTCCGTCGCCGTCGACCGGAGCCCCCGGCTCGACGAGTTGATGCCGAGCGCCATGCCGATGGGGTCGCCCGAGTTGTGGTCCGGGTTCAGCGGGAACCCGGCCCGCTCGAAGAGCTCCAGCATCGGCACCACGTCCTCCTCCGCCTGAACCCCGACGTATCCCGTCCTTAGGGGCCCGCTGTCGCCGTGGTCCTCCGGCCGCGCCGCCGCGTACTTGCCCGGGACGCCGGGCGGCGGCCGCGGGTCGAACGACTCGAGGCTCCGGAGCCGGCGCCGCATGCGCTCCCAGGCGAAGGCGCCGTCGCCCGCGAGCCGCGCCCACTCGTCGTAGTCGCGGCGGGCGCCGACGGTGAAGACGCTGAAGTTGATGGCGCTGGAGCCGCCGAGGCCGCGGCCGCGCGAGTAGTCGAGCTCGCGCCCCGCGCAGTGCTCCTGCGGGGACGTCTTGTACCCCCAGTTCATCGCCGGGTTCTGCAGCGTCGTCCACCGCTTCCCGTCCACGCGCATGCTGCGGTCGTCGTTGGGGCCCCCGGCCTCGATGAGGAGCACGCGAGGTTTGGCCGCCGACCGCGCCAACGACGATGCGATCGAGCTGCCCGCCGGCCCGCCTGTGTAATAGGTCGTTAGCTATACGTTGGGGGGGTAGATGCGAAGCGCGGAGCGGAGCTGCTGTGTAACGTCGCACGCGTATGCGGAATACTACTTACCGCCGACTACGATGAAGTCATATGTTGTCGCCATGTCTCACCTCACAAAGAAGCCTTGGGGAAGAAGAAGGGCGACGTCTACGAAGGACACGGAGGTAATAGAGATTGGAAACGGCCAGTCTTTAAACGAGAAGGAAAAGACGACATGCATTAGCTATATAATTCACAGGCTATCCTGCAGTTGATACTGGTTCTTTTAAGCCCCTGAAAATCCGGAAAAAGCAACACGCGGTACAGCACCAACATATCAGCGACGTCGTTATCGGAGAGGGGCTATGCAAGATATCGCGGCACCAGCCAATCGACCACGAGTTATAGTCTGCGAGATCCAACAGCAAGTCGCCCAGTCGTGCCCAAGTGCGGACCGAGTCCTTTGCCAGGTCAGCCAGTCATAAGCTCCCTCCAGGCTTCGGCTCGGCGCGCGTTCGGTGCGGGGGGGAAACATTAGGGCGGATTAGGACGGGCATCATGCAGCCCGGTAGACTACCATTTTCCGCATTGGGCTTTTGTCGAAAGCCGACTTAGATGCCGTCTTACTTGTATCCATCAGCTATGCCCACTCGGCCGGGAATACGCGGGCTAGCTTTAGGTGGTTAGTGAGATTAGCGAGTAGTAGATGAGATGTCATTAAGCCCTCACGCTGACTTGCCGCCGTTACACGTGTGCCGCAGAAACACCTAGGGATGCTGAAGAGTGTAGTCCGACATGAGTTGAGAAAGGGCGGTGAATGTCAGGATCAGGTCAAGTTACTGGGTAAGAGAGTCGCTAGTCAAGTTCGGGATCAACGACCATCTAGACTTTCGAGTAGATAAGATGGACTCTACCCTTACCGTAGCATTTGGTAATGCCTTACCGCTCCCGTAGGATTTAGGGCCAATGAAGAACCCAGGCCCAAAAGTAAGCTTACTTGTGCCCTTCGTAGATATGCAGAGGTAAGTGTGGGGAGTACTGCATATGCTATGTCGCCCCCCTGTCCACTACTTCGGATCCCTTTTACCTAAGTATTTGTCATGACACTATAAACATAGATCGAGGATAGGATCTATCGTGAAAAAGCGACAAGAGCACTGCGATACAGCGCAATAACATAAACGTGTTTTGCGATACCACGTGTATGTAAAGGAGAAGTTCGTAATAGATTTCAAGACTCAAGGTTATTATCATACCTATATCACATATTCGCCTCACCGAGAAAAGGGAGTTGCCTTTTCTCTAATATGTATGGGAGTATTGGAACACTATGACTTCTTTGACAACTGGGCAAACTTCGAGAAGTACAATATTTCCCCGGCGGTGAGGCTCGGTATGGAAATTACAAAGTACAAGTCGGGAATTAGGGGAAGGCTGTTAGGTGTATTTGAGACGGGCGTAAACCACAGCCCTCCAAGTCTGTATGTTCCAAAAGATGTATAAAGCCTAAATGGAGCGCCCCTGGATACTTGGTTGTGTAGGCAGTAGTATGATGGTGTCCACGTGCTGCTGCTGAACCAAGTCTTTGTCTTCATATAACTTTATGTACCTACCTGTCTCATATTTACATCCACGGCGTTGTAAAGCAACAAGCAAGCATTGTTCAGGTGGCGACTAGATCCTGATGCTCTACTCTGCTCGTCCGTATCTAAGTTTTATGGCGGAATAGAGGCTGTAGAGTCTTTCAGGAAATGGTGGGTATCTGCGGACGATTCCGAAGTATCCATATATTTCGCCTTTGTCTTCAGTTAAATGTACCTTGGTCCGCGCACAAGTGTCGCCGCAAAGAGCAATGGAATGTTTCACATGAGGGAATATCCCGGGGGTTACGGATAGAAATCCTCAGCTCCGCGTCAAGTTAAGTACCTGCTTTCGGATAAGGGCAGCCTTGTTGATACTTCCTATTGCAACCTGCGGACCACGAATAATGAAGTGTTTGAGCTCGCATAAGCCGTCGAACTGAGATTTTCAGTCGAGCAATGACGACAATGTCGTAATGTGCGGAGGAAGTTTTGCTCCTCTTAGTTACATCAGTAGGTACCTAGGTAGTTTCAATGAGACTGTTGTTCTTTGTGCCATACCTAATATCAGCACGTGGGGACTTGAGATATCAGCATGACGATAGTTCTAGTCATTCTTTTAACCAAGACATTCTAACTTTGACTTCCTTCCTTCGGCAGCAGATATCCCACCTATGGGGTTCGTTCGAGTTTGGTTGATATGGCGTACCCGGCACAAGTTGCGTTCTGGGCCGTAGAAGTGTTCGTGATAGGATTGCGCATATACGTTCGATGGCTAGATGTCGGACCGGGAAACTGGCAGCTTGACGATTATCTGATGCCTCTGATAGGGGTAACTTGCCCTTGAGTTAGACGTCGCAGCCGCTTTTCGCGGGGTGGCGTAGGAGTAGATGTTAATTATTTCCGAGGAACGAAGGTAGCCGCTGGGTCCCATATATGGATGGGGTGGTTTGTGGCGTTGAAGCTGGGGGGCCTGACGAATGCCAACCTGAGTGATGAGAGACGCGCGACGCTCTCGGATACCAACCCAGCGGAATACACTACTAGGCAGCTCGCGTCTAAAGTGCTCATAGCTGTCTGGAGCCTGAGCGCTTTCATCATCTGGGCCCTAAAAGTCTGCCTAGCCGTGTCCTACTCACGAATAACGTATGTTGTTACTCGTTCGAGAACCATTGTTTCTGCCTTTTTCCTAACTCCTCCCTTTCCGTGTCATTTCTTAGATTGACTGAGGAAACTTATAACCAGGGCGCGTTTACGGAACCTGAAGCTTCAGGTCCGCCTTTCCTATTTTTTCATAGGTGTTACCTACGTTGCCGTGCAGGTGACTATTCTCTTTTCCTGCAGGCCGATTTCGAAGCTATGGCAGATCAACCCTGATCCGGGGAGTATGTGCCTCGAAAATGTTTCTTCCACTCTCGTTTGAAAAAGATAGGATAGGATCTTGACGTTAACCGCGAAATTCCACAGATATGTGCCACCCAAGTTCTTCGAGAGCTTTCATCTGGGTATACTTCGTGCTGCACATCGTCACGGATTTGCACCTCCTGTGTATCCCGTTACCGGTAAGCTTCCGCGATGTGCTTTTATACTCGTGGCTCTCGTGATCTATGAGTGGGCAGGTAGTTTTGCTAACCTTGGCCGCATAGTTACTCTGGAAAGTAAATATTGGCCAGCGAAAAAAGATTATCTTGATGTCTCTCTTCAGCGGAGGTATCTTCACCAGGGTGGCAACTGTAATTCGGACGACTACTCTTTTAGGTGTGAGTTAAAATGTGTATCGGTCTTCTAAGGACATAACTAACACATAGCATCATGTTTCGTTGCCGTAGGTCAATGCTGCGGATATGGGGCTGTGGTCGTGCCTCGAGATCTTCATCGCCACCAGTGTGACAAACGCGCCGGTTCTGCACCCGTTGCTCCGGAGATGGGCACATAAGCTCGTTTCAAAAAATACATCGCGGCATAATCAGTTGTCGTCGGTCATTAGTACTCAGAATAACCCCCTTCGAAGTAATGTGAGTAGAAGAACAACAGACGAAGGGTAGAAGAGCAACATTCTAACGTAGGGTAAACTCGTAGTACGCCGTCACCACCTTGGGCAGCGACGAGTACGCCTCAACCGACGGCGATAACCAGAGGCAGAATGACTTCATCACACCATGCCCTCTCAGGGGGGTTGTTGTGGATCGTGAGGTTAGCATCACAACGGAGGTAGTGCCGACGGCGGAGATCGGGTTCCCCGTGAGCCATCAAGATTGGGATATCACCGCACCGAAGCGACCCTTGGGATCATATTGGTCGGTTAGGAACGGTGCTAAAACTTGAACATAGATCTACCGAGCCTCGTTTATAAATATACATAGATATATTCATCTGCTACCAGCTTGGGTCGCTGATTAATCGGTCTTCGTGACTGAGTAGTAAAAGAGTCAAAATAGAAAAGGTGGTGAGAGAAAGGAGCAGACCTCGGTGTCGATCATCTATGTAGACCTAGAACCATTACGTAATCCATTCGTTACATCCCGTCATCGGCGATGACATACCCGGTTCGGGGTAGCGAAGCCTCATGGCGGCAATAGACGGGTTTGGTATAAATATAAGAGCCCCGCGTCAGCCGGTACCCGTGGCCAACACATCGTCCTGATCACTTATCAAATGTCAAGATATTCTAGTTCGAAAGAGAACTTCAATTCATTACTGGCTATGGGGACCAGGAAAAAGAAAATCAACTTTTGATGCCTCGCTCTATGCATTATTCCATATTCCATTGAATTAAAAAAGAAACCCGTTTGCCGCTGTGAACGCCGTAAAGTCCCCCACCTTAGCCAAATCCGTCATGAATTTGCAGATGGAACTTAGTTCTTTTCGTGTCGAACCCTCAATTTCTGGATGCGAACTCGGAGAGGAAGTCTCCATCGCCAGGATGGTCGGGGAGGTGCGGGAGGCGGCGGTGGCGGCGGAGGCACGGGATAGCCTCGTTCCTAGAGAGACATTCCGAGGACGCGTGCGGCCTTCTCCGAGGTGACGTACTCCGGACCTCTTGCCGCAGCAGTCATCTGTATAGGGCTGTCCGGGAACGGCAGATCCATGTCTACCTGGTGGTCTGCAGGATGAGGTTGCTCTCCGATGTTGAGCGAACGTCTCTTCTTCTTGATGTTACCCTGCGAAGGAAGCTTCGTACTCATCTCAGGACGAGGCTCTAGACGCGGAGGGGGATCGCCCGGAGGAGATCGGATATCCGATGGTGCTAAAGCCGACTCCGAGTGCGATAGGGGAGTCTTGTTACGTACTGAGGTTGAGGGGCCCTCGGGCGTGCGGCTTCGTCCAATACCGGCGGAAATCAGAGGGGCAAGAATACGTCTCTGGCCCTCAGAATCGATGCCCGGAGTAGGCAGAGGGCTAGCAACACGGGGAGCAGCCTTCTCATTAGTAGTGAGGCCCTTCGTCTGCGCAAATGCCGAAGAGCGCTTGTGGCAGGGATCGCGGTCCGAATAGCTGTCAATGATGGGGTTGACCATGACAGTCTGGCCGTGGATCGTCAGTATGGAGTTGGTAGGAACATTGACCCAGTTTTCTAGCAATCAGTTAGCACATCTGCATACTACATGTTACGATGGGGGCAGAAAGTACCTCGTTCGAAGGTCAGGGGTTCGCTAGCAACGAGAACGATGTCGGCTCCCTTATCTTGACGCTCCATCTGGTAGTCTCTGTCATTACCAGCTGAGGGGTTTGTCTCCCACTGGGTGCCTGAGGAATAGTACAGGCTCGCTGCCTCGTCAGTCTTACTGCTGACGTATCTGGTGCAGATGATGCTGTGTCCATCCGTAACTGCGAAGTTCAACAAACTTCTCGTGTCCACGTTTTCGCTCTGGATGGTGCTCTCAGGTATGGCCATGGTCAGCTCGTTGATTATCTCGATAGTCTGCAGCATGGCCTTGCGAATGACACCCGGACCGAAACCATTCTTTGGCTGCGCACTAGGGTTGACCCCCAGTCGTTCCAAGCGATCGAGGAAAAGAGCAAAAGCCCACTCGCTGTCGGTTCCACCCTGGACACAGAGATACCACTTGTCATGGAGTCGCTCGCCCAGCTTTCTCTTGATGTGCTTCCAGCCTCCTAAGCCGCCATTGTGCATCCACATTAAGCTTCCATGGCAAAAGGGATGGCAGTTATCCTCGCTAAGGGATCCCTCGGTGGTCGCTCGGACGTGGGCAAAGACGAGTCGCGATGCTGTTTTGGAGGCGAGTCGGTGTAGGTTGGTGCAGCTCCATGCGGGAACGGTGGATGTAAATAGGCAGGGAGCAGCACCTAGCTTGGGGTCGGTATAGAAGCCGATGCCGAAGCCATCTGCATTGTTCTGGCCGCGTCGTGTATCCTGCAACAGAGGTAACAAGAGTTAGCGATAACATTATCCTTGTACACCAGTTATCATGTCGCAGTTTATATCGCAACCTACCAGTCGTAGTCTCGAGTCAAACGATTGCTTGAGGATGGAATGTGTCGGATCGAGGATCAGCTTCGAGAGCAAGATCTCGTCGCTACCTCGGTAGACCTTTAGTCAATTGTCAGTTTCGTGGTTTCCGTAGATGGTAGAACATAGATCGTTGGTGGTTGTGTGACTGGTGTGCTGGTTATGATGTAACTTACTAGGAAACGACACATCTTCCTGCCGCATGTGATAACGAAATGCTCGAGCGGCGTCAGGCGTTGTAACCAGAGCTTTGATGTTTCTTACGAACTGATGCGACAGTTCAGACAGAGAAATAAAGGAAGACTCGTATCTTAAAGGGCGGTGGCGCTAACGTGAGCAGATTTGTGACCACGTTGGATTGCGCTGCTTTTTATTTTGTTATATTTTACTCTGTGGTATCTGTGGTAAGACTCAAGGCCGTGCAGGTGGCGTGCAGAGAGTACAGGATTGCGAGATCGCAGATTGGGAGTGACGCTGGTTGGCCCTGGAAATTGATGGGTCTTTTGAAATTTACAGTGGCATTCCCCCCTGTCTTGCCTTGTTAATATGTACCCTGCCGCCCTTTTCACCCTGCCCCCTACCTATTACGTAGGTACCTAGAGGTAAGGTGTAAGGTCCGGTCCAGTAAGGTGCATGTGGTCAGTAAGGTGATTAGGCACGGGCAAGATCCAGCAAGGTTCAGCTGAAGTTCCCAATCAGGCTAGGATAGGATTGTTTTGGCAGCTGTAAGTATCCGGGGTACGGCGTGGTGGGCTAGGTGGGCTGGGTGGATGTACGGGCCTGGAACTCGCGTGGCCGCCCCTTGCTGCCGTAATTAGCACAACTTTGATTTAGCTGCCGGCCACAGCTGCAGTGGAAATCTGGGGCTGCTTTCTAGAATCTCCTTGGCCAATCGAAAGCTTTGTATCACCAAGAAAAAGGAGGATTGATGTATTTCACACACTGTACCTGTGTACATACACATATGTGTGATCCGTTTTATATCGGTATGATAATAATAATGCTATTTGCTACTTTGCTTATATATATATATATATTAATCCATTTATCTCCCCTTTCTTGTACCCCGTTAATATTCGTACAAGATCATGATTAACATCGGATGAGACGTTGGATCAATTGTAAGAGTTGCCTTAAGTGTCTGGGAAGCATGTTTCGTTCTACCGTAACAGGTGACATGTAGCATCTCATGTGTTTGCTTATGCTCATAAGCTACCTGGGTAAGGATATAACCCCATATGCTTAAGCAGTCTCCTGCAGCTTGCCAATGCTTGACTAGGCGCCTAGCACTTAAGGTATGCATTACGTACGGATTTCGTACGTATAACTATCTTTTAGCAAGACCTTTAGCAAACCACATAGGGGTTGATCATTACATGGTGTCTATCAGCTTTCTATCCCTTACAAGAGTGTTAGTTCAATCCTTGTTAGAGATACCGAATGAGCAGGTTGGAGTAGAGCAACTTTACCAGCCCCTTCGCTCCACTTGCCTTACAGTCACATGTGTTGTCCTGCTTCTCACTCATGCACAGTGTAGGTATCAGGGAGAAGTGATCTCGTATTTAGCTGTAGTACCGTGTGTATGGCTTGATATGGGTCGTGTCAAGTTCAAAGCTACTATCCATCTAGAATTCAAATGAAGACATAATCCCATATTGCTATAAATCGTCTACCTTCGATGTGTATATAGTAACTGCCTGATACTTAGTCTAATCTCCGCCTATCCTCACCCCTCTCAAGCAGCGAATCTCTCTCTCCATCCTTAGCCGTACCATCGTCCCGGTAGAGAACGTAATGCTGGGTCATAAACACCAAATCGTAGAGCATGCTCACATTGCCCAACGCGAACTTAGTCGGGTTACCCGTGACGCCGGACCAGTCGCCCTGCAGCCAGGAGTCAAGGAGGAGCTGGGCGATGCTGAGGATGCCGCCCAGGAAGTCCAGCAGGATCTGGCCGATGCTCCAGCCCTTGGTGCTGCGGTTCCGGAAGTTATACGCGAGCTGGGGAGCGTACTTGACCAGTGTGATGAGCAGCTTGACGTACGAGACGGTGTAGACGACGTCGAGCCACGCCCACGCCGTCTTGGGGTCCGCGTCCGGAGGCGCGGACAGGACGACGCAGACGATGATAGCGACGGCGATGAAGGACCCAGTCGCGACGCCGAGCATGAGGCGTGACGGCCGCGTGCCGGGGGCTCGCTCAAATCCCCAGATGGCGGGAAAGAAATACTGCGTAGCCAAAACGGCACAGACAACTAGTGCATGCGCAGCAAAGACGACGTCATTGACTGCGACGCTCGGGGTGTGGCCATGATTGCGAAGAGCATACTGATCGCGAATGACCTGGGACGAATAGAAGATGGCGTTATAAGTAAGGTAGGCGAGAAACCCTTCATGCAGTTAGAGACTAAATGTCCGTTTCGAACGAGGTGAGATAAACATACCCAGGGTGTTGATGAATGGAAAGTCCACCGTGGTACCAGAGGTGGATTTCCTCCGAATGTTCAAAATCGGCTGTGAATAGAAGGACAAGGACCAAGACAGCGTATATACCCATCCGAATAAGGCAGATAGGAACTCGAGAAAGCTCATGATGCTTGGCCGGTTAAAGTGAGCTTGGCGCACGCGACGCTGGGCTTGGTAATCAGTTATCGCGGTGATTCGCTGATGAAGAGAGCGAAGGTTACGGGGTAGAGGTGACGTAGCACCTAAATCGACTGGGCAGGTAGCTTCAAGACTCTCACTCTTCCGTACGTGTCCACGTATAACTACTACATCAACTCGGCGACGCCTACAAGATGGAGGAAGACTTCAAAAGTGAGTGCGCGTCTTACATTTCTGTCAAATGATTCTGAAATTGCGATTAGGAGATTAGCGAGAGCCCAGTATTTTGGATCACCGGACCCCACCACGGGGATTGCGCCATCGAGCCGGACCTAGCCTAACCTAATATCCGTCCAAACCCGGCTAGGACCAACCTTATCCATTCGTCTTGAGCCGCAGCGAAGTTAACAGTTTATAAACCGCGAGTTTAAGCTGAAAGTACCTAAGTATCATGCGTATTCTCATATCCCTAGCCCGATAGTAAAGACCGTGAGCAAGCAATGAAAAGCGTCTCATTCGCTTACAGTCGACCGAGCTCGGTGCCAGGAACTAGGACAACTGCCGGCGCCAACAAGCAAGTGTAATACTCTATCAAAGAGATTGGTATAGAAAGAGCAGATCAATGCGATGTTCATCTCAAGTATTATCTTTACTAAAGCTCGAGCAAGGAGATACCGCGGAGTTGAAACCAACCACACTGATATACGGTTCTTTTCAAAGATATATGGTTTATATAAATATACATGGCTTATAAAGCCGTATATAAATTTTCATAACCCATATACCTCTCAAAGGAGCAATATATCAGTATGGTTGGTTTGACTTCTGGCCTACCTTCCCCCCACCTTTTTTTTCTAGCTCCCTCCCCTAGGCGCCTGGGTACCTTATGCTACGCCGTCAAAAATGACTCCAAATGCTTCATATGCTTCCCTCGTTGGTCAACGTGAGAAAAGTGCGCAGCGTTATCCAGCGTGATCCATTTCACGTTTTTAATATTGTCGAAGAATGGCTGCATTACCACATCTTGAGCTTCATCTTCCGCTCCGTTGATTAGTAGCGTAGGGACCTTAATCTTGTCTAGCTTGGGTACGCAAGTCCAGTCACGAAGCGAGCCGGAAATATACAGCTCGCTTGGTCCGTACCTAGTTTAAATCAGCTTATTATCTGGTTTGTTTTAGAAAAGACATGATGCTCTCACATTGTCCCATAGGTGGTTGCGTCTTTCGCAAACCAGTCTAGCGCGGCTTGCACTTCTTTCGACGGCCATGGTCTTGCCAGGCTGAGGTGTCTCTTGTAGAAGACTTCAACAGCGGCTTCGTACTCCGGACTTTCGAAGTCCATCTTCTTTTCCGCGTCACTCAGCACTTTCTGTATATCTTCCGGCAACTTTTTTCTCAATACAGTGATGCCAGCTCGCCAAGCATCCATACTCGCCAGACTACTCGAGATTACTAGGCGTCGGAGATTGACAGAGCTCGATGTCGTCGATGCCCATTCCGCTGCTAGCATTCCTCCCCACGAGTGCCCATACACGTCGATAGGCCGGTCTTTCATGCCTAGGTGAAGCAGAAGATTATCCAGCTCATCCTTGAAAAGGTCTATGGACCAGAAAGCCTCGTCGCCAGCTTTATCGGGTAGATGAGTCGATCGGCCGTTTCCAATCTGGTCGTAGAAAATAAGGGGTATAGAGGGTGCCAGGTCGGTCAACGGGAGCAAGTATTCGTGACATGCGCCAGGGCCTCCGTGGAGGATAATTAGAGGTGTTTTCGGTGACTTTAGGTCACCCACGACTTTATACCAAGTGTAGCAAGGTTCAGATACACCTCGAACGTTGAATTCCACGCTGCCCTCCGTCATGGTGAGCACCTTTTTCATGCTGGATGACGCAGGGTATTAGATAACCCTAAGAGAAGGATTAGAATGTGGAGAAACGGAAATATTTATGTCACGGAGGTATATCTTTATATATGTGAGAGGAATCTTACTTACCCCACTTCCTTTCGAGAACCCTCCCTTCAACTTCGTATATTTACTCGCACCGTAACACGAAATAGAGTATGGGGGAGCAGTCAATACCAGGTTAAGGATTTCAGATTCTCATAAATTAAGATGTAACAGTCGTGGAATGTACTGAGTAGGAAGAGCTCTAACCTAGTCCTTCTGAGCGCTATCTATAGTAATTCCAGTTTTACGGATAACCAAGGGAGTATCAGTAAAAGCTTGGACGAGTTAGAAGACCAATTTCGAACCCTCTGACCACTTATTGACCATTTTCTCCCAGCTGTTGAGTCAGGACACCTAGCGAATATTGCCATTCGAAAAGAATCAACTTTATGGTAAATCGCCCCTTACCTGCCTACTGAGAAGTCATTTTAATTGGCAGCTTGATTTGTTTTGGGGGGGGGGGGGGGGGGGGGGGGAGGGGTTTAAAAAAAAAAAAAAAAAAAAAAAGGTGTCACCTGGAGGATTCGAACCTACAAGCAACCACAGTAAAAAAAAATAAAAAAAGGTAACATTCCCGAGCTAACCAACTAGGCCACTACCTTCCGTACCCACCAACGAAGGATGGATAGTACAGTCACGGCGTTAGCAGGGAGCCTGGGACATGTTGAATTACTGCTGCATTAAAACATATTATAAGCCTTAATTGGGTGGAGGGAGGTCTGCGGGAGTACGACAGGGCAACGCTGCAGGGTACCAAAAAGAATAAATAAAAATACCTAATAATAAAAGCCTCTATTTCATAGATTCAACTGCCATGTACCTACCTAGCTACGCTTCACCTAGAGTAAGGTAAGCCACTACTTCCCTCCCCACACTTTCTTGAGGAAGTCCTCGACTTGCGTGAATTTATAGTCTGGCAAGATCTTGTTCCACTCATCCGTGATATCGTAAGCACCACGGCTAATACCAAGCAAGATTCCCTTGAGGGCCATACTCAAGAACGCCTCGACCACCTCCGGCGAGGCGGTGTGGAGGTCAAAGTCGGCAAATGAGCCCATGTCACGCTCTTCAGCTTCGATGTCTTCCAGCTTCAGCCAATCGATCGTGAATGGCTTGCCTATGATAATTGTTAGTGACGGTCCTGATCTCAGCAGCTGCTTGCAAGAAAGGGGAATTGACTTACCAATAGCCTCCCCTATCTGCAACATCTCTCTGACGGTGACTCGAGTTCCAGTAATGCCGCCGATAGCCGGCCATTCGCCTTCGTACTCTACGGCCCGAGCAACCACGCCAGCAATGTCTTGAACGGTCGTCCACACTACAACATCATCGAGTCTGTCTTTCACTAGGGCAGCGCGCTGCTTCTCAAAATCGAATAAGAAGCTAAGCGTCTTGACATGCTCCGATGTTTTGTGTGGGTGACCAAGGTAGTTCATGAACGCCCCAACCTGGAATCTGGTGTACTCGATAACCTTGGAGCTGTTAGTCTCGGGAAGACTTATATTTAACGTTAAGTGGGCGATTATACTTTCTTCTCCTTATTGAGGTCTTCCAAGTAGCGGGTTATCTCGACCTTGCCGGCGTACCATGGAATTCCGTCGAGCGAAGTTTCCAGCTTGGTACCACTGGCTTCCCGTTAGCATGACATCCACCTTATCATGATATCTATGGGTAGAGGGTTATTTACGTTGCCCACTCGGACGGGGCGTAGCGCTTAACACCAGCCTCGACGGCGGCGTCGATGAGTCGCTTCTGCGTTGCGCTGCCTGGATCGAAGTGGACAGGGAAGAAACACATGACCGTTTCTACGCCCTGCAGCAAGCGGACTAGTTCTGATTTGTCCTCATAAGTCGTCTTCACCCAGGTGACGCCCGGAAGAGACGGGAGCGGAGCGGGATCCTAAGCCCGCCTAAATTAGTGTCCGATTTTTAGGAAAAGAAGCGATAATTGAGTTGCTACCTTTCGGACTAAACCGATTATCTCATGCTTCTGGGTTGCCACCAGCGCATCAATAATTTCCCTGGCCAGCTCTGTAGTGGTCGGTCAGCTTTGGAAGTCCAGATTCAGGGGCTTGTGTAACATAAATCACTTACGGCCAGAAGCTCCTGCTAAGGCGATTTTGACCATGTTAGCTTATGGTTTTCGAGGATGATAAATCGTAAATGTGGTTTTAAGCTGTTTAGAATTGTTGCGATTATGCTTAAGTGGATGAGACTGTTGTCGAACAAACACAACTGCCCTTTCTTCTCCTAAAGCCGCCATACTTATACTCTCCTGGGATTTCTATCGATGACATGCTAAGACGGCGCAATGCTAAAGTGGTCTGATGGAACATCACTAGTTCTCCCGGTTCACGTAACTGTCGGATACATATATAGTATCAATGTTAAGGTATATCGGGGATTCGGATCCAGATTTAGCTGAAAGCGGTTACGTGACTCGGGGGTTGGAATCATGCCGTGCCAAGCCGCGTGCCCAGCCGCGTGCCCGAGATAGTCCCTATCCTTTAAATCTGACAAATCCAACCCGATCCTTCCATTTTCATCTCACCAGTTGCATAACTTTCAGAATGCCCACCTTCATTTCTTGTATGAAATCAATATGCTAGCTAATAATAATAATTCCCCGGCAAAGAAAGCCATAGACACAGATAATGATACACTTCGGGTAGGTTTCTCCCCTGAATCCTGCTGCTACACACGATGACTAATCCGACCGTAGCGCCGACGTGAGCGAGGCCGTCGATCTCAAGCTGGCTTTCGAAAACGCCAAGCCGAGGCCAATCAGCGTATAAAAGACCAAAATAACCAGCTCAAGCGCTCGATTGAGAGATTAGTTAATACCATTCATGGCGATGAGAACCCAGAGCTGCTCAATTCAATCGCGTGTGTGGCCGAGGCGGCTGGTGTCAATGTGGAACGACTGTCGCAAAGTGATCCCGTCCAACCTCTGCCCAGACACATAAGCGAAAATACTCACGTCCGCCTATATCCCGTAGGCGGCGAAGACGACGTAATAATTAGTGCTACGACGAGAGATTATATCGGCAAACCGAGCTACCAGTCGAACTCTGACCTAGGCTCATCAGCAGCTCCATCCTCGCCTCCACCGCAACGGCTTACATGCGGTCTGTGGCTAGATAATCTGCACTACATGCGGATTACCGTCCCACCGGACGACATCGTGCCGTATCTAGGGCCGGGCTCCACGACTTTCGCCGGCATACTCTTCTGGTCCCTAATGGACCACGGGCAGAATAAATGCCCGCGTAAGCACACCGACACTACCATTCTCATCACCAAAGCCTTGGGCCACTCGAAGGTTACGGAAGACTGGCCGGTCAGGTACATCGAGGCCATGGTCGAGGCGCGCCTCGAGTACAAGCGGTCGGGGTCGATAAGCTCCCGGTTCGCGTCGGCCGCGGAGCCCGACTTGGCGACGGTGGTCTGCGATCGCATCACCGCCGATTACCACGCTCGGGGCATCGACCCGGACCAGTGGATTTCCGTCAAGGGGATCGAGAGACGCGTCAAGAGGATGGCGGGTGATGCCGCGTTCGCCGTCTTGGAGGCGGCGGCGAAGGGAGAAAGCGACTCGGTCCTGCGGCATCTGTTCGAGATTATCGAGTGCAAGCTTCATGAGACTTGCATCTGCTTCGGAGATGGGCCTAGGTGGAAGGTCGATACTGTCGATGGGATATTTCTGGATTGGGTTCAGACGGCCTTTTGGACTCCTTCAGGAAAGGGATCAGGTAGAGGATAAGCATCCATTCCATGTAACGATAAAAGGTACGATAAGCCATGGTAAACCCCGCGGATGCTTAAAGGGGTTTATTTCTTACCAATGCGTTAGCTGCGGCTAGGTATACTAGAGTCAAGCGTTCTGGTCATTACCCCTGAAAGTTGACTTACATTCGCCCCTTCTAGACTTGTTCGGGTCGAGTTAACATCCACACCCCGTACCCAGCTCCCAATGAAACCGAATATAAAATTCACTGGCGTTCGACTCACGCTTTAGCATAGCTCAAAATCGAAGGCTTTGCTACGCTTCCATGACGCATCTAAAGCACCCAATAGAATTTATCTTACCGAAAATCTCCGATAGGGATGAATGATAAACTCAGATGTTTGTTGGAAAGGAGGGGTTATATAGCATAAGAATGAAAAACTTATAACTTTTTACCTAATTATAATTATTCTTATAACTAATAAAAGTTTTCCTAATATTATCCTTTCTCATGGGGCTTTCATTTGTCATCCTTCTTACCTAATACGATCTTTTATAACATCTATCGTATGAGTCGTAGCACATATACTCTAGGCCTGAGGTCTATACCTTAGTCCCGCCTTACGATTAGTTATGGCGATCCTGCTCATACTCGATGGCTCGGGAGAACTAGTAGTCTCACTTTGCTCAATATGCGGCTGTCGCAGGATTGACGGGGTCTTAGCCTTTGGTCACTCAGGTAGGACCGTAGACCTGTTGGGAGATAGAAGATAGGGCAGGTTACAGGTAGGTGATAGGATTGGGCCTCTTTATTCTAAGCCCCTAGACATGCGAATCCGACCCGGGAAATCTACTTAGGACCGGCGATATCCTGGTAGAGATAGATACTAGACAGAAACCCCCTCCATTGGCAGGTGGAAAGTCCTGCGTAGAGGAAGGAATGTATTTGATGTGCTCCCTGGAGATTAAGAAGCATCTATTCGGGACTGTTGGGTCGATTATGCCCTTAGGAGACCTAAGTCTGGTACGTTACTCAACGTTCCACGTCGAGAAAGGGTCACTGGCTCTTTCTCTTCGTCATCATAAGGGGCACATATCGTGCTTGAGCGATAGACCTGACACACGTCCGTCTCGGCCATAGTTTCCTGTCGTATATCATAAGAGACCTCTGCAATAGCGCCCCATCAAGCGAACTATTCTGCCACAAACTCTTGGGCGACGAGGGGAGCTATATCCTGGCTGACGACAGCCTCGATATTGTTGGAGCTATATGCCGGGAATAGGCCTGGATAGCTTCGATAGTAGAGACATTCCGTTGGCCCTATATGATGCGGTCGGTATATAAGCCTTGTAGCTGGTGTCGGATGAAGGGCATGTTATTAGGCGTAGAAGGTCTAAAGATCCTTCTTCAACATTGGTACAGGTCGCTATTCCTTGCATAGCAGGACATTCGCAGAACGCCTGTAACTCTGTAGACGTAGGGTAGAATGATTAGAAATATAAGGTTCTTGATTGAGGAAGACGAGTTGCTCTCCAGATTTCTGAAGCAAGATGAGTTGAGAACAAAATGCGAAAGAACCCCGGAGCTACCTACCTAAGATGCCCCGTCAGGTAGTTGATTCTTTTTCGAGGTAATTTCTCCTCCTCGAGATACTAGTTCAACCTGGTTCTCTCTATAGCCTTTGTGCTAAAGGTTCGGCAGGCACATAGCAAGGTAAACCATGTAGCTATTCAATATAACATGCAGAACAGCTCAAGTACGGCTCGGCCGCATTGCGTGTACTCGGCTGCCAGACTAGGCTATCTTCAACATGACGGTGTTCCCTGGAGAAATTGGAAATGGCATAGCCCATAAATGGTCAACCTACCAATAGGGCAGCACTGGGAGCCCACTTGGTGGTGGCACAAAGGGATGGCTAGCCAATTTCTACGCTCCCTTGCTTCAGAGAGACTGTACACTGTACTTCTAGACCCCTTGGCGCAGGATTTGGGTGCCGGTATGTACATTGTACCCCGATAGTATGCCTTCTTCCCGCGTACCTAGGGGTAGATACATAGACCAGCAACTTCAGGGGGGGAGGGGTGACTTACCTGGTTAGACTAGTGGCTTCTTTACCTGGATGTAACCGGTCTTCCTAAGTTATCCAGATATGGACGAATCAGCATGGCTCCTTGGTAGTCGTCTGCCGTAAACAGTGGCTAAGCACCGGTCTCATCCGGGTTGCGACACTAAAATCTACATAGATTCACACAATTATATACAATATACACGTAAGTGTCTCCTATGTAGGCTCCGTAACAGGTCTAAGTATAATACTTTACTTTTCTGTCATCAAAAGAGATGCTTAAGTTGGCCATCCTGTGCGCATGTAGTATTCGGCAGCTTTCCGTTTTACAAGGTCGGGCGATCATAATACCAAATGAAGCCTCAACAAAAATATGAACATGGACCGCGCACCATTCTAGGCAGCATTCTAGCCCCCATATAGTCAGCATGTATCAGACATAATCCATTTTCGGCTATGGTGATAATATTCCGGTGACAGATATCCAATGAAATCTGACGAGCTGCATATGTAGGATACCTGCGTTTATTATTCATCTCCCCATGTAGCCCACACCGCCTCCTTTGCTGGCATAGAAGACTGTTTACTTGGAACACTGAAAGGTATCCATGCATGAACGAGGAATCGAGAGTCTATTAGGAACGTTAGCTCGCATGGAGCGATACATCATCCCGCGACGTCAACAAATAGGCTATGCTCCCTACGGTACATCCGTCCGCACCTAATCTTGCTTGCATGAGTACCTACCTAATCTTCTCCACTTCGGGTACTCATTGGTTTATACACATTCATATGCATGACGAGGCGAACTTGTAGAATGGGCAAGGAGTAGCCCTTTCAAGGGTACGAAATGAGGCTCATAAACCATGCGCAGCACGTACGATCCAAGTTGAAGCCCAAAGGATACCTTAGGTAAGTAACAACGTAAACCACACCCGTAATATTTTCTAGCTTAACCTAATATAGCCGCTGCTACAGACTTGCATTCATGGCCTTGATGCTTACACAATCGGGGAAACGTGAGCTGCGGGTATTGCGCAAGGTCAATTTAATACCTAGTCGCAGGTAGGAGGTAGGTAATCAAGTCAAATCCCAACCTCCCCTTTTTGCTACCTACCTACCTCCCAATGGGGTATTGTCATCGAATTTTATGCCATCAAATGGGCCTGGATTCCCGATTAGGAAAGTAAAGTTTCGAAGACAGAGACGAACAGGTTAAGAAATGAATTGTTTGAATTCTGTGTGTAAACCTTGGGCTAGTCTTTGGTCTCTCTGCTGCGTTACCATGCAACCTCAGCAGGAACCTGGCGATATGTAGGCCCCTAAGAATCATATTCGCACACGGAGCGGATTAGATGCCATGATCAGCATTATACAAGAAGTGTAACTACTATGTCGCGGCCCAGCTTGAATGTGGACCGCTCAAGAATTCCGAGAGTAGCGATGCTCCTGACTGTTCCCGCAAATTGCTAGCCTTGTGCTACGCAGTGCACCCCCTTCTTACACTAAACGTTTGGACGCAGTCGGATTTCAAAGAGGGCGAGGAAATATAATAAAAAGCATGACAATTGAATTATTCATGGTTAAGCATTCCATGTAGCCACCTCATTGATTGCATATAGCTTAGCTATATAGTGGTGGTAAACAGCCTTGCCTAGGTAGTTTAATCGAGAGCTGGAAAGGGCATCACGCAGCCTTGTAGACGAGACTCGCTGCACAAAAAGAAATAAATGGTTTCCAACATCGAAGTTAGATTGCTGTGCAGCATCTGTTTGGATACGAGTATACTGGATAACGCGAGTTTACACGATTTGACCAATGAGCATACCAACAATAGGTATATCGTGTGATTTATAGAAGTATAGTATTTCTCTCATTCCGTTGCTAGCGAATGTGTAATCGACGATAGTCGACGGTGTGTCCCTCGTTTAGCTTATAAAGACTGGACGCCTAAGTCATATACAGAAAACGATATGCTTCTCGGCTTTAACATGTAAGAATCTCCCTAAATACATCCCCCGTGCCGTATATAGCTCTCAGGACATCAAGATCGTGACTCTCTTATTAGACTGTTGGTGTAGGGGTAGGGGAAGGGGTAGGAGTAGGAGGTTTAGGTCTCCCTGTAAATATCTTGGTTCCGCTTCGCCCATCATCTTTCGTTTTGCCCCAACACATTGTTGATCCGGGGTGCTGAACGCTGAAGTGCTGTTACGATGGTCGTGGAGGTCGGAGGTTTTCCTTTTTGTTTTATGTGGTCCTACGGCCGGAGCAGATCAGCATACTGAGTATTGCGAGCGGTAAATCAAGTAGATAACAAGTGGAAAGAAATTTTCACCTTCCGATTGTGGAATTAGAATGATGTTGCCGAAGTCTGATAGCGCGATGCTAGATAATCTGAAGGTTGTGTTGCGGCGTCGAGGGGCACGATGGTCGGCGAAAGAAAAAAAAGTCAACGTGGAGCGCTGGAGCGGAAAGGCGCTCCTATTTATCTCCTCAAGTCATCACAACACAACACATCTTAACCTCTTTCCAAGGATGGGGCATTCGGCCGGTGCCGTTGTTCGAACGAAAGCACCGGCAAAGGGTTTGTTTTCCAAGTGGCTTCTGCCTGACGCAGCCATGTACACGACAGGAAACGGCGGATATTCCGATAGGTACCAGGGTATGTGTCGTATTTCCAAGGAGCTAAGGTAGGCTGAGAAAAATGCCGGTCAAAATCAAAGGCATAGTCGGCACGATACTCGAATGTACGCAGTACCATGCAGCTGCCATGATTAGGCCGTGATAAAAACGCCTCGGACCGTATCATTACATGCTTTGTGGAAGATTCTCGATAGTGAGATTGCACGCGTTTGCAGACGTGTGTTGCGGTATGTTGTTAGGGTTAGGGGCCCCTGGGCGTAGGGCCTGGGGGCATCGGTACCGGTAGTACCCCCCTGCCAAAGCAACCTATCGCTTGGATCGCCCAAGCGATAGCAGCCATCCTTCCCTCTCTCTTCATTTCCATCCTCTCGTCTTTTGGATAGCAAGGTGGGTTTGATTTGACTCATACTCATAGACCGATTCGTTCGTTGAACCACGACCAGTGGAAAGCGACGATATGCAGCTCATGATGCCGAACAGGGGAATGCAGCAAGGAACTGCGTGGCTAAGGCAGGCCTCTGCAACGATACCACTATCTCATTGCAGTTAACTCCCCAGCCTCCCAGCCTCCCTTATCCCTTTGCGCCACCCCATGTCGCATTGGACATGATAAATCTTTGCAGATGTCCTTCCCATAGTAGCCACGAAGCCACTATGATCGATTGCCATTGATGCACACGCTTTCCTCCTAAATCAGCTCAGCCCGGTGTAGGCCGCTCGGTGCAGGCCAATTCCTGGCGTGTGGGCGTGGAGAGTGAGCTCTGTGTTGACTTGGCATGCTGTCAGGGGTTTGTTAGGGGTTGGTGCGCACTAAACTTAAGCGTCTCAGTGCCACCAATTTATTAATTCCAGCAGAATATTTGGATATTTAATATGGTCAGTTCTGGAGTCTCAACCCCCAACATGCCATCTTAATTATCCTCTTCTGACTGCGATGCAGCTTTTATTTTATGTTCGCACATCTTCTTCCTTCTTTTGAAGAGACCGGTCGAAGAGACTGGTCTGAGGTTATTGGCGGCCAGATACGGCTGTCATGAGGCGGGTAGCAGTGGGTTCGTTTCCCAACTGATTGGATCGTCGGGTAATACCCCAGCATTACCCCATACTAGGGCCGGTCCCGCGCCCGCTCCCGTAGTACCTAGGTACACCCGCAACTGCAGCTTTACCAACAGGCTGGATGCTGTCTGTCCACAAGTGTCCATAAGAGGAGGGTCATCTGATATACAGAGCCGCCTGGAGATTGTTATATTGCCGTCGAACGCCGCATTCGCAGCTGCGGAAGCCGCAGATCAAGTGGCTTGCCGCTGCAAGTCTTACTTCTTTGCTGCCGAACGAATAGCAAAAGCAATATCATTATCGAAAACAGGTTTATCGCGCATATCGCGTCTTCCCGAATAAATAGCGAAGCTGGCTACCTAATGATCTTGGTCAGTAACGGATAGAGGAAAAGCAAGGATGGTTTTTGTTTGGACCAGTACGAAGTAATCCTCGACCCTTTATATTTACGGCGACAATGGGACTTGTGGAGTCGGCATTATGTTGCTTGGCGAGAGTCCTTACATCGTTAAAGTGTTCAAGTGGAAACCAGAGAGGGAATTACCGTGGCTCGAGGCCAGGGGGTAAGGCCCCCACGTGCGTATCGCGCTTCAGGGAACCTGCAGTACTAGGATGCCTGTACGCAAGCTAGCTTGAACTAGAAATAGCTAAGAAATGACGAGTAAGGAAGAGCAGAAGGGCTGTCCAAGGAGCGAGATTGGCTGCTTCTTATAAATTTCAGAGATTCGTTGAGTCCATAGTGTGTTTCCCCGTCCTTTAGGCCGCCCCTTGGGCGAGTACCTACCCCATAGTTCAATTATATGGCTACCCCTTTCCATCATTCAGTCATTGAAGTCAACGAACAGCCTTCATAAATCCATTAGATCATAGGCAAGTCTTATCATTAGGCCTTTTAGTAATTCTTCCTTAGGCTTTATTTATGCCTCTAGGTTTTGTCGTTAGCTGCACTTCAAACCTGAATCAAGCGAACATGATAGACTTAGTGTGGGCAAATTTCGCAACATTGCTACACATCGTCTAGCCTTATTGCCGTATATGATAGGTGGCGTGGCGACGAAGCCTCTTGCATAAGCACTGTGTATTTTCAAGTAAGATTGTGGTTAGCTACCACAATTGTCCTCGCCAGATTCATCCCATGGCACTTCAAGGCTAGCAGGTGCCTCCATCGCAGTAATATCCGTTACGATACCCGTCGTCAAGGTAGCAGAGCAGGTCGTGGACCGTGCCAACAGATGGCCCACACTCGACGCTAAACTGACAAACAATAACATGCCGGGGACAACTTACAAGCACCCCCCTTGACAATATAGTCTAAATCAACTTCATGTTAACTCTCGTCGCATCTTCCGAAATGCCCAAAGTATAGAATGCCTCCCTAGTTGTCGAAGAGCATAGGACGACACTTAACCCTCCACGACACGAACCTTAGCACGACAGTCTGCAATACCAACCGAAACTCGACCCAACCCGATAGCTCCTCTCATAGAAGAAAATATAGAAAAAGGAGACGAAACGAGTCCGTTACGACATCCGAAAGCTTCACCAGCCTAAGCACCTAGAGTCGCGTCGATCCAATAAGGGGCTAGAAATAATACTGATTCCCTTAGATGGGGAGCTTCCTAACTTGTATGGAAGGGGATGGTCTCAATATGCCCCTAGAGCACGCGTTCCATCTAAAGAGGCGATACAATAGATCTAGGAGAAGCCTCTGGGCGTTAGGTTAGAGAAGAGCTCGTGTAATTCAAGACTTATTCTATTCTTCGTGACAAGTTTGGCGATTCTACGCGACCAGGATACCCTTTCTGGGGCAGGACGGGGAGCCCACCGACTACTCGAGTGTGACGGACAATTAGGTCTCAGGCGGATTTCCGCATTCGAGGTAGAGTGAAACTGTTGGTACTTTCGCATTTCGAGCACGAGACTACACACCATCCCGGCTGCGGGGGAAAATACTATGCATCTGTAGCGACCGACTGATAGGGGCTAGAGCTGTACCCTTCCCTCTCGTATATCCATATCAAGCCAATTATACCGCACCACGCCACGGACCGAACGAACGCATGCCATCTCGACCTGCCGAACCCGCAGAGCCGCAAGAACTACCTCAACTAGACCCCCGACTGTAGAGCAGGCTCTTGTCTTGCAACTTGCTGGCAGGCAGCCGACACGCCTCCAATGAGTTATTTATGGAGCGACCCGCCCAGGTTTGGAGCGATGCCGTCCATGGAAAGCCTCGTATCCTTTTTATTGCCATTTAACTGCTATGGCTACACCCGCTCGCATGGAAGAGGGCTACGAAATGGACACTATCCATCACGAGACTAGTAGCCGCCAACAGTCGCCGAGTACCTCAGCGCGGCCTAGATCGGCTTCCATACACTCTGAAGTACATCAAGGCCCTATGCAACAACAGCCTGGTCTGATCCGCAAACACCTCTACTGAGCTTCGCCAACAACTAACACATCATCTAGAAACCTCAAGTGGAGAGAGCCTTGGGTACAGCAACTTCCGTAGAGCCGCCGATATTCGTAAGTGTTGCCCAGAGAAACGATTAACATACGTAGCCAACCTGCGATACAGGAAACGCCGCACCTAGAGGGTGGCCTTCCGTCGCCGCCCTCCAGTTTTATTATCCCAACTTCAGCATCCACCGCCGCTTCTCCCTCCTCATGCAACGAATCCTCGTGGATCAAGAGACGAAACTAGCCTACCTCGAGACCAAGCTCGAAGAACTCGATAAAGAAGACGAGAGAACAGATGCGCAGAGGCTGAGATCGCTCCCTTTTGACCCGGACCGGCTGCTAGCCGATTGCCTTCGCGCTCGATACCAGCCCCCAGCCTCCGAAGATCCTTCCTCCGAAGATCCTCCGTCCGAACCGCACGGGGATGAAGAACAGCAGCCTACCCTATGGACAGATAAAGATCTTTTACTGGAAGCCATGGTGCCGAGGATAAAAAATTACAGTGAGTGGTGCCGTACTTGCCTACTAGAGCGCTAAGATGAGGTGTGCGAACGAACAAAGCGCGCTAACGAATAGGGGTGGTGGAGTTGAGCTGCTTCAGCTGGATAAGGAGATGCAGAGACTACCGACGATCTCGCGGAGGGAACATAAGATATTATACGATGAGATCCGGCGATACCACGTCCTGGACGGACCGGCCCGCCAATTCCTCTATCCGAATGATGACTTCATCACGACCGTCACGGACAGGGTGCACCAGTATTTCGAGGCCTTGGTATATGGCGACGGACCCATCATGTCGGTGAGCAGCCATATCTTATCTCTACCTAAGCGGCCCCGTCGTCGCTTGCTCAGCAGTGTCGGTCCGTGATATACTAACCCACGTACGTCTTCCCCCCCAAAGCGGATCAAGAAACTCGTCGGCCGAGAGAGAAGCAACCACAACCAGGACCACGCCCCCGTGATCGAGATAGACAAGCGGCTCATCGTAGTCCCCATCAAGGTCCTCGTAGCGTTTTTCAGCGGCGTCTTGCTGCTCTCGCCCGTCGCTATACTGTTCCTGGTGGACCTGTCGAGGGGCCAGTCGTTCGGCGTGGTCGTCGTTTTCCTGCTCGCCTTCGTAGCTGTCCTGTCGGCCTTGAAGACTAACTGGGACACTATGCTCGTCGGGCTGAGCGCGTACATGGCGGTCTTGGTTACCTTCTTGTCTAATCTGGAGCAGGGAAGAAACTAGGAGCTTGCTCCGGCTATGGAGAGAAGATGTGAGATTAAGACCCTCTCGCCGCCCGCGAAGACCTTGGGTGATCTCACGGAAGTTGTCATGAGAACGGTCCCCCGATAAGTTGAAGGGACGTAGTCTTATTGGGCGACTCTTGGTTTGCGAATGATCGATTCTGAAAAAGCTGGTGACAAGATCCTCGAGATAGTTCGCAGCCACTTAGATCAGGATTATCCCTTCCCTGTTGTCTCACAGGAGAATTGTGTCACAATTATGGACGATTTCAGTGAGGGTGTTTGGTAAGATGGTGCTAGCGGCTGAAAAGGGGCTGGCCCTGAAAAGGAGGTAGCCTCGAAATCTCGAAACAGGAATTTTTTATCACATAAAGAAATAGGAAATAAAAAGATAAAATTTTTAAAAATAATGATTATACCATTTTAATAAACCTGCGTACTTTGTATGATATTGTTGGCCACGTGTGGTAAAATAGTATACCGACATATCACGGGAGTTTTGGCTACAAACGTGCTTGGCTTGCGAGTGGTCGTAAATGTCATGTGAGCTGCACTATCTGGTAACCAACCACTTGAGGGAGTACTAGATAAACGTCCTGACTGTACATTAGATAACCCGCATTAAACAGTTCTTCTTCATTGGGTGCATACCAGGTTGATTAAGTGTGCTAGCGCGCAAGGCACTGTGTCAGTTCAAGATACTATAGGAAGACAACAATACTGACCAATCACGGATTAGTCTCTGTTGACTACCTATAATCTAGGTACGCCACCGTTTATGATGGAGTCTTACGCATTGAAATACCTTACAAGTCTACCTCTTTATAACAGAGCGATCAGACGAGTAAATACAACGATTTCTGCGATCGAGACGCTTCGAGTTCGAGAGAAGATGCCAAAGAAAGATGGCATGACGTTGAAAACTTGACGCGTCTTAGTCGCGTACTTGGAAAGTGCACTTTTCTCTTAGGTATGATCCAGGCACGTTGAAGGGTGGCTGGTCCCTCTATGTACCCGAGACTTCGGTGAGAGCCTTGCAGGAAGTGTTGAATCTGTAGATAGGTACCTAGGTACCCGAAGTCGGTTTTTATGAATGCTGTACTAGCCATTTTAAGTACCTATTCTCCCCACAGAGTTCATGACGCACGCTACCACATAGGATCGATCTGTCGTAGCCTTCTCTCTTCTCGAACACTACATGGACCCACCGTCAGCGCTGCTTTGGTTGCCTTGTTTGGGATGCAACGTCTTGGATTTCTTTAAAGTACCCAGACCGGGATAAAAAAAATTTTTACCAGTCTCGTTCTCGTTTGAGAAACGTGGTCGCATATTCTTTGGCCATATCTCCTCCACAAGAACCAGAAACCTCGACTAACGAAGACCCTGACTTACGATTAGAATGGGTAATCTGCTAGAGAGCAGACAATTCCACTTGAGATTGAGGAATAATACGGCAAATCGGCAGAGGAGCTGCATGGGCGGGACGCAGCCTACCTCGCCGTTCTAGGTACACACCTGTGGACCTGTCATTGCGGCACACCTTAGGTTAGATTATGTACAGTATGCGGATCCCAGGTTACTAGGATGTAGCAGCGTCTCGCACGGATAGAGCAGGGTATGGTAGCGGGACCTGTCAGACTGCCTAGCCCTAAGAGAACGGGCCGGGACGCAAAGGGATGTTTTGCGGGATCTTCTTCCGGCTCGTTGATCGTGTGAATTCGTTGCAAGTGCCAGCCGGATACCTTAGCTGCCGGTAGTCTAGGCGATGTGTATATCTTCAAAGTACGTATGTTTAAAGCGGTGTATAGATTGGTGGCTGGGGTGCAACAAGGATATTTCTTTCTCGGACGATTTGCCATGGCGCCCTCGAGGTAAGGGATATATTAGGGAGTACGCAGGTACCAAAGCGCAGATTCCGGTAGCGCGGCCCCGCGTATTGCTCAACTGTTCTGTCAGCGATAAGGTGAACCAATGGAGCCTTTGTCATGGCTCGAGACACGCAGAAGCTTGTTTTGATAGATATGTCAACAAGAGCCATTTCCGCAACATACACAGTACACGTGCTTCTCCTCCTAGCTACCCCTTGTCTCTCTTTCGCCCCGCTTGTATGTAGAACACACATTACTGTCCCAAGGTGAGGCGGGCTAGCGTGGTAACGACCGCAAGTGGAACGAGATGGTCCTAAGTATGTAGGTCCTAAGTATGTATGCTCAACTTATATCCCCGTGAGGCCACAATGATGATGGCTGCGCCTCGGAGATCTAGTCTGATGGATATTGCTATGTTTAACGCCCACGTACTTCCCAAGTACGTACTGTGAAATGTCTTATCTAGTATAATAACAAGACCGCAAGCAAGTAGACAGTGCCCCACACCAGGAAGACCCCGGCAGGCAACGAGGTTGATTTGCCCTTGACCGAGCGTTGAGAAACGCTATCGATCCGCTTGATCTTATTCGATCCAAGTAAAAGTCTTGGCTGGTTGAGTATGATTCTCATCAATTGTGTAGAGCAAGTAGAGCAAGCGATCGAGGAAAGAAACCGGGATAGCGATGATACATAGTAGGGATCGAACCTATCCTCCGTGTCTGCGGGCGGGTGTTGCCAAAAATAGTACCTGGCATGGAATAACGGCCGCTCTTAGCCGTCTCAGCGTAAATCTCGTGAAGCTTGACTCGCTCACCGAAACGAAGGCCTACAGGATGGCACCGCGAAGCTCAGTGCGCAGACCCGCAACTCTAACCCCGAGCCTCTCGTAAAAGGGGGTAGAATTTTGCTTGTGCTAAGGCGAATCTGTTCCTTTCAATTAGCTCATTATGCCCGCCAGCAAAAGATTCAGGGGAGCTTACCTCGAGTAGTAAACCATAATTGTTGCAAGTCATACTCCTAGTTAAGGCTGTGGCCTGTCAGGCCGTGATCAATACGTTTATATGTTGCTACCCTTATGGAAGTCACGACAGCAAGCCAACCACATTCACTATTTCCAACCAATGCGACGGGGATGGATATCAATAATGTCTAGTATTTCGTAGTATATCAATCATAGGTTCACAGCTGTAATCAAGTTGCTTACGAAGACCGAATACCGTCATGTGTTAGCTAAGGGCAACATACAGCGGCATACAGCAAGCGACTATCCATACCACTTATCCCCAAACCTTGCTCGTCAACTCTATCAGTACAGGTAGTTATTGAGTATTCCCGGCGGTTTCATTCCCCTCCACTCTCCCATGGTCATCGGATCTATCAACATAATAAGAACCTAGCACCTGTTCCCCGCTTCGGGGACCACGCCGAGCTTTGCTGTTGCCCTTGGTTTTGTTCTTTCTATCGCCGCTCCCAGCCCGCCTCCCCAATATGCCGCAGAATGTAGGCATCGTGTTGTAGAATGTTGCTTCGGAGACGAGGAAGATGGTGGTCTACATAGACTTTGAAGTGAGCGTCGGGGTAAGTACCGCATTGGAGTCTTCGTCATAAATAGGGAAATTGGAATATAAGAATGAGGGAGGGCCTTACCTCGTGTGAGCTCCCTGTCTCCAAGTCGCTTTTTGATGGTCTTCTCTGGGTGGTCTGAGGGTTTGGGTAACTTGTATGGTGCTGGTGCAGTTCGGATACTAGGTAATGATGAAGGGGAATCAATGCCATTTTATAGCCTTGAACTATGTACCACATAGACCCTGACGCTCTGGACCGATGATCATAGTGACCTATTCAAGATGCGTATAACAATATTGACGGTCGTAGAACTTGGGACCACTGCTAGCACTACATCCGCAGCATATGCCATAGACCCGCAATACTGGTCCATATACAAGGGGACGCGTGCGCAGAAGCTGCATGTCAAATGCGCAATGAAGGGGCTGTGTGAAAGGGGGATAGGAGGTAAACAAGAGATGGATACTTGGTTAAACCACCAAGACGTCAATGCTTCCCACGAAGCCGCCCCAAGAAAAGAGCCGCTTGGGGACCACGCACCAATGGCCGACGATAGTGACAAACTTCCAGACCTTCCAGACTTCATGGCAAGTCATTCCAAAAGTACCTACATAGTACACTAATTTCATCATGCCTCTGTGGACTCCAGCCCTAATAAAATGGACACGAAGGGGGGGGAGAGGGAACGAGGGGACGAGGGGATGTGGAGGAGGAATCTCTCATCGAGCCGGGGCCGGCGGGGCAAGATAAATTAGAGAAATTTTTTCAATTCTCAGCCAACTTCCGAGCCAACTCAACGATACGGAATTCCGTCTCTCCCCTGGCAAGAAGTGCAACTTTTTCGACCCACTTGAACACCTAGGCAAATGTACCTAATTTCCATTGTCAATGTCAAATTTGTCGTAGACGGATTGACAGGGTAGGCCCCTAGGACTTGTAGCTTCTAAACAACCCACCCGACGGCGATCAGCCAACGTCCCCTTCTGCGCAGTACGTACTCCAAGTCAATTAACATTGAAGGTAAGGTCGCACGCCGGGATGTTTTTCATTCCTTTCTTTTTCTTTTGGCTCTTTGAAATGTCCGTCGGAAAGTTGCCATTCATCTGCGACCTCGGGCATTTTCCAAAGGAACCTCACGATCGGACGACGAACGCGGGCCATTGGCAAAGCCACTCGAGCATCCAAGCTAGGCTCTCTCTCCATTTCTGGCTCAGTGGTCCAGGGCCCAGGGTTGTCTTCACGCTAGGACCTCAGCACCTCAGCGTATCGATATCAGTCCAGACCATTGATACCCCCCTATCAGCACAGCCACATCAGCATCAGCCAGGTGTGGCTTGACATTGACCTGGCGTGTGGCGCTCGTGTGGTGTTAACGGTGTTAATTGAGGCCGTCAGACTCGCTCGTTCCCCTTTTCTTCCATCCCATTGTCCAGAGAATTCGTCGTAATGTTGCTGATTGTCCAACCCAGGGGGAGGAATCACGCTTTTTAAAAACCTCGGCCTCAAAGTTTCTGATGTAAGCGGGCCGTGCAAGACAAACGTCCCGTTCAGGCCGGAACACGCCGATGATGGATGATGAGTGTGCGCCCGCTAGGTACCACGATGATGAAAATGCGGGGTGCCGCACCCGTATATATTATACCCGAGTCTGTGGTTAGCCGAAGAGAACCCTCTCGAGTGCGTCCGATAATGGCAGGCATTGCATAGACCCAACCCCTGGACATCACCCTATCACACAAATCCTGCCCAATCAGACGCCAAGCACATGATCCGGCGCATCTCCCTTTCCAGTAGACGTGGCCGAGTTCGTGGAGGATTGGGGGATCGTCAGATGCGAAGTCTCAGCTTCGAGAGCACCGACGCGCCGTAGTACCAGGCTTTTGCACCAAGGATACTCCGTTAGGCGTTAGGCCATCTCCTTGAGCCCAACCATCCTCACTCTTCCTAGGTCGCCCATTGCCCGCATGTCTCTAGCAGCAGCTTTTTATCCATCATATCGAGCCGATTACAAGCGTGGAGTGTTTATGGCGATCTCGAAGTTGGCCTGTAGGGGCGATTTGAAGCTTAAGGGGTCATGTCGCAAGCCGTAACACCCAAGCGTTGTAATGTTGCGTTGGAGAAAAAGGTGGTGAAGTTCGTTAAGAGAAGTTGGGGCGGAATGCCGTCTGCTTTATTTTCATTATTACTCAGAGGGTGTGGGACCGCCTTCTCAATAAGACCACGGGCTAAGCCATTCAGCCGTATATGCACAGCATATACGATGACCGCCCGATCGGCTACTCTGCAGAGCTAGGGGCTTTTGGCGAGGATGAAGCAGATTCCCGATTTTAGCACCTTTTTTCATATTCGATCATGCTGTGTGCTTTATAACGGCTGTTCAATTAACTTATAAACGACAAAATACCTACCTAGGTATAGTATTTAGTAATTCTAATGGCCTCTTGTGTATTTGAGACATGTGAGACGCCTCGCAGGTTATGGCTTGCTCATCCCCACGGAACACCGGGATTCGTTTTCATGAGACTGCCATGTAGTATCCAACCAAACTAACACTCGTTGGTGCGATCCCTTCTTCGGGCCACATGCTCACAGCTGGAAGAGAGTAAAGGATTATATTCCCTAGTGTGACTGGAACATCTAAGCGGTATTTTTCATACCTTTCTCCTAGGTAGAGTATAGCAGCAAATTCTACTCCTTTTCTACTCCTTTTCTACTGATAGATACTGGAATGGATTTCTCATATACACCACCCCAATTCAATATGGAATGTCAAGTTACTTATTACCCCGAGATCATACACGGTTATCAGGATCTCGCGCCTGATGGGAGAACGCAAAAGACATGGCACGGCCACGACCAACGTCGCATCTAGCTAGCTCCAAGAGCCTTAGACTCCAACTATATACCGAAATATCCATGGAGTAATTATACTCCTAGAGCGTTCGAAAAATGACAATATCACTTTATTTTTTTACTTTTTCGCGTTATAGGGGTCGCGACTTCACCAGAAGTCCTCATCACTGATGTTAGAACGATCTTGGCCACCTAGACACTGTATTGCAGGTAATAGTTCATCACAATTATGTTGGACTCCTTTTTGAAATATTCCAAGGACTTTTACGCGCTGTGGACGAGGTTCATACTGAATGTGTTAGGAGGCGCCCCCTATCTGGCCATCACCCTTTACAGCGACACTCAACCCCCACGATTATTTCCTCCCCTTAGTGTCTATGATCAAGCGGTCACTGATCAGGATCATGAGTGTCGTGGCTGATAAAACTATGTCGAGGAGACTCTTGATTTGATGCCCAACGCGAAGTAGAGATAGCAAATATTCTCAATTCTACGTCAGAAGGCTTCCCATACTAGTATCCTCGTTCCACACGACGCCCACATAACTCTTGCAAGGCAGGCTACCAAGGGCCCCCGTCTTCTACACATCATCATCGACTGATAAGTTTGCCATAAAGGGGAGATGTTGGTCCAAGATACGGTCAAGTGTAGCACTCGTCGTCAGCGCGACCAGATTTCATTGGGCAAACCCCAACCCAGACTCGCATACAAGTAGTCACGCTCTCTCCTTTCAGAAAGTGATTTGAGTGGAAGAGCCCACGAGATTTCTGCCGGTCGTTATCTCTGCCTTCACCGCTCTATTGCGCCTCGCACTCGAACTCCAAGGCGCCGCGGCTCTTCTTCTCATCCAATTGCACCACACCCACCTCAAGACGACGGCCACTTATGCGACCTCTTCGGGGGCTGAATTGGGTATTGAAGCATACTTGGGATATATTCGTCTTCACTTAGTTCACTAGCGCTAACGTCGACCATCGACACGATGATGCGCCTTCGAGCCTCGAACTCGGAGCCCCCTATGTGTATAAAAATGGGAGACAGATCCCGAATCGCCAGCCGCGAAAATGAAACCTATACGGAATTCTTTATCTTCTCTTCATTATGGCAAGTTCATCCAGCACTGGGCTAACAATCCCCCTGGACAATGTCCAATCCTACACTCCAAGGAGCAGCACTCCACAAACTCCAGTTACCCCTTACCCGCCCATCCGACCTATGACACAAGGGAAAACCTATTCTGCCATGTATGACAAGGCCATAGAAGGCAAGTTCCCACCTATAGAACCTAGGTGGCAATCAGTATCTAACTAATATTTGTGCTATAGCTAAGAGGCAGGCTGGAGAAGGTTTCGACGCCTTTTACTCCGATCTGGACGTCTGTAAGTTGCATCACACTATATAGGAGGTAGCCTCCCGCAGTAAAGATACGACACTAACAGCCATATAAAGTGAAGCGCTCACCGAAAGGATGGCCATCGATCGCGGCGACGCAGATGTACATGCCGAACTACGACTCGCATAGAGCGTTTAAGAGCCCTACGCACGCCGCCCTTATCAACTTGGAGCAGAAGATCGACTGCGTCGTGAACAAGCTGGACGAGAGGGACTTCGAGGACGCGAAGACAGAAGGCGGCCGGCCGCTGAGGTCGCTGCCTTTCGACCGGGAGAAATTCGTAGCGCGCTGCCTCCGGGGGCCCGCGCACCTGTCAACGCCAACCCCCGGATCGAGCCCGGGCGAGCTCCGTATGGCGGAGAGAGAAAACCTCCACGCGTGTCTCGGAATCTTATTAAAGGAATACTGTAAGCGCTCCGTCGATCGAGACTACCTAGCGTAGAAGAGCGGGCGATAACTAACCGCGAAGTGCGAATAAGTCACGCTGCTCCACATGCACCACCAGAACCTAAAGTTTCCTCGCGTCAGCCGACGCGCGCATGAGGCGCACTTCCAAGCAGCCCGGGACCATCAGGGTCTGGAAGACGAGGCCTGCGCCTTCATGCGCTACATCGACGACTGGATCTGCCCCGAGCCTGATATCATCTTCCAGCGCTTTGAGAATCTTCTATACACGAAGTCGAAGGGCCTCACGGTTCGTCTCGTCCTCCTCCCCCCCCTTTTCCCTTCCTCGTCAAATTTACTCCCCTGAACTGGTATCACGTAGTAGCTAACGCCCCTTCTTCCCCCCCTCCCAACAGCAATTCCTCAAGCACGCCTGCTGCCTCTTCAGCTCCGCCCCGCTCCCGTCCGCCATGTCGGACGACGACCCGCGCGTGCGCTACAGCCTGCGGGGGTTCGAGCGGTTCGTCAAGGGCCTCCTCGGGCTCGTCAGCCTGTCCCTGCTGGCGCCGCCCGTCGCCGTCCTCTACCTCCGGACGGGGTGGCCCCGCGCCGCGTACCTCGGCGTCGTCGTCGCCTTCTCGACCGTCTTCTGCTTCGTCCTCGCCCTCTTCGAGCCCAACACCGCCCGCCTCCTCGTCGGCCTCGCCGCCTTCTTCGCCGTCCTCATCGCCTTCCTCTCGAATAACATGGTGAACTGCGAGGCGGCTTGAGCGTAAAGACTAAAAAAGGGGTTAAGATAGGGATATAAAAAAAGGAGGGAGGGGGTGGGGGTGGTCTACATGGAGAATCGAAATCAGTGGCTCAGTGACAGTTATGAACATGTAATGGGTTCATTTCTCTATAGAAATAGTATTTTCTCTTTCCGCTCTTAGTTCTAGCTTATTTTAAAATGCGTCCCGAGGTCGTCCGTCTGTCGCTATCCAAGATCCATGCATTAAAAATCTGCCTATCACCAAATTTTTTTAATTAATTGTACTTGGACCGTCACTACTGAATATGCGTCTACTCCCTCTCGCTGCGCGACAGAGTCGAGTGCAACTTGTGCTGCTTCATCAAGGAGACGCTGATCAGGCCCAGGATGGTCAGCCCCAGCATGGCGAACCACACGCTCCGGAAGGCCTCCATGAACGACGCGACCACGCCGTCGTGCCAGCCCTCGGGGAGGTGCTTGAGCTCGTCGAGGTCGTCCCTGATCCTGTGGATCTCGTCCGCGGCGCCGGGCAGGTCGCCGAAGCGGCCCCAGAGCTGCTCCTTGAGCACGTTCTGGTAGATAGCCGACGCGACCGTGATACCGACGGTCCCGCCGACCGACCGGAACGCGTACGTGGCCGACGTGACCGTGGCCTGGTGGGAGTGGTCCACCGCGGCGAGGCAGGCCAGGAGCGTGACAGTAAGCATGGCGCCCTGCCCGCTACCGAGAAGCAGGAATGCGATCATCAGGGGCCATTTGGGCGAGTTCTCGTTGAGCGTCGTGAGGATGATGACGCAGGCAAGCTGCAATGCCACGGCCAGGATTCCCAAGCCCAGCTGTTACAGGGTTAGTTTCATGCACCAGACGCAACACTCTGCTTACTGTAGATATCTCGATTTGGAAAGGAGAGAGTTGCATGGGGGGTTTTCTTGAGCCGCCGCCCGGAAAGGGAATTATGCATAAATTGCTTGGCTTAGAAAGCATTATCAACTTACTGTCCCATAGTTAGTATATGTGCGGAATTAAGAACTAGGCAAAAGACAGGAGTTGAAGGTAACTCTAACAACAGAAGGATCGGAGTCCTAGAGCGGAACATTAGACATACCATAGCGCCCAGTCTTCTTCATGATGAGACCGCTTCCAACTGAACAGATACAAATACCAACAGGCGCGAAAAGGATTACTAGGCCGGAGTCCGTGGCAGAATAACCGCGCGACTGCAAGTATATCGGAACGTAAAACAAGGCCATCATGTTTGTCATACAGCAAAGCAGGTTGGTCATGCAGGCCGTGAAGACAGTTCGATCCACTAGCAGACGGACTGGGATGACGGGCTGCTTGGCGCGGGATTCCCAGATAATGAAAGCAACGAATGCCACTAGGGATAGTGGCAAGGTGGTTAGCGGAAGTGGATTAATCCAGGGGACCAGATTGCCACCTGCATTGAGACCGAGGAGTAGCAGAACAAGGAAGACGATAAGCGAGAAGGCACCGGTGAAGTCGATACGGGCTAGGTACGATTTCTCGGATACCTTAGGCGGCACCCGGACCAGATAGGCAACGAGACATGCCGAGACCAAGACCGGAGGGACTTGGACAAGAAACGCCAAGCGCCAGCCCCAAGACGAGTTATCGTTGACCAGACCTCCGAAAACACCACCCAGCATCGCTCCGGATCCGTAGCAAATATTCCCGATCCCCTGAATGACGCCTCGGTTTCTGAGAGGGACGAGGTCGGTACCTAGGAAGGTCGATATGGACATGAGGCCGCCACCACCGATGCCGGCGATGACCCGTCCGAAGATCATGACGTTCTCGTCCCGGGCGAGGCCGCAGATGAGGTTGCCGGCAGCGAAGAAGATGTTGCTGAACACCAGGCCGGGGCCCCGCCCGAAGATGTCCGTCAGCCTTCCGGAGATTGGCTGGCACGCCGCGTTGGAAATGAGATAGGCGGTCGCGAGCCACGACAGCACGCTCAGGGACCGAAACTCGCTGGAGATGGGGGCCGACAGGGTGGCGATGATGGTCGAATCGATGGCGCCGAGGAAGACGCCGATCCAGCAGGTGAAGAGGATGAGCCATAGTTTAAAGCCTTTGACCTCTTCGACGATGATGGTCTGCTCGTCGTTATTACTCTCTGGTGGAGGCTCGTCAGGAGAGACTGTGCTCTTATTCTGATTGCCCAGCAGCGGCGTCGTCTCGTCGCTTCCAACCTGTAAGATTTCATCTGCCGGCACCGGCTGGATCTCCTGGGTAGAGGTGCTCTTATTCGGAGCCATATTGGCTGTTTGTATTCCTGACAAATAAATCCCCAGCCCCACTTGCAGCTATATCGAAAGCTTCAATTCGGAGATAACGCCAGCCAAGCTCCTCCGATACGTTGAAACTATTGCCACTAGCTAGAAGAGATGGTAAGAGTAAGTTTTTGGAGAAACTTTAGGGAGAATAAGTATTTATGAGACATGAGAATATAAATCTGAGGCAGAAATAAGATGGAAGGATTGGTGAGATTGGAGTCAGAGCTGTTGATGTTGACGCTGTTATCCATTGTCGGGGTTAGCACGGCGAATTGCGACATGAGCTAAGGAGATATGAGATAACGGGTTCCAATTATTGATCGGCATTCCACACATTCAACACGCTCTACGCCCTTTCGAGTCCGACTCCGCATCTTAAACGGCTGCCCGCATCTCGAAGAGCACACACACGACACTTACACGATGCTCATAACTGCAATATTGCCCGTTAAACATGAACCTCCAATAATTTTCAGCCCAAGTACCTAAGTAGGTGGGTAGTTTATGCAGTGGTACATTGTTCTTCGTCGTAATGGGGTCCCTAGTCGAAATGATGCGTGATCCGGTGCAAGATCCGGCGCGCGATCTGTGTTAGGACGCACATAAGCTGAACACGATTTTCAGAGGGAAAAAATGATGTCGGAAAGTAATGGTACACAAGTCCGGTTAACAAAGCCGTTGCCGGTGATAGTAGCGGCATGATTTCGGCTCCGTGCCGACCCTTAAACGGAGGATATCAAGCCGGTTGGGATGCCTCTCGGTGGGATGCAGCACTTACATCATCCCTTAGCAAGCCTGTAACACTACAGGGATGAGTGGTGGGCGGCTGTGAGCATTCGTCACGTCACTGTAATTATGACAAGGAACTTCATAACTGCCTCTGCCTCCGCCTCCTGATAGAAAGCAAATCTAACATGAAGATACCACAGTGAGACAAGTTGGGCACGACCACCTTATCATGTCTCAAGAGGTGATGATTCTTATTGACGGGTTCGCCAACTCGTAATTATTGCGGTTGTTGCGGGATAAATAATGAAATGGCTAACCTCTTCATGAACAGTTGACTTCACAGACCTCGCAATTGGTCAGGATTTTAACACCAAAAGACTGGTGTATATGCAAGATTGGCCCGCCGTTCGCCCATCTAGTTGGAATAGCGCTACGACTAGTCGTGGCTCAGCTCTGCGTCCTAAGTGGCGCCAGCAGGCAGTGTTCGTCGCTAAACAGGGGTGCCAAGATTTACTTTTCTTGCCTCGAGATCTCCCAGTCAACTGTCAACTGTGGCTGAGCTTAAAATAGAACAACTCCTACTTGGGGGACCCTCTCTCTCGTCTCTCCCTGCTCACATACGCGCAATGCTATTCATCAGCCCCGAGGTTCAAGTTGTCAGCTTTGGTACGTAGTTAGGCAAAATCAACAACATTGCAACAAAATCCAGATACTCTCTAATAAACCGCACCGATTCTCTTTCCTCGTCTCTCGCTTATCGAATTTAATACTCCTTTTTTTTTCTCTCGACGTCCGGCGAACACCCTATTGCGAATACCCGTGTTAGACGTTCGAGTTGAAACCTTCCAAGCCCTTTGTTCGTTTAGCGCTTCGACAAACATCAGCCGCAGAATCGCCCCTAAAAAACACCGACCGCAGCCTGCCAGCCTGCTTGGGGCTGTTTCCCACAAGCTTCCACACTACAGTTTCCAGAACCTCGAGGTATAATTCTTCCAAACGTTCGGCACATCTTGTCGACGTAAACTTTCTTTTCTGCTAGCGTTCGTCTTATATATTAACCTTTCATCTGACAGAGAGCGTTTAGCCCTTGATAATGGCTTTGTTCGAGAAGCTCGATATCAACCCCGATAAGGTGCCCAACACCAAACTCGGCCTCCACATCTTCCAGGCCGTCCTAGGCGTCGTAATATTCATCCTCGAGATCGTCTTGTTCCGAGCAGACGGCTCGGTAATTAACGGTAACAATGGTTGGCCATTTGGACTGGTACGTTCGAGGTCCCCACCCCCCCCCCCCCCCCCCCCCCCCTTTTCGATGCGAGGTGCGGCTGCTTACAGGACTATGTTGCAACAGTGTTTCTTATCTATCCCGGCCTGGCTCTACTTAGCCATGGCACCGCGATTCGAGCGAACTCGAAAGCTTGCAGAGCCGCACGCGATGGTCGTCGTCGACGTTATCTTCGCCATATTCTGGCTTTCGGCCTTCGCTAGCCAGGCGGCATACAATACTGCGAATTCATGTGGCCAAGGCTGTGCTGTCAGCAAAGCTATCGTCGGAATCGCTTTCTTCGAGCTGTAAGATATCTCGGCCCTAGATTCGTCGCGTAATACCGTTTTTTTCTCCCTCCCTTTCTAACATGTGCATGCAAACAGTCTCGGCTTCATAGCGACGTCGGCCGTCAGCGTGTATACGCTACGGTACTACAGGCAGACCGAGAGCCTGCCCGGGTACGAGAACCTCGGGACGAGCCAGAACATCGACCCGGACAAGGCGGCCTTCTCGATGGCGCCGCACGACGAGGAGGCGTACGCTCCCGTGCAGATGGACGACCGCCACGACGACCACCACGACGGCGGTAACGGCCACAGCGGCCCCTACGACCCGGACTCGTTCGCCCCGCGCTTCGACAACGACACCGCCTACCGGCCGCACAGCACCTCGCCCGCCCCCCTCGACAACCCCTTCGACAACGCCTACCGGACGCACAGCCAGTCCCCGGCGCATAGCGCAGCGCACAGTGACCCCTACGGCGACCCGTACGGCTCCGCGAGCTCTAGGCCGCACATATACGCACCCCCCGTGGCGGAGGACTACGACGACGACCGGCCGGTGCAATTCCCCAGCGCGAACTACGACCGCACCTTGCATTAATCGAGGGTTTTTTTTTTAAGAATAAAAACCTTGTCGGCATAGTTACTTTTTTTTTTAACTGTTTCGGGATAATTAGGTACTGGGTGGCAGCTGGTAGGCAACCTCATGAGAATTCAACAATTTTTTTTAGGAAGGAAGAAAGAAAAAGAAAGAAAGCGAGAAAGAGTCTTTGGAACATAGTATGGCGGGTCCTGTGTCTTTGTATAAAGCTCACGAACGGTGTGATATATCGGATCGGTGTTCCGGAAACCTCTTGTTTATAACGGCACTATAGGAGAGATACCAAGGAAAATAGTGTCTACGATTATTTTGCAAATTGTACTTGTTTTCGGGGTTAGTATTTCGGTTGGCAAACATATCCAACGGAGTTCTTATTTGGGATCGGCTCCCCCCTTTTCTACGCTGTCTTTTGTAAGGTCATGTTTATGGCCTAGGTTCATACGATAATGGCGTGGCAAGAGGGACAAGATTGTCAATGTATGGTTCTTCTTAGAGCCCTATATGCCACAGGTCTGCTCTTGGCCTAGCAAGTATTGAAATCCGTAACGCCGTGCCATGCAATCGTCTTGATATTCTTTGCCCCCTTTTTTAAGCCGAAGTTCCCTTCAACTTTTTTATCCTCCTCGTGATATCGGCCTCTGTCTGCTGCATGGGATTCAGTTTCCGGTCCCTTGCCATCGCCTTCGTGTCATCGCCGTACTTGTCCGCAAGTCTCTGTAGCCACTCGATCTCCCTCGAGCTCTGGGTTTTCTTCTTTTTGACTATGGGCCGATTCGCCTCGGTCTCAAGCTGCGGGAAGATGCCGTCGCCGGCCTCGGCCTCGTCAGCGTCTCCGATACCGTCCCACTCTTCGGCGTCCATATCCTCGTCCTCCCCTTCTCCTTCGTCGTCTTCGGAGTCCAGATCGTTAAGCAGGTCATTAAGCGGGTTGTCTTTGGCCTTCTTCCCGTCCAGGACCCGGATAATCTTGCCGTTCTCGTCCCGCTCCACGCGCACCTCGGTGACGACGGCGTTGGCCGTCTGGCCGATGGCGAACGGGTCCACGGGCTTCGTGGAGCGCCCTTGCAGCTTGCGCGACGCCGGGTTGGGCTCCACGCCGCCTGTAGGCGCCCTGAGGCGACCCACGAGACCCAGGCGGCGGTAGTTTTGCGTCGTGGTCTCCTTCTTGTTCCTATGCGCGTTCATCCAGGTTAGCATACACACGCATAATCCTGGAGAATGAAATGGGAGAGGTAAGCTTACCAATTCTTAGCTATGAGGTCGTTTCCTAGCGGGTTCAGCAGGCGCTTCGACTTCATCGACGACGACGGCTGCCGGATCGCGTTGCGAGACGAGCGTCGTTTGCGCTTCTGAAGATCTCGGCCCATAATGTCGTTGCCTTTTTTTTCTTTTCCTTTTCCTTTTCCTTTTCCTTTTCTTTTTCCTTTTCCTTAAGAGCGTAACTCCTCGATGGATCAGATGTATTCCTTCTATAGAATACCTCTAGATTCTATCGCAGTTTTGAGAGACAATGGGCTTCAATGCTTGTTCGTTCTTGAAGTCCTATTCTGTAAATTTGGAAGTGCCGCCAAAATTTCTTACCGCAGCAAGGCGCAGATAACAGATAACACCAATCGATAAGAAATCTCTTATCTATCAATTTAGTTACCTAATCTACACGTGACTTTCCCATTTTCTTAAATGCCCCAACACGAAATGGTCACTGGGTACTTCGTACATTTGCCCTGCATTGATCTCCAAAAAAACACACGCTCCGTTGGAAATTCGTTCAACTCGCGGAACAAGCAGTTGGCGGGCCGTTCATTTGGCTAGGGTTTAGTCGATACGAGAACGATACGCGACGGCGAGCATCTTGCCGCATTCGCGCATGTTTGCCGGTCTTGGCGTACTGGAGAGGATCCAGTTCAAATGTTATGTCCTGTTGTGAGACGGAGACGGGAGAATGGTAGGATGGGTCTAACAATCTATACTACCAGGTCGAGGAAGTCCTACGCAAGTACCTATTTATCATGAAATCTATGACGGGGACAGGCCACCACCAACGCCGGGATCTTGGAGCCAAATCGCTATCTTCAGACCTCATTCCGCTCAACTCCAACGGAGCGAGAAGGGGGCAGTGCAAGCTTCTATCCAGTGAGAGACGACGTCGCATACTTGGGACAAAACGAGGGATACTGTAACTGCATCCTTAACTCCAGAGTAGGTTGATGCTTGGTGGTTGATTCCAAAGATTCCACACCATACCACGACCCATACACATATACACGTATACACATATACAACCATATACGTCGCATGCCTGCATGACAGGCGCCCTTCTCTGCGTACAGATACGAATCCCCAAACTCCTTGCTCCTGTCATCTAGTCAAGTCAAGTGTCACTTCGAAGCAATCAGTCACTTTTCTACTCCACCCCCAACCTTTTGATCGATCGCCGATACCCCCCCCTTACCCAGTAGGCTTTCGTGATCCGAGGCAGAGCGGCCAGGGGGTCCCTCCCCCCGGACAGGGCCAATCGGCAGCCAGGCAAGCTTCTGGAACCGGCCGATGCGGCCAAGCCCGCAATGGCCGTCCCTCTTTTGCTTTGCGCAGAGTCGCATTTAACATGGGCAGCAATGGTGAGTTTATAGAATGAGGAATGAGCCCCGAAAGGGACCCCTTTCGCTCTCCCTCTCTATCGACTTCGGGTTCTCGAATCACGGCGCCAGCCACCCAAAGCGGACCCCTGACTAGCAGATCCGGCAACCTGCTAGAAGGCACGAAGAAGGAGCTAAAATTCAAAAATATTGGGGAGGGAGGGGCCAGGGAGTAAGTAGTAGTAGTAGTAGTAGTCTGGTCCACCCCATCATATCTTTTTGTACGTTTTGCATACTACCTACGTGGGATGTCCATCGGCTCGCATCATCGTCCAGGTCGCAAGCAAAGCTACCTATGGCAACCCCCGTTTCCCACCCCTAACTCTCCCCCCAGGCTTTTGTAGGGGGACCCCCGGCTCTCTTGCTGATGTCGCGCTGGCGGAAGATCTCGGATCCCGGAGTCGGTCTCTGCCAATGAATCGGTGGTTAGATCATGAACTGGTTGCTTAATTGATCGATCCAATGGACGGTCACAAACAGGAGCCTGGCTAGGTCGACCATCTTCCCTGCGAAAGGGGGTTCTAGGGGGCCCTGGGGGGCTTTCGGGGGGATGGCTAGGTTTATGCTCACTATACGATCTACATGCTATGAAAATCATCTAGATTTTCTATACTACAATACTACTCCGTGGGCTCCGGGTGGGCTCTCTCTCGCGATGTCTTGTCAGTGCCGTGTGTTGTCTAAGCCGGCAGGAGCTGAGCTCGAGCCTGCCAACCAGCACGCGCGATTCGTCGGGCAGGCTGTTAAAAGCCGGTGGTCAGATGAGAAGCCGGTTGGCTGGCAGCTCTAAGGTTTTTTTCTTTCTTTTTCTTTTCTTTTCAAGAGCTGTCAAAAGAGGAGTAACCATACGAGTGCTATCCGTGGGCGAACCAAAGGGAATGCGAGCCTGCTAACGCGAAAGCCGGGTATCTACCGTAGCTCGAACGCTAGCTACAGCAGATCCATCGGCCGTCTTTATATGTATGTAGTGGGTCTGACATACCGAGCAGAGGTGACCGGGGAGAAGGTGAGCAATCACTACGTACCGTGCAGCTCGAAGCTGTGCGGCGACGATCATTCTAGTGTCATGATCATGGTCATGGTTCTGGTGGGTTGGTTAGCCGGTCGGGTAGTGAGTGGGACGAGTGATAAGTGGCCGAACCAAGACTCCTCCCCCTTCCATCTACATACCTACCTCCTAGGTACATAGGTAGGTAGGTATCTACCTGTTGAACTTGTTCTACATCCGAAGGTGAAGAAAAAGAAGTGGTAGTAGAAGAAAAGAGAAAAGAAAAACGCAGCTAATGTGAAAAGAGAAAGCAAAGCGTCAAAGCCGGCCAAGATATGCACAAGCTATGTGCGTAAATCATGTGCTGCAACTTCTTGGCTCAAGGCCTATCACTGACAGCTGCCTAGCTAGCTATAGCTGGATAGATTAGGGGTAGATAGGCCTAAAGGCCTTTTGACACTTTTCTCTCTAGTCTTTCTTTCCTACTCCTTACTTGGATAGGTACCCCAGCCTTTGCATTTGTTCCTTGTTTTATTCATTACGTGCCTGGGTACCTAAGGTATCCTAAACTTATGCCATACTTCTTGTTGGGATAGTGGAGTTTGTAAGTTATCTTAGTAACGCACGCGCTTCTCTTGCGAGGAAACAGAACCAAAAGCCTCGCAGCTAGCTGCTGAAGGCTTTGCTAGCTTGACTGCCTTCTGTTCTCTTCTCTTCGTTCTTCCTCCCTATTTAGGAAATGTGTGGGGGGTGGGGGTGTTCTCTGAAGTGATAGAGAGAGAGAGACAGTGAGGGAGGTAGGTTAGAGAAGGAGGGGGGTTAGTGAAAAAGCCATGTAGTAAGAGGTACTGTACGAAACCTAAGTAACTTACCATCCCCCGTGTAATCCTACATGGCCATGCAGCAAAAGCTCGATAGACGTCTTCTAGAAAACTTATACACGTAGTATCTATAGGTTCTAACCTTACATAGAATCGCATGTTCTCTGTCCTTGTATTTTCTTGTATATATCGTTTGGTGGGTTTCTGCTATTACGCTACTGTAAGATATCTACTAATCTACCGATCGATGGCAGGCTAGAACGGTAGTGGTGGAGTTTGGAAAGATAGATAGAGGGAAAGGAGAAGAGAGAAAGAAGGAAAAAAGAAGTGGCTGTGTCTTCTAGCCCTCCCCTCCATTACGGCACGGTATTTACTAACCGCAGGCGGGCGGGAGATGGAAGTGTTTTTAGTGTAGGTAGGTAGGTTAGAAGAGAGAGAGAAGAAGAGGAGGGGTGGATGGGTAGGTAGTGGTGGGAGCATTCCTTCCCGCTCGCTTGACGGACGGCTCTGTGTGGTCGAAATTGTTCGAAGCTAGACATGTATAATATGCTGGCGTTATGGTACATACGGGACTAGCCCCAGTTCGGGGGTTTTGCATTTTTGGGGGGGGGAGTGGAAGGGGAAGGGCGCCCCCATATGAGGCGCTATGGCGTGACGTCGGACGCCAGCCGGGAGATCTGCTTTGCGTGCTGACAGCTTGCCTGTTCACATGCGCCCCCAACCTGTTGCTGGAGGTAGGGTGTGCCAGATGAGAGACAGCGCGGTGGGTGGCAGAAAATCACGAGACCAAAATGACGAACTACCATGTTCTTTGGGGGGGAATTTGCTTCTCTCTTCTCCTTGTCTTGTATGTATGTACGTATGTCTCTCTCCCTCTCCCTCACTCTCTTCATATGCCGCGTAAATCTCATATGCTGCTGCTGCCGCCAGCTTAGATACAGTAACTAAAATTTCCACCACCACGTAGCGACGCAAAGAGCCTCTTCTTCCTTCTGGTTCCCCTTCTAGTAATAAATCCCAAGCCAACGTTTCCTTCTCCTCTCATATAGAACATCCCAATGTTGAAAATAGAAAAATGTCCATATCCAAAAAATTCGTTTCGCATCCCCCATAAGCCTGGGATATCCACATGCGGTGCATATAATAGTACATTCGTGATGACGGCAAAAAGAGAAGAAAAATAAAATAAACAACAGCAAACAAAAAGGGGCGTGGTAAATATATTTGACAGAAAAGAGAAAATTTCGCGCAAAAAGGGGGATATAAGCCTCCATGATCCTTTATGTTCCTAGTTCCATCGCATTCGAGTTTGCCTCCCAGTTTTTTTTATACAGAGTATGTGCGTGTGGCATTCGTATTAAAACATGATCCATTCGACGTCGACGCCGGGTCCGCCAATGCATTTCGTCCAGTTAAAGCAGCCGCGTCTCAATCCCATCTTGTTACCGGGAGTCGCTGGGGGCTCGTAGTACTCTCCGGCCCAGAGCCGCTCTAGTACTTCGATCGCGGCGAGGTTGTTCATATAGCCGCTACGCGACATGATCTCGCGACATTTATTGCGGACAATGTTCTGTTGTAGTTCGTTGACGCATTCGCTGCCAGCCACAAAAAGCGGCCAGAGCAAGAATTTCTCGGCACTGCTTCCCGCCTCGAGCGACGTAGCGTAGTAGACGACCTGGCTAACGAGATTGCGGAAGTTGTTGTGGGTGGAAGGGACGTTGGGTGAGGCGAGACGCTCGGTGTATAGTAGAGCGGCGTAGCGGAAGGCTTCGGACAGCGAGTGCAGATCACGAACTTGGCTCTGCGTTGCCGAGTTAGGCAGGGACGTGGCCACTCGCTGAGCATCGAATTCCCAGTTCTGAAGTGCCATGCGCGCATCCTTCCACTCGCGCCAAAAGTTTGAGCGGTGCTCGTCGTAGTGTGGGGAAGAGCCAAGCCCGGTGGATAAAATCTCCTCCTCCTCGAGTTGCGATGAGAAACCGTTTCCGTCGTAGCGGTGATGATTTATGCTGAAGAAATCCCCAATCGAGGGGACACTTTGCTTGAACGAATGCCCTAAGGGAGAGCCCAAGGGGGAAGAGGCTGATGGTGTCCCGACGCGGCCAGTAGGCGTTGCGTGGACGTTCTGGACAGGAAGATGTTGCGATAAGAGGTTCAGGCGGCCAAGTCTGCTGATAGTTCTGAATAACTCGCGGTCACAACCAACTAAGTTCTCGGCTCCGGGAGGTAGTAAGTTGGATTCTGGTGACAGCCCATAGAAGTTGTGGTTAAGTTGGGCCTCGCGGTCATTGATACTCGCCGAGATAGAATCGAAGTAGGTAAAAATGGCTTCCATCCATGAAGACTCACTTGATCCTTGGTAAGGGGCAGAACCCCGCATGCTCAATATTTTCTTGACGCCCGCGAACTGGGTGTGGAATTTTGCAACTCCAGATTCTACCATGCGGTAGTGGCAAAGAAGGAGTATGGTAGCCAAGACGGAGTCGTGGCACGATTTCGAAGGGTCGTTTAACTGTTGATTCAAGAGATGAACAGCCAAGTTGCGGTGCTGGTGTTCCTCCGTTAAAGAATGATGGTCCGATTGCATGTCAGAGTGTCGGTCAGCGCCGCTCTCTGGGTCTCTGCCATGTTGACCGAGACTTAGCCTTCTCTTCATCCTGAGGTTGCAAGCGGACAGGGCACATATAGCATGCTGCAGGCTTCGACTACCCGACGCCAATCGTAGAATGTGGTCTCGGAACGGATTGTTGGGCCCATCTACAAGTACCATGGACGGACACATGATATTCTCATAATAGTCCATGAAGAACGGCATCTTGGCAATGAGATCAGGGCTGACCTGTACGGACTGGCTCTCGTAAGAAACCGTCGAGGTAGCCGAAGTGGGTTCCACGGCATGAGGCGTTACGTCGTCATCCCTTGGAATGGAAGTGGCCCATTGCGGGCCGCCCGTAGAGTGCGGGCTGGTGCTGTAAGGCTCCATCTCGGGGACGCCTGCGAGGAGTTGTCAGTGATCCGAGGCGCAGGGTATCGGAACGCTTGATCCTTACTCAAAGTGTCGCTGTCCGCAACCAGTCTGTGGGCTATCTGCGGCTCAAAAGAGTCAGGGTGGGAGCTGAGGCTCGAGCTAGGCTCCGATGGGGCGTAGACCAGGCTAGGACACGAAGTCGGGGCCCGCTGGTCGATCATAATCGCAGAGGCGGGGCTCTGAGGGACAGGTGAGCTGTGGCCTGTATAATTATCGTACATGAGGGTCGGGCTATGCACGAAGGGGATCTCCTCTCTTGGGTAAGAATGTCCTACAGGCGACAACGTGTAGTCGACGTCGCTCAGTGAGTCCACGGATGATGATAGCGACTCGCCCATTATGGGGAAGTGGTTCATCGACGTGTTGAGCTTGTGGTATCTAGTCTGGTCATGAGCGTTCATGTTTCCGCCATACGCTGGAAAGCCTCCCCAGTTCCTCTGCGCGGTTGCTGATGTGCTTTCGTTATGTGAAAATCGCGAGTAGTCTTGATATGCCCCATATTGTGTCGTAGGGACGGGAGCAGCGTGCTCTCCGCTAATATCGACATCGTCTCGGTGAGCCCTGCGTGAACTCCCTTCCGAGTCATTCCATTGGGTCGAGGTTGCTGTTGAGCTTGCCCTCGTGCGGCTTGCCGTCTTCTTTGCTACGGGCGCAACCGGCGGTGCCTTTGCTATAGGCAGCGAAAGGCCCCTTAGCTTCCCACGACTCGCCACTCCCACTCCCCAGGTCAGCTGAGTCTTATAACCGGAGCATTCGTTCCCAATCTCGAGACATTGCGAGCAGTAGGGCCGCCGTCTATCGCACTTGGTGTTCCTCTTGATACAGGTAAAGCAGTCATCGGCAGCTCCTCCGGCGGGGGCCCTTCTCCGGCGCTTGCGGGCAGCCTGGGCGTCCTTTGACGAGCTGGACTGTGGAGGAAGTGAGACTGTCATGTTAGGATAGGATATGCACTATAGCGAAAGCGTGAACAGTGTAGTTCTAGCAAAGACACATGAGGCGAACTCGGGACGGCAGTGGTCTCGACTCTGGTCTCGAAGCAGTACAGAATCTCTTGTCTGTCAGGAACGAGGGCGTTGACTGGCGTGGGTAAATAGGCGTTAATATGGAAAAGATGGATCGCCCAGGCAAGAGGTTATTGATATTGCATGGGAAAAGAAGTAGACGGGGTCAATGGGGGGTGGAGCGAATGGGACAAGCAGATATAAGTCGAGATGCGCTCTCTACATATATGAAGACCACACTATCTCGGAGAGACAGAGAGCAGGGCCATCTCATCGCGTCGTACTCCCCACCCGCTTTAGCAGGTACGAGATGGGTACAAAGACCCTCCACGACCCTACCCCTAGTCGCCCCTAGGCCAGGGAGGCGAGAGAGAGAAGTGCATTGTAGCATTGTAGCAAGTCGCAGGCCAAACTGCAGAAGAAGAGAGCATGGGTGGGCCCGGCTTGGTAGTTGGGGGGCCACTGGGCATAGACATAGAATGTACTATGTAGTATGTAGCGTTGGCACTGGCAGGACGGGGGAATCTGAACTCGAGCCCTTTGCCAGATGGGTCGAGATGTGGTGTGCGAGATCGAGGGGAGCGAATGAGCACGGAGACAGAGTGAGTGGGCCTCTCTCACTTTCAAGATCAGCGGGATATACCTCCCATGTACCATTAGGTCGAGCAGGTCGAGGGTCGAGGTCGTTAGAGGGGACGACGGACGACAAGGATAGGGGTCCCCTGCTAATGCAAGAACGGGGGTTGAAGGAACATCATTTGCATGTACTTTGTACTATGTAGTTTGTGCCATTCTCTCGACTACTGTAGGAACAAGGGTGAACCACCGAGAGGCGAGTCCTAACGAGGCCTAGCAAGAATTCTGGCGAGTCTGGGGGGAGAGAGATGCGCTAGCACTACCTTTCCGTATCGTCTTTCTCGCATTTTTGTTGTCTTATTGTCCCTTACGACGATAACTATGTACCTAGTCTTGAAGTCCTCAAAAAAACCCCTCAGGGGTAAGGGCTTGAGAGTGTTCGTGTTTACCTACCCCTAGGTAGATTCTATAGCGAACGCCGACTTATCAACTACAAATGTATCCACTCGGCTAGTGAAGGGCTTCGTTTATCATATGCAACGACGGGGTGGGCAAGGGGGATTATGAGGAGAGTGGCTGAAAGTCTGCATACAGTAGTCGTTGCTTGTGTCACTGAACCATACGGGATACGGGCATGGGGCAGCTGAAGAGAAAGACAAGACAGAGACCTCGGTAAGTTTGCGGGATGATGGGCTAACAGGCAGCCCTGTGCTATGGAGGTAATGCAGGTTTGTCGTAGGCATGTTAGGCCGTAGGTAAATGAATGTAATGAACGAGTAGGATGCGGATAGGGATGGGGATGGAGATGGGAAAGAGAGAAGCGGAATTAGAAACAGGCACAGCAGCTTGAGCTCGAGCTCGAACTCGAACTCGAACTCGAACGCGGAAATGCACGAGAGGCTGTCTCGCTGTTGGACCTGTATCGTTCGATTCTGTTTCTTGGCTTGTGGGCATAATTTAGCCTCGATTCTTTTTTTCAGAGAAACAGAGGAAGGAAACGAAATGTCACATACATAGTACTAAACACTAACCCTTTACACATTCAAGTTATTATTAGTTAGAACATATTAGAAGGGGCCTTTGTGCCGCTTGCATTGTGCATGCCTACCTCATAGGTACGTGACGAACTTACATACCTCGTCGTTTAATCAGTTCCGGCACGATGGTCCAATGTACAAGCATCAGTGGGGGATGGAGATGTGGATTGTGGATTGTGGATTGTGGATTGTGGATGTAGATGTTGGGGATACGTTACAGGTCCCCGGGGGCTTTGACGTAGTGACGGTGATGCCGTGCAGTTGAGTGCTAACATTAGAAAAGAATTCAAAGTTGTCGCGAAGGATTTTCCCATCGGAGCCTTTTTTACCCCCTTCTTTTTCCGTTCTAAAACGCATCGTCTTGGATATAAATTATGAAGCAGAGCACAGCCTGGACTCGCCGAGCTTTTCGTTGCGGACATAGCCCGTCGCAACTTTTCCGTCCGATGGGATTTTATTTTTTTACTGTATGAGTTCGGCCATCCCTGAAAGCAAAGGGAAAGATGTGACCGAGATGGATTTCGAGGCAGAGGCGTGGAGTTTCAGACAAGCGCGAAGCCACTATAAGGTTGGGGGGTACCATGGTATGCATGTGCTGTAAGGTAGCCTATACCTGTAGCCTGTAGCCTGTGGTCTGTGGCCTGTAGTCAATCAATTTAGGGCTGTTTACCGTTTTGGCGTAGATGCTCGTGGGGCCTGGGACTAGGTGTCCCACTTATGACGGTCCCTACAACACCGTCACCGTGCTATAAGCCTGTTAGACTTACCACCCCTCTGCATTATACCATAGGACCTACAACCTTGGAAGAGTCTTGAGTGATAGTACCTACCTAGGTAACCTACATATGTACCTACCTCATGTGTATAATACCTCATCTATTACCGAATGTATAGACATTGTATCGTAAGGATCTTATTCTTCGACGAAGCTTCAAATTCGTGATCCATATCCAACATCCATAACCGACTCGCCCTTCCGACTGGTTATCTCAACCTTTAAACAAATGTTTCCGATACGCCAGTTCATGTCCAACAAGCTTTACACGTCTTGGCATGCTCATGGTTGCTTACTGTATGTAACCCATGGAAACCTGTGAGGTAATGTGACGACTCCAATCCTCAGTAATTTAAACTGCCTACCTACATACATTGTATGCCATTTCCTGTCTCAGATGATAATGTTTAGAGCTTTATTACCAAGCCGATTTCTTACCTAACCTTCGACTAGGTTATTGACGATCTGCCGAGGCCCACTACTCGAGCACTCACCTACCTACATATCTACCACATACCTACCTACCTGTAGATACCTACCTACCTGTAGGTAAGTAAGCTAGCTACCTAGTCACGATGCTATATGTATGCGAGCAGGTAGGTTACCGTAGCGGGCGGCCTCCATGTTACGCCTGTAACGTAGAATCGCCTCATCTTGCCTTGTGCTATCCCACCCCGTATGCCAAGAAGCGCATTCGTAGTTAGCAGTCCAATCTCTGGCTTGCGGATATTGAAGGAGCACGTCGGCGTGGCGTGGAGCTACAGTACAGCGAGGGACCAGACAAGACGGCTATGCGGGTTACTGTACACCTGGATAAAGTCGAGTTAGGGTAATAAACGAACGAACCAGAATTCTATTACTGTGATGCGTCGTCCCCTTGCTCATAATCGCGTTCTTGGTTTGACGTATTTCTTTGAGTTTTTTTTTAGGGTGGGATCTCTGATCCGAATTCGAGGGGGTTAACCTGTTCGTAAGACACATCCCGAACAAGTGGAAGATGTCATTTAGAAGAGAGTGCCTGGTAATTACCTCTAGCGTTTCCAGCTGACCTCCAAAGTGCCAATAACGCCTGCGTGTGGACGCTCTTCTACTATAAAGCTGTGTCCTGTTAATTTACGAGATAGTCGGGGAGGCGTCGGGATTGGCTGGCGAGATAGACAGCTAATTGAAAGTCAGACCAAGAGCGAGGCTGCGGCGCTACTGCGCGGCATGGGGGATGGATAGCAGACCGCCCTCGGGCAATTGTCATGTGTAAGCTTTCGAGTATAATCCGAGGTGTGTTAGTTCATTTTCACGTAAACCCAGTTGAATGGTCCGACATTAATCAAATTGCAGCTATGTGTAACCCATGATACTGGATGACGAGAGACGGGGCAAGACGGGGCAAGACAGGGCAAGACACTATATTGGGTCTGTGGTTCTCGTGCCACATCAACTACATGAATAGGTTCTACGGTTCTACGGTTCTAGATATGCATGTGTATGTGTAAGTGTAAGTGTAAGTGTATACATATACCACAACCTTGTCATATTTGACATGCTCGTCATAGTAGACAATCATCACGAGATATTCTAGGAGCATATACTCCCTTCGATCTTTGATCTTTGACATCGCAGGGTTGACTTGGGACGAGCTGCTTTCTTAATACGGTCTCTGCTCCCCGCGAACTGGAGGGAGCGGTATCGAGTAGATAGAGCGGCCGGACTGCCAATCTGACGTCGTCACGTAATAACAAGTATGAAGCCAAGAAGCTAGCATCCCTAGGAATGGGCCTTCTGGACCACTGAAGCTGTCCGTCGTCATCCTCTGCTGGCCAGTACGCATATGAGTACTACGGTAGTACCATGAGCGGGAATTGATCATCTATGCGATTTTGGATTTTGGTAGTCTATCTGATAGAGATGGGGAATTCTTTTGCTACCTGGGTATAGCTTGGCGGGTTGTGTAACGGCGGCCAATGGATGGGATAGTCTAGGACGATGCCGAGACTTGGACGAACATGGGTTTCTTTTTCGACCGTCTCTTGCTTCTGTTGTTTCTATCAAAGCTTCTATCGTTATCTCGAACCCCCGCCATTTTGTTCTTTGCAGCTCCCCCTTTCGGACCGTACCGTTTCTGTTGAGATGACTTTTTCAAGCTAGTACATAAGGTAGAAGAGAGAGATATACTTACGCACGTCACGTCACTATAATCGATGTCGATGTTGACCTGCGATAGCTCAAAGGAGGCATGCGTTACTGTAAGTAATATGCAACGCACGATCGAAATCCATAAGCAAATCATGGTCATAGCTGCTGCGCCGCAGGCATTGTGAACCACTCGAAGAATTGAAAGGTATCGGGCCTAAATGCCGACTTTTCAGTTGAAGAGGTGCCAAAGATTTGGTAATTCAGGGCAGAGAAGAATACCCCTCCAATGCTCTAATGCTCCAATGAGGAGAAGCAGGGCAGACGCCGGGCAGACAGGCCAGGGGGAGATCTCCAAGATCCTCGAATTACATACGCATCCATAGACTCTATTTGCTTGTTTCTCAAGAGGAACCCCAGAAGCCAAGAGAGAAACATCTCCATGGTAAAAAATGTCCATTTCTTTTTTAAATCATTCATTTATCTATTTACCCAGTCACTGTCCACGCAACACGAAAAGCAGAATTTGACCCGCCTGGCATCACGAGCTTACTGTGGACATTGTTTGCGCCGGTCTACCCAACTCCCTGGCATGGGAATTACACTAACAACTAAGACTCTGCGTCGTGCCCCACGGATGATGCTGGTACGATGGTTCTTGGCATAAGACATCGACAGCTTGCTTATCAGTTAGTTACACGCATATACATACATACATACATACATACATACTTGGGACAGCTTTCGATTCTTCGGTTTGGTATGGTGCTTGAAGGTGGGTTTCTTGCCGAACTGTTCCGTCCATGTTAGATTGGCACTTGCTATACTAGGCACTTTAAGATCCATGGGCTTGAGGCGGGACCCTCAAGCAAGGATACTGACGAACGATGATGTGATGTGGATGTAGGTAGTCTTATGGTGTGTATTGTACATATTGGATCTCATAGCTTAGAAGATCACAAGATACAAGAGCTAGCTACGTACCTGTGCAACTATAATACATATACCTACTATAGCAGAGAGCCCATTCATTTGTTTAGGTAAACATTAGTTCAATTTCATACTATAGTAGTTCCTCTTGAAAGCGTTAGATCTCTTTCCCCCTTCCCTCGCGGTACCATGTAAGTGGGCTGTAGCATATATTTGCACGTGAAAGTAGAAAGACGGGCGTGCGATGGCTTCCGCGTACATCTATCTATCTACTTGTGTATCTCGCTAAGCAAGAGGTTCGGATGCTGCTAGTACAAATGTCACCTAACTTGACCCAACTTCCAACTGCCAGTACTCCATCGAGAAGCTTCGTCAAGCCTTTTCTTTCCAGTCTTCATCTCGGTACTGCACGTACTACGCTCCAACAGACGCGATGCCAATGCCAAGATAGACCGTTGCACAATTGGCACCAAGGTCTGCCGACGTAGTTGACAATTCACACAAGATCAGTCTTGGCTGCTTCTTTGCTCCGTGTCTGCTTTGCAGTAGGGCGCCTCTGATGCAGGTCAAGCAATAACCAAGCATCCTTAATGGCTTGCGGGCGTCTCCTACGGGCGCTATAAACTGCAACCACTGCAGTGTGACTCCAGCATGCTACAGTCCAATCATTCCCCTAAAGTTCTCGAAGCCTTCCGGTTCTGGCCCTCTTCGCCGTTAAGACGACCATTCGGCCAGCACCTGTAACTCTTGTTGTCTCCCTTGAATCTTATTACCGCTCTCCTGAAGGGGGCTCACGAATGCCGAGTCGTAGGAGATGGCCGCTCGATGTATTAGCATACCTACTATGCTTCAAGTTGCTTCAAGTACCTGCCGCCCTCATATCAGGTGACATCATCCTTTTTATCCCTCCAAACACAGTGGGTTACCTTTTGGTTCTGATGCTCGTATCGACGCCTATTGGGTAGACTCGCGGGAACCAACGTGAACGGAACCCCCCCTAGAGTTCTCATAGCTCCTTCAATCCGCTTGCCATATAACAATGCGGCATCAAGGAATACGTCTTTTAGGTGCGACGGCGGCAGTTCCAAGCATGAGCAGGTATTTTGTCTAGACTCTCTCCTATTATTACAGTTGCTATTACTATAGTCAGAGATTCAGAACGTATGCCTCAGAGCCTTACATAGCAGCATAGTACCTCGTACCCGGCGGGAACTAGCACCGACGCAGTAGTGGTGTCCGTCAATGGAATGAGTCTAACTGATTTCGACGTCGGTCAGTAGGGTAGGCAATTTCTGTTATCTTAACGGGTTAAGCCCTGTCTGCGTCTCATTGGCTCCTCGAGCTAAATAAATTATTTAGACAGCATAAGACGAGAAATGGATGGAAGAACTACCTCCTAGCCTAGAGCGGGGTGGACTATGGACGGTTAGAGGTTAGAGGTAAAAGAGGCGCTGCTAAGCATTTAGATGCATATGTAGGTAGGCGCTAGAAGGACCGACGAAGCCTGCATAGAAGGACGCCATACGCCAAACCAGCTTAGTCGGTTACCAGGTAGGTAAGCATCTAACCCTAAGCAGCTTAAGCTTAAGCCTATCTGCCTTGAAATGTACAGGGCTTGTACATGAACCGGTTTTTAACTTCAGTAACGTCGATAACTCGATAACGTTTAACATCCCAACCCTTAAGGACTTACAACTTATATGCATCGTGCTATGTAGTAAGGACTCAAGGCTCGAGCTACTGCATGCACTAATAAATAACACTACGTTTCTAGATGGCTTCCAAGCTTCCAAGCTTCCAAGCTTCCATGTATACCTACCTACTTCTTTTTACTTTTCTAGTGAACGCTGGCTGCCGCCCGTAAGCCTCTCCCGTGTAGCCCGCAGCCCGCAGCCCGCATCGCATCTCGCCGCAATCCCGATAGGATCAGAATTCGCTACGAGTTCCAACCTGTCGTATTCCGTATCTCTCCCTGCATCCATAATCAGTCAAAGGAGCATCTTCAACAAGCCACTTGACCACCACATATGACAGCCTCGACCCATTTCAGTCACCGACTGCTACCACTACCACAGCCGCTAGACCTACAAACCTAGTCCCCCCACAATCCACTTATACTAAAATCTACCTTCGGATTAACGCATGATTGGTGCGCGCCTAACCCCCCTACAAACAGATCCCCCCATCTAGCTAATTCACCCATTCACCGTGCTTCGGTTCGTTCATTCCCGAAAATGTCATAACACAGGCCAACATAGTCAGCCCAATCATGGTCGAATTAAGACTTATTTCGGCCGAGGAAAAGGCATGAATCGAAGCACCTAATATTAATAAGACTCCGGTCGAGTGTCAAGCAATCGGTGCCGAACGGGAATCACTGGTCAACAGCTAGCCATGTCACGATGATCCCTATCTTCGAAAGCTGGGTTGTTCGCTAGATGTCGGCCATGGAAATCACTCAATCACTCAATACTCATATCCGCTTGCAGGAAACAAGCCATTTGGAACTAGCCTCCAACTCTTGCACTCATCACTACCTATCGACGCCTACATGTGTTTCCAGGAGACCGGCCTAGGGTCGTTAGTTGAACGACCGGCCAATTCCGTGGACTGTTCGACTTCAGCTAACTAATAACACTAACACCGGCAGATACTTAGCAGCAGATACCCTTGGTTAACTAAGAAGACGGTGACGGGCTTGCTGATAAAGGAGAAGGCTGGTATCTTTTCACTTACCTCATCGTTTCTTAGCCCTATTTACTTTATCAACTGAGCCTCTAACCTTACTCACCGGTACTATGTACCCTAGACTGTATTTCGGAAATTTGAAGGGGGTGCCGACTAGCCGCCACCCGCTCGCCTCCCTGAGCCGCCGCCGGCTTACATGCTAGGTATGCTATGTTATGTAGAACTTGTCATGTACACCTCTCCTTAGTTCACCTTATGGTCTCTCCTGAATTTCTTACAGGTACGGTTACGCGCTAGGGTTACTTAACTCCATACGCTTCGCTTCCCCCCCACTAACAAGTGGTTTGATCTCGTGTTTAGCGCCACGTTGTCTAACAGCGTGATAATTTTGAGTTAGGATTCATGCTGTGGCACAAACGTCCCGGAAGTTATTGTACTGCTGCTGCAGGTACTTAGCAGCGTAGTAGAGGTAGTGCTGTGCCCGCAGTCAACATCCTTGGGGTAGAGCCAGAACCAAGCTTGCATGGCGATCCTCTCAGCAGCAGCAGCAGCAGCAGCAGCAGCAACAGCTTCTCCTAGGCCCCTCAAAAGGCTAACCATCCTTGCCTACGAGGTCTCTTTCTGATTGGTGGAGATCCAATCAGAGCTAACACGCAACGTTGCATCTCGTCCAACGTCCAATCGCGCACTCGAGCTGCAACTAGGTAGTAGATGTGGAGGTGTGTTCGTGATGTTGCATTCATCAAGATATAGCTATTATGTCAGCCGGTATCTTGCGCGATGTCTGGGTGTCTCAACATTCCTACAGCAAGTAAGTACCTACCCAAGATCCGCACCGCAGAAGGCAAAATCATAACACTAGGTAGGAAGGATTTAGTACCAAACCGCATCAGATGAAAGTTGAGGCTAGAATGTCACCGTCTCATCATTAGCCGAACGCATGAGAGTTCGTGCTTCATCTCATCTTAATAGTGTGCTGAGTGAGTTGCAGATGCGGCTCGACTGTCGTGAGGCTATTCATAGAACGGCCATGGGTCCTGGCGTCGGTTGATTTTCGATCACAGACCATCATGCGCGCCGTGGTCACATCCAACCCACCGAACCAGCGAACTCACGAGCGTGAAAATGCGATACGAATGACATATCACAAATACAACGAATACACTTACCGAACAAGCTGATGCTGCTAATGGTCATTCAATTAAACGGCTATTCATTCTTGTTTTCGTTTCCTATTTCCCGTTTATTTTCTCCTTTTCCGTCTACCATGGCGTATGAGTTGCGTCTGAATGGGAGGGTCAATATTACGCCTACTATGGAGTCACCTGATAAATCCGACTGGTTCGTCGTCATCCTACCTTACAAATGCATGTACTATGGGAGCTCTCTTCCAGATTTCCCCCTTTCGTGGCTCAGGTGTCGGAAATCCAACCTGCGCAAGTCACGGCTAGAAAAGTAAAACAGCTTGTCGCGTGCCTTTTCCCTGCCGTCGAATGGGATCGAAACAGCTTTCGGGCATTTCTAAAGTACCATTGAGCAGAGACCCCTTTCCAAGACAATGCCGATCCTAAAAACCAGCTCGAGCCAGCCAGCCAGTCACCAGTCTGCGGCCAGCCTGAAGGTCGAACGCGGGGGTAGCGCTGTCAAACAACATGCAAGTGATGATCCCGAACCCAGGCGACCAGGGAGTTACATAGAAACAAAGTTCACGGCAGATTTGAGCAATATTGCATAGACCCTGGACAATTATATTTTTATTTTTATTTTTATCAATCACGTTCGAGACACTGCCGGCATCATCACATCGCAAAGATCGCAACGGCAGGCAACTTTTCACAGTGGTCCAACTTCGGAGATCTAAGACGAGACCCTTTCGCTACCCAAACGTATAGTGATGGCGACTAGTTGCTCCACGATCCACGTCTCGAAGTACAACAGGGTCGTTAATATTTTTATATTGAATGTGAGCAGTCAAAGCTGGTCTGGCCACCACTTTCGACGTCATTTTCGAGCGCCACCATCCCCGGATGGCCGGCGTGGCTTGCCTTGTCTTCAACTTGTTTGGCCGTCGAGACGCCCTGTCCTACACACTACGATGACTGTACTCACTGACTAATGGAGTCTCGATAAGCTTCTCCTTAAACATGCAGGGTCGCTTGTCAGCATGTCTATGTATCCCACAAGACGGAAAGGACCGAAGCGCAATACGCCGAACCTTTATCTTTTATTTTTCTTCCCTTGTACCGTAGTCACATATGACTGCTGTGCCTAATGTAAGGTTGTTTTAAACGCGCTGGGCTTGGTTGCAGAAAAAGCCAGCCGAAGCCGAGGCAAAAATAAAGGAGCTGAGAGCCCTAACTCGAAAGAATCCCAAGCAACCCCCATTTTCAGCGCTCAGCCTCATTACTGTGCAACGAACCCCTAGCTCAGATTTCAGGGTTCTGACGATCCTTACTCCTATCAAGCACCGAGCGGCCCCGTCTCGTCCGCATATCGAGAATCTGGGTCGGGTTTCTATCTTTACAACATATGGTGGTACTTGAGGATTCCTTTGTTACTACGGAGCGCCCGGTGCCATACTAGGGGGCAATTTGCCTAGGCAAAACCAAAAAATAAAAACCTGGGGAGCATCAAGCTAGTCGACTCTTGGCGCCATCGTGGGTTGATGAAAGTCGTGAGATGCAACGACAGCTTAATGCTGCTTAATGCTAAAATCTCCGCCCCCCCTCCCTGGCCCCATTTCGAGCTTGGGGGGCAGGGCTGCTTCTTGCTCCTCCCATTCGGGCCGGCCTTGTGAAATCTCGGGGTAAGACAAGGGTTCGCCCGCCGCAAGGCCAAAGGCTATTCGATACATGGTAGAGCTTCGAATACCGGCAATATAAGGGATATGGCGAGAGACATGGCCATCGTGCATGTCCGGCGCGGGAGAGCCGCTCCTAGCACGAACAGGTTTCGTTTCACGCGTGAGCTTTAATTTAGTCGGAATCACATGCTATCATCTTGTGAACGTCGAGGAGCTCTGTCTTCATTGCTCACCGAGTGAGTCGGAAGTCATCTTATGTTTTCATGCCTTCCTGTTGCTGAAAGTAATTAGAAGGTAGGCTAGGTAGGTACCTAAGGTAAGAGGTTACGGATGACCTCAGGGCCAAGTTACCCGTATACTCGATGGATGAGCTGTCTAGTAGACCTCCGTGAAAGGTATGCCTCTAGCTTTGCGGATCAACAACGACTAACGGCCTGTATAGGATTTAGATGCATGTGTTGTGCTCTCGTCAAATCCCGATTCAGGTTGCGAGGAGCTAGCAACGTTTCTTCAATTCGGTAACTAGATTTTCCCCTTCCCTCGTCCCATCTCCCACACATCTTGTAGGGTTCAATCTGCATGAACCCTGGCATCGTTGTCGTCTGGACCGGGGGGCATGGACAGTACTTTGCAGTTTGGTTTCTTGAAGCCGGCAATGTATTCCCACCCGGGCGCCGCACATCTGCCTAACCAGGGGGTGGGTGTGTGCGGCATGGGCTTCCTCTGATACAATGGATAGGTGGCGGAGCACAGCGTAGAAGCTATCATAGCTCCCTAACGAAACAAAGGTTCGAGATATCACTTTTCTTCTACGTCTATCCTCTTAGTCAAGATCCCATCCATGGCTCGAAAAGAGGGCAAAGAGACCAGGCCAGCATCCCACGCAACCCCCTTCATGTACCGGAAAAGTACCTCGGGCTCCCACGGTAGCGAACTGCTAGCTTGTATATCCTACGTACTTGCAGGGGGAGGCTATCCCGTCGCGTTTCTAATAGGACGGCGATGTCTGGTGCATGGACGGGTGGTGTATGTTTCACCTCCCTCTCTATCTGTGCGTGGACGGATATAGGCGTCTTCTCTTCTCTCGACATCACGTTCCATGAGAAAACGACGAGATCCACCCCTCTCGAATGCGTCCGAGTGGGTGGTGGATGGTCCTGGTTGAGGTCTGGTCGAATCCGATATCGCGAAGGTTAGGTTAGGCGTTACCGCCTTAACTCCACGAGAGGAGAAATCTGACCTATCTTCGAAGATCTTCGCAAAACGTTACTTGATGGAAAATGGGCTCTCTGCATGTGATTATTTCTTCTCTACACACATCCACACACACATACACATGCGTATCTCATACCATCTCTCGAGGCACTCTGGAATCACCAGCCTTAGCGGCTCTGTGACGGCGCAGGGCGATGACAAAGGTAGCAGCATATCTTAAGCGTATCTTACTAGGCAGCTTACTCTCATCCAACCTTCGTATCAAATTCCACACCTCCTACATATGTGTGTACCTTGTATGTTTCTTCATTGTGACGAGAAGGGGAACTAAGGAATGCTGAACCGGCAGACCAGGCAGCTATGTACCTAGAGCGCGGCAACGTTGAAGTCCCGGACGGACCAGCAGCCGTGTGGGATCGATATGCTTTTAGGTTTATGAGGAATTGTAGGTGCCTACTAGGTACATACCTCATACCCACATACCTACATTACACATCACTGCCTATTCCCCGAAGGAAAAGGGGTCACCGGTGGTCATAGCTCCTTTGCCTTCTTCTTCTTCGCACTGCCCATAGTCCGTCCATACACCATACAGTGCCTACCACAGTCGAAGTTCCGGAACAAAGGTGGCGTCTGTACGGTACGGCCGGTCTGTTTTACATACAGTAGAGAAACCAGGTCAAGGGGAGGGAGAGAGGGGAATGTGTCCGCTTCGCGCATCTTCGCCAATGAAAAGTCACAAAAGTCACTTGATCTTTTCTTCTGTTGCGCTTGCCTCCGCCTCGCTTGTTCTCCGCTTATTGATCCTTCGGAGGCGTCGTCAACGATCGTAGGACGGGGGAATCCAAGAAAGTGGAAGCCTTGACCTTAAAACACGTTGGAAAGGGGAAGAGGGGAAAAAGGGGACCCCGAATAATCCGCTTGGCGGCTAAGCTTGGAGAAACATGTTGAAACTAAAACTTACCTTGATATTCTGTAACTCTTTCTTTTCTTTTTCTCTCCTTAGACTAAGGTTAATAGTTGACCCTTAGCTCATATGGAAACCGGGGACTTTTCACTTTTCTTTAGCTGCTGCAAGCCCGTGCATGTTTTTGGCTTGACCGCCACGTTAGAAAAAAAAGTCCCCGTGGGCCTTGTCCTTGTATTTTTTTCTCTCACCATTCTTTCGTAACCGCTTCATCATCATGGGATATTTTCTGCAAGAACCCCCACGGTAACGATGGGGGGAGGGATCGGGACGAGCAACCCGTTTGGCCATGCTCTTTTCTTTTTGGTTTCTAGTAAGGGGTGACAGGTACGGGTGGCTAACATGTCCCTCCGACGTTTCGAAACATACCTCTCGCAAGCTATTCTGGGTTGGGGTTGACGGGCGACCCGGTGAGGCTCATCTAAGGTTTCGTTGCGCGATCCAACGGTACTTTGTTGCGGCTGTCGTCTGCTGCATTTCGTGGTTGGTTGGTTGGGTTGTTAAAGGATTCGTAGGTCCCTGGGCTCTGCGGCTGCGCTGGTCTTTTTTTGTCTGTGACGTTTCGCCAGCAGGGGGTGCTGCTGGTCCAGTTCGGGTGAAGGGGAACGAAGCGAATACCTAACAGCATGAATAGTCCATTATTGCCGAGTGTCTTCGCCCGTACCTATCTCTTTTTCCTGAATACGGCCAGGGCCGACAGCCACAATGGTATTCTTCGAGCTTCATTGACGTCGCCCTGAGCGAACACTAGTTGAACGGCGTTAAGGGTACGGATCCTTCCTCGCGTCTACTCAAGTCCGAAATAGGTTGGTGGAATTTCGTTCGGCGATAATGTTTTCTACTTTCGTTCTTAATGTTCTTTTTGGCTCTTTTGACGTCCCTTATCGACTCCTTTCAGCTTCGTATGATTAGGATGGGGATAATGGGACTTTGGTAGTGAGTTGGGATGGATATCCTCGACGAAGCGATCTTGACTCGGTTTCCGACTCGAATCTCCGCCCGCAATATTCGAATCGTTAACATGGACCAGTTTGTCAGGCCTGAACTTTTGCGACGCGTGGGGTGTCATGCTCCCAGAGTCGTCTCGGCATGTTGTGATCTTCGAGGTATATTTGAAGTATTGCCAGGATGCCACGAAAAGCGTTGGGAGATGGAGTTATTGAAGCGTCGAACATGGTGAAACTGACTGGGGAGTGTTAACCTCTGATTCTAGCTCGAGATGAAGATGACACAGTTACCTTCTTGTAGAACAGGCAATGCTCTGCAGTTGTAGTAGCTATGATTGTTGCTAATCCGGCGACCAGGGTAGGGATGACGTGAGAACTCTATGAACAGGCCGCGTAATATTCAGAGCCATACCGAGCATCATGGTCGTCGCTGCCCTTCAATATCCTAGGCCTGAACCACGAGGAATAAGTAATGGCCAATTCTTGTATCAAGTAAGTAGAGGCCCACGAGTGATGCGTTATCTAATTCATCGCGTCCGTCCTAACCGCCTCGTGGCCCTGATAATGACATTCGGATTCAGCTTGTGCCTATGAGAATTAATGTTGGGATGACAATGACAACTCCTCGTCATGGAGATGCAAATCTAGCAGAGTACGCTGTGGTCGTCGGTCTTGTAGGCTTCATGGACATATGATGTTTTTAATGTGTACCTGGGTAAGCTCTGTCAGTATCGAAACTGGCCCTGGTAAAATGAGGCAGCTTGTCTGATCAGCACCTAATCATGTATATACGGTGCAATAACTTTCGGAGTCAAGCTCGACACCCATTCCATGTGAACAATCGTAGTCGGTTGCAATGGGATGTGACCTTTGATGGTGATCTTAGTAGATATATAATTTCTCAATCCGAGATCTCGAGGCCTCGGGCTTCATCACCTCCTAGATATAAACTGTGTATGTGGTGCTGGTATTAGTAGTATCCTGAAGGTGCATCTAGACATTAGGTATAGCACATGACTCATGCATGAGATGAGGTCGTTGTGAGTTCCGTAAAACAGCTTCGACGTGTCATCAAATTCCACCACAAGTTGAAATTCAAATATATGAAATATGAAAACTAAAGTGTGAGAATAGTGAGTTACTCCAGCGACATTGGAATCGTTGACTCATAGACCACAGTTGAACAAGACGCAACCCAAGTGTTGTGTTTATAGCGTCGCTAACATGTAACGGAAATCCTGATGTGTCGAAAATGTTTCTTTTGGAACATCTGTAAGAGCACCAAGTATAGGAGCCCAGGTAGTTTAAGGAATGGTATAGAATCATCGTGGTACATTAAGAAAGCATGATAGGGACGTCTCAATTGCAGAAGATGGAAACTCGACTCGTATTATATCTTGGCCGCCCTATGACCATTCGTCAACGTGGACTGGGCGATACCGCTAATAACACACGAGAATAGCAATAAGACTCTTTAACCGCTAGAAGGGACTTACGCCTTCCCCAGCTCCTCCAGGATGGGTTTTTCTAAGGTCTCGGGCTTCGTGGTGCTGGCCCAGCGCTCCTTGACCTTGCCGTCCTTGCCGATGAGGAACTTTTCGAAGTTCCACTTGACGCGCTTCAGGCCTAGCAGGCCGGGCTTCTCGCCCTTCATCCACTCGAACACGGGTTCGGCCTTGTCGCCATTGACGTCGGTCTTGCCGAAGATGGGGAAGGTGACGCCGTAGTTGACCTGACAGAAGCTCTGGATGTCGTCGTCGGTGCCGGGCTCCTGGCCGCCGAACTGATTGCACGGGAAGCCGAGGATGACGAAGTCGTCGGGGTGCTTCGCGATGATGTCCTTGTACAGCTTCTCGAGTCCGGCGTACTGCGGCGTGAAGCCGCACTTGGAGGCCGTGTTGACCGCTAACACAACCTTGCCCTTGTAGTCAGCCAGAGACTTCTCGGTGCCCTTCTCTGTTAAGGTGGGTTGCTATGATTAGCCTATGTCCTCGTTTGTCTACGTGTTTATATGGGACATACTGTCTTTGACTGTGAAGTCGAAGAATGATGTAGCTGAAGCCATCGTGCTATATGTGTGCGTGCTTGTAGAGCAATTGATTATTCTATGTGGAATAGGGGTAGACGATAATGAGGATGAAGTCGAAGTCGAAGTCGCAAAACTCGCGATGGTGCTTTTCTTGGCGGGGTATCTATAGGTTGCGAATCGAAAACGGGGTAAGATTATAGCACGTTTTCGTAGTGGATCTTTATGTCCCAGCTGTTAGTAGAATAGTACCTAGGTAGGTTCTAAGTTTCAGATGAAGTCACTTTACAGATGGGATATATTACCAGAGATATAATGGGTGGAATGCCAGCTTCGTATGGTTCGGCGCATGAATTATTTGTCCTTTTCCTTTTGAAAAAGATGTAAATAAGTTTTTTATAGGTTTAGGAGGACGCAGAAAATGCAGTCAGAGAATATTTAAGACTATCTAGTTCGTTACTAGATCCCGACGATAACAAAACAACACATTCGACGCACCGAGTTTGGAGCCTCGGCAAGCTCCCGATCCGAAACTCTTCATATCAATGCGGGCAATGCGGGCGGTCCGTCCGCCAATGACGTTATATAGCATTAGCTGGGCTGCTGGGATACATACCTGGTCCTAGGTAGTGGGTATAGCGGGTATTGCTTACTTAAGCAGCATACATGTACCTAAGCTGCTAAGTACCTGCCTATGTAAGGTAGAAGCTTGGGCCTCTAGTTCGAGAGCCTTTATTCTCCCGATTGCCCGACTGTCCCAATGTTATCGTCCTGCATCCCGAGCTCTGCTATCTTTTCTATCACATGTTGTTATAGTATACCCCTGTCTCTCTTGTCCCCCTGTTCCTCTCTGAGAGAACAACATCCGATTTCTAATAGAATGTCAATGGCTTGATCCTCTGATCTTCGTTGGTTGAAACGTAGACTCGAGTGGCACCAGCTGCCGACGGGTAGATCCGGAAACAGCTCCGATTACCTCCCTCGCAAACCACGCGAGCCTACGCATAAGTCTCGCTGGTCTCGATAGTCTCGATAAGTTCTAGCTGAATGTTCCAATTCCAAACTTCGAACTTAGCATCAAGCATGTGAATGCCAGTCATCAACCTAAAAGACCTTGATGACCATCAAGTTCGGTCATGTCAAATAAACTACTATGGAGAGCCGTATGCCCGAACCACGGCATATAGTCATTATAGGTAAATATATATATATCCATCCATCTCTGTTGCAGACTCATGTTCCTCGACTCTTCCTGATACGCACAAGACTAAACGAGCCAGACCCATTGGCTCGGGCTCGGGCTGGAGCTCTGCCTTAAGCTTAGGAACTACTAGAGATTAGGGGAGCAAACTACAACGTACGGTAGCACCTAGTGAGGATAACATATCCGCTAATGCGCGTGTCCAGGGGGTGGTGTAATCGGCACAACAACGGCATACTACCTAACCCGACATCCCTCCTTCAATACCGCCATCCACCACATCACGCTTCTCGAGGCCACCTCCATAGCAGCAGCCGCATCGGGGAAAGCGGGCGGACTCCTCGGCCTGTGGGCCTACCCGACCTGCCTAGTTCCCCTCTCCTTCCACCTCCACGCCCAGTTAGCAACCGAGCACGGTGGTGCCGAGAGATGGGGATATCGGCAGATCGGGTGCGGCCAGATCGCGGCGACGGTGAAAAAGAACAAGCCTGCGAATGGCCCTACAAAATCAAGGAAGAAGAGTAGTCCCGGTATTACGAAGCTAGAAGGTGGGCAGACCGACGGTCTCCACGCAGACGGCCAGACACAATGGCAGAAACTGCCGAAGCAGGACGAAAAGGCAAGCTCACTACTCCACGAGTCTGTCCTACCTGCGGACCTAGACTGGATCAACGCTAGTCTAGTGCGCGAGTATGCCGAGATGGGCCTACCAGGTTTCACCGCGACGGCGCAAGTGCATCCTTATCAGTTCACCACTTCGATAGCGGCCTTAGCTCGCAAGGGCGGCACGGAAATGCGTCTCAATGCCAAGGTGACGCAGATCGGCCTGAACAAGTCCGAGACGGCCGTCTCATACGTGGAATATCTCGACCGCGTCACGGGCGAGACGCAGACGCTGGAAGGCGTGACGGACGTCGTGGTGGCCGCGGGACCGTGGACGGGCCAGCTCTGGCCGAAGACGAAAGTGGAGGGCCTGCGGGCGCACAGCGTCGTGTTCGCGGCGGACATCAGCCCGTACGCAATCTTCACGGACATCTCGCTGCCGAGCGACTGGGTGCCGGCGCACCGGGCGGCGCGGGGCGAGAAGCGGAAGCACAAGGGCAACGTGGACCCGGAGATCTACGCGCGGCCGGGGGGCGAGGTATACGCGTGCGGCGAGCCGGATTCTACGATACCGCTGCCGGAGACGGCGGACCAGGTCGAGTGTGACGAGTCGCAGTGCGACGACCTGGTCTCGTACATCGGCACGGTAAGCCCCGTGCTGGGCGCCGCGGCCGTCGCGGCCAAGCAGGCGTGCTACCTGCCGCGGCACATGCGCTTCGGCAAGGAGAGCGCGCCGTTGGTCGGCGCCACGTCGGTGAGCCGGCTGTGGATCGCGTCGGGCCACACGTGCTGGGGCATCCAGAACGGCCCCGCGACGGGCAAGCTGATGAGTGAGCTTATCTTTGACGGCGAGGCCAAGAGCGCCGACATCGCGGAATTGGATCCGAGGAAACACAAGGTATGACAAATAGAAAAAAAGGGGTGGGAAGGGGGGCATAGGAAGAAAAAACTTAGACCGAAGACGTGGGACGATGATGACGAACAAGACGCGGGATGATGGCATTTCAGGTCAGGGGGGAAGCTTCTTCTCTTCTCCTTGGCTCGCGCGTGGGATTGGGTGTGTAAGGCATGTGTGTAAGGGGGGTTGTATGACCGGCAAAGAAGAGGGAGGGATAGCGTCGGTACATCCCGCATGATACATCGATCTACCCGGAAGGAGGCTGAACGAGAACAGGGGATGTACATCATACTTGCGTGCGTGGGGTGCGGAGAGAGGGGAGACCACAACCTATTACCGACTTCAAAATAAGGGAAGTAAGGGGGGAAAGGGTCCAAATACGTATTATTAGAGCTGCGCATGTGCTGCCCCCCGCCTCCCGCAGCATCTGCATACCTTACTCGACGATATAAAAGAGCTTACATATTAAAAAACTTTTAGCTTTGCCGCCGTCACCGCCAAGAAAGAACTGCACAAAGTTCAGGGCAGGTGATCGACCCTTATCTTGACCATGGGACGGACCGAGCCGTAATAGGGGTCCAAGGGCGGGGAGTGGGAGTGGGAGGGAAGAGAAGGGGGGGGGGACCCTTCGTGGGGTTGCCGTTCCAGGGATTAATATCTTACGGATCGCCGCGAACTATATTACCGGTACCAAAGCAAAGTTATTAAACCTTCTCACACTTCTCTCTTTCTCTTCCCTCCCCCCCTTTTTTTCTCTTGTCTTCTGTCGCATTCGCAACCTTCCGGGGACCCTGTACACGCGTACATCCTAGACACGTACATACGTACATACGTACATACATATATACCCGCATGAACGATTAATGAATCTCACCGAGGAAGGAAAAGAAGACAACCGAGAACGAGAGAGATAAGGCTTCAGGCCATTTGGTCGTATTGGGCCGTTATATAACTCGAGTTTAATATACACGATACCGCCAGAGAGACGCAATGCCACGCAACCACTCTAGCGAACCTAGAACATTGCCGATATCCGCACCCACGCCCACGCCCACGCCCACAAATTTCTAGTAGATAAGGTGGTTTTTCATGTCCACGGGGGGAGCATGTGAGCCCGTTCGCTTTTCCACGGTTGCGCGCAGTAGCGTCAGGTGATGGCTTGTAGGTGTGGGCATCCATACATGATCCCATGTGCCCTGTTATAACCGGGTAACAAAAACCACATGGCGAACAGTAAGATGCGGGTTTTTTCTTCTTCAAATAACGATAACGTAAATTTGCTATGCTAACGAGGACAGAGAAGAGACGTATATGTATTTGCTGTGGCCGTAACACCAACATAAAACGCAGAGATTTGGAAATGGCGATAATAGCGGCGACAGCAGCAGCAACAATAACAACAGCAGCAGAACATAAAATACAGCCGACAAGCCAAGCGACCGCCGGTTTCCTCCTCCATCCTCCTACCCTCCTTCCCCGTACGACACGAGGCAGTTTATCTTTCAATATCAGAACCAGAGGAATTTGTTAGGGACTAACGAGTGTTCCTAGGTTTGTTTGCTCATCGTCCGAGTCCGAACAGGAACTTATATAGAGAGAAACAAGTTCGATGTGAAAACGTATTCGTGAGTTGCAGGTGTATTTGCATGTGTTCGCCCTTTTTTCTTTTGTGCGACCGCGAAAAGAGTTAGCCGGCAGTAAAAGAGTGTTTCCACCCTCCCAAGAGCCTCATCCGTCACCCCGGATTCAAACCCCGCACTTTCCAAGAATAGGGGGATCAACGGCCACGCGCGGCTAATATCGACTGGATCATTATAGCCAGTCCCTGCGGGTTGCAGCGAAAAACAAGCTTCCCGGTAACCCGTTTTCTTATCAGATCATCCATATCACAATGAATTTTCCACCTCCATCGCTTCCTGGATTCCCTCCGCGATGGCCGCGACTTTGGCCTTCTCAAGGCGCTTCAGCGGACGCCGAGGGTAACCGCCGTAGCCGTAGTAGCTCTGTATCGCTTGTTTGGTGCCCGCGATCGCCGCCTTAGTTAGGAACCAGTCTCCACGCGAGAGCACCTTCTGCAGCGCAATTGCTTCCTCTGTCTTTCCTTCGACGTACAGGTTCCATACCTTGACGCAAAGCTTAGGCATAACGTTTGCGCCGCCCGCGATGATTCCGCTTCCCCCCGATACCAGCGTCTGGACCGTGAAGTCGCAGATACCGCCGAAAGCCATGTATCCGCTGCCTTCTGAGGTTGGGGTTTTGGCCTTGGTAGCTAGCGCTACACGGGTAAGTTTGCCAGTGCTGCCGCACGTGAACTTAGTTCCGATGATGTTGGGGTGTTCGGCGAGCTTGATGAGGAGATCCGAATCCATATCGATACCGGCGACTGCGCCGGGGTAATTGTATAGGACGATCGGTAGCGGGCTCCCATCTGCTACAGCGGTGAAATATCCAACTATAGCCTCTTCGTCCATCTGAGGGCGGAAGTAGCTCGGGGGTAGTAGCAGTACGTAATCTCCACCAGCGGCTTCGGACTGCTTGCAAAGCTCGATGGTCCCCTTCACGCTTCCCTCTGTAGCCCCCACGATGATGGGCGTGGTGGTGAAACCCGCGGCATCTAGAGCCTCTCTGGTGGCGAGGGTCACTGCTACCTTTTCCTCGCGTGTGCAGTGAATGGCTTCTCCATTGGACCCCATAGTGACTAGACCAGCGAGTCCAGCCTTGGCCAAACGTTCGGCATGCTTCTTGATGGTGGGAATGTCGAGCTCTTCGGTCTCGGGGTCGAAAAAGGTCATGGTTGGAGCATAAATACCACATGGCAGTGGCCGTCTCGTGGTCGTGTGACCATTGGCCTCGTTTCCGTTCGAGACAGTCATGCTTTCTGAGTAAGTGGCAATAAGCCGAGGATAAGACAATAGTAACGGTGTATGCCACTGTTCAATCCACGGGTCGATATACACCGAAGTATATATAGATCAGAACGGAGGAGTAAGTACGAGAAGGGGCGCCGAGAAAAAGAAAAAACGACTACAAAAGAAAAGGGATTCATAGCTATACTTATAGGATTTCACGACATAGCATTCGATGGACGGCAACAGAGTACGTTTTCCATAACCTAATGGCTTTTGTCCTCTAAGTTGCATGTAACACCCTGTAGGGTGTGGGTCAACAGCGGACGAGAACGAGTCTTACTAGATCCTAGTGTTTTTGCTCGCAACGACATTGGTCCGAAGAAGGCGACACTTGTTACCTCTTGGACCCGAAACACGCCTAAGGGAAAAAGAAGCTAATGGAAACGGGCCAACGCCAGCGCGAAGGGCTTCACGCTCTACGGGATGGAAAAGTCACAATATCGATTTGCGAATGAGCCGATTTCTTCCCTACAACCTTAGCGGCCCTAAGGACCCCTAGGGAAGATGGGGCCACTCACGCCTCAGAGTTATATCGAGGCAATATATCGTAAATAGATCAAAAAAGTCACGCAGACAACCCGCAACTTAGGTCTTGTAGAACCCGAACCCAAAAATTGTCGGGTTGGCATAGGGGGTAAGGGTACCTAACGTGGTTTCGGCCGCGTAACTTAGGAACTGCAAGTAAGAGTTTGAGCGCAAGGCAAGGGTCTAGGAAACGGTTGAGTGATTCTTCGAAGAAAGTGTGCCTTATTCGGCAGCTGCTCATGCAGAAGATAGGTTGCGATACGTCGGTGCACGTCGAGCTAGATTGGCTGTGGTGGCATTTGTAACTATACTGTGATTGGCTAGACCTGAGCAAACGTCCCTAGGTGGGCTCAGAACTGGGCTGATGAGATTTGGGAGGATCTGCAGTGAAGTCAATCAGAGACCCGGCTGAACTTGACGTTTATTGATGAAGGGATGGTTTCGTCACTAGGGCACATGAGAAAAGTCGGGAGAGCCGAGGAAGCCGTGTCTTGCGCGGTGAAAACATGTACGGCGATTGATGCGTCGATGCGTTGTCGATGTGATATTAGATGTGCGAGGAAGCTGACGAAGCTAGGAAAGACGTCATTCGCATATACCAGACTGTCTTGTGACCCTCCAAAGGAAACCACCGGGAAGGAGCCTGGAGCTGTAGAGACGGCATCGGGCTGGGAGACGGTCAAGGTATGCCGTCCACTTGGCAGGAATAGGAGCTGTTGGAGGGTAACCTTTGGCGGGGGATGGGGCATATGGGAAGCGGTTTTGCTCTAAAGTGAAGGGGTTTTGATGACGGTGCTACACTGGTTGCCGCAAGCGAGGTTCGTCTCCAGAGCCAGGACATGGACGGGTTTGGATAGGTTCCTGAGATAGGTACTTTCTGCACTTTCCGCATAGGGGGGCAAAAGTACTATTATTGGGTAATAGTAGTATATATGTGTATGTCCTTTATGTCGTGTATGCCCTGTATGTCGTGTATGTCTTGTATGTAAGTAAGCTGTTAGATCTTGTTGGATGACCCGCGAACCTCCTCGGGCCAAAGGGCCATTGGCTCTTACCAACATGTGGTATGCGGTATGAGGTAGGTGGTAACTCAGGATGGATGTGAGTAGTAATAATTCTTGCAGCACGAACTGAACTGGCTGCGCTGTTCGTGGACAGGGAGAGAAAAAAAAGACTCTGATTCCTATTTTTTCCATCATATTTTCTGGGGTAGCCACCTACATGTAATGCGTATACCGCGTATACCAGGGCTGCCAGGCTGCTTCAATCTGCAGACCGGACCGGATAGGGCATAGACCCCACGGAAGAACCATATTAGGAGTTTTTCCTCCAGTAAAGAATGAGCAGAGGCTTCGATGTAGCCAAGACCAAGGCTAGAAGAATTCCGCGTCTCGTCTCCCCCCTTTGTCCTCGTGGGGAACTTTGAGCCCGGGCAATAAATCCACGCTCGCTACGTGGTTCATGATCGTGGTGTAGTGTAACCCTGCGCTAGGTACCTTACGGGGTCCAATGATCCCCTGGCAACCCTGGCTGCCCGGGTAGGCTGTCTGAATATCGCGAGTTGTCGTCTGTTCCAGTCGCTAAAGAGCAGGAATACCTTCGTGATTTTGTTTTATTAAAAATATGTATGAGTCTTTGTATTTAGCCGGTCGACATTGCGGTGATATCTATGATTTCGACCTTCCTATTTCTGTTGATGGCTGTCCTGATTTCTATATTGCGTCTTGATAGTTGTTGGAAAATGAGAAATGAAATTGTAAGAGGAAGGAAAAGTACGAAAGTACATGTACCGACTTCGTAGAATTAGGCCAATGATACACCGATGCCGGGCTAGTGAGCTCCAACCCCACTAGAAGGAACGCGGGGCAATCATTTTTCAGACGTTCATCAGCAAGCCGATGGGAACATATTTAAGTGGGGGGCGGGGTTCTCGTAAATGCCAAGTGGGTGGGGGCGGGACAGTCTTCCATTTCAAGGTGTAATAAAGTCCGACAAGGGCGATGACCAACACAAACTGAGGGCTTATCGCTTATCAGATGGAATAAGGAAAAGGGAGCTCGGGATTGTATCGGCGAGGTCGCCTCAAAACCCCAAAATATTCAAGGCTTGAAAAATACCTTGTTTCCAGCCTCTTCCCTCTCTAGACATACCCAGTTCTTTTCTTCACCCTACTGGTATATTCGCCTCCTAGTTTGTTTCTTATATGTTTGTAAATCTGCTCATTATCTGGTCCTAGTATTATAGGCAAGTAATCTGCTGGGAAAACATCAACTAAAGTATCTAAAGTATCTACTTCGTGTTGCTAGTTCACCCTTACGTACATATACCTCTAAGATATAGGGTACCTCCTAACGCACGTATGTAAGGCGTAGGTTATGTTTGTAGGCATTTCTCCAACTGCCCCTCAATTTTTCCGTCTATAAACGTCCAGGTCAGTCGGGGTAGCTAGCGGGTAGCAGTGATACATACCTCCCAAGTGTCGTAGTTTCACAAGGCTAAAGTTACCAACAGAAAAGGTAACTGGGCGTACGGAATAAAATACAATACGATAACACCCTCTTTCTTCCCCTGTCCTCTCATCTTCCCTTATTTTTGGCTATTCGCGATATCCGGAACTTCAACGGAGAAATTACACCATTTCTCAACTTCACCCCGTCCACGAGACAAAACCAGCAGGATGGCTACCGAGGCGATCAAGTCAGCCGTCGTCCCGACGAGATCTCCCTCGCCACTGAACGTGCTTATGGTGTGTATCACATGATACGTGTTATAACAGATCGTCACTAGAAGCTAACGTTGTCTAAGGTCGGGACTGGCGAATACACAACGGGTTTTGTCGGAGGTGGTGCCTCGGGGTCGGATAAGAAGGTGGGAGTCGTCGGCCTGACTCTATTTGATCTTCGAAGGAGAGGAAAGGTGGCGAAATTGGGCATGGTCGGCACGAATGGAACCAAGTTTCCCGCCATCAGTGAGCTAGCTGCCCTCTCACTCCTATGCTAAGGATGCCGACGAGACGAACGCGTATTGACACGAACAGGACAACACCTTGATACCAACATTTCCAAGGTGTACAATGGATTGGATTGCTCATTTGACTCCTACCCGGCCAATGATGCCAAGGACCCCGATGCGTACAAAGCTGCAATTGACGCTTTAAAGCCGGGAGACGCTATCACGATCTTCACGCCGGACACCACCCACTACCCGATAGCTCTCTATGCGATCGAGCGCGGGATACACGTCTTGATCACAAAGCCCGCAGTGAAAACTCTAGAGCACCACCAGGCGCTTATGGACGCTGCCAAGAAACATAACGTCTATGTATACATCGAACACCACAAGCGATTCGATCCCGCGTACGCGGATGCCAAGTTCAAGGCCCAGAAGCTAGGTGACTTTAACTATTTTTACAGCTACATGTCTCAGCCGAAATCGCAGCTCGAGACTTTCAAGGCGTGGGCGGGTGTCGACTCCGATATCTCGTACTATCTAAACAGTCATCACGTGGACATATGTGACTCGATGGTCACGCAGCTAGGTTTCGTCCCCGTGAAAGTATCGGCCTCGGCGGCGAAAGGCATTGCTACTAGCCTCGGATGCAACGAGGCCACCGAGGACACAATCACGGTGATGGTTACCTGGCAGAAACAAGGCGATCCGAGCAAGGTTGCTACCGGCATATACACAGCATCATGGACTGCCCCGCAGAAGGCTGGTGTACACTCGAACCAGTACTTCCACTACATGGCATCGGGGGGTGAAGTCCGTATCAACCAAGCGAAGCGTGGATACGACGTTGCGGACGACACCGCTGGTCAACTCATGTGGTATAATCCGTTCTATATGAAATATGCCCCTGACGAGGAGGGCAACTTCAACGGCCAGACCGGCTACGGGTACATATCTTTCGAGAAGTTCGTCGACGGGTGCCGTGCGGTCAACTCAGGAGCGCTTAATCCCGCCGACCTGGACGCGAGAGGACTCCCGACGCTGAACAACACGATCGCGACAACAGCTATTCTTGAGGCTGGTCGACGAAGTATAGATGAAGATAGAGAGATCAGGATCGAGATCACGGAAGGATCATGGAAGCTGGTGTAAAAATGTATGAGCGTCCGCATAGGACACTCCTGGTGCAACCAAGTTTGCAATACCTCGTCCATTTCCAACATGCTCTATAAAAGGAGATTTGATAGGTCCCTCTACCGTTATTTTGTCTTAATTTAGGTAAATGGTGTAACATCTCTCCGTAGCCTTCGATATAGGCCTCCTTCTAAGCATATGGTAGAAAATGCCTAGTTACCATAACATCCACAGAGTTAACTTCGAAAAATATTCCTCTTCGAAAGGCGCATCTTTATCCTCTGGACGTAGGCGACCCCTAATTTCAACAGCTCGTAATTTACAGGCCTCGCACTCTGCCAACGCTCCTTTCTCTGCGTACAACACTGATAATTTGTACAACGCGCGGGCGAGTTGGCCCTCGCCCTCGTTCAAGGACTCAGAAATGTCTATTAGCTGCTTGAGAAGTTTGCTTCAAAAAGGAGAAAGGGGGAGGTTAGCCTATAACCATACAGTAGATACATATCTACGAGAGAAATTGAGAGAAACACTGTTAATACTTACATGGCCGAGGCGGGATGGCCTTGCGAGTGCAGAATGCGCGCAACATCGTATAGCGAGTCGCACGTCTTCAGCCGGTTCCCCAGCAGCCTCTGCCGGAACGCGAGCGCCTTGGACGCGAGGCGCAGCGCGTCGCCGGCGCGGCCCTGCGCGAGCCGGATCCGGGACAGGAGCACCATGTCGCCCGAGAAGCGCGGGTTGCCCGTGCGCAGGAACGTGTCGTCGGTGAAGTCTCTTAGGGACGGGCACCGCCCGAGCACCTCCTCCGCCTCGTCCGGCCGGCCCATGCGCAGGAGAAGGCTGGCCATGTTGCTGTACGAGTTGCCGATGCGGTCGCTGCCGGATGTCGATCGCCCGCCGGTGCGCGGCGCGCGCCTCTTCGAGGTTGCCCAGCTCCGTGTGCACCAGCGCGATGTTGTTCAGGCTGGCGGCGACGAACGGGATCTCTAGGGATCTAGGTCGATCAAGCCGGCCAGGTCGATGGCGCTCGCGTAGGCTAGGGTCGACTTGTCCTCGAACGTCTAGACTGCGGCGTCTACTAGGCTCCGTGCGACGTCGTAGGTCTCTCGCTCGTAAAGATACCTAGCTGCTCGGTTAGCTCAGGTCCTAACGACGACGGGACGATAAATTGAACGGCGGCTGACCAGCCACAGCGAAGCAGGAGCTCTGCGTATTGCATTGTTCATCCATTACGAACTATTACGAAAAACACAAATACCTGGGTGATTTTAGATATTGGGTATTGGTGGGAAAAAAGAAAAAGAAAAAAAAAAAAGTGTCACCTGGGGGATTCGAACCTACAAGCAACCACAGTAAAAAAGAAAAATAAAAAAAAAGGTAACATTCCAAGGCTAACCAACTAGGCCACTACCTTCCATACCCATCAACGAAGGACAGATAGTACAGTCACGGCGTTAGCGGCAGCCCGGGACATGTTGAATTACTATTGCATTAAAATATATTATAAGCCTTACTTTAGGTAGGTAGGTATGCTACGGTTTTTTTAATCTACCTACCCAGGTAGGTACCTAGGTAGGTAGCTTGGCGATGTGGTCAATGTGCGGTAAGCACTTTTCACATTTCTTCCAGGCGTTGATTTGATGGCCGACGTCTTTGCTCCACGTGTCGGGGAAGCCCCATGATAGGAGTTGGATTACTACGTCAAAGTACCTCGGCCGGTCTGGAGCCGGTAGTCTGCGGAGGGCAGCGGACTGGATCAGCCGGTGTACTGTGACTACCGGCTGTTCCATCGTCTTGTTTATCAAGGCTGCTTGCAAGAGAGGTTGTTCCGCATCACCGAGACTGTATGATTACATCGTATGTATCTGCGCTTTGGTGGGCGTACTGCAGTGCCAGCTGTGTCTTTCCAACACCACCCATCCCAAACAGTACTATTGACTTGGTGGCAGAGGGTTATCCATAAGCTCGATTACCTCCTTATATTTGTGTTCGTCTAGCCTCATACGAGCAAGGTCGGCCTCGCTCTCGACGACAGAAGGTACTCGCTTGATACGCATAGTCGTCCTTGAGAAGTCACTATGGAACTTCTCCCACGCATTCCGCCGTAACAAGACATGAGGATGATCCCGAAAGAAGTGAATCGTCCTGGCGTAGAAGCATATTACTTCTGCGTATACGTCGATCAGGGCCGCCTCGAGCTAACGACTCATGGGCAACGTATCTTCGTGGACTCGAAATCTCGGCAATGTTAAACTGAGTTCTTCTAGCATGTCTAACACTTCCTGGAGAGTGTCGCCTGCCGAGGCCGCCAAAGTCAATATGAGACGGATGCTTCCCCACACAACAGCTGTCAGTGTGGCATCCGCTCCAAATGCTAGAGCGATGATTGCCGAGAAATCATCAACGAACTTGAACTTTGGCGCAAGTCTGTTCATGGATTCCAGTGTCTGCCTGTCTCGGGACGGTGTGCTCTGTATGGTATTCACATGATTCAGGAGGTCATCGAGGGAGTGGACCTCGTGTATCGCTTGATAGTCCTCGCTACGTCCTAGCTCTTCCCGATACCTTTCCAGTGCTCGGTGCCATAGTGGACTCGCGTTTTCAGCTGACCTTCTAAAGATCAGTATTTTGGCTGGGAAGCACCGAAGGTTCCTATGATTTATGGTTTAGCCCGTATTGCTGTACTTACTTTTCCATATCGTCCTCCATCATTTAATAGCCAGGTATAGTGCCATTATCTAGAACGCAAACTGACGAGGATGATCTTAGCGATGGCGAGCTGTGCGGGGTCTCGGCTGTAAGAGAAGGGCTGTGTGATATATGCGGCTGCATATGCTGTCGTACAAGCGCGTAATGCTTCTCGACCGGCGTGGATCGTGCATGAACATCCGAAACATAGGCACGTGGTGGGGATGTGGCTAAGGGATTAACGCTGTGTAATGGAAACTAACTCGAGAGCTCAGCAACTCAAACGGAGCAACCAGCTTAAATGAGACAAAGTTGCTATTTCGGTATCATATATTCGGTAAAGCCTTGTTCAAGGGCGTCTCCGAGCCCCGGGGCGTTGCAGCTGAAACGCTCAGAGTCAACATGTCCGTCATTACATATGTGTTCCCTCGCCCGGCTTGACGGAGTTCGAGTGAGTTTTCGACGTGATTCGCAACGCCAGGTCTAATCATACGTTAAAGTGTACGATCACCAAGGAAGTAGATTCCTCATAACGACACGCTTTTAACAGTTTTCGACTCTTCAGATAGGGATGAAGCAATCGACGAAGAGACCATCAAGTGGGTCACTCCTGGATTTATCATGGTATGACTTGGTGGCTTCAAACCCAACTCCGTCAACAGCCCAAAGACCTATACAGTTGCGTTAGAGACACCGATGGCAAATCCGAAGATGACATAGCCAACAAGATCAAGTCGCTTTACTTGAGAGTTTCCGACATCATTGTCCAAAACGCGCCCCTTAGTATCGACGACATCGTTCAAACACTGCTAGAAGATGAGAGTAGCATCATTGCAGCAGAAGACTCCCAGGGACTTGACTCAGCGATGAACTTGGTGTTTTCGATAATTGGTTGGCAGACCATGCTTTACCGACCCGATGTGCTGTCTTGCCCTCCGTCCGAATTCTGCATCGCGGATGAGATGGACGGCCACAGGGGCGAAAGCCACATCTGTCTGAAGCAATCCCGCACCGGCAGTACCAAACTGCTTTCTGATTTCCTTCTGGGGTTCGGTCTAATGCTGGCGCCGAGGAATTATCACATGCTGGACGACGCTGAAGAGATCAAAGCCTTCAACCGGCTGAAATCGGTTGACCCTCCGACTGTAAACGCACATCTTTTGACAACAATCGGCAATGTCACAGTGACCTGGTCCGACTGTTTGGCCTGCCATCTTGAACTTGATAAGGATACTGGCGTCTTATACGTGTTTCGGTATCCATCCTTCTGTATAGCAAGTCTCAAGGACCGATCGGCGCAGGATACCGGCCGGTCGGTAATCCACTCGTGTGCTTCGAGCGTCCCAAGAAACAGCCACTGGGCTACGCCACAAGATGTAACAGAGTTGCTGGAAGAAGCTGTCCTCTCTTACCGACTCTTATTCGGGCAACATCTCAGGTCGCGGAAGCTTTTCCGAAAGCTTCGTCCATTCAAAGACGTTCCATTAGAAGGCCGCGACGATTTTCTCTCCGATCTCTGCGGAGAAAAGGCGATCGACCCGTCGCTAGGGATAGGAGAACGGGATAGCTACGAACTGGCACGAGATTTTCCTCATCTCCGGACACGGCTCTTTCGTCTTAGCACGTATCTCAACGAACGAAAGCCGAGGCGCTGGAGGGAACTGTGGCTAGACAACCGCGACTCGGCGTCCTGGTTGACATTCTGGGCTGTGATCCTAATCGGTGGGATGGGATTGCTTCTCGCCTTTATCCAGGTCGTACTTCAGATTGCCCAGTTGGCTATAAGCCTACGGAGCTAAGAGCCATGGAGTAAGAGACCGCCCCTGAATGGCTTAGCCACAAAGGCGGCTGTGATACCTTGTTTTAAGCTTCATTGAAGGCAGCATAGGGATGGTGGAATGTAGACGGCCCTGCCTTTCATTGGTTGGGATGCCCCTAGCTTTACCAGCCCCTACCTAGTGTGGGGTAGACACGCCCAGGTGACTCACGCGACTGAGGACGCTGGCTCAGACAATACTTGATGCAGTCGGTTTAGATGCAGGAGTTGGACCAAGATTATAAACCTTTTGCACTCGCTCAAATTAGCCCAAGCACATCGATGACATGTCCGCATATCCTACAGTTGAAGGACAAGTGCCCTTCGAGGCACCTAACAGTGGGAGACCATGTAGCACAGTAAGCCAGTGTCCCCTCACATTGTTCATTCACATGCAGAAGCCATCAATCGCAAGTGCTTTATTTGTAAATAGGCCTGCATGTTTCCTACAACAGTCTCGGCCTTGCAGGCGTTAATTCTTGGTCATCTAGTGGTACAAGGTCGTTGGGGACTTAGAGCAGTCCACCAACTACCCGCTCATAGCGCTTCACGGAGGTCCTGGGGCCGGTCACGAGTACCTTTCCTCACTCATGGACCTTGTCGAGCAGTACAGTATCCCCATAGTGTTTTACGACCAGATCGGCTGCGGACGTTCCACACACCTACGCGATAAGATGGGAGACGCAGATTTCTGGACCTTCGATCTATTCATCGCCGAGCTAGACAACCTAATCGACCACCTACACCTTCGCTCGAGAGGTTTCTGTATCCTCGGCCAGAGCTGGGGCGGGATGCTGGCCGGCATGTACGCGGCGCGTCGGCCGGAGGGCTTGCAGAAGCTGGTGATAGCGGGCTCGCCTGCCAGCTTCCCCCTCTTCGTCGAGGGCGGCAAGCGGCTGCGGGCGGCTTTACCCTCGGACATCCAGAAGGTCTTGGAAGAGGGCGACAGTACTGGCAACTTCGACACCCCGGAGTACGAACGGGCCAGTGCGATCTTCTACGCGCAGCATGTCTGTCGCGTCATCCCGTTACCTGGGCCGGTGCAGCAGGCGTTCGCGAACCTGAAGGATGACCATACGGCATACAATACCATGCAGGGGCCGTCCGAGATCGTAGTGGATGGCAGTCTCAAGGATTGGGATGGGTCGGAGCAGGCGAAAAATATCAATGTGAGTACGCTACTGCTAAACGGGCGGTACGATGAGGTCTCGGAGCTGTGCGTTGAGCCTTGGTTCCGATCCATCCCGCGGATCAAGTGGGTTGTATTCGAAAATTCAAGCCATATGGCGCACTGGGAGGAGCGTGAGAGGTACATGCAGTTGGTTGGACGTTTTCTTACATCCTATTAACTGGGCGTCTCTCAATCTTGTAGTCTTCCGCTATTGAACCCTATTAGAGAAGTATGCTACGGCAACACATAGAGGATTAGCCCCCTTACAGTTTACCCATGCTCACAGGCCAAATCTCATCTAGACAGCCAAAGGGACAGACTCCCCACATTTTCTTAATCAGACAGCACGCTCAGCCCAACTCTTGATAATGCCTTCTATCGTGGGTTCATATTCTCTTAACGTGACTGTTTCTCCTTCAATGAATGTGTTGGCTTGCACATTCAATAGGGGAGGGGGCTTGTTCTCAATAACCGTCTGTCTCCACTCCAAGCATTCCCCATCTACATGAGAGAGGTCTTCGTAGTACTCTCGACACGCTTGGACGTCGGCGATGCAGCGGTACATATGAAGGCGCAGGAGCATCTCGCCAAGAGCTTTCTTGCCATGGCTTAGAATCTTGGATCTGTCAACATTCACCCGGAGCTTCTTGGTCTCTTTGCTGTGGTAAATGCTGATACAACCGTCGCTATGTTTTAGTAGACACCTTAGCATCGCGAAATGTGCCTATTATATTATTAGCATGTTTCTAGCACTATGAAAAGTTGGTTCCATACCCGGCTATGAGCCTGTCCCCATTTCTGTAGAAGGAAGTTAGCCAGTACTCCGATATGACTTAATTACACAACTCACCATGCCGTCGACATTGAAATTAGAGAGCGCTCGAAGACCATCAACTCCAAGCTGTTGGTATAAGTTAAAGGTCACTTTCACGAGTTAGTACTAGATCTTAAAAGGGGCGTGGATTTGGTTAGGAGGTATACAATCACTAGCTCGTATATCCGATTCCTCTGTGAACCCGAATAGAGCTAAAAGCTCTGGATCGTCCATGAGGTAAGCCCCTACGAGTTCGGCCCTACACTCGTCCACAGTTGTTGCCAAATCCTCGAATTGACCAGTCCACGTTTGACCTGGTTTGTACCAAGTTTTGATGGGCTTCCCATTCAGAGGACTTATCGGTGGATTTGCCGGATCAAAGTTGAACTTATTGGCAGGTTCCTCCATTACCATCTTGCCAGTGCCATGACCCAATAGCTCGTGAAGCACCACCCACCAGTAGTACGCTGGATACTTGTGCTTCTGGAAAGTTTCGACTTCGGAATCATCAATGAACGGCCACTGCATCGCTGTGCTCTCGGCCACCATGCGATTCGCGATGATGACGTTCTTGAACCCCACATCTTGGCGGATATCATTATACTAATTTCCGTAAGAGACTCAACACGGGGTAGGATGTAGGAGTGCACTCACGTTCGGGAGGTTGATTCCAGGGAATATTATACTGGAACAGTATGCCAGCGCTACGAGCGTTAGACCTTAGTCCAAATAGCAAAGTCATGACTCATTACTCACCATGGATGCTAGAGAAATCAGGCGGCTCAAATAAAGATTTCTCAAATACCCCCTTGCCGTTGTTTTCAGGGGAAGCCCAGGGAAGCCTTCGGATGAATCTGTCAGAGTTCTCAACCAGTTTCGATAAGAGTTTGGTTTCTTCAGCATCGGCAATTGCAACCAAACCCTCGAATTCAGCACGGATACCAGCCGGATCTCTGTACGGCTCGACAAAGCCGAAAATGTTCTCAATCTTCGGCGCTTTATCGGTGACCCACGTTCGCTGAGAGTCACGATACAAATCAAGGTTACCAGTGCGGAAACTCTCGATGTGCTCGGTTAGGAACTTCCGCTGAGTATCATTGGCGGCATGCTCAGCAGCTTTCGACAGATTCTCGTAAACCCTCTCCAGCTCTTCGGCATGATCTCCACGGACTAAATTCACCCTCGCAGACGAGTTCGGCATGTCTAGTGACACAATAGGCTCTGTTGACATAATTGAAGCTTGGAGTACTTCGAACGTGCGTTCGCCGGTTTTGCGAAGTCTGGTGTTCTCTGGGAATATGGAATGGGAAGCTAGATGCTGGGATACGAGGGCAATGTCGTCCTTCCCAATCAACTCCCCTGGGTAATAAGAGCTCTGAGCTAGCGTACTGGGATATCCAAGGGTGAAAGGGGGGAGGGTTGTAATAGATGATTGAATCTCCACATAGAGGCTTGAGAGCCTTGATGATCGGGAAGCAAGTCTCTGTAACGTATTAGGCTTTGTCCGAGGAACAAACTTCTGGTCTCCTGAGCCCTTTATAGTGTCAGCATATTGCTCGATAATGTTACTGTTGACTTACATAGTAGTTCCCAATATTCGCTAGGAAAGTAGCCGCATATTCGAGCCAAGCTTGTACCTCTTCCTCATCAATCCCATCGATCTCGGAAAATTGCTTCCAGTCTCCCCTGCATGTTCTATACAGCTCCAGAATGAAGTCAAATATTGCTAGAGACTCAGGAGAGACCTGGCGGAGAATGATCCTGGTTCCCGACCAAGCAGCCCTGGTTGTTACTCGTTAGCTCCAAACGGTCTCGACCAAGTTGAGAGGAACGACCCATCCAGCTAACCTTGACAGATAATGACTGTATCGTTTCTCCTGTTCTGATAAGCAGTCAAACAGCGGCGCAACGCTCAACTTGTAAATTTGCACCGGGGCAGCCATGATCCGCTCGTTTCATGTGCTTGACGAAGTATTGTCGAAGATGTTAAGCTTGCCCATACCTGGTAAATAAGGACGGCCTGTCGGCCTGAGGAGATGGGTGGGGTTATGCTCTCGCAGGGGCTTATCCACCGTATCGGTACCGATTGCTTGCCGTCGTGTCACTCGAAAGACAGTCAGTGAAGATGCCCTACCTAGTCCCAGTGTATGTGACCTGTCATTTCGTCCACTTTTGTGTCGTGGCGGGTTCGGTTTTCGTTTACAACAGTGTCAAGTTGCGCTCGTAAGCCAATTATGGTGAACGAGGTAGTGTACACGTTTTACCTTAGGACCTCATAGCGACGACAATATCCAGGAACAAGAACCACATCAGAAAATCGCATCCGGATCAGCTGCAACGCCGCCCCATCTAGCGAATTTATTTCCACCACAGCTAAAAATGACTCTGCGATATGTGCAGGAATAGACTTTGATGCGCCAGTGCTAATGCTGGTTCGTACAGATCCATAACCGCTTGCACAACTCCGCCGATCAAAAGTTTCAGGCATAGTAAGCTTCTACCGGAGCCGTGGTGTGTACGACTACGTACCAAGGCCAGTGCGTGATTAGTCATCCACCACACAAAGAGGCCATCGTGCGTAAGTGTGTCTACATTGTGTGTTTCTGATGTGATTATCTGGGTAGCTACTGTACCTAATTGTGGAATTTTATACTGGAATTCGAATTTCCAACCTAATTGTTAGTAATTATTGTAATTTTCAGTGGCTGTACTGACAGTATGCTAGAGTAGCTAAGGTTGTTACAAAGGTAAGTGAAAAGGGGTTATTAAAATTAAAATAGGGGTGAGATATCAGCCCCCATATATTCCATATATTCACCGCGTATAAAAAACCGAATCTGCGGATCTAGGAGTCCTGGGTGGTTTGAGATTCTCAGCAATCTAATGAAAAAAAGACAACAAGATACAAGGACCTTTTCGTCAATATTCTAAGCAAAGTTCTAATCAACCATCTTAGTCACTGGGTGGCGGAATCAACAGCTCTGGCGGCCAACCACAGGATTATCCTCCTTTCGTATCAATGCTGTCGGTAGCCTACGTAATTTAATAAAGGAATTATTCAATTCGTCATCGTTTCTCAAAATGTAACGGTAGTAGATCTCGATCATTGGCATAGTACTTTTGATTTCAAAAAGCAAAAATTCCCTATAGAGGTAGGTATCGTAGGAAACCCCCGCACCGTCTAGATAAAATTTTGAGGCCATCTTGATATCTTATAGATACGACATGAGAACACGACATAAGCCTGCTCGCCATTCCAGTCTGCCTATCTCCATTCTGAGCCAGCTGTCAAAACCCATCTTCGAATCCTCATACTCCGAGTAACTCTGACCGTCAGCATGGCCACCGCGGAAGAGCTAAGAGACGAGTACAATGAGCACGCGCGTGCGTATAATGAGGGTTACCCTACATTTCCGTGGGCCTGCTTAGAGACTCAACTCCTGGCGTCTGCCCTGGGCGACTGCACCGGCTGCACCGTCCTAGATCTGGGGGGTGGCACGGGCCCCCGAGCCCGCGAGGCGATCGATTACGGTGCCGTCGCCGTAGACGTCGTCGACGTATCGCCCGAGATGCTGAGCCACGGCCGCCGGTCTACCGGCCCGGGCTACGGAGATCGTATCTCCTGGCACGAAGCCGACGTCTCCGAGCCGCTGGACCACTTACCGCTCCGCGGGACCTATGACCTGGTAATGGCCAACTGGGTCTTGGACCACGCGGCCAGCGTCGCCGATCTCGAGGGCATGTGGCGCAACGTCGCGTCGCATCTGAAGCCGGGCGGCCGCTACGTCGGCGTGCGCAGCGGCGACCCTTACGCGGCGTGTGTTGCGGAGGGGAAATACGGCATGAGGTATAAAGACTTCAAGCCGGTCCCCGGCGGGGTGCTCTTCCGCTACGAGGTGAGCACGGTGCCGCCGATCGACATCGAGGCCTCGTCGTGGGAGGTCAGCTACTCGGGTTCGACCGAGATGCATGAGAAGTTCGGGCTGGGTGAGGTCGAGATCGAGCCGTACAAGAACACCGAGGAGGTGAAGAGGAACCCGGAGTTTTGGAAGCTGTTCTTGGAGAACCCCGCTCTGGTGGTCGTTAAGGCGCGAAAGCTGACAGGTAATTGAATACTCTCGTTACGGAAATTCACGATGAATTTACTGTTAGCTACCTATGGATGACGGCTAGGGGAAATCCAAGGGAATGGGGCAAGCCAGGCCAAACCCACTATGAGGCAGTTCTTGTTCAATATTTCGACCCTATCACGAAGAGGAATAATTCGTAAATGAGGGTGATATATATCAATCATTCTTTTGATTAATGACAAACGTTTTAGACCATACCTTTTACTCAGCACGCGTGATTTACCTTAAAACTCGATGCTCTTCGGCCCTAAGATAGGGGAGCCGCCGAAGTTATACTACCTACCTAGAAACCTGGCTGAATAACGATAATACTTGATTCATTCACTATGACCTATGCATAATGGCACTACCCGACCCATTTACGGCTTAGAAGCCAGTTTAACCCTCATTATTGTCCCGTCTACCGGCTTGGACGTCATCCTCCGAGTCTACAGCCACACGGGAAGCGTCAGCCCACGGAAATATGCATTATAAAGGATGGAAGCGTAAACCCAACTCACGTTATATAATTCTGACTCGACCTCATACTGCCCCTTTTCATTCAGCGTCGGGAGGCCCTTCTCATCCAGTGCGTTTTCGCCTAGGCCCACCTTGACGAAGTCGTACCTGCGAGCCACGATGGCGATGATGACGCGCGACTCGAGGTTCGCCAGCTCGAGCCCGATGCAGTTCCTCGGCCCCCTCTCGAACGGGCGCCACGCGCTCGGGGGGATGCTGCTCTGGGCCGCCTCGCCGAGCCACCGCTCGGGCACCCAGTCGTCCGCCGTGTCCCCGTAGACGGCCGGGTCCCGCTGGATGACGGCCTGGCAGGAGTACATGATGACGCCGTCGAGGCAGTACTCCTCCCCGGTGGGCGCGTGGACCGTGAAGCCGGTCCCGGGTTCGGTCATGCGGACGGTGCTGGCGGGCGGGTGCAAGCGGAGCGTCTCCTTGATAACCGCGTTGGTGTAGCGCATGAGCGGGAGGAGATGCTCGCCGTTCCGCGCCAGAGCAGCGCATACGGCCCGCGGGTCCGAGTCGGGTCCCAGAACCGAGTCGAGTTCGTCGCGCACGGCCTTGAGCGCGCGGGGCGTCCGGCTCAGCTCGTAGAAAGCCCATTGCAGCGCGCTGGTGTTTGTGTCGTGGCCCGCGAACAAGAAGCTGCGTATCTGATCTGCTGTCGTCGATAGAAGCTGGGGCGTCAACGCTTCAGTATCCTGGAAGCTTAGCGCAAGGATGCTCCGGGATCTATTTCCATCTGCTTCTTCTCTTATCTCGGTATACTTCTGCTGTATCATATGTTTTACTAACATGTCAGTACGCTTTGCTAGCCGATTTCGTTTCCACGTAGTTAAAGGGATGATCCACCATGGGAGGTTGTTCTTATCATCGTTATATGTCTGGAGTAGCTCTCTGAATAGTCTAATTACTTCGCTTTGCTTTGAATGGTCCATGTGCTGGGCGTTGAGGTGGACTTCCATGACGGCGGCCCCAATGACATCAAAGGTCAGGTTAGAAATGAGTGTCTCAAGAGAGAACGTACTCCCTGAAGCAGCAAACTGGTCCAGGTAGTTCCAGAATGGCTCCATCTTGTCAAGAATGAGAGGTAAGAGGCTCCACAGATGTTGGGGGCTGAAGCCTGGGTTATATCTCTTGCGGAGATCTTTCCAGTCAACACCCTATGGATGTCAAATGTCAGAGACGCTTGCCAGCAACGGGGTATTTACACGTACCTCTCTGCCCAAAATCGACGTTGAACCTATGATGGGAATCATATGACTCAAGGTAGGCGATTTAGGCGGGCTAAAGGGGAAAAGCTTAGTAGACTTAGATATCTGTTCGGCAATATCGTGACCACAGATAAGAGCCATGGGTGGGTTGATAGGCCGAAGGTCCACGAGCATTACGGGAGGGCGGCCTATGGATGCCCACATCTCCTCAAAGATTTTGTCTATCTAGCTGTCAGAACTCTCGCTGGATAGATAGGGGTCGTAAAGTAAGATAAGGTTCATGCTGGGTAAATATATTTCAAGTCAAATTCTTTTATGTCTTACCCGGGTGGCGGTCGTGTACCCCACGCTGCATGAATTCGCCAAAGACTTTGAGATGCCCCAAGAGGAGGTGATTTGGCAACTGCGGAATATGCGCATACTGTCTGAAGCGTATGTATCTCAGCTTTATATAGAGATACGAGGCTAGCAGTGCGACGGCTGCAACCAGGAAACGCTCAAACATATTGTATTGTCGAATGGAACGATACTTCCGATGCGGGAAGTATGAGAGGAAAGTTGAGCTTGAGAGGGAGACAAAACAAAGAATAATTTGGGGGCTGTTGGTATGGACAGGTTCCCATTGGTGGCTGTTTTGTGTAACTGGCCGAACTAACATCTGCTTATTTTCAGCTGGCTTGTGATTTTTTTAAACCTTGCCATCTATTTTGACTACAAACCTGATGATGGACTCACCATCACTCACTGCTAACCTAGCATTATAGCCGTGATCGGTGCTATAAGTAAGGTTGCAAAGGTGCTTATACTATTACGAGCAATCCACGATGCACTAGCCGAACTTCAAGCCTTGGGGGTTGAAGCTTAACCCAGTAATGACTTTTAGCATACTCCCCGAGCCTTTTCTTATAGCTGTTCGGTAAGGCTGAAACCACCCTCTCATTTTTCTATCTTCGGGTATCTCTTCGAAAGATTCTCGGATGATATTCTCCACTTCGGATTGTTGATCTGGGAAAAACAAGGCGATCCGCAATCCCATGTAGTCCCATCGCCTTCCAGGGACGGACTTTTCATCCGTATATTCTCGGGATTGCAGGTGCTCGTAGGACCGTTTTTTTATTTTTAAAAAAGAGTCTTCCTCTTTTACGCGGGCTGTTATGTTGGTTAATAGCTGTTGTTATTCCCTAGGCACTGCTTGCATATATCGATCCCTCGATCTTTCGACTTGTTCCATAGTATACTCTTTCAAGAACTGGTGACAGGCGGAGGGTTTCAGTGCGGATACATGAAAGTGTTCAATACCTCTGAGCTCTGGTTGAGCCTTGGGTTTCGATTGCCCAAGGTTCGGGAGATGGGGACGCATCGTAGCGACTATAACAATTCATGTTGCTTTCTAGTCACCTTCCAAACCTCAAAAATTTGTGAACAGTCTTTTGCGTCTAATATCGACGCTCAAATAATAGTAACTCTAGGTGTAGCTTAGAACAGAACGGTTTACTAGAATACTCGATGAACCATTAGAAAGAGGCAAGGGGCAGAATAAGTCAACTTTGTAGCCAATAATATGACGATACGGCCTGACCACCGAATGAACCTGGGGAACGTTCCAGTGCATCAACTCTTATAATCCGGCCGTTTGATTGGACGGAGTGAATGCCTTTTTCTATGCGAGTTTGACATACGTCGAACCAAGGACAACATCTCTATGCCAGACCTTATCACGCCAACTTTAGTGGCAGGCACCTACCTACCTAGGTAGTAACACGTGTATATAACTGTGGACGACTAGATATTCGAAATGACTGTAGCGCTATGTTTAGATAAAAGCGGCGAGAAGATGTACTGACCACTAACATCTAAAAGAGCAGCTCTCCTGATCCAACCCTACGTTAGGTAATGTACAAGGTATGTCTTACCTTAATCGAACCACCTCGACCTCGGCCTCCTATTTATTGGAGGGATAATCATGCTTGTTTGCTATAAAATGTGTCTGAATACCCATAAAATGTGCCGGGAGCCACCACTCTCTGTTAAGTATCTACCGTCGGCCATTCGTTGGTCGTAATTATGCAAGGCATGCGCAGCACGCATATTCGTAAAGAGCCGGGATGCGAGATTGCCATATTTTGCCGAGGACATTCGGAATTGCCCGCCAAGGCTCAGCAGATGTTTCGACCGGCAACTTGAGATTCTCGACATTTGAACTGACTGCGTAACATTAAAAGGGATGGGTTCTCCCCAAAAGGATAATCCGGAGGGTTTGACCTAGGTTATTCATAACTCGTTGGTGACTTCATCCTCCTCTAGGTTGCTCTTTGTCTCATGGTGGTTGAAGAATAATTGGATAGTCCGGTTGCGAGTCTGACGCATTCTCCCGTGAGAAGGCCATTTCCAGTGAAGGAAATGGAATGGAGTTGCTTTTATCTAAAGGATTGCTTCGAAAACCAACAGGGCCCTTCTTTTCCTTAGCATCTTGAGCCCCTGAGTTCCTATAATCATTAACACGTTCAAGCTCCACGGATATAATGACGAAAACGACACTTGCCTAGTACAGGCCTTATTTTAACGTCGAATCACTTTGACAGGCTGTCTAGGTGCCGGCTCTCCGGGCTTCCCGGGCTCCTCAGGCTCCCTAAGGTTCCCCAGGTCTGCAGTTAAACTCGGGACCATTTACAATGGCATCGAACAAGCGACAACCTTTGCTAGCGGAACCTTGAAATCCGGGGAACTAGAGACGATCGTCAGGAACGAAACTCTGTCATGGCTCTGTCATGGATGAAAAGCTACAGGTGGGTATAAAGCTGGGGGATCCTTTGGGGGATCTCCTTGCCTTACCGCGACCTAAGAACGCCTTACAGGGACTGGCGCTGAGCTAGTCAAAAGAGGATTAGTACTGCCGATACGATAAGAGATAAGGTAGATTCCCGAGACTGGTATCGGCCGGATGAACAAAAAAGCGAGGGAAATATACCCAAATGGGCAACCCGAGCCGGTGTACGGAGGTATCTAGGTACCTAGGTACCGTCTGGGCAGGAACGCGCGCAATGAAGTTTTTTGGAGGCTTTGGGGCCTGGGGCCTGGGGGCTTGGGGCTTGGGGGCTTGGGGCTTGGAAGGGCCATGCGAGTCAGCTACCATGCTTAGAATCCCGGCAAGCTTAGCAAATTTCGGCTTCGGGCGTCACTCCAGAAAAATTAAATCACTCTGCGAACTTTGACGGCCTCACCCGCTTCAACCGTCTTTTAGACGCCAACACTCGTCCCAATTCCCCAGTTCCCATTGTTATGCCTGGTCAATGTTAACGTCTCCTTTCGTCCCATCTTTTTAATGGTTTTCATTTCCCTCTAGTGTCCCCGTCTCTAAATTCCGAGCTCCTCCGAAATCACGCGCCGTTCACTCCGCCCGTCCTACTCCTTGTATCGGCGGTCCACTACACGCGATCTTGAATTATTTCTCAAAATCAGTCAATTCAGTGCGCCAATCGATAAGCCCACCTCCCCTCCCCAAAATACCCTACCTGGGTAGCTTAGTGTTTTACTGTCACCGATACCGCTACGTCTACGTCAACATCAACGTCTACTCTCGACGCCGTGGTTAGAAACCTACCGAGATGTCGACAACCACCACCGTAAAGGAGGTGGTCAAAGAGAGCCTCCTCGGTTCGAAGGAGCCATCCAACCTATCTGCTTCGCACCGTGCCTCCTTCATAAGCAATGCGAAGAAGGATGAGCACACCGGAGAGCTTTACATGGGACCTGATGAGTTCGTTGAGGCTATTGCGCCTCCCAGTGAAGACTATGTGAGCCATTATCCTCGCAAATTCATAACTAACCCATTTTTGCTAATTGGCCTTTCTCTATAGCACAAGATCAGCCGCGACCAGTATAGCCTCCTATTTAGCGTTGCCGACCGCAATGGAACTGGGAAAGTGACAGTCGACGACTGGGCAGCTTTCGAGAACCTGCTGATGAAGCCCGATGCCGAATACGAGATCGCATTTCGCCTTTTCGATGTTGACCGCACCGGAACTGTCAAGTATGAGGATTTCAGACGCCTCTACGAGCGCGGCAAGGGACCAGACAGCATCCCTTTCAACTGGGACTGCGAGTGGGCGAAACTGTATATCGGAGACAAGTCTAAGCGACACCCTCTCACGTACTCCGAGTTCTCCCAGATGCTCCGCGGTCTTCAGGGCGAGCGGATTAGACAAGCATTCCAGCTCTTCGACAAGGACAGAGATGGCTACATTGAGCCGGAAGACTTTGCTAGAATCATTCGCGAGACCGCAAAACACAAGCTCTCTGACCACCTCCTAGACAATCTCACGTCGCTCTGCAACATATCCACTGGCAGCAGGATCTCATACGCCAACGTCAGAGCCTTCCAGAACATGATCATGGAGATGGACCTAGTTGAACTCATCATCCGCCAAGCTTGCAAGAGGAGCGCTGACGGCAAGATCACGAGGACCGAGTTTCTGAATGAGGCAGCCAAGGTAGTCAGATTCTCCCTGTTCACCCCGATGGAAGCAGATATTCTCTTCCATTTCGCTAGCTTGGATGAGCCCTCTGGCCGATTAGGTTTAATAGACTTTGCCAAGGTCTTGGATGCCTCTTGGAGACACCGTGGTACGGAAGAAGCACGGGAGGGCCAAGCCGTTTCTAAAGTAAGGTCTGCTACGAATACTTTCTTCCTACGGGCTGTCGAGTCCGGTTTCAACTTCATGCTTGGAAGTGTGGCTGGTGCCTTTGGTGCATTCATGGTATACCCTATCGATCTGGTCAAGACAAGAATGCAGAACCAACGAGGCGCCGACCCGGGACAGAGACTCTACAAAAACTCTATCGACTGTTTTAGAAAGGTCATTGCGAACGAGGGTTTCCGTGGTCTATACTCTGGAGTCGTGCCTCAGCTCGTCGGCGTCGCTCCGGAGAAGGCTATCAAACTTACCGTGAACGACCTCGTGCGTGGCTTTTTTACGGACCCTGCGACGGGAAACATCGAATTGAAGTACGAAATCCTGGCTGGTGGTAGTGCTGGTGGCTGCCAAGTCGTAAGTTCATCTTGCTACTTTAAGTTCTATGCATCTTGGGTTGCTAACTTGATATTCTTAGGTTTTTACGAATCCACTTGAGATTGTAAAGATCCGACTGCAAGTCCAGGGAGAAGTTGCGAAAGCTACCGAAGGTGCACAGAAACGCTCTGCCATGTGGATTGTCAAGAACTTGGGTCTTGCCGGCCTCTACAAGGGCGCCTCAGCTTGCTTGCTTCGTGACGTTCCCTTCTCGGCCATCTACTTCCCCACGTATAGCCACTTGAAGAAGGATGTCTTTGGAGAATCCAAAACCAAGAAGCTTGGAATCTTGCAGCTTCTTTCAGCTGGTGCCATAGCTGGTATGCCTGCTGCGTATCTAACAACGCCATGTGATGTCATCAAGACACGTTTGCAGGTCGAGGCACGTAAGGGTGACACCAACTACACCGGTTTGCGACATGCGGCGAGTACGATTATGAAGGAAGAGGGCTTCCGAGCCTTCTTCAAAGGCGGACCGGCCCGTATCCTTCGGTCCTCGCCCCAGTTCGGCTTCACGCTTGCGGCGTACGAAGTCCTCCAGAGTGTCTTGCCATTCCCAGGCAAGCCCAAGCCGGAGCAAGTGCACACAGGTGTCGCGGATGTTGTCGACACAATTCGAGAAAAGGATGTCACCTCACCTCACGCCCGCAGCCGAAATGCACTCAAGATCATACTTGATCTCGATGAGAATTTCGGTCGTGTCAAGCTTCCAGACCAGCAGTCCTGGAAGACGATGCCTCGAATCCTTGGCGGCGGAAAGTAAGAGCCTCGCTTAGGACTTTCCCAATGGCCCTCCCAAGAGCCAAGAGCGCGCACTATAGAGTGCGCTCTATAAGCTCTGATTGCATTTCCTTTTCATGTTTTTGAAAGAACAATTGCATGGAATTGGCGTTTCGCGACCCGTGACACGGGTAATCTTTTCTGCGTTTTGTATTTTTGAGACGATTAAAGATGATGATGATCGTGGCTAGATACGATCATCTTGTGTAGGTTTGCTAGGTAGCTAGGATCCAAGGATCAGGATTGATGATGTTTCGGGTCCTCAAGGGAGACGAAGAGCAACGAGGGCACCCTCTGGTTCGCATGTCACTCATACCCTATAGACCGTGGGGAAATACGTCTCTTTCCGAAGAGTAATCAAATGGTTTGAAGTATATCAGATATTTTCACTTTGTGATTGATTGATTGATACAGCCCCAACGTGAACCGAGTATCGTAAGTTCATCATAGATATTGTACAATTGCCATAAAACGCCCCGGGTATGCCCTGCCTTGGTCCCCTTTGAACCCCCCCATATTGAACTCCGTATAAATCATCGAAATCAACGAAAGAGTTTTGGTATTACATATACATCCGCGCGCGCCATCACAGTAGCACTGCGCACGCAATAAGAGAAAAATCTCAATTCGAGGACCAACTCGACTGCACTTCGGGTTCCCGGGCGGCCTCCTCCTTCTTCTCCTCCTCCCAGCAGAACGGCTCGACCTCGGCGCCGGCCTCGCTCATCATGGCGCGCTCGAGCCAGCGCGCGTAGTCCTCGAAGCCGGCCAGGCCGCCGACGACCTTGGCGCGGCGGACGCCGCGCACGCCCTCGAACAGCCGCAGGACCTCGGGGCCCGACGCCTGGAACGTGGATTGCACGGCTTCCAGGACGACCTCTTCCCGGTCGGACAGGTGCCGCGTCACGGCGTCCTGGTCGTACCCGGGCTCGGCGTCGAGCCGCACGCACACGTGGAAGCGGCCGATCTGGGCGGCGGCGTCCTCGGCGAGGACGGGGCGGTAGGCGCGCCGGAGTTGGGGCAGGTCTGTTAGGAGCGTGTTGTGCACGAGGAAGGTGTTGTTGCGGTAGAGGAGGGGCTGCGCTTCGGCGTAGAGAAGCCGGTTCGCGCGTAGGATGGCCGTGTGTAAGAGGCCGGGCTGCTGCTGGTACGACTTGGTGGAGGGTGACGAGGCGTCGTCGGCGGGCAGGATGAGCAGGTGCTTTAGGATCTCGTGGCGGATCTCGGGGGGTAGGGTGACGAGGGTCGGGGGCGGCGGGGGACCGCTGAAGGTGCCGAAGTCGGTGATGGTCTGGGAGGCGGCGTCGTCGAGGACGCATGAAGAGGCGGCGTCCTCATCGTCGCTGTCGCTCCGCTCGCTCTCCGTGTCTAGGTCCGACGTGTCGAGCTCCGTCGTGACGGCCTGCATCAACTTGTTCTGCTTCCCGGGCTGGTGCTCTGATAGGTAGTCCCCGAGCGTCAGGTACGGGGAGCCGTGCGCGTCTACGATGGTGTGCGTCGGCTCCATGTTGGACGGTTGCTGCCACAGCATGATGAGAGGTGTGGTGTATGTAGTATGAGTTGGTAGTATGAATTGGTGGTATGGTATGGTACGATGTAGCGGTGTGTGGTTTATAGTATATGGTATGGTATATAGTATAGTATATAATATCGTATATGGTATCGTATATGGTTATGTGTGTGATATAGTATATTAGGTAGGTACCTAGGTATAGTGGTAGGTGTGGTAGGTATGGTATAGGATGGTTATAAGATGGTGTGTCAGAGACAATTGTCTTGTCAGAAGAGGATATCTTGATGCCTTTTGTGTCTTTGACTTCGGACTCAATGGCGGTTATGGTCAACAAATATTTTTAAGAGTTTTGCCTTCTTCTGCGCAGTTCTGCTATAGAGGGCGCGTGGTTGTTAGTCACGAGCAGAAATGACGTGTGACGATGATGGCAGTGATGTTTAGGGGGCAACAAGCAATTCCGAACTCGAGCCCAGGAACTTCCGTGACGGCCCCTCTAACCCCTATATAACTTTCTATACTCCCTATAAGGAACCACAGTGCGGGGAACACAATCACATGAGACAGGATTCGATGGATGTAGCTATCCTCCCATTATTTCCGTCTCGATCGGCACCCATAAACACCCATTGCTTAAGGGGGCTTCGAGGGGTCCCGAGGGGCTCCAAGAGCCGAGGGGTAATTCTTGACGTTTCGGTCAAAAAAAAAAGATGGGGTGGGTGTGACACTTGGAGACTGACATGATCTCCGCATCTGCCAATGTAACCTCCGCTTACATACATCTACAGAGTGGACCACTACTTGGGTCCCTGATTGGGCCTCTGGGAAGTATCAAAAATGATAAAAATGACCAGTATGACATGATGGGACGATACGTACATAGGAGGATCGAGGTCACGCCAAGAAGCAAAAAAAGGGGGCTCCCCCACACCGACAGGTTGGAGACAGGAGACAATGCCACTTATCTAGGAACATAGCCAGACGGCTGGACCCGGCCTTGCTCAATCCATGACATTCGATAATTACCTACCCCTTAGGTACCTAGGTATGCTTTTGGTTTTAGCCATGTGGTATTTGGAATAGTAAAAGATGCTTAGTTCAGCCTCAACAGCCTCAACTTGCCTTCTAATATATACCACACACGTATGCTAATACCTAGGTTAGATCTCGGCATGGGAGCTTTTCACCGGTCATACTGTATACATAGACCTTCGTACATACGCCTACAGTTATTGGAACGGGCTATACTCCCCGTGCAACGCTAAGCCACCGCCAGCAGTACCATAGTATCACGGTGACGTTTCCCAGTAAGCACTAAAGCGGTGAAGATACTGTGCGGATATGTAATAATCCATTACCCGTCCTATAATGGCCGCCAAAAGCCTGCAATACCCGTAATGCTGCAGTTATAAACTCCAACAATCCTGATCTCAGGGGAAGGATTTACGATGTGGCCAGATCTCCATATCGTGCGTTCTGCAAGCCATCATAAGTTGATCAGCCCAAGAAGAATATAATTTTATTATATGAACACAACCGTCCTGGAGCTTACTCACGTAGATACCTCGTAAGGTTCTCGCAAGACGTTGAACCGTGTCTTTTAATTCACTGCGACCAGTACTTTAGGTACATATTCAACCATGACTCAATACCTCAGCCGAGGATAATCGGCACACCACGCACCACACACAGCTACAGACACATACTGTACTTGCGCAGGTTGAACACCAACCGATCTCGAAAGGAAAACCTCCTTCGAGACGATGGGCGGTAAATCGCGATACCCCCACAGCCCGCACTTGACTGCTTACTTCAAAAGTTGGGTGAAATTTGGTAAAGTACGCAAGGCTTTGACCTTGATCTGCTCGCGCAGTCTTACTGCATAAGCTCGTGCAGGTTCTTGTCGCAATTCTATGTAAGTCGGCTAATTTCAGCCGGTCCCGCGCGGATGATCCCATGCGGCCTCTGATCGAGGTTTGCCAGAATCATCGGAGCCTTGCGTGTTTTACAACTTGTAGGGCGAAGCAATCGTCTGCGATTTGACGAAATATACCATATATCTTTTTGCAGAGGATTTTCAGTCCAGAGTTAACCAGATCGTGATTTGCGAACTACACAACCTTAGAAGGTGAACACCTATCGTCTCACGATCCAATAGGCTCCTACGCTTTTCTGTCAATGTCGAGATGTGACGAGTTATATTCAACGACGGAACATGCTGGTTCATGTCATTCAACTTTCCCGTACTCTGTGCACGGACACAGTATGCACACTCATTGACTCGCAATCAGCCATGAGTTGGACGATCCTATACTTGGCCGTATTGGCTTATAGATAACCAGCATCACCAGCATCATCATCACCAACATCACCAACTTGTGTTGAGCTTAGAGAAAATTTTATGACCTCATCAATGGTATGTTCCAGTGTCTAGAATCGTTAACAGGTATGTCGCTTAGTATACCAAATATGGACTTACAAGGGTGCCACGAGTTTATGTAGCTGTAAAGTTGTCGATGGCTTTTCCTATTGGTCCATTCTTAGTCTATAATCGGTAGTAAAACCTCTTAGCAACTCGATTATTGCTTGCAAGAGTCATTTGGAATGTTCTACTGCGGCATCAGTATTCGCTCTTGCAGATAGCCAGTAAACTGGCAACATGCCTAAGTAGGTACCTAGTCTCTTGAACATAGAGTCCGCTGTTCATTCACCGAATCATGTCTAAACAGCGGATTGATTGGGGGGTAGTATTGTGAAATCGCTCAGTACCATCAGGCGTAGCAAGGCTATTCATTGGTACTAGAATGTGCCGCATACAATCGAGTTCCACCTAAGATGCCGTTGCTCAAGCTCAAAACATTCGATTGCGAAGATCTCTACAAGCATATTCGACAAATCTGGCCCCATATCGAGCCTAATGGCCTCTCACGGATAGGCATCGCACGACGAGATCTTCCAATTCCGTACTACATCCGCGGCGCGGGCAGATACGCAGCGACCACCCTAGTCGACAAGATATCCGTCTGACCACACGCTCGCAATACAGTCAGACTCTCACCTTCACAAGCTCTACGCATAGCTCTGGTAGTTACGTGGTCCCCCCAAACTGTATTGATCCAGCAGCGACCATTGTCCGTGGCTTCTATGGGTGCCGAACTGCTGGCGTCGCATGGGCCTGCAGCATGCAAGGCAACGGTAAGAGGTAAAAGGTAAGAACATTGAAGACAGCGGTGGGATGGCACAGGTATGGCATTGTATTTTTTTTTGTTTTTCAATTCAACAAGAGAATTCCATGTTAAAAAACATGGCAGTTTCGTACGAATTAGCTACCCCTATCTTCAAGACTCAAATCAATACAAGAGGTTAAAAGGTGGCGGGATCTGCTCAACCCCACAATCTATGTATTAGATTCATACCTAGAATCTCAACGGATGCGAAGACTTCGAGCCTACCGCTGGCGGATGAATGAATCTGAACCCGCTTTCTGTATTCATGCCCAATGTAAATGCGATGAATATCAGTGCCAATGTTAGATGGGATTCATAACGTTCCCACTTCCGATCAGACATTTCAGAGTTCATATGCACCTTGGAAATACCACCCTCTTCTAGGGCGACGTATCGTATGGTCTAACAGAGTCGAAGACGTTATGGTACTGTTCTCAATGTAGCCATGGGTTTGTTCCCGATATGAGTATGCGAGTATGCAGACAAGGCATGTTCTCGAGCAGCTTATTAAAGACCCAACTATTGGCACGACTCTTAGTTTGTAGCTGCTTGAATCATAAGACGAATATCAAGCAAGAGGCCTTCAGAGTGGTCGATGCTGTCACGCTAAGGGATTCTATGCTTAGGAGTTAGCATACAAAGCCAACCATACACTCACTACCCGCTATTCTAGTACGTTAGAGTTATATTGGAAGAGCCTTCGGTATTAAGAATATCAGATTTAATTAAAAAAGAAAATAATAAATAGATAGATAAACCCGGCTAGGAGGCTCACTTTACAGAAACCACTTAACGATGACAATGTTGTGGAGAGTTCAAAACAACAAAAGTAAATTAGTATTGCATTAATAAAGCAGGCGGTGAAAGGAAAATAGCCTACGGCCAAACCCCGCAAAAAACCCCACGTCGAATTCTGCCGTCCGAGGTGGGGCAAAGTGAGACTTGACGTTGACTGAAGAAATCGGAATTTGTGAATAGTGTCATAGCCTCCGTGTTAATTCAATCAAAAGCATCCTGTGCCGTATCCTGTTTTCATTTGGAAAACAACCAGTTTCGGATTGCCGGGTGGTTTTTCCCCCTCCTTGGCCCCTTGACTTGAGGAACCGACATTATCGCGAGGCAATCCCGAAATTGCAACTCTAGGGTGCGCCACAAGTTACAACCGATGACCCCGGAATCCCGAATCTTGTCTTGAGTAAGCCGTCAAGATGGTGAACATTACGGAGAAAATCAAGGAGTGAGTCGGGAAATATCACCCTGCGCTGCCGCCCTGCAATGTATGTAATGTGTGTACTCACCTCATCGCGCATAACAGGATCGAGGATGAGATGAAGAGGACCCAAAGTAAGAAGAAGCCGGCCCGGGCCGCTGGGACGATGATGGTGATACGATTTCTGACTTGCTGAAACCATTCTATAGAAAACAAGGCGACTGGTAAGGCTGTCACAAGCTTCTCCCCCACGGCTAACGGGAGACTGAGGCTAATTTTCTGGGTGTGCAGAATACCACCTTGGACTTTTGAAGGGGTATGAGCTCATCTGCAAGTTCCCGAGGCTTGTTGCGTTAACTAAAAAATACCGAATTTAGAAAACTTGCACGTTTACGAGCACAACTTCTCGAGCCTGGCCCCGGCGCAGGCGGAGGTGGTGGTGCCGGCTTTGATGTGAGCAAGAGTGGCGATGCCCGGATAGCCCTCGTCGGCTTCCCGTCAGTGGGAAAATCAACCTTCCTATCCAAAGTGACTAAAACAAGATCCGAGGTCGCCTCGTACGCCTTCACGACTCTAACTGCAATCCCCGGTGTTCTCGAGTACGGCGGTGCGGAAATCCAGCTACTTGATCTACCCGGTATCATCGAAGGTGCTGCAGAAGGCAAGGGTAGAGGGCGGCAGGTCATCTCGGCAGCCAAGACGAGCGATCTCATCCTCATGGTCCTCGATGCTACCAAGAGAGCGGAACAGAGGGCGCTGCTGGAAGCTGAGCTAGAAGCTGTCGGAATTCGGCTGAATAGGGACCCGCCGTAAGATTTCTAAACTTACCCCTTTTACCCTCCCTCCCAACCCCCCCCCCCCCCCCCCAACTGTTCTCCCAGCCTAAGATGCTGACCTATATACCAGTAACATATACCTAAAGGTGAAGAAGGCCGGGGGCGTCAAGATCACGTTCCAGGCGACGCCCAAGAACATAGACGAGAAGATGGTGTTCAACATCCTGCGCGACTACAAGATGCTCAACGCCGAGGTGCTGATCCGCGACGACGAGGCGACGGTGGACGACCTGATCGACGTCATCATGCGGGACCACCGCAAGTACATCAAGTGCCTGTACGTCTACAACAAGATCGACAGCGTCTCGCTCGACTTCCTCGACAAGCTCGCGCGCGAGCCCCAGACCGTCGTCATGAGCTGCGAGCTCGACCTCGGCCTCCAGGACGTCGTCGACCGCTGCTGGAAGGAGCTCCAGCTCATCCGCGTCTACACCAAGCGCAAGGGCACCGACCCCGACTTCGGCGAGGCCCTCATCGTCCGCAGCAACTCGACCATCGAGGACGTCTGCGACCGTATCCACCGGACCCTGAAGGACACGTACAAGTACGCCCTGGTATGGGGAGCCAGCGCCAGGCACGTCCCGCAGAGAGTCGGCCTAGGGCACGTGGTAGCGGATGAGGATGTGGTCTACATCGTTAGTGGATACAAGGCATAACGGAGCCAATAGCAAGTTAATAAACATAATTAACCAACCACATGACGCAGATCATTAGTAAGAGTGAATCAATGTGTGTAGTGAATCAATGTATGTGTGCAGCAAAGCAAATGTATTCTCGTGAATCATCGGATGATGTCTTTAATCAATCATCATCAAAGGCAAATATACATGTCGTGATAGGCTCCCCTTTCCCCATTATACTGTGAAGAGCCCCCCAGGTCCAGGAATGCACGCATTACCCTAGAATCCCCTCCCTTTCCACCAACGCCATTGCGACGACCCTGGTACTATCATCATAACGAAAAGAAAGCAAAAACAAAAGCATCTGGTATCGGAGAAGAATAAAGACCCTTAATGCCCGAACAGGGAAGGGGGAGGGGGCGAAAGTGGTCCAGAGGGCGTAGCGGTAGAAAGTTAGGTGCTCGATTGAGGGCCGTCCTCCGACGGGGTGGGTCGCGACGCGGCGGCGGCCTTGGCGCCGAAGACATTCTCGCCATCAAACTTCTTAGCGGACGTCTGTGCGAAGAGCGACTTGGGCTTGGCTCTGCCGTGGGGGAAGTTTTCTAGTTAGTATTTACTGATTCCCGATATCGATGTAGGATGTAGAAGTAGAAAAAAACTTACCGGCCAGCGACTCGTCCCTTGAGCGCGTTGAGCTTGGCGGTGCAAGGGCTCATGATGTTGTCGGAAGGGGAGATGTACTGCTGCTTCTGTCTGTCACCGGCAGCACTAACGTTAGCAAGGAGGCGGCTCTTGGGGTGGTTCTGAACACGGGAGGCCGCGTCGGTGGTGGAAGTGGTAGTGGAAAAAGCAGAGGTGGCAGTAACAACAGCAGAGGAGGTGGTTGTGTTCTTGGTGGTGGTGGCAGCGGTAGCAGTGGCTTTGGCTCCGTACTTCTCCTCTTCGAGCTTCGACTGAAGGACCTGGCGGTGGTACTCTAGGCTCTTGACACCGGCGGGCTTGCCGTCCTTGTTGGCGGCCATGACGTCCTGGGTCTGAACGAGGGCGTTGACGTCCTTATCAGACAGAGCGGAACCCATCGTATCGGATTGTTGAGATGTAGAGGTTAGGTTTGTTGTTGTAGAATTGTGGGATCGCAAGATCAACGTCGGGTGTTGTTGTAGGTTCGGCAGGCTGATGATTATGTAGTGCGCAGCAAGAATGCGAGACGTGATTCAGCTGATGGCTTCTAGCTGACGGTATTGATTGGATTCAATATGTCTGCCGACGGTGGTGTTTTGTAGGTGTATGTGTGTGAATGTTGAGTTCAGCAGTAGCAATTGGGGTGTTGAGGATGTGTAGAGACGCAAACTCTTTGTGTTCGATAAAGGTGACGGAGCTCGTTTATCTAGAAAAAGTCTGCATGTGAAATGATCAACAAATTTTTACGATCTAAGGAAGACTTATGCCGTGAAGAGGAACGTTGATCTAGTGGGCTTTCTCCAGTGTAGTATGCGAAGAAAACATTCAAGGGCTTGTTGACCGGGCAACGGGTGGAGACTACATAGTACCTAGTACCCTTCTGTTTCGAACCGTTTAGCGGCAGTCGCTACGCTACCGCTGCCAAGGGGCTGCTGCAGCTGTGCTAGGGCTGGTCGGCGGCCTAGGCGGCCCCGGCTGCTCGGTACGTGCACTGACTTTCTCCACATTTACACCTGAGAAAACTCCCGTAGCGTGGTTGATACCTGATACCCAGGCACTGTAAGGTAAACATTCCCCACTCTACCCACAGCTACATCGAAAAACAATTAATCAACATCAAATCATCTCAGATTTTCCTCCTAGCGACGAAGCATTCCGGGGCCTGCGGTTCATGCGCAGATTGCGCTAAGGGGTCGCAATCATGACTCACTTCTACTGAGGATACCTGCCAAGCCCTGTCCTGTCCAAGTCCATCATAGGAGGAGGGATTCGGGGATTCGGGGAGAGGAAAAAATTTCAGCTGGTCATTGGCGGGTCAATATGGCCCGTACATTGTTTTTTTTTATCTCATGATGTCTGCCTCTCAACCAGTCAATTCACGATGGCAACTCGAAAATCAAATAATTCCCAAAGCTACCGGTGCTAACCATCTCATGACCTTGTAGTTTTCGAAACTATAACCCTTGTACAACATCAACTTCGTCTAACCTCTGGTATTTCTTAAGCATGACTTGATCGGTACCTAGGTAGAGGTCAATCTTTTCGCCGGCAATCCCGTGATCCGACTTCTCCTACAAGGCTATTGGCCTACCAGATGTGATGTCATGAGCTCCCCAACACATGATTGCGTTCCGTGGCTTTGGGACGGTGTGACCAGGGGATGATTAAGCACCGGATATCTTACCTAGGTATACCGGGAGAAGGACGCGACACGAGCTTCCCAGCTTCGTACACCGAGTTGTCGAAAAGGGGGCTTTGGGGGAAAGGCGCGTGCTTTATGAGGCTCATCGTATGGGCGAACTTCGACTAATCGAGCACGTACGCAGAAGGGCGTCAGAAAAACTCGCGCCCGTATGGGTAACACTGTGCTTCACTGTGTAGTTAGGTAAGCCAAATTCATACAGTATATTACAGTGTTATTCATACGGGCGCGAGTTTTTCTGACGCCCTTCTGGTACGGAGGGTTCAATGGGCTCTTCAATTCACATGAGCATTCTAACTTGGATAGCTAGAAAGGGTGGGTTGGTTGGCATTGATGTTATACGTCGGGGTCAGTCCTTTAGGGGGCCGTGTAAGTTTTCCACCCATAGTGCCAACTGCATTGGGGCTGCTTCATCTTGGATCCATCTCTCTGCAGCTCGAATCATGGTGTAGTACGTATAATATTAGATATAAAGGTGTAGTGATTCTTTAGCTTGTCTCTAGACGTATCTCCGATCATGATCAAATGGCTCGCATCTCAGGAAGAAATCTAGGAGCAACCTGTTTGTGTACGATTGAGAGAACCTGTTAGAGCTTGCCAGCTGCAGAGTTGTAGGTATTTAAGGTGGATACTGTTGAGTCACAACATAGTTTGTCAGTCGGGTGAAAAGGTTGACGTATACTAGGCGAGTTCTCAGTTATAAAAATGAGTATGCGCTCGTCTCTAGGCTTAAAGGCCAACAATGTGGGAGTTGTCTCTCTATTTCCAAGTTATGATAGGGAGTTGATTCAAGGGATTTTGATGATTGGAAGCATCATAAGCTAATACAGGCTTGTTCAGTGTAGTCAGTTCTAAGCTGCAAATTAGGCCAAGATGCTTAATCTGTGTCTTTTGCCAAACCTACGTCCAGGTTAGTACGATACTATCTACCTTTCTACCTATTTTAGATGTGCGTGGGCTTCTATGTGGTATGTCATAGATGAATTGAGGTAACATACACTTGTCTACAGTTACCCCTATTTGGTTTGGTCTTGGCACACTACTATACTTCCTAACTATGGATCAATATAACCAACGATAGATAGATTATTCGAAACATACTGGTAACACACTTCACAATTACCAATATCTAAGAGTATTTGCTCCTTAAATACCTAGGTAGTTAACTGGAAGGTTCGTAAATGGCAAACTAGGTAAATGTGTCAATAACAAATAATATGCGAATAATTCCAAATGATAAAACTATTCCTCAAAACTTGACATATTTCATAAACCACCAACCTCAGGTAAAAAAAGCCCAGAGAGGCACATACTAGTATCTATGAGGTGCCTGAGTTCAGTGTGTTTAGGAATATATTAGCGGTTGGCGGGCAACAAGGTAACGCCGTCACCTTGTAGTGTACTCCTGTCGGCTACCTAGGTAGCTGGCAGCACGCTGGGCAGTTACGTCGTCCGGGTAACCCACGGGGAACAAGCCGGCCCGGGCACCCCTCCTCACGAAAGGGTTATATGGCAGAATTACCGTAATTATTTCTAACAATTGAAAAGCCGGGGTGGTCTAGTGGTATGATTCTAGGAAAGCGGCCTGAAGCAGGCATTGGATCTCTAAAACGCGGATGCCAGACACCACATTCGAACCTTGTGGATGCCAGCCACAGCGAGGAGCTTCAATGTATGTTAGCAGATGACCCACTGGACTGGAGACGCCAGTTCGAATCTGGCTCCTGGCAATTGTTCTTTTTTTCCCTTTTTTTTCTTTCTTTTTCTAGCAACAGCCAACAGCCAACAGCCAACAGCCAACCCCTAACGGTTGCACCCCCCTTTTCATTGTCCTTAACTAGCATATTAGTATCGGAGGCATGCCTAGGTTCATACTTTACTCTATTCTTGCTTGATATTCTAACATTGATAACTCGGCTGTAGCGCTTCAGCATGAGCCCCTATCCACGCATCAAGGTAAGAACCCATAACTGCGATTATTTACTAGGTAGTCGCATGCATAGAAGAAACATAAAGAGTCAGGTGCCCAATATTCACCTAAACTGAGGGGTTTATGCAGGTATCTAAAAGTCTAAATATACTAAAACGCCATTGAAATCGAGAAGGTTCGTTCCACCGCAACGCTTAATAGTGGCAGATAAGCCGAATAATCAGTTATTCTAAAGTGTGTTCCATAGTACCTACCTGGATATACATGGCTTATGACATTGTAATCATGAGTCATTTTCCTAAACCATTCCTGAACTCTGTCCTATTATTTTTCTTCAAACCTACACCCTAATAACACCTTTTAAATCCAACAGTTCTTTATTCTCTTATAGCTATTAAGAATGCTTCATCATTGCTCAATCCATCCATTCAATTTGGTCACTCTAAATTTACCTGTTTAACTAAAGCACTGCATCTGTCAGACCCAGGAATGAAGAACAGCTCAGCCTAGCCTACCTAATCCTCCACCACGGGCTGGCTGCCCACCATGGCTAATCTGAACGGGAACAACGTTCCTGGATTTATATGTCGCCCCCTGACAACCCCTTGTAGGTTTGACGACCACTTAGACATTTGATTAACAGGCTCTACTGGTGAATGACTAACCATTGGTAGATCTCACCCATCCCGATCTGCTTGTCCGCCAACTTCAAGGCGAGTTGGGCATGTCCTTGACTTCTTCAATCTACGAGGCGGATGTTCGTTTCGACTGTGGCGTGGTCATATTAATGACACGAGAGGTATGTTATTTATTTTCTTCCAATTTTTCTAGTTTATTACTGCTAACATATATTCTGATGAGTACAGTCTTGCACTTACGTCGTTATCAACCGAATATATGTGACATACCAGCTTACTCGTATCGCAAACGGCTTTTCACTGGATATAACGACGGCAACACTAAACGAGTCGTCGTCCAAGCTCTGCAGTTATATGCGGAAGTTCACGACCCAAGCCCCTTTATATTTCTCAATCCCTGAGGTTCATGTTTACCAAACCCCGAAAATAAGGGACCCGAAAATCACGAACTGCTTCAAATCCTGTCCCACACCCTGCACAGGAAGACGCTGCGGTCTCGTAGGATTGCCCTAGATTTGTCGTATTCAACGAGGCATATGGACAATAAACTCCCCTGGTCACTATTCTAGCGTCCTTCATGGGACTGGCAAAAGGAGGCTGAGCAGAAAGGAGCCTCAGCAGACCATCCAGGCTCCCAAGCCCAAGCAAGGGAAGCGCAAGGTCAACAAGAATGACGACCTCGATGACGAGAACGAGGCTAAGCGGGTCCGTACTGAGATTGGCAGCCCCCGTACCGACATCCAAAACCTTCGTACCGAGAACGAAACCCTCCGTAGCGAAGTCGACGCACAAGCACAGAGAAGAGATAGCTCTTCTCATCGATAAGGAGATGGAACCCGAGGCGAAAAAAATTAAAAGTCTCATAAAAGAGGCGTCGGCAACGTCGACGCTCTTGACATCGCTTGCCCCGAAGATACCGATGAAGAAGGTAACGAGATTGAGGAGGAAGACGAAGATCACCCCGAACCCGAGGCTGACAGCAAGACGGAGGGGAATAAAAGAAAGAGGGCAGGGTAGGATCAGGATGTTGGGCTGCCGTCACAAAGGGAACGCTTGGAATCGGTCAGAGACACCCTTGCCAAGATTATTAAGAAATTGGCAAACAAGATTCTCCAAGCAGCGGAAGAAGGCAAAGAGGGGATGGGTGATATATTGAGAGCAATAGAACAGGGCCACGACGGCGTAAACGACGGTTTAAACGACACTCTCAAAGCAGTGGAACAAGCCCGGGAGGAGAGTAAGGCAATGGGAATACGGGTAGAAGACATGGTCAAACAACTGGTCAGCAATGTCCGCATTTTGCGGAACATCGACGAACGTCTCCGAACATTGTCAACTTCCGTCAATCAGGTCCGAATGAAGACAGAAGCTACAGCCGAAAATTTGGCACGCCTTGAAGGGAAGCTGGACACCTTGATGAGATTCATCATAAATGGTGCTGCTAGACAGCCGGTATCCAAGAACTGTATAACGTACCAGACGACGACCCGGCCGTAAAACTTCCAATATCTTATGTTCAAGATCTTAACGCGCCTCTGAACCAACGAAGAAATCTCGCAATGGTTTAAATTGCCCAAGCAGAGCAAAGAGATATCTTCTAGCATGAGGTCATACCTCTTGCAAGCATATGTCACCCCCGAGTATCTGCGAGACCAGTTCATTTCTGCAATGCCCTTGCGTAGGTGCATAACAGGCCTTGGGAAATATACTCGTATCGACGGCCGTTCGGTTCAACTTCTCTCGGGCAGGCATTCGCCAACGTCGAAACCCAACAGATCCATCCAATTACTACCCTCAGATGACTCTTAGGACGTTGAAACGATAATAAGGGGCAAATGAGCCTGGCAGGCTAGAAATACCCTTCTATCCCTCTCCCGCATTTTCGAAATACCCTTGTACTCCGAAGCTCACGACTACCATCCTCAAATTCCTTGACAAGTATCCTCGCGATTTTATCACCCCGGCACAAGCCTTGGTAGCGGCATACGTCTGGGACTACTTGAAGAAATACCTAAATCAGGAAACTTGGCCCAGTCTCAAGGATGAGCCTCTTTCTGATGTCCCTTTATCGAGATTTCTGATCTTATCCATGCATTATCTCTGAAGGGTAAAGGTCTTAAACCTGTCGGTATATCCCCATCCATTTAGGTTTATCGCGAAAGCCTATGCAAATGGAGCTGCTGCGTTTGAGGTCCCATACGAAGATATTGACGAGGACGTGGTGCAGGAGGAGATTGGCAACCCGCCTCTCCTTGGTGGTCGTCTCGCGCAGTTTTACCCGTCAGATCTGAAGGGGTCCTCGATTCCTTCGTGCCGACCAGAAAATGCGAGGTTACGTGTTGCTATACCAGCTCGGCAGGGTGGCTAAAGGGGAAGCGAAATACCGGCTGCTGGCGGCAAGAGATACGGGTAACTAGCGCATATCTCATCTCTGCCACAACCCGGCGTGTTTGAACCCTGAGCATCTGGTGGTAGAGGAGGCTAAACATTACCAACCCCCAACACTTGTCGTGGACGGATGGTGTTGATAGACTGGGAAGGCACACGAGCGAACCTTTGCATGGACTGGTTTGCCAGACACGAGCCCTGCATCGTACCGGTAGCGAAGGTGCCCCTATTCTACGCCAGCATCTTCTTTCGACGGATCTCGTTGCAGCATTAACTCCATATCACCGCCGTTGTTGGTCATATGCTACAGGTTTCAATCGTCGACGAACAGATTTTCGTTTTCTGTTGCTACAGGCAAAAGCTGAATAGAGAGGGCTTCCCGGCTTCAATATGGTCGACTTCCTAGGGAAGCGTCAGTTTGTTGCGGTAAATCGTGTGGGCCTGGGCTCTGTAGACTGTAGTAGATACTTAGAGACTAGGTAAAGATAAAGCAATAAATAACAACCATAAACATTAGTCTTAGGAGGTTAAGCATTGGTAGTCGTCTATGTGCTGGTACACTAGGGATACCTAAGTCGCCGTCACGAGACTATCACAGGTAACTATTGCACATTTTTAATTCTTCATGGAAAGAATTGCCTCTTAGGTGGACTTCCTCTAGAGACAACTAGATTAGAGCCGTGGATATAATTTGCGTTGTCTTACGATTGATTATCATTCCTTCTCGTCGTGTCGATCATTGCTGTTCTCCTATCTAGTTCTGTGCTGTCACTCAGGTACGTAGGCAGACGAATAGCCTCGACTATTCAGCTCTCTCTTGGCTTAGGTAGTTTTCTGTATAGCTGATTAAAGGACGGGCTCGTAGAACTTTGCCCCTTCATGTTGGAAGAGGCCAAATTGGAATGTCATGGCCGCCGAACTCTCCAACAAAAGTAGCATTTACACGGCCAACCGATTCGGTGAGTTCGATGGCGATGCAATGAATACGGCGGGAAACACATAGGTATATCAGGGTTTTAGCCTCGCGGCCCCTAACCCCTTAGATTGGGGGGGGGTTGGTAGTGTGGCCATTGGGAATTGACGAGCTCAACATGAATCTGATATTTCAGGGGAAATCACAAAGGACTTAATACTGAGGGAGAGGGAAGATGTCACTGTATTATAAGGTAGTTCGAACCTGTATTCGCTTTATAGCTTAGGCTTGATATTAGACCCAGGTTGGAAGCGCTTCACATTGTACTGCTTCAGCAGCTGCTCCGTCTTCTCCTTCTGCCACTGGATCTTCCGCGTGACCTCCCCGCCCCTCTTGTTCTCGTTGCGGCCCATCTGCTGCAGGTGAACCTCGTCCGGGCCGTCCGCCAGCCGCAGCGTCCGGATCTGCGCCCACATGTAGGCGAGGGGCGTGTCCTGGCTGACGCCGGCGCCGCCGAAGGCCTGGACGGCGCGGTCGACGACGGTCAGGGCGGTCTGCGGGACGAGGACCTTGGCCTGGGCGATCTCCCTCAGCGTCGCCTTCGGGCCGAGGTCGTCCATCTTGACGGCGGCGTTGAGGACGACGAGGCGCGCCGAGTCGATCTCGAGCCGCGACTTGGCGACCCACTCGAGGATCACGCCGTGCTCCCTGAGCTGCTTCTTGAACGGCGTCTTCTTGGGGTCGTTGATGCGCATCAGCATCCACTCGAGCGCCCGCTCGGCGGCGCCGATGCTGCGCATGGCGTGGTGGATCCGGCCCGGTCCTAGCCGGCCCTGGATGATTTCGAAACCTCTGCCCTCGCCTAGGACCAGATTGCTCGCTGGAACTCGGACGTTGCTGAAAGATAAGTGACCATGTCCGTGCGGGGCGTCGTCATAGCCGTAGACGTTGAGCATGCGGTGGATGGTGATGCCCTTGGCGTTTGCCGGGACGAGGATGACGGACTGTTGCTTGTAGGGGTCTTTGTTGTTGGGGTCAGACTTGCCCATGACGATGTAGATTTTACATCGAGGGTCGCCGGCGCCACTTGACCACCATTTCTAGCGATTGTTAGTAGGTGATATGATAATAGCTGAAGTAGTAACGCACAGAACCGTTTAATACGTATTCGTTCCCTTCCTTCTTCATGCTAAGCTGGATGTTGGTCGCATCGGACGAAGCAACGTCCGGTTCGGTCATTAGGAAGGCCGACCGGATCTCGCCATCCATCAACGGTTTCAGCCACTGAGCCTTCTGTTCCTCGTTACCGTACTTGGCCAGGACCTCCATATTACCGGTGTCTGGCGCCGCGCAGTTGGTGGCTTCCGACGCTACTCTCGACCTGCCTAGCCATTCGGCCATCAAGCCGTATTCTAGGTTCGTGTAGCCCGGCGACTCTTTGTAGTGGCCCTTGGGGAAGAACATGTTCCATAGTCCCAGCTGCTTCGCTTTCACTTTCAAGTCGTCAACAATAGGGGGGTGGTGGTCCCATCGCGAGGGGCCTTCGCCAATCTGGGCTTCGAGGACGGGGTCGGCTCTAATACGTTTAGCTATTAGTGACGACCGTTGATTAAAGGGGTCTTGTCTATCTCACGGTATACATTCTTCCTCGACGAACTTGGCAACGATATCCAAAGTCTTCTTCGCCTTCTCGCTAACACGGTGTTTTACCTACGAACTCTAGTAAGCCACGGCGGTGTGGTATGTGGAAGTGGCTGGTTATTATCTTACAATATCTGGGATCTTGGACGACATTTTGGACGAATGAATTCAACAAATCGGTAATTGATATACGGGGAAGTTATAGCAAATTGTGTAATGGGAATAAACACTTCATATCTTAGGAAACACGTATTATTGAGTATCTAAAAAGCAATAACTGGCAGGTCAGCTCCTCATCCGAGGCGATGGCATGTTGGATCGGTCTCGCCGTCGTTTGGCCGAGGTACATGCTTTGTTTAGCGGGGTATAGGTAACATATTACAGAGGAAAAGGGAGCTTTCAGCAGGTGAAGCTGCAGCAGGGGGCAGCTCTCCAACAGCCCAGGGAGCTGACCCCCGTTGAAATTGAAACGCTAATAACAATTGGACTAGGATGGAGGTAAAGAAATCTGGGGAAATTAGTAGCCTTATAAGTGCATGTATATGCATATAAACATAGGCACTGCTCTGTCATTATCAGATATGTTACTAACAGAAATGTAACAGTAGAAAGATTTCCCAAATTTTATTTGCAGCCTCGCATCCGATTTATTCAATCTTCCAGCCTTATTTCCAAATCATCCACATACCACACACCGCCCACCATGTCTGAAGAAAGGGAACTCGAGCAAGCACCGTCAACAGAGGTAGCCGCACCAGCACCCAAGAAGGTCAAAAAGATCATCCGCAAGAAACGCCCAGCGCGACCGCAAGTCGATTCCTCCTTCATCACCTCCGAGCCGCCACCGCAGACCGGTACCATCTTCAACATATGGTATAATAAATGGTCGGGAGGCGACCGCGAGGATAAGTACCTCTCCAAAACTGCGGCCAAGGGCCGATGCAACGTCGCCCGCGACAGCGGGTATACCCGCGCCGACAAGATCACCGGCTCCTACTTTTGCCTGTTCTTCGCGCGCGGCATCTGCCCCAAGGGCCAAGACTGCGAGTACCTGCACCGGCTGCCGGGCATCCACGACCTGTTCAACCCCAACGTGGACTGCTTCGGCCGCGACAAGCACTCGGACTACCGCGACGACATGGGCGGCGTCGGCAGCTTCATGCGCCAGAACCGGACCATCTACGTCGGGCGGATACACGTTACGGACGACATCGAAGAGATCGTGTCGCGCCACTTCGCGGAATGGGGCCAGGTGGAGCGCATACGCGTGCTGAACAGCCGGGGCGTCGCCTTCATCACCTACACCAACGAGGCCAACGCCCAGTTCGCCAAGGAGGCCATGGCGCACCAGTCCCTCGACCACAGCGAGATCCTGAACGTGCGGTGGGCCACCTCGGACCCCAACCCGATGGCGCAGGCGCGCGAGGCCCGGCGCATCGAGGAGCAGGCCGCCGAGGCCATCCGGCGGGCGCTGCCGGAGGCCTTCGTCGCCGAGATCGAGGGCCGGGACCCGGAGGCGCGGAAGCGGCGCAAGATCGAGAGCAGCTTCGGCCTCGAAGGGTACGAGGCGCCGGACGACGTGTACTTCGCCCGCGGCGCGCAGGCGGTGAATCCGATGGGGAGGCAGGGCTACGAGCTGGGGCACGAGGAGAGGTTAATGATCGAGAACGGCGAGACGGGAGGTGGTGGCGATGCTCCTCTGGCGATCGAGGCGGGACAGCAGTCTGCGGAAGTAAAGGGAGGCATCTTCTCGAGTAGCACGTTGGCGGCGCTGAAGGCGGCGCAGGTCTCGACGGCCCCGAGAGCTAAAGCAACGGCATCGTCTGGACCACTAGTGGCGTATAGTAGTGATAGTGAAGATGACGAATAAGGGTTCATCTCTCACCATTAGTCCATGCTGTCCGTGTCTCGGCATTTAGAAAGATGTATTTGTATATACAAGACCGTTCGCAACATAATAGATACCAACAGCGCTCGGCCGGGCCAAAATTGATTCTTCCATGCATCCAACCCATTGACGGATTTAATTAACATCATTGTCAACTTAATGTAACTTTCTATAGCTTTATGTACTTGTGCGTCGTAAATCTTTCTTTCAACTGTTAAATATCCTAGAGTACAGCAGCTCGTGCCTCCCGAACCAGAGGTCCATGACCGGCACGCCCTGCCCGGCCTCCTCGACGGGCGTATCCCACTCGCGCTCGACGGCCTCGGCGAGCAAGTTCTGCACCTCGGCGCCCGCGAGGATCCGCTGCGCCTGGTACGGCCCGAAGAGCCCGGCGCGGACCGCCGCCGACACGAGCGCCTTGACGTGGCCCAGCAGGAACACGTACGCGGCCTGCCGCAGCCCGAGCCCGCAGAGCGCGGCCACGGCGCCGAAGAGCGGCGCTAGGTGCGCGTGTGCTGCTGCCGGCAGTCCTTCCTCCCCTACTTCTTCCTCTGCCCCTCCTCCTCCTCCCACGGCAGTAGTAGTAGACCGCTCCGCAGGCGCCCGCCGCCGCAGCATCTCCGCGTACGGCGCGAGGCTACCCCCCGGGTCCGCGGCGGCCGCCATGCTCTTCTCCCAGATGCCGAGGAGCGCGCGCCCTTGGGCGACGGAGGCGCGGCGGCCGACGGTGCAGACGACGGCGGCGTCCTGGGCGTCGTCGAGGGCGGCCACCGCCTCCGGGGTGGGGTCCCGGTGCGCGGCCAGGACGAAGGGGAGGGTGGTGCCGGCGTAGGAGGAGAGCGAGAGGGGGAGGAAGGAGGTGAATGCCGATGCGGAGGCGGAGGCGCTAGATGGTGATGTCCGCTGCCGCGTGTGCGCTAGGTACGATTCTAGACCCGAGCTGAAGGCGAAGGAACCTAGCGGCAGGGCTGAGTCCGAGAGCAGGAGGAGGTAGTGTTGTGCGGAGTTTGGTGCCTGGGGGATGGATGGCGTAGTAGTAGACGGAGATAGGCTGTGGTCCTTGGATTTGGCTACCAGTCGGTCCCTGGCCTTTCGGAGGCGGAGCTCCAGGTCGGCGATTTCATTCTCGAGAGCCTCCTGGGAATCCTCGACTACGGTTGGACTCATTATATCATTATCTAATCAAGAACCTAGATATTTAGTGAGGATGTTGAGCAAAATCAGGGCGTTTTTGGCTTGCGGAGCGATTGATAATGGAAAGTCGAAGGTTAGAGGTGGCACTAGGTTTGCGACTAAAATTCTAAGCTACTTGTATAGGGTCGCTCTCATCAAGATGGCCTCCTTTTTTCACTATTGGGTGATTTAATGAAAATGAGAATATTAAAAATGAGTATCTCAATTTGTATTTGCTTTGCATTGTACCTAATGTAGCCTTGCATCAAAAATTTAACTCCTTTGAAGAGTTCCAGGCTGGTTTTCTTGGGATTAATCCGCACGACGCCAAAGCCATATTCCTATCCCTATCCTTATCATCAATGCGTTGGTATGATCCAGCTGCCAGCCAATGCTCATAGTAAAAGAAAAATAAGACCCGAAACTCCTACAATGCAATGCCACGCAGATGCCATGCCACGCAGATGCCATGCCACGCAGATGCCATGCCATGCCATGCGACGCCAAATAATTACGTCGAATCATACTAGTCATTCCATCCTCGTCATGGTAATCAGTATCGCTTCGCTTCATTCATGGTCTGACGTTCTCCTTGTCGCGAAGACGACGACTGCCATTCTGTCTCTCCAGTTTCTTTTGCTCCAAGCGAGCACGAGCCGCCGCCTGGCGGTCCGTAGGTAAAGTGCAACGAGAAGCATTCATCGAGGGGGATCCTTCAAGCTCTCGGCCATGGAAACGCGTAGATCGGTTTCGTGCAAGATCTAAACTGGGCGCCTTGCTGTCGGCCAAGGGGCGGCTGCTGTGAGATCGCGCTCGGGTTGCGTTTGACACCGGCTTCAAAGCGCCGTGCATGACAGCATCTTCCGATGCACGAGGCGCAGCAACATGAGCACGCTCTTCGGTGAGCTTCTCCTCGAGGATTTCCTTGCCGGATCGCGGGGTAGGGGGAACATGGTCGTTCTGTGACAGCTTGTTGAGTTTGTTCGTGAGAACTTGGGACATGGCTCTGCCCGAGTCGAATGTCTGCAATGAAGCTCTATTCTTAGCTGGTGATCGAGGCATGCCAACTTCGCTGTCCTGCATTATCGAATCTCTCTCTCTCTTGTTGGCCTGCATCAGCTCATTCTTTTCCTTTTCCAACTGCGACCTGATATCCTTAAAACTACTGGACCAGTGGGGAGGTAGAAGTGAGGTAGTCATGTCCAGCTTGGAACCCGTTGAGTCCGTGTCTGCGAATAGAGATCTCTGAAACTTGTCAAGGGTGATTTCTTCAGCTGGTGTTATACGACTAAGCTGGCCCGCAGGCTTCACTGCCTCATATTTAGAGGGTTTGCCGAGAGACTCGATGCTTGCCTTCAGATCCTGTGTTGCTTTGGCCGAAGGGCTTACTATCTCGAGGTCCTTGATCGTCTTCTCCAGCTCGGCAATCTTGTCATTCTTGATCTGCAACACTTGCATAGCCTCGGCAGTTCGGGACTTGGCATCTCTCTTTAGAGCCTCGTAATCTCTCTTGAGTTTACGTATATCATGATCCTTCTGTCGTGACAAGTCCTTGGATTCTCTCAGCTGGGTCTCCAGCTTCTGTATCTGGGTTTGGTAGGTGGCTACTTTGCCAAGATCCTCTCGAGTGCCTGTCGTTCGTTCCTCTGCTTCCTTCAGAGCGGACTTGAGTTTCTTATTCTCTTCACGAAGCTTGTCCATCTGTTTCAACTCAGATCGGGCTCGTCTGAGTTCTCGGTTCACCTCGTAAATAGTCTGTTCTGTTCTAGGTGAAGTGTTGATCCGATAGCGGTCAGAGCGGTTGGTGGCTGACTTATCCTTGTAGTCCTTAAGGATAGTCTCAAGCTCCTTTACTTGCTCTCGGTATTGTACGGCAAGGTTGGTCTGCTTAGCCAAATTCTCCATCAGAGGACCGTCTTCCTTGTCACCACCATGTCTCTTCTTGTGAGCAATCTTAGCAGCCATGAGTCCCACCTCCTGCTCCATTTTGGTGACTTTTTCTTTCTCATCCTTCAATGCCTGAGCCAGTTCAATTGCCTCAGAATCTTTCTTCTTAGCATAGGATTTTGCTAGAGCCTTGAACCTTACCATTCGCTCGATGTCGGACATTGCCTCTTCTCGGTATCTGATAAATTCCGACTTCCAGTACTTGCCTGACTCTGAGTGGGGCTCATTAAGATCCACGGTCATGTCATGATTGCAAAGGTCGTCCTCCCATTCACCTTCGGACTCGCCGTCGGCAGATTTAGGGGGAATATGCTCTCTGGCTTTCTCAGGGGAATTTTCAGATTTGGTTATGCGACGGGTTTTGTCCAATGCCTTCTGCAATGTTGTTCTCTTTCGTGTTCGGGCTGATGCTAGAGGACTGGAGTCCGGACCACTACCAGCCTTGACATCGTGATTGAAAGAAACGCGTTTCCTACGTGCAGTTCCAGTACCCGGCGTCAACAGAATGCTAGCCGGCTGCTTCGTCGGGGATTGCTTGCTTGGAGAAAGCATGTTGTTCGATTGTGTGTCATTACTAGTGCTCTTCGAATGCTCGGTGTGTTTTTGATCAGTCGTGACGGTAGCTTTGGGGGCTTCGGACGCGTTAGGTGCACCGAATAGAGCGTTCTTGAAAGCGCGTGCAGCAAAGACAGGAGCGGGTGTGTCCGGCGCATCGAGCTGGGTCGTGTCCTCTGCATAGCACATAGTGTTAGTAGACGGTTCATAGAATATGAGCAGGTTGCAAGCCTTACCGCTAGAATTCGGCGCGTCGATTTTAGCGGTCGCGCCGGGGAATCCTTTCTTCAGAGCCCACCCGAGCATTGCGTCTAAGGTGAACAGTATGTTTACCTTGTTGACGCCGAAGAATTGCGTTGCACAGATGTGAGTGAAAAAGGAAGTTCGGCGTGAATTGGTTGCTGGACGTAACAAAGTTACAGACGCCGTGAAATGTTTACATTGCTCGTCGAGACCGGGGCAACGTGTAGCTCCAATTCATCGAATGAAATCATTTTTAGTGTTTAGTGACCTTGCAGCTTCAGGTGGGTCCCAAGGTACCCGTTCTGCGTTAAAAATATTAAAAATAACATGCATGTACCAATGGACAGAGAGGTAGATATCCATATTTTGCGCCTAATTATTGATAAATATTTTCTATTCTTTTCTATCTAGCTGAATTGTTTAGTTTTATTAGAAATTAAATATAAATATTTGTACTACATTAAAATAGGTACTAGATACATATATGTAGAATTTTCTTTGTTAGGTACCTAAGTACCTAAGGTACTTGTACCTGATGTAGACACCTGAGCGTGGGGCACTTCGAGGCCTAATGGCAGCATTTGGCAGACACGCATACTATGTATAAATCATGTGGTACCCCACCATCAACGAAGCTCAGCTTCAGTCATTGATGCCCTGTTTCTGTTTCACCGCTACCAACCGTTGCTATAGAAAATTTAATATTCTTTTTTTATTTACTTGTAGCTGCAAAATGGCCAAAGCTCAGTAGACCACATACAGCTCCGGCTGTGTGAGTCTATTTTCGTTCGTTTGAATTCCCCCGGACGATATACTGAATCAAAATGGCTTGGAAGCTTTCTGCACCCTCGAAAGCTCCTCGGCAGCTCACCACCAAGACGAATGACTCAAAATACCCCGGGCTGATGCCCACCAGCCCCGAAACAGGCCCCAAGACACAATATCTTGACGCTCAAAATGATGAGATTATAGTCCTCCAAGCTATTTATGGCGACGATTACATCGAGCATAAAGCCGCCAACAGTGCCTGGCAGAAATCTGACCCGTCCTTTGATATCCGTGTCAAAGCTCTGTCTGACGAAGAAGTGGCTGTCACTCTTAGTGTTGTGCTAACGGCAACATATCCTAAGTCCGCACCCTTACTAAGTCTCAAGGATGAGGGAAACCTCAAAGAATCTACCGTATTCAAGCTACAGAAGTTTATTGAAACGAAGCCCAATAATCTGATCGTGCCGGAACAGCCAGAACCTATAATCCACGAACTGGCCCAAGGCCTCCAGGATATCCTGGAAGATGCCGCTCAAGCAAAAGCTCAAGGCTTAGAATTGCCTTCCTTAGAGGAAGAGAGGGCCGCTCACGAGGCCGAATTAGCCAGACAGGCGCGAGAGCAACAGGAGGAAGAGGAGCGCAAGAAGCAAGATGCAATGAAAGAGGAGGATAGGGTCATGCAAAACATGATCCAGAAAGAAGTCGACCGCCAACGGACAAAGGTGAAAGAGTCCAAGATGAGGAACAGGACCCTCAATACTTCGAACAATCACTCTCAAGATTCCCGTGCCCTGGGGACTGGCAATGTCGAGTTCGACCAGGAATGCAAAGTCACCGACTCGGCCGGTAACGCCTTTTTGTTTAACGTTGTCACGGGGAGAAACGAGTTTCGAAAGGGGCAGGTTGCGACAACCTATCTCGTCTGGCCGGATATTCCGGGCGGCCGAGGTGGACCAAGCCTGGCTCTCAAGGAATTCGAATTGCGAACGACTTCTAAGGAATCTGTTCATTTCAAAAAGCAATTGCAAACTCTAGAAGGACAGCTCGAGTCTATTAAGAAGCTTTCGCACCGTAACGTCGTCGAGCTCTTGAACTTCCGAATTGACCGAGATCAGGGGGAGAGTGATTCGGTTTCCATGATCTGGACTGCCCGGCTTTTGACTCCGATGGCAGATAAGGGTCCGCTCGAGGAGTTGTTAGAGCTCGCAGGTCAACTTGACGTTGGGAAAGTTCGTTCGTGGACTGCAGACCTTCTCAATGCTTTAGGTTATTTGCACAGTCACGGTATTACGCACCAAGATATTCATCCTGGCAATGTACTTCTTTTCAGAGAACCAACTGGTGATGTCATCCCAAAGCTTTCGGACGCGGCGTATGAGAGAGAGATGCATACGCTCTGCCGCAAGTCTCAGAAGCATTCGTGGACCAGCTCTGCGAGATCTACGTACTGGATGCCACCAGAGATTGCTGGTAACTCACGGCCTCAGTATACACAGAAAACTGACATTTGGGACCTCGGGGTCATTTTCTTACAAATGATTTTTGGTCTAGATGTATTTCAAAAGTACCAGTCTCCGGCTGCTCTCATGGACTCCCTCTCTCTGTCTAAACCATTACACGAACTAGTGGCGAGATTTTTCAAACTCGATCCCAAGAAGCGCCCTCGCGCATTTGAGTTGAGCTCCAGCGAGTTTCTGGCCACCGATGCCCCTATCATCGTTGATGATACCTCTACTGTTTTCTCTCCTTCGCACTCTCTCACTTCTTTGTCGCATGCTTTCCCTATGCGCCCGAGGCGTGAATCTTCTGTTCGCGGCCCGACTTCCTCTAGATATAGGGAAGACTTCGTCGAAGAGGCCCGACTAGGCAAGGGTGGCTTTGGCGAAGTTGTCAAGGCTCGAAAGAAGCTTGATGGCCAGATTTATGCTATCAAGAAGATCACCCAACGCTCTCAGGCAAGTCTTACCGAGATCTTGAAAGAGGTAAGACTGCTTTCTCAGCTAAGTCACCCCGCGGTCGTGAGGTATTATAATACTTGGCTAGAGGAAATACCCGACTTGGCAGATACAGAGGAAGATACGTCAACCGAGGGAATCGACACTGAATCTAAAGGTACCGCGTCTCAAGAGATTGATATCCAATTCGCCACTAGTACTGGAGGTTTGGATTTCATCTCTTCAAGTCATCCCAATATAGAGTTTGGATATGATGATTCAGATATTGAAGACGAAGAGGAATCAGAAGATCTGGATGATGGTGGCGAGTCGGATGTTAACTCTGTTGTCAACGATTCTATACCATCACCTACGAAATCCAGAAGCAATACAAGACACTTCAGAACTGTGATGTACATTTCTATGGAATATTGCGAAAAGAGAGTAGGTTATTTCTTATTGCGTAATTCGCACCTGTGCACTGACTGAAATGCTAACCTTCATGGGCAAGACATTACGAGACCTCATTCAGAGGCATCTTTGGAAAGACACGGAAGAGGTCTGGCGTTTGTTTCGCCAAGTCTTGGAAGGTTTGGTTCATATCCATGGATTGAATATCGTCCACCGTGATCTCAAACCGGAAAATGTTTTCATCGGCGTTGGCCCCGACGGAGTTAATAACGTCAAGATTGGTGATTTCGGGTTGGCCACTGCCGGCCAGTTTGCTGTTGACAAATCCGTCGTCGGTAGCATGGATACGAGCGATTTGACGAGGAGTATCGGAACATCCTATTATGTTGCCCCTGAAGTTCGAAGGGCTGGTGGTGGGTCGTATACTTCAAAAGTCGATGTGAGTTATTATTCTATCCTACCATCAGTGATTTTTGTCTTACTGAATTCCAGATGTATTCCCTTGGTATCATATTCTTCGAAATGTTTTACCACCCAATCGTGGGAATGGAGAGAGCAGATAAGTTAGGAAAGCTGGGCAATTCTTCCCTCCTTCCTGATGACTTCGAACCGGGCAATAAAATACAGTCCGACATTGTGCTATCTCTGGTCACTCATGATGTGAAAGAGCGCCCAAGCAGCATCGAGTTACTGCGGAGTGGTAAGCTTCCGATTCAGATGGAAAACGAAACAACACGCAGGGCACTTGCAAGTCTCACGAGTTCTGCCTCTCCGTATTACCCAAAGGTTGTTTCTGCTCTGTTCTCAGCACCCTTAGAGCCAACGAAAGACTATGCCTGGGACATGGCAACGCCAAACCCTTCTGCCACTGAACTATTATACCAAAGCATAGTCAAAGAAGAGCTGATATCGGTCTTTCGCCGCCACGGTGCCGTCGAAGCACCTCGCAGTTCGCTCTATCCGCGCTCCACTCATTACTCCCCGAAACAGAATATTGTCCAGCTATTAGACCAGAATGGCACTGTGGTTCAGCTGCCTTATGACCTGATGCTCGGAAAAGCTAGAGTTCTGGCGAAACATACCAGCGATACCGTAGTTCGAAAGTCCTTCACGTTTGGTAGCGTTTATCGCGACAGACAAAACGGCGGCCAACCTCTCATGATTGGTGAGGTTGATTTCGACATCGTCTCTACGGATACCCTAGATTTAGCCCTGAAGGAAGCAGAGGTTATCAAAGTACTGGATGAACTTATTGACACGTTTCCTTCGACAACGCCAATGTGTTTCCACTTGGGTCATTCTGATCTATTGCAACTCATTTTCGACTTCTGCAATGTGGACTTGGGTGCGAGACAGCTAACTGCTGAGGCACTCAGCAAGCTAAATATACATTCGCATACTTTCCAGAAGATTCGACAAGAGCTCCGGTCATCAATGATTGGGATATCGGCTACGAGCATTGAAGACCTTCGGCGGTTTGATTTTCGAGGTAAGTATCCAGCTTCCCAGTAAGTGGCAACCAGGGGCCAAATTGACTGTCGGTAGATACTCCAGAAAAAGCATTTGCGAAACTGGAATCCATATTCAAAGGGAGCCAGCTACGTGAAAAACTGAAACCGACTCTCGCTCATTTAAAGGGCATAATCGAGTATACGGAACGCCTAGGCGTCCATGCCAAGATCTACATCAACCCACTCAGCAGCGTCAAGGAGAATTTCTTCTCAGGGGGCATGCTGTTCCAGTGTCTTTACGACAAGAAAGTCAAAGACGTCTTCGCGGCTGGCGGCCGCTATGACAGTTTAATTAAAGCACATCGTCCGAGGATGAGCGAAGGACTTCATGCAGTTGGTTTCAGTTTGGCATGGGAGAAGTTGGCCAGAATGCCAAAGACTGGAAAGTTCTTGAAGAAATCTGAGGAAGAAGTGCAAGGAGTCTTTAACGCCAACAAACGGGTAAGCTTAATAACACCCCTATCCTAATGATTATGATTTATCTGATCATCTCGCAGTGCGACGTACTAGTAGCCAGCTTCGATGCGAATATTCTTCGTACGGCTGGCATAGAACTCCTTTCAATGTTGTGGTCCAACGACATCAGCACCGAGCTAGCGCGAGATGCCCGGTCCCAAGAAGAGCTGGTGACGAGAAATCGCGACGAGACTTACTCGTGGATTGTTATCATAAAACAGGACAACGTGCTCAAGGTCAGGACTATGGATCGCAAGGACGTTCCGGACATAGAGATCTCGACCTCCCAGCTGCTCCCCTGGCTGCGAGCAGCCCTACGCGAGCGCGGCGTCACCAAGCAACCCGAGGCCATCAGCAGCAGCACGGCCCCGGCCGCCCCAAACGGGGGCCTGGTCCCGAACCCGCACCAGGAGGTGCGGGTGCTGGTGGCGGGGACGCGGTCCAAGAAGTTCAACCGGCACATGGTGGTGGAGCAGGCGCAGGCGAACGCGGCGGGCCACCTGCAGACGCTGCTGGAGGGCCCGATCGCGGCGGTGGAGACGTCGGACACGGTGCTGGACCTGATCCAGGACACGGCGCTGTCGGAGCCCGAGGGGTGGCGGCGCGCGGAGCAGCGCGTCGACAAGAGCGAGCGCCGGTACGTCGGCGAGATCCACGACATGCTGCTCGAGTGGCGGGCCGGCTGGGAGAGCAAGGACGGCTGTCGCCACGCGTTCGTGTACAACTTCCGGACCACCAAGTGCATATACTACGACCTCGGGAACTGAGACCGCGAGCGTTCCGGGACTTGGGGGGAAGCTTACGGAGACGGGTGGGGGGGAGTGAGGTAAGGAGTTAGATGGACGCAAGGATGAATGCTGCAACTGAAGGGCTGCGTAAGCTTGTGTTGGGTTGCGGATAGATGATGCTAGGGAGTAAATTCCCATATTAATTTCCTAGCTAATATCCTTGTGAGGTAGTAACAATGCCACCGTGAGGCTCTGCCTTTGCTGGGAAAAGTCACATTGATGTCCTACAGAACCTATTCGCGTCATGATTCTATGTCTTCGGCTTATGGTATACCTGGATTGTTTCTCATCTCACATTCATCCTAGCCCAGTCTCAACCATCCCATACCTCATCTATAGTAGCCATTTGGCCCATAATTTCAATCACATCTCGTTCTTCCGTTTTATCGCATGGTGGAGCTGCTAATCTGACTCGTCCTCAACATAGGAGCGCACGAGGAGTAGACTGCATCAGTTGGGTATGAAGGACTGGTCTCACCCCTATTCATAGCCAAGGCCGAAGAGCTATATCCCTAGCAGCCACGTCGTACACATAATCAATTGTATACTTACCCAGGTCAGGTTGGCGCAGCTTTCATTAATCCGAAGGCGAACCTGTTAATTGGTACCCACGTCAACGACTTTTCTATTTCATACTCAGATGCCTACCTGTTACCAACACCGTTAACATAAATACTCTGCCTTGCTACCTAGACTGGCTAAACAATTCTCTGTCCAGCAATTCCATTACCTCCATCCCCTTTCCATCAACCACAATCGACGTCTAGGTGCGAAGATACACTGCCATATTCATTCATCAACATACCAAACATACTCGTCGCAATCATGAAGGCAACCTCGGCATCTCTTCTCGCAGCCTTGTTCCTGCCCGCCCTCCCCATCGTTTCGGCGCTGCCTAAAAACTCCGGCGAGTTTACATACGACGAAATCAGCCAGTACTATGCCGAGCGCCCCATCACCAACACCTGCGGTCCCCTCAAGTTTCGAGATGGACACCTCTTAGACGCCAGCTGCGTCGAGCCCTACTGGTATCCCAATGGCTACAGTGTGAAAACCATCACCGCGTTCGACCTCAACGACTGTCTCGCCAACCGTTCGGGGGATCTGGAGTTCGCCCGGGGCGGCGACTTCGCCAGCTCCTGCCAGGACTGCGAGCTGTCGGACGGGGGGGCGCTGACGTGCGAGTGCGCACCGGGCGGGGACCGGGTGACCAACCGGAGCACGTTCGATCTCGGCGACTGCCGGTATTTCCAGAACGTCGCGGGGACGCTGACTTGCAACGATGTCGGGACGGCTTGCCCAAACCCAGACAACTAGGGGTTAGCAAGGACGTAAGATAATGTTGGAGAGCTCTAGTCTCATCTGTGGTAGTAATATAGACTTGTCATATTGAGAATTAGTACGAGCTACTTGTGTTATGATTCCACGCCTTAGGCTATAACTCGTTCGGGCCAAGTGTTCGTCATTAGTTAGGTATGAAGGACCACCCGGTAGAATTACAATACGAATCTCGAGGTGCGAAATCGACGACGGTATTATGTATATAGCTCTTAATCTTCCTACTAAGGCCCTGGATAATGGAATTACACATATAGGAAGAGGCCACTCTTCTTCTTGTCACATCCCCTGTTCAGAGGGATAGGGCCGAGCATGCCAGCAACGTCGTACACGCAGTCATTGCCTTGGTATTGCTTCCCTCCTAAAACTTAGGTCGATGCGTCATACCATTAATATAAATAAACACTCCTCCGCCTTGCTCCTTGGACTTGCGAACAGTAATCTCTACCACCTCCAACTTATTCCCAACAACAGCAATCAACATCCCGCTGCGAGAAAGACTTGCAAGTAAATTTTACTGATATATCGAATATATCTGGTAACCATGAAGGCAATCCTCGTATCCTTCCTCGTGGCGATCTTGCCCGCCCTCGCCACCATTGTTTCGGCGGTGCCTACTCCCAACGACTCTACCACGGACTACGCCAAGCAGGCCATGTCTCTAAGCTGCAGCAACCTCAAGCTGCGAGACGGCCGCTTCCTCGATGCCGACTGCCTCGAACCCCCGTCGTGGCCCGCAGCCACTACGTTCTCCGCGGAACTCGACCTAAACAACTGCCTCGCGAATCGTTGGGGGCACCTAGATTACGCGTACCCTGGTGGCGCCTACGCCAACACGTGCTCTTTCTGTAGCCTAGAGGGCCCGAAGAACACATCGATAGGATGCATGTGCCCGGACGGCAAGAACACCGATCCCAACCGTCCCGACTTTTTCATAGGCTCCGCGTTCGATCTCGATGATTGGAAGTACATTCGCAACAGCCAGGGAACGCTGACTTGCGCGCCGTCCCCGACAAACATGACGAGGAGGGCATCTTTTCACCGTGGAAGATATTAGTCGTTTCCCTACGCTTTAGCTCGTGTCCTTGCTGTGGATGCCCGTTTTTCTAATCGTCATCGAGATGGCAGTGATGGAGAGGCAAATGCTTCGGAATCTAGACTATGTGGATAGACAGAGATACAAAATTCAAGTACTAGTCTATTGACTCCCATCAAATCATCTCCTCAGGTGTTTTAGGCCATAATTAATCCCAACTCAAAATCCACTCCCTAAAACACCTGCCTGCATCTCAGATGAGAAGCATTAAACCATCGCTAGTCTCACCCCCTATTCAGAGGAACAGAGCCAAACATGACAACCACGTCGTACACACACAGTCATCACTTCGGCATGGCAGCGCTTACACCCCAAGACTCAGGTAAATGCGTCAGTCGTTAGTCGAATTCGAAGCTATTGACGAGTACCCATATCATGTCAACAGCTTTTCTACTTCATACCCAACCTAAGCTGTTACCACCATTGATATAAATACTCCTTGCCTTCCTCTCTGGATTTATGAACACTCCCCAACAACTCCACCATTACTACTCTTCGCTCACCATATCCAATTGACTTAATACGAAAACATACTACAGCACTCACTCACTAACGTGACAAACACGTCCATCGCCGTCATGAAGGCAACCTTCGCATCCCTCCTCGTGGCGTTCCTGCCCGCCCTCACCATTGTTTCGGCGTTGCCCGACCCCAACAGCTCTACCGTCGTAGACTATTCCACGCAGGGAATATCCGTGAGCTGCAGCAACATCAGGCTGACTCACTCGCGTTACCTGTTTACCGAGTGCCTCGAAATCCCCGCGTGGCGGTCCTCACCCGCCGCCGTGATTTCCGCCTCGCTCGACCTGGACGAATGCTTCGCCAACTACGAGGGGAATCTCGTCTACGCGTACCGCAACGGCCACTACTCCGGCTCGTGCGCTTGCGACGCGGTAGGCCTCAACAACGCGACGCTGTCGTGCATCTGCGACGGCAACGAGAATTACAGCGCGTTCGACCTCAATAATTGGCACTACATCCAGAACAACCTGGGAATACTGAATTGCATGCCGGTCCCGGCGATCAAGCCAAGGATGCCAAAGAGATATACCTCTTTTGCCGCCTAAGCTATTAGCCTTATTCTCGTGGAGATAGCAATGGTGGAGAGGCACAGTAGGTGAAGTGCTTTTAGGATTTTGGACGAACATTTCTGAATCTAGACTGCTTAGATATACAAATACAAAGACTAGTCTATTAAACATACCAGATCATCTCAGGCGTTCCTGTCCGTAATCAAGCCTGACTCGCAATCTCCTCTGCCTCTCAGGTGACAGCCATTAAACCATCACTTGTCTCACCCCCTATTTAGAGGACCGGGGCCGAGAGACTATATCCCTGACGGCCATGTCGCACACGTAGTCATTACCCATGTATTGTTTGCTTCTCAGTACTCATTAAAGTCGTTAATGAGAGGTATCCATGTCAACGACTACTCTACTTCATACCCAACCTACCTCCTAAGCTGTTACATAAATGCCTACTCTCCCGCCTCGCTCCCTAGACTTACGGACAATCTCGTTCCAACCCAACAACTCCATCGCCTCTACCCCCATCTTAGAAAATACCAACCAACACCACAGCTAACCATGAAGGTGACCTTCACATCTCTCCTCGCAGCATTCCTACCCGCCCTCACCACCACCGTCTCCGCCGACCCCAGCCCGGACTACTCCAGACAGCCCATATCCGCGAGCTGCATGACCATCGCCCTAAAAGACAACCACGTCCTCAGCGCCACCTGCCTCGCGCCATCCTCCTCCGGCTCCTCCGCCGGCCCCAGCTACGCCAGCTCGGACCTCGAGCTGGACGGCTGCCTGGCCAACTACGCGGGAGACCTGAGCTGGCCGGCGGGCGACGGCGGCGGCGGCGGCGGTTTCTCTAGCACTTGTGATGATTGCTACCTGGACGGCTCGGCCGGCACGACGTTGACGTGCGAGTGCGGTAGGGGCGGGGATGAGGGGGGGACCAAGCGGAGCACGTGGGATCTCGACGACTGGAAGTACGTCCAGAACACGAGGGGCGCGCTGACTTGCTCGTACGATGACAAGCCCTAAGCTGGGTACCTACTGCGCCTAAAGGATGGCGACAGAAGTACGGTTGGTCTCTTCGCCGCATAAGCTTTTCGTGTGCCTGCTGTCTGTGGGATGTTCGTCTTCTAATTATCGAGATATAGCAGCAGTAGCAGTGATGGCGGAAGGCAACAATGTGTGTGAAGTGCTCTTGGGCTTTCGGGTAACGACTTCTTCGGCCTAGCCGCAGGCAGAATTATCCAGACTAGACCGAAATGCAAAGACCAGTCGATGCGCCCATACCACATTATATCCTTAGATGTTCGTGACCGCAGCCAGCCTCGACTTAGATTTCACTTACCTCTTTAGTGACAAGCAATAGACAAGTAGGATCTATATAAAACACACATAACTCTAGATACGTACCTAGTCAAGATATCGATGAGTTTTCAAAAGTTGAATTATATATCAAGCCCCCGAGTCTATAAGAGTCGAGACGACCTGCTTCTTCGCAGTTTGAAGATTAACTACGACGGGAGATAGCAGACATTCTACCCGCTGTGCTCTAGTTACCCACACAATTGTTTCCTCTTCTTTTTTTTTCATCCCTTCCTTAAGATTACAAGGCCCCAAGCCAAATGTTGTACAATAGAGTAGGTAGGTAGTATATATATCACAATGCTCATAGATGATCAGTTAGAACCTCTATTCCCCTCCCCTCGTACCTCCGGCGGCCTTAGCTTTCCTTGTTAGACTTGCCGTCCCCTTCCTCGCCGGGGTCATCATGATCCGTATTTTCGTCTTGGTGCTCGTCATCCGCTAGTTCGGCTTCTTGCGGAGTAGGATCCTGCTGCTGCTGCTGCTTCCCGAAGACATCTGTCCACTTCAGGGCCCCGTCGTGGCCCACGACGTGGACCGGACGCCACTTGGCCCTGGCGGTCTCGCTGGCGCGGAACTTGCGGCCGGACTGGGTGCGCTCCTGGAGCTGACCGCGGAACATCTTATACCACATCGAGTCGCGCTCGCCCGTGTCCTCGAACACTTTGCGGCGCCTGGTTCGACACTGCTGGTAGATGGTCTGCGCACGCTTGCCCGTGATCTCCTCGATATTGTACTCTACCGTCCATTTATCCGACTTCTTTAGGTTTACAGGTCTTGGCACGTACGCGTCGTTAACCTTGTTCTTGATGGTCAGGACCATGCCTAGCAGGTTCGGGTCGCCCTCCTCTTCGATTGGCTCTGCTGCCTCCTTAGACGTCTCCGATGCCTCTGACGACGATTGTGGCGAGGACTCCTGTGCATTTCCCGCTTCCTCTAGTTGTGGCTCGATCGACTTGGTCTCTTCTTCCGCCTGTGGCCTGCTCTCTACGTCCGGTCCTGGGCTAATCTCACCCTCGAGAAGAGTCGTCTGTTCATTTCTAGAGCGAGCAATGAGCTCGCCAAGGATTCGCTCGAACTCTTTCAGTTTAGACGAATTGTCTAATGAGCTGCCAGCTTCCTCCGATACAGTTTTTTCGTCGATTCTCCGAGCCATCTTGACGATAAGGTCTTTCAACGGCGACATAGTTGAAGTAGCATTCGGGTCTTTCTTAGTCCTTCCAGCTTCTACTCCATCGTCCATTTCATCCATCTCGTCATCCTCTTCTTCTCCCTCCTCTTCCTCCATCACTTCAGAGGTCTTGATGTGGGCTTCTTCTGACGGCTTCTCGCCAATCAAAACTGTTGCGCGTGCCTCCGTAATAGATGACTCCTCGGGTGCAGCATTGTTGACTGATTGGTCATCTTCTCGCGTCTGGTATCCTGGAGACTCTATAGTTACAGCACGTTCGCCGCCTTGGCCACTGCCGGTATCTGATTGTGCTGTTGACTTGTTATTATCTTTTTCGTCGATCTTTGGTTGATCGCCGGCATCTAGAATTTCCGTAGACTCTTCCTGTCCTTCGTCGATCTGAGGCTGGTCACTTTCTAGTTTGCTGCCCGATACCGGTTGCTCGTCACTGGATGGTTCTGATTCCAATTCTGATTTCTCTTGAGAGATTGAGATTGAGTCATCTTCATCGGCTGGTGCGGCTTCCTCTGTTGGTGGATCGAGTGAATGGTCTGCAAGTTCGGAGGGATTTTCGCTAGTGAGGGCACTCAGCAAAGCGTCGACATATCCCCGAGCTTCCGTGGAAGACCTAGCATGAAGAAGTCCACTCTGTTCCAGCGAATCTTCGATGGCCTCTCGCACAGCCCCAACCCCTAATTCGTCGTCATCCACCGCGTCCTCTACCATTTGACGAACTTCTTTCCAGGCTGCCAGACTAGATGTTACCTGGGCTACGGAAGATTCTTCGATGTCTTCGTCCTCGTCTGCAGCATCGTCATTCTCCACGACGGATTCCGAATCAGCATCAGCTTCGTCCTTTACTATGCCAAGCATCTCCTTTTCAAACGCTTCGATAGATGCCTTGCCAGCACTTTGAACCTCCTCTATGTCCTCGTTCGTTACGGGCTTCGCAAAGATGTACATGAATGGTGCTCCTACCGATGTCCTCGTCTCGAAGTGTAACCGTAGAGACTGTTCCGGGAACCGCTTAGCTGCCCGGTCTAGAACGTCATTGAGCAGCGAAAGGCTGAGCATGTATTCCTTGTTACCGAGGGTTTTATTAGATGTGCCGTGCAACGCAAGATCCATCTCCTCCAAAGGGATATACTGAAAACCAAAGATGCGCTGGGTGTTGTGAAATGCAACGAATATACCGTCCATTCGCCCCATGCGGACCTGCAAGGAGTACTTCAAGAATGCAGCACGAATCATATCGTAATATTCTCGTTCGAAAGATTCCCACTGGCCAAATCTTTGACGGATCTCGTAGCCTAGGCCCTTTTGAAACCCTTTTGCATCCATACGGATGGATACAACAGCGCGTGTTTTTAGGTCGAACATGCCCGTCCCGGGAATTCTCGGATCGTAGGCATCTAATTGCGAACGCATCATAAAGTCGCCAAAACTAGTGTAGTGAAAGGCTTCTTCGGCATTTCGTTCTTCCTCGGTAATCTGATCCGAATTGATATGCCTGTATCTCTCGTATTCCTCCTTATTCAGAGTGAGGAGTTTTTCCATGGACTTCCCAAGCATGCTCAAGATATTTGCCGTATCGAATTCTTTATCGGCATCGATAGCGTAGGTACCATCTTTCCAATGTAGGAATACTGCCGCCGGGCCACGCATGATTTCTGTGAACCGGACGGAGTCTGGTGTGAACAGCTTTGACAGCATGCTGGCGTTGATTTCTCGCCAGGATGACAAGAGAAAATGGAAGTGGGAAAGCATGGATGTCATGCTAGAGGTCGATCCTGTGTATTTTTTGCCGTGCTCCTTTGCGATGCGGATTAAATTGGTGTCTTTAGAAGATGTTACATACTGCTTCAAGGCGTTGAAATCAAATTCCTGAATCGGCATGATCTCTGAAAGGTATGGATCGAAATTATAGACCTTCGATCTGGGATCTTGGAGACAATACACTCCGGGATTGAACAGAACTCTATCCAGTCCGTAAGATAATGACGGAACTGGGATTCGGTCGGTTTCAATAGGGTCAACTTGTAGGCCTTTAGTGGAGATGGTGTTGATAGCTAAATCGTTCTTTTTCCATGCTACTCGTACTTGAGGGTCAATATTGAATGGTTGACCGAAAATATTATAGTCACCCCGAACTTCCCCAGACACGGTTGGAGGCCCAGTGGTTTCACTGTTTATGCCGTTGTCACTTAGACTCAGATTTCGCAGTGACTCTCGCAAAGCAGCGCTTTTGAGCTCTTTTGTAGACTGTCGAGCCCCTGCGTCTCCCTTTGATCTTACACGTCCTGCTAATCTTGTCGGCGCGGACCTTCTAGACCGGCCCGCCTTGGATTTCGAGCTGACGGGTATGTCTTTTGGAGTTGCTGACGACGTTGGAGTAGCATGTGCGGTGGCCTTATGAATTTTATCAACGTGTTTCCGCTTCGAAGTCTTTTTCGAGTCCCCTTTTCCGGAAGTATCCTGAGACGCCGGCGCCACTTCATTGTTGGCTTCGGTCGGGTTGTCAGCTTTGGTCGGTTTCGTGCTAGACTTGGATTTAGCCTTAGCCTTGGTCTTAGGCTTCGCTGTAGGTCCCGATCCTGCTTGATCGACCTTATTAGTAGACTTGCCGATCTGGTCAACATTGATATTCTGAGAGGCGAGGACGTTCTTTAGAGCTTGGAGTGCTCCTTGCAGAACTTGTAATTGGCGTGCGTCCTCGCTTCGGGAGTCAGCCTTTTTTATCTGCTGCTTTTTCCGTTTATTCTCTCTCTTTTTCTCAGTGGCATCCTTTGCCGGAACTTCTGTGCTTTGGGATCCATCGTCGGCAGGTGTTGAGGTCTGGGTACTCGTGGCAGGCCGGCGGGATGTGCTTGTTATTGTTAAAGGTCGGCGTTGATTGCTAGAGATGGAGGTGGGATGGAGCGCAAGCAATCTCGACGGATGGGAAGCCGCAAGACATGAAGCGCATACATAAGAAGTTCCCATACGGTGTGCACTTCGGCTGCTCAATTGAAGCATTGCAACCTCTATGCGTTGAAGAGTATCTTGTCTTAACAGACTTGTACCGGGAATTCGATGCGATGCGATGCGATGCCAATGACGCTAAGAAACTTGGAGCTTCAAAAAAATTTCAGGACACCAGCAGTGCCAAAACTACTATCGATAAGGACATTGACCGTGACCCGCGTTTTACCGATAAGATACAAGGACCATCTCATCACAGGAAAACATTAGGTACCTAGCATATGAAGACCACCAGGTACGAGAACGACAATCCGATCCTACCGGCTCTATTTACCACGGTATATTATTTATGAGTTCATTTATTGACAAATCGACCAAAACGTTGAAAACTGGGTATACTAGAGATTTCATAGGGAAATCTTCGATATCTTTCAAGCCAATTTCTACAATGCTGAGGTGACATATCTCAGTCTCATGCGTATAAGTGGATTTGAGATTTCCAGGTCATGGAAACCGACGTGATATAAAAGAAGAAGAAAGAAAATGACTTTCCCTGACAAGCCAATTGCCCATCTTCTAGGGTCTAACGGTACGGTCTAATTCCCTCCTCATGAATTCTCATTCTCACCCGTAAACCTTCCATGCTAATAGAGAATCCCCAACAACAGGCCCCGTTCACGCACTCACCTACTCGGCGTCGCCGGGGACGTACATCCTAGCCGGGTCGGCGGACCGGTCCATCAGGCTGTACAACCCGCAGCCGAGCACGTCCGTCCACCCGGGCTCGTCGTCGCACATAACCAAGCAGAACAGCGGCAACGTTTCCTCCTCCCCGCCGCCCGTCCCCGAGGGCCGCCTGGTCCAGACGTACGCGGCGCACGGGTACGAGGTGCTGTCGCTGACGGTGTCGGCCGACAACGCGCGCTTCGCCTCGTCGGGCGGCGACCGCGCCGTCTTCCTCTGGGACGTGGCGACGGCGCAGACGCTGCGGCGCTTCGGCGGCACGCCGCAGAGCCACGCGGCGCGCATCAACTGCGTCGCCTTCGGCGGCGACTCCGACTCCCTATTAATCAGCGGCAGCCTCGACGCCAGCGTGCGCGTCTGGGACGTCAAGAGCAGCGCGCTCCGGCCCGTGCAGGTGCTGACCGAAGCCCGCGACGCCGTCAGCGCCGTCGTCGTGCGCGGGCCCGAGATCGTGAGCGGCAGCGTCGACGGCCGCGTCCGCACGTACGACGTGCGCATGGGCCGGTGTGTCACCGACGTCGTCGGGCCGAGCGTCACGAGCCTGTCGATGACGAGGGACGGGAAGGCGGTCCTGGTCGGCAGCCTGGACAGCAAGCTGCGCCTTATGGATAGGGAGAGCGGAGGCTGCCTCAAGACGTACTCGGACCCTGGGTGGAAGAACGAGGACCTGCGTGTCCAGTCCATCCTAGGCGGCAAGGAGCAGTACGTCCTGGCGGGGGACGAGATGACGGGCACGCCGGGCCGGCACGGAGAGGGACGGATATGGGCTTGGGATATTCTGACTGGAGAGCTAAAGGCCAAAGTGGCTGTCCCGTGGGGACCTGCCGGCCACGAACCTAAGAAGCTGGTCGGTAAAGACGGCAAACCGAAGGAACGGAGCAATATCTTAACTTGCTTTGCTTGGAGAGAGGGTGGGTTCGGAGATCAATACTGCGTTAGTGGCACATCTGGAATTGTCACGGTATTCGGGTATCATTAATAAGACCATCTTAATGTTTTTGTGTCTTCTAGTATCGCAGATAGACATTCTAGATGTCACATCCGACATGAAGTACCATCGATCCTTAATATTGGATCTGTACAACAACAGTTGGCTAAAAATTACCATGCCAACTTGAGATAACAAGCCGTCTCTATCAAGTGCCCCCCTTCTACGCCAAAAACACCGCATGCCATCATGCTAACCTATCCATTTCGGGGGTTTCCAGACATTAATACAGCGTCGGGGGATATCGTGTAGCTAGCTGTTGCATTTCCGCCTATTTCAAGACGTCCCTAGCTAGTTCCTGTCTAGCCCATACCAACATATTTGAACCAGTTAGGTCGGCAATCTTCCTTGTTTAACCAAGCTTCGCCGTCGGTGAAACGGCCGGTGACGCAACCCTTGCACTTTGGCGAATTGGGGCAGTTAAAGAAGGGGATGTGTTGATATCCGATGTCGCGGAACCTGAGAGATGTCAGTACAATCCTATTGGTATAAAACCAGGCTTTGCTCACCAGTGAATCTTGCTCTTGTCCTCAAATAGACCAAGCGCTATACTATGTACCGGCGCATCACCCCATCGTTCGTAAAAGAAACCACCAGCTCGGTCAAGGTGGTTGAAATAGTCCTCATACGCCTGGCCCCGCCAGAAGTTCATGTCGGCAATCTCGAAATTGCTCCAGAAGTGGCACGTCGAATAGCCATTCGCCTCGTCCCAGTGGATGGGCCGGCGCTCCCTTTCGGTCAGCCACGGCTCGGCTCTGTTCTCGTGCAAATATTCGGGATGCTGAGCGACAAATTTGTTCGTCTCCGGCCAGAGAGTCGGGATGGATTTCGGGGCATCGTAGAGAGTTATAGTGAAGCCGTACGTCTTGTTGTGGTCTTGCATGTAACGGAACACGTCGTAGTCGATATCGCAGAAGAAGTGAACCTTGGGCTCGACACGCCAATAAAATTGCATGTTTTCTAGTGCAGGGTGCTTGTAGAAAAGCCCGCTGTTCCATCGGCACATCTTGTGGTACGATATTTTATCGGCATATTGGATCTCGTTCTCTTCGAGTATCTTGACGGATTCCTTGTATAGGTCGTCGTTGATCCAGGATGGAACATCCCAGTGCTCGTTCGGAATGACCTCTATAGTATGCTGTTAGTTGACGGCTCGGGTTGAAAGTCCATAGTCTGTTCCATATTCTAGCTTACCATATCGGGTCTCCGCCTTAGTCGCCGCTCTCGTTCTTCGCTTGAATTCTTCGGTAAAGGGGACATCGTTGAAAAAGGTCCACGGGTAGTTAAATTTCGAGTTCCATGTCCGCTCCAAGTCCTGCATCGACTGCAGCATCCCAGCCAGTTCTTCGTTTCGTACTAACGCTAGAATGGTCGCATTGATTCTCGAGGTGCCGCCGATTCCAGGAGCGTACCCTTCGGTCGCGCGCACGAGGTTGCCTTCGGGTTCTCCCGTAACTATTTAATGGTTAGACGCACTCCAGTGCGGACAACAAATGAAACAACCAAAACTCACGATCTAGATTGGGATCCCTTTCGATGGTACCATGGAAATCGGCAGAGCTACCAGTGCCAGGCGCAGGACGCCATATGGTATACAGGAAAAAGCAGCAGACCACAAAGACAGCTAGCGCCAGAGCGCGGACAGGCCTTGCGACGGCCATGGTGGTTTTATCGTTGACCGTTCATTAACTTAGTCGCCCTAGATGGTTTCGGAGAGGGAGCGAAGTAGATGTAGTCCCGCAGGTGTCCTAAGCAAAATATGATAAATGAAGTAATCAAATCGTCGGAAATGTACAAATGAATAGAAAAGTTTCGCCTAGTTGTGTGGCCAAGTGATGCCACCTATTTGACAATCTTCATCGAATACCTGATGAAAGTCCCGAATTCGTTTCATTTGAGGGATAGGAGACATCGGAAAATCTTCCAGCGCAATACCTGCTGTGCCTAGCGCATAAACCAGGGTGGGTAAGGGTAAGGCAAAAAGGAAAAGGGGAATTACAGTGTTTGAGGTACAGTGTTGAAGCACGTAATAGGTGGACTGATACCTAAATCGTACTGTGTGAGTTGGAATCATCCCTGTAATTGGGGGAAATCGGGGGACGCGTCAACGCGTTTTAATTGTATTGGCAACTTTCCAACTTAATTTCGATAACGCTTTATTAAATAGACCGTTTCGGGTTTCGGGTTACAGGCATCAAATGAAGGCACAGTTGCATGAGATTACTAAGATAAACACCAAATCAATACAGCGATCAGTTGGTAGATCTCATGATACCTTAGGCAATCTATCTCCTAGTTGTGGACAGTGGACCGAGATCTTATGAGACCAACGCAGCAAGCATGGCATTCGCCGCCACGTTGGGTGCGTTAACAGAAGAATTGATACAAGTCATCACTTCAACGTCAAGTCAGGTAGGTAGGCGTAGAACTTGGCTGTCCCATATACTGGCCAAGTCCGCTTACACGTCTACAGTCAGATCCCAACCGCTTCAATGTTCTCAAGGAATCGAGTCTGCGGAAACTCCGTTATCACAACTATCTACGCACCAATCAATTTGAGGTTGAGGAGAAACTTAACGGCTTCGAGGAGCATTTTCGCGTCGTCAATCGAGACGGGCTAGCTGATGCACTGAGGGAGCGTTTAGATGCTCTCACTCAAATTCCTAACAAATGGACGCCTGACATTCTCCACTTGTTATTGCAGCTCGAGGACCAGCCTATTCAGAAGTCTAAGCTTACTGACCTTGATTTACTGAAAGAGCCAGAAGAGGATACTGGGCCGCCCCTTAAATGGGATGATATTGCTAAGGAAGAAGGCTGGGACCAAGAACGTGACTTATGGAAAGATGTCAACTTCGAAGGAGGCAGCTCTGACGACGACAATTTTGAGAGCACATCCGACCTATCGTCCGAGGCTGAAAACACTTCATTATCGTCCATTGAGGCACGCTATCAGAAGTCTCCCGCGGATTTTCTTGTCGTGTCTCGGGACGAGAACCGACTAAATCAAGTTCGAGAAACTCAGCTTTGGCGTAATGCCGCAGCACCAAAGGACCCGGCAGGAAGATCTCTCAAGATTTCTATACCAGAGTCTCATATAGTACGCGAGGTGCTTTTCATGCTGAATGGCTTAGAGAATACACTGTTTGATACTCAGGGGGTTCCGTCATTACACTACCAACTCAAGAATACATCTTGGGAGGTTTATAAAGCCTTATTGGGCTCTTTCAGTGAAGCTGGTCGACAATTGTCTGTTCTGCGCGAATTTGCGAAGACTACTCAGCATGTTCCATTGTTACAGGTATTCCGAGAGGCGGTTGAAAGACGCCTTCGGTCCTTCGACAGAGAAATATCGAATCTACAAGCCCGATACGTTGATATCCAGCAAGATGTCGTCGTTAGTTTGGCAAGAGTTGTAGATGACGTGAAACCTCATCTGCAGCCTCTAGCTTGCTTATCGGACATTATTCAACGACTCCAACAGTCGAAATATCCTCGCCCATTCCATTACCTGGAGCTTCTTTTCGAAGCTGCTGGGGTCTCCCAGTTGGAGGGAGACGATGTGGTGTATGAGTTCATTGCTACTCTGTTCTTGGAATGCTTCCAGGTCTACCTTCGATCTATTCGTCTTTGGATGGAGTCTGGAGAACTCATAGATGGAGACAAAACGTTCTTCATCACTAGTTCGACAAGCCAAGTTCCTATGAGCCAAGTCTGGAGAGGTCAGTTCACGCTGCGGAAAACCTCCGACGGCATTCTATATGCGCCACGATTTCTACAGCCAGCGTCATCTAAGATACTTACAACCGGCAAGAGCGTTGTTATTCTCAAACTCCTTGGGAAATATCAACCAATCAGTACCTTAGTACCAGACGCGCCCTTAGAGGTTGATGGTGATTTTGCATCTAGATACGGGCTTTTTGCACCGTTTTCAGAGGTCTTCAACCATGTCTTTGACAAATGGATGGAGAGTAAGCACCATGCCGCTTCTACAACTCTCCAGCGAACGCTCTACGAATCCTGCAGTCTCTGGTCGGTATTGAGCGCCCTCCAACATGTATATCTCATGTCAGACGGGTCTCGTTCTAATATGTTCGCTTTTTCGATATTCAATAACATTGATCTCCTCAACGCGAACTGGCATGATCGATTCAACCTAACATCCCTGGCGCATGAAGCGTTCGGGAACGTTGCCAATGCCCACCGGATATCTGTCAGCGTGCTAGCAGATGGTCTTGCAGATACTGTTACGGAGATTCGAAGATCGGTTCGAAAAGGTCTACCGTCGGTCAGGATAATCTATCGTCTGTCCTGGCCACTTCGAATCGTCCTATCAGACGAGAGCCTTGCCCAGTACCAAGCTGTTTTCACTTTCCTACTACAGCTTCGGCGGGCGAGTTCCGTCCTTCACAGGTACCGCTTAGTATCTGACAGCGTGGTGGGTACGTCGATTACATCATCGGAGCAAGCTATTTACTATGGACTACGGTCGAAGTTTCTCTGGTTCTGCAATACGCTACAATCATATTTAACCACATTAGTCCTTGGACCACTTACGGCTCAGCTTCGCGTAAGCCTTCAACAAGCGGAGGATGTCTCCGGCATGATTGGATCGCATAGCACCTTTACAAAACAGATGATCAACGAAATGTGTCTAGGCAGTAAGCTTGACCCTATCCGGCAATGCATGCTGGACATGTTTGATCTTGCTATCAGGCTTCAGGATGCGCGCCAATTAGAGTCGGAAAGAGAGCAAGAAGAGGCCCAAGAGTTGTCACGATTATCGGTGATGTCTTCTCCAATAAGACAGGGGAAACAGAAATATATGAAGAGTGACGACGAGGAAGATGAAACCTTCCTTCTAGAACAAGATAGGAGTTCGATGATGCAGGATAGGGAGAAGACCTTTGCCGAAATTCTTGTTGAGATTCGAGCGGACTCAAATCGACAGTTGAAATTCATCTGTAGCGGGTTGAGGGGGGTTGCGAGAGCCAGTGGCGAAGGTGCTGCAGGAAAATGGGACACGCTCGCAGAGATGCTCGAGGTTGGAGTTCAAAGAGCGTAGATAATTCTGCCAATCTATGTACCTAGGAGGTGTTGTCTGTACGTTACCTACCTGGCAGCCCTGGTAGCTACGTAGTTAGATAGTTCCACTATCACTAACTGTATGATAATAATGCACTAGCATGACTGAGTAATGGAGCAGTTCACCTATGACATTCACAGTTACATTTTATTCTCACCGAGGTGGTGGAGCAAATCTAGATCCTCCCTATCGAATGCTGGTCGGAGCAGGCCCCGGGACTAATAGTCTACCAATGACGTTCCCCTGACAACCTGGATTATAATAATCGGTCCTCCCGAAGAACGCATCGAGCTAACTATATACATACACATGTACGCAGATCAGACAGAAAACTATCTCTAACATTCTCCTAAAAATCATATTCCGGCAGGAAATTAGCACTATCCTAGTGCCCGTCGATGGCAGAGCATTTCTTCAGATCTTGTCCGCCGACTATGACCAATTATGACGAGGGCATTCCTAGCTTGGCTCATTTGTACCAAAGCCAATTCGGCGTAGCGCAGGGGGTCGGGGACTTAAGCTCTTGGAGGCCTACCCGAAAGAAGGTCGGGCAGGCCGGGGGTGGAATAACCGATGATGGAATCCTCCCGAGTTCGAGGTGTGCGCGGACTAAGCCCCCTGCATCGGTTCTTGGCGTGCATCATGGTGCCGGGGAAGTGGGGCTTAGTGAGAATCAAGAAGAGTACAAAGTACATAGATACCTTTTGATCCTCAGCCCCAGCTTCAGCCGCAGCCATCGGAAATGAGCCTCAGGATGAGTAACGCAAGTGAGGCTGGATTTGCACGTGATCATTAGCGCCACATGCCCACTTCATTCCGGTCAAACTCAGGTCGCGCCCGAGTTATCGGAAATCAACTCCGGTTCCATCGCCATACTCAATCCTCATCACAGCTTCGCATCTACAACTTGTCACGGAGCACCTCATACTTAAATATTCTCATCCTCAGCACCTCGTAAAGCTGAACCTCGTTCTTTCCGGTTCATCTTGGACAATAACCAATCATGTCTGAACGCAAAGTTCTCAGTACGTTGCCCCCAAACCTTAGCTATCTTTTCGTCCTACCCCCAGCCACAGTAGTAATTTGAGAATTTGCAATACTAACGCTGCGCACAGCCAAATACTACCCGCCGGACTTCGATCCGAGCCAGCTCAAGCGCGTCCGCGGACCCAAGGCTGCGGGACCCAAAGTCCAAACCGTCCGTCTCGCAGCCCCGTTCAGCATGAAATGCACCTCATGCGGAGGTAAGCTGCCTCCCTACGTAGATACTTTCGCTATGAAACTCTCTGCTAACGACTCATTTCTTCATAAAGAATACATCTACAAAGGCAGAAAGGTATGAAACCTGGTATATATGGAGCCCCATAAGAAAACGTATGTTTACATAAAAAATAGTTCAACGCACGGAAAGAGACTCCGCAAGAGGAGAAATATCTCGGCATTCAAATCTTCAGGTACGTACATAACTCTAGACCTCTTGCCTACTGTTTCAACAGAAGCTAACTTATTCACAGTATGTTAGAGCCTTTTTTTCTTTCGCTCGCTCCTTTTTTCTATACAAATACAAGAGACTAACTCAGAACAGGATTCTATATTCGCTGTACAAGATGCAGTGGGCAGATCACGTTCAAGACCGACCCCAAGAATCAAGATTATGTATGTCGAGTCACCATAACCTGCTACTGTGCGGTTTCGAGTTTCTAATATCGTTTATAGGCATGCGAGAGCGGAGCAAAACGGAGCACAGAACCGTGGCGCGTGGGGCACGAGGAGACGGATGAGGAGCGTCTGGACAGGCTAGAGCGCGAAGAGGAGGAAGAGCGGAACGCCATGGTAGAACTTGAGGCTAAGACGGTAGATGCTAAGCGCGAGATGGCAGTTGCAGACGCACTCGACGAAATTCGCACGCGAAACGCCCGACTAGAACGCGCTAACGCAGACGGTGTGGAAGTGGGCGTCGCCGCGCCCGTGGATACCGATGCCGAGCGGCAGGAGAGAGAGGACGCGGAGGCGGCAAGGAAGGCTTTCGAGTTCGCGCGGCAAGTCGACAGCATTATGGAAGAGGTCCCAGACGATGAGGTCGACGACGCAGCTTCTGCATCTACTTCAGCGTCAGCTTCGCTCTTCACTCCTGAGGCTAGCGGCAGCCCGGTTCCCCAGCCGGAGCCAGCACCAACAGCAAGCACGGCGTCCAAGGACATGCCACCCCCCTCATTCAAGCGGGTGGTCAAGAAAAAGAAGGATCATTCGGCAATGCTCGGCATCAAGAAGAAGCCGTCTCTCGTGTAAGCTACAGAAAATTCTGATCAGGTCATGACTGCTGGGTTTCCATAGCATTTAGCGGGCGGTATTAGGGCCGGGCTGGCGTATGAATTGAATGATTGGCAGGAACAAAACGAATATGTAATATTTTTTCGACCGTGATATCCCCCGATGCGACCTTACATTGCTTGGTTCGTTGCATACATACAAGGTCAGAGTAACAGTTTGTTGCTGCTTTTCTTTCGCATGTCACCCCGTGACGCGCCCCCCACGGCCGGAGTTGGTCATAAAAATAAGATTCTGCATGAGAAAAAAAGGAAAAGGAAAAGAAAACTGGTACGCTGACATAATTAGGGAGGGTGTCGTCGGCCCAGAACCTGCGGGGCTTACTGATGTACTGATGCGTATTAGAAAGTTGGTGATTGGGCCGAGGGAAGGTATTCCGAACGAACGCCTTACCGTGCCGCCTAGATCACGTTCGGACCTTTCCATACTTGTCATACGATATACCCAAACACAGCATACGAGACACGACGATGGAGGGATTCGGGAAGCGTACCTATTCGACGTCGTTACCGGTCGAATGTATTGCCGGCGGGAGTTAGGCACCTTCGCGGATTATCAATGCTCGAAAGGGGAATATTAATATGGCACAAGTCAACATGCACAGCCAATGTGATCATGAGAAAATAGCATGTAAACGTTGTAATAGGTTGAACGTTCAAGATCGACCCGAACTAAGGTCGATCATCGTCAGATTCGTATTCTCGTACGACTTATCTCATCACAAGTCGTTTTGCTTAAGCTAAGTTATGTATCTGTCTCCTTTGTTGCTATGTCGGAGAACAAATGGGTTTAACCCTTCCACCGCACGCTTTGTTTCCCGGCGTCATCTGGCCTACGCGGCCGGATTGCTTTGTTCCCTGTGTTTCCCTCTCCATTGTTTCTCGTCGGGGTTCACCCGAAGCGATGACTTTCATGGGGCCCTCGTATCTGCCACGAAAGAAGGCCAACTCATGATTTGATGTACAGATGCTTGCTTTCCCCAAGAAATCCCCGTGTAACGCCTAGCGTAGTAGTGTACATGTTGTGTGGCTACGAAGCTCTTTTCAAGCTGAGCCGATGTGTTTTTGAATTTATTCGCCGATCGTCATTTCGACGGTACTGTGTTCGTGTGCGTGTACGTATGTGCTTGTTTATTTCCATCTTTCTCGATCATTCTGTCCAATATATCTTAAATTCAGTCGTGGTATTCGACATCCGGACTCCTCGACGACGTTGATCCTGTTGATGATGATGACGTGCCGTTGGGTAGACCGGGAAAGTGAGAGCGCGACGTCCGGCCGTTTCGCCGACTCGTGGGCATGTTCGCAGCCTCCATCTGCCTCTTGGTGTGTTGGTGCATGGACCGAGCGTAGCTTGCCAGGTCTACTGGCGGGGGAAGCGACGACGGCATGGAAATAGAGTAATTGCTTCGGGAAGACATGGTGGATGTTTTGATGTTTGAGACGCAGTCTGGTGTAGAAGGAAGATAAGGGGTTTCAAGCCGGCTTGATCGTTGATGGGATTGGGTTGGATTGTGGAATGACAAAGAAATCTGAAGCCAGTTCGTACTTAATGATGAATGATGATATCGTTATGTGAAATATCTGAGGAGAGACGGGGGGTCTTATATATGTAGGAGCGAATATGGGAAAGGGAGGGGGGGGACAATGGGGAAATACTCTAGGGGACTTCAGACGGCTTCGCCTAGGCTTCTTCAAAGATGTTGGGGGGGATGATAGACTGGCATTGAGGGTCCAGTTAGTAAAATGGAACTACTAGAACGACCATCGACTGCATACAACCGTACTTGGCTGCTTAGGTGTTGTGAGAAGTGAGATATGCGCTGATCGACATGTAAGGACGCCGTTTTAGTGTCGGGATGGGAAACTAAGCCTGCAGGCTATGGCGTAGGTGAGAGGCGACGGGCCAATGACCGGGCTAGGGCCATTAGACTTTCGCCACGAGCAAGGCTGATGATGCATTGTGCTCTCCAGACTTGCAGGCCGACTTGCAGACGAGCCGGCAGAGGTGACTAGCAGAAGATTCGCTGCTACGTCGTTAAGATTGGGCCATGCTACCACACTACCACACTACCAACACCCTGCCACACCCTGCCACACCCGCATTACCTCCCAGGCTTCCCAAGCTTCTCAGGCTTCCCAGGCATGTAAAGTGTGGTAAGAATTGGCATGTTCGGTCACCGCTACCGGGTGAGGCCTGGGGGTCAAGGGATCAAGGGGTCAAAGGAGTCATGTCTCTCTTTTCCCCCATCTTCACAACCCGCTTCCTCCCGTGGAATAGCAGAACTCTACGTGAGTCAATCGGGAAAGACCCTGACGATCTTTGTCGAGACCTCTTGAAGTCATCGCGTCTATCGCATATGTCATTCTATTGGCCACAACCTCCATAGCTGCCTCTACCGAGACGGAGTGGAGGCTCGGCGGACAACCTGCGTTAGCACCGTGGCGTATGTAGATGTAGCATGTACGTATGTAGTCATAATCCCCCCAGCTGGGAGGTTTTTTCTTTTTCTTTTTCGCATTGACGATGGAACCCAACTTTCATCGAAAATCTAATCATGCGTATCTCATTTCAACACAGCTGAAGATTCAATGAATTGTGTAGCAACAAAGTTGCAACGTAAAAGACGATTAGTTGCTTGTGAAACCAATAAGCTATGCTGTGACGTCATAAGAAACGCTAAATAAGATCTCGGCGAGTCATCGAGCACGTGCAAAGAAAATAACGGTTTGACATTAAGAATGTATTCGTACGGGAAAGCTCATTTGAAAGTACTTCGTATTCTTAATTCAGTTGGCCTGCCACATAAGATTACTTCTCAGATAGATGAAGAAAAGCAATCGATGTTGCAGACACGTTTGCTTTTTTCGCTTGTCAAGAACAGAAGACTAACCAATCCTTGTTCTCTTGTTCCCATTTCGGTAGTATCGTCTAAGACACCATGTGACTTCAAGGAAACAGGAATTCTAAAATTCAAAACGATTTACGCATATAAATCCGAAGGCTTTCTAACTGTTCGGTAGCTCGATGCCAATCTTCAACGATAGTAGTGCGAATCGGACACACGAGCAGACGACGGGGACAACCAGCTTGGTTGTTGGAGTGTCTCTCAGTTTGCCATATTTTCGGAGTCACATTAAGGGTCCCTCCTCGCCTCTCGGATTGGCAATAATGCATGTTTCACTCTGTGCTTGTCGAAAATGTCCCCAAATCTCGTTATAGGTACGAGTAAGAATAATGTTTGAGCCGGTACCTGAGAAGCGACTCAGGGTCCGGAAGGCATTCTATTAGGTACTACATTGTGCACCCACAACGGCAAATCTGGTGTACTGCTTTAGTCTGCACTGAGATGAGATGAGATTGAGATGCTAGTGGGATTGGATCCGAGTCAAGCGGGATGCACGTCAGTTAAGGGCAGGCAAAAAAACAACATCAACAACAATAGACAAGCAAGCCAATAAACTGGCAGACTGGGCTGACTGGTCGAGCGAGTCGAGCTTCGTGGGATAAGGTTAATTAGTAGCCGCAAAGCAAAATAGGGGTCCCAGGGGTACAGAGCAGATCAGGATCTACCCGGTACCAGTACCAATCGCAGTATGGTCGAATAAGTCGGAAGCAAACGATCCTCGAAAGGGACATCTAAAAGACGCCACAGACAGATGAATGCCAATGGGTTGCGTTTGTTTAATGCATGCATGCAAGTATGTACCTAGGTACGTATACGTAGCTGTGAGGTAGTCTGGTAGTCAGACAAACGAAGGCGGTGACGCCGCTAGTCCGGAATTGCGGATTTTTTCAAGTATCACTTTGAGCGCCATTGCCATTTTGACCATTCTCATTCCGGTGTCAAAGCGGGTACGTACATGGGCTAATGTAAGGAAAATGCGAATGTAAGGGGAGATGAAAGCGAAGTTGTCAAATGTCAGATCTGTATGACAGCTGTCAGCACTTAGATTGTCCAAGCCCTGTCTGCCTGTGAGGTCAGAATTGAGGTCAGAATTGGTCCGTGCCCCCTTTTCATCCCCTGTCGAACGGACAAGCCTGATGATGTCAGCTGTCGAACTCTCGGCCAACTTCACTCTTCACACCCTTTTCCCACTTACATGGATCTTATCTGCCCGTTCCTTTTACTTCGAACACGTACATATCTTTCTACACATGTGATGCGTCTATTACATGGCCAAGCTAACCTGGTCAGCTTGTTGTCGTTGGTATACGGTATTGGCGTGTGTTGTAAGAGGCTCTGTCTGCTACACCTCATACACTCCACAAATCCTGTTAGATCAACGCCGGGAGGAATAGTAAAGGCTGCAGCCGTCCGATGTGTGTGTGGTTGTGTTTAGGGGTCTCGATCTCGAGCTCTCGCCACCGAGCCCAGACCTTTCCAAACCCAAACCCTCGCCGCGAAGAGCTGACCTCACCCTTCCCCAGTTGATCCCACGTGATGACGAAACTCGAGGCAAATCATAACGTCCCGCTACGTCGCTGTTCTCCTCAAGCAGCCTGGCAGTCCAGAATCGGCCTTTCCATTTGTGCTTCATCCATACACCTCTCCCTCGCTAAATTGATGCGCGGCTAACTAGAATTTTGGCTTGTGTTCGCTCCTTGAAAGTTGAAAGGCCATGGCATATCAAGTCTGACATCAGACCAAATTCTGACTTCCCGTTTGCACCACCTCGTTGGTCATATCAGGACCGTTCGGTTTGAAAGTCGATGTTGGGATCGAGATATGTGCTCGTTTCGGTTTTAGTTTGCCAGTACGCTGCTTGCTTTAACCGGCCGAGAACTTGGCTCTCCATAAACGCGGGATGGAGAGGTTCGACCAGCTGGCGATCACGATGAGCCCGTCACGACGCCGTCCCGATCCGGAAATCATACGTCACAGCACAGGCTAGCAAACGCCCGCAAATGGATATCCCTTTTTGACTCTATACCTAATCCTCTTATATTTTCCCATATCGAATTTAGGGTACCACATCTTAGGTCGGTAAAGAATATCGGATACTCCATAATCATATTTTAGCAACCTTGTCGACCTCATGGCTGCCTGGGTAGGTAAGAGAGCAGCCATCCACCGATGGATATGCTTACACCGGTGGTGGAAGAACAGCCCCCAAGCAGTCGACAAACTGCCGCCGACATGCATTATTCCGAACCTTGTAATGACGTGTCTCGGGCCGTATCCGCGGTGGTACGCCCCGATTACTACAGGCAAACTAGTCGCACGGATCCCCGTCCATGACATTGCCAAATCGTCATTTCAGCTGGGTAACCTCCTGAAACCTGCGTCATCGGACCCTTTGAGGCATCTACATCACTATGATTTCAGCTGAGTTCAGGCGGCGTCGAGTATCTATCCTTTCGAGGCTGTATTGGGTGGTAATAAGCATGACTGCAAGAGTGTATCGTGGTTTCGTATCGTAATTTTGCGAGGTCATAATCCGACCTAGGGATCTACGTCACATCGCGAGTTTGGCCCTGCGCTTCCACCTCCACAACGTTCCGTATCTGCGAAAGGATCATGATCTGTTGTATACTATCCACTCACATCCGGAATACGAACGGTCAGACAGTGAGGATAGCGTGCTATCGTCGTTTCTCTTCTGACGTCGATCACAGCACTTCCGCCTGCGTGGAAAGATATCCAACATTCCAGCTCACTCTACAAAGTTTCTTCTACTGATGTTCCTTATCTCGTGTGTATCACAATTTATTACAATTATAGCTTCGTTGTACCCCTGAACGTACGATAGCATCTCTCTAACTCGCCTGTTTGCTTGTATTCAAAATAAGAAAAGATGTTGTGTTAGTAACGATCTCAGTTCTTGGTCATTCTATGCGCCACTGCGCACCTCCAATACTTCAAACTCAAAGCCTCTAAACGGAATTGGGTAATGGGTAACATTCTAGCCTTGGTTTTTCTCAATCAGCCCCTATTTGCCGGAATCTCTTATCTATACCAGAATATTCCATCTCGTATTCTGGTGTTCGTTGGTTAACTGTATCACCTCTTACGTCATATCCAATATTCTCATCCTTTGTTATATCACGCACCGGGGTAGAATTAACTTACTGGATTACATAACTTGGCTTACACACACGAACATGGCTGTTTGTAAGTTTCGAAGGGAGCGTGGGAAACCGAAATAGATTTAAGACACTTGTTAGGCGGAGAAAAGCACAAATCCAACATTCAGTACTAGTTATTTGTCGCGAAGCCAACCATGCGATACGCGCGATACGTAAACTATACTATTATTGTACGAAGACTATGAATGTAAGGAGCTACCAAGCACCGTGTATATATAGAAAGCCAGGACAAAGGAAGCTACAAACCAAGGGGCCTAGCTCCCAAGCTATCCCTTTCCTTGTACCAACAAGCCTGTAACCCCTATCCATAAAGGTGACCAACAGGCCTGTGGCCCTATCCGAATAGCAAGGGCTAAGGTCCTGATACTATTACTGTGTGCAGACTACGACCAACCTTTCGGTATCCTAAGAGAAATACAACGCCGTGAGCATCATTTACTGGAATAAAATTGAGAGAGGTCATCACGATTCATCACAACTGAATTCCGCAAGGCACCTCCCCTGAGGTAGCTATGAATGATAGTTTAATAACAACGCTATTTAAAGTCTCGACCGAACCGCTTTCTCATATAATGCTACTGTTCGACGAGGCTATGCTGGAAAACGATACTCCTTGATCTTCCCCATCAGCACGTACGAATTACTCGACCCCCGACGCTGACTCCGGCTTTTGTGATCTTGACTTGCCTAGGTTAGGTGTCTTCCATGATTGAGTCTTCCGGCTCTTTGGCCTGTCCATCCTCATATTGAATCCGATGTGTCACCGTCTCCAACAACTCAACGGGCACCCGAGCTGGCTGAGAGCCATGAATCGCTCGGATTTGTTCTCCTGCCAGCGCATATTCTCGCTGCTGTAGCTCCAGGTCAGGATGGAAAGAGTGTTCTGAAGAGCTTGGAGTGCGCAGGTCGTCCTCGGCTCGCAAGGTCTCCGAATTACTTGAATTGTCGTACGTGGTGTCCATGTGTATCGACATGGAATAGTTTGGTCCTATATACGGCGATTCTAGTGACGCCCCGGCAATATATGGCGTGATTCCCGTGCGTGAGTTGACGGCATCAGGTAGTTCTAGTTGCGCTTGAGATGGACCTTGCGGCATTGGATAACCAAACGCGCTTGAATGGCCGTCTATAGATCCTGTCTGCGATAGTTGAAGCCCGGGGAAAGCTGTCTGCGCAGACAGTGATAAAGGCCTAGTTTCGGGAGGGTCTTGTAGGTTTAGAGTACTCAACGACGTGAGCGCCAGGTTTGGGTGATCGTCGAGAAGATTTGATAGACTGAGCTGGAGTTCTACCGGCACTGTATAATTCAAGGAATCCATGTCAAACCCTTCCCTCGCATCGTGTAATCCTAACTGTGTATTCTGAAGACTCCGAGAGGAACTCGAACCACCCAGCGCATTGTTCTGGAGGAGTGGATGCCCATAGGCTTCTAGCTGGTTCCGCGTATATTCCTGGCGATGTTTGGCAACACACGCTCCGAGGTATTCCGCTGGTTCCTCCAGTTTGGGATCATAAAAAGGGATTTGCGTGCCGGGTATCCTGTCTAGCCGACGAAGTTCCTTCTTTCGTAGACATATCGAACAGGTAGCATTTACTCGTCGGATGAGATGTTTCTGGCAGTGTGCACAGTAATGTGATCTAGGACACTTTTGAACCCTCATAGTCGTAATTAGATAGGTAGTAGGTAGCTAGCTATAATGATGTCGCATGCCTTGGAATAAATGACATTGATCGTGGATGATAGCTGAAGGTTGTAGACATACTTGTAGTTCAAATGTATCATAGAGGCGTACTCTTGCTTTTAGCGTACATGTAGGATAGCTGATAATAAGACGTGGCTGCCGTAAGGTTTTCACGGATAACAAACGAGGTAGTTACTATGTGAAAAGGGAAGGAGGAACAGGCAATAAGTAATTATTTAGGTGCTCAGTTATACTTTCTTTAAAGAGCTCTGTTATCGTGGAGTTTGTCTATCCTTCAAAAGGGAGGCAGATGAAAAAGAGTGCTAACAACATTGCACCAGTTATTCACATCTATACCACGCCTACCTGCTCACTCACACGTAACCAAGCCCATACATTGATCACATTATGTTCTTCGAGAAAATATCATACAATTGAAAACTACCTAGGTACCTACTTACCTATTGAAGTACATAATAGATGTGAGAATAATCGCCTGCCCCCCGCATCAACAGCTTTAATGAATAGCTCTTTATATTGAGATACTGGGTAAACTAATTATTTACCTAACCTATGTAGGTACTTTCCACACCGCTGTGTTGAGACTGAAACATAGTCCCCAGTGTTGATACGTCGGTGATAGCTAGGGAGTAGGTCGTGAATAAGGAAAAGGGGCGAAATCACAGACGTCTGCTTAGCTAAAGTCCTTTGAATTTCTATCATCCATTTATACCAGACCGGTCCATAAACATACGCTACTACTTTTAATGTCATGTTTGTCTCGTCACTGATTCAGAGCTATTCTCGTGTCATATGTTTCAGTTTCTACTTCAGGTCAGATCCTAGATATGTTGGATATTACACAAAATTGGTAATAGTCATTGAATTGCTACGCTAACAAACTGCTGCTTGAATTAAATACGTAAAACCTCGATCAAGGACACAACGCTACTCGTAAAACACTAAGCACCGCACCTCTATGCTCTGCCGAGCCGGCGCGTCCCCGGGGGTCTGGGGGTCGACGAAGGCCGTGTGCGGCGTGCGCACCGCGATCCCGTCCTTGCCCCGCGGCTGCCCCTCGCCCCAGGAGTCGTAGCACTTGAGCAGCAGCACCTCGTCGGGCGTCATGTCCTTCTGGTAGTAGAACCGGTGCGCGTCGCTCGGCGCCACCGACATGGTCTCGCCGCGCGCCTCGTACCCCTCGGTCGAGTACCACTTCGACTCGTCCGGGCGCACCTCCTTGCCCCTGTCGTCGTGGTCCGCCGCCGCCGCCCCGTTCTCGCGCTTGGGGTATAGTAGGTCTACCGGCACGTAGTCGGCAGGCTTCGTGGTGCGCCAGTCCACCACCGCTAGCGGGAAGTCGCTCGCCGGGTTCGCGATCGGCCGCCACACGTTGATGATCTGAAAGCGCCCCTTTAGCAGCTCCTCCGCCTCGTTCGCCGGCAGGTGCCGCCGCACTCGTGCTTCCGCGGCCGCCGGCGTCTGGTCAACGTGCACTTGCTGAACTGGCGCCCGGGCCGCCTCGGGGGTCCGCCGCCGGATGGTGTGGTCGAAGATGGCGACCTTCTTGATGCCGGGTATCCGCTTCTTCAGCAGGTCCTCGACTTCCCGGTAGTACCCGGCGCGTACCGTCGCGTCGTCCGTGAACGCTTTCTCCTTGCTCGGCTCCTCGTATACAGCGAACCCCGAGATGTCCGTGGAGAATTGGCTCTCCTGCCCCCGGAGGTTGTAGACCGAGCGCTTGTGGTCAGCTAATTTGAACGAGGTAGCGTCGGCGTCGACCTTCACCCATGGTTTCGTGCCCTGAGGGATTGCTGACGTGTCGATGTGTCTGAACACGGCCGTTGTCATGTTGGCTTTTTGCGCAATGAAAGGTGTGATGAGTGACTTGGAACTATGGTGCAGCGTCTGAGCTATGGTCTGTCTTGCAAATGCTGGTATCAAGGTCATGGGCTAATGCTGTCTAATAAATCAATGCTAAGTCGAGGTATTAAATCTATAAAATTTCAAGGGTCACGAGGGGGGATATTGTCAGGTGTTTATACTCTCACAGAATTGCTACTATATAGATGAGTTAGTAGTGTTAGTAATCTATCTACTACGCAGATGCCGTAGTGGCAATCCGAAAGCGCCGAAATGGCATCATTAGAACGAATTAGAACCTTACTAAGGATTGCGTGCTTGGGTTCAGGATAGGGCAGACAATCCCGATCGTCTCCCGAACCGTCGTATTTATAAGCGGGGAAATATATACCCCAAAGCTCTTAACGAAATCAGCAGCACTGAGAAAATCTAACACCTAACTCCTAACTCCCTCGGTTTGTAGTATACTTGTATGTTTCTTCTAATAATATCTAAATTCATTGATCTGTGATTATGCTAGAAGGTTTCGTAGTGTCTCGACTCAGTTTCATGTGCGACAAAGCTCTTAAACTGACCTAATGGCTGATATCCATACTATATACCATGTATGTGTAATCCAATGTAATTACTATCAAGTAGTTTATACCTGAATCGTGCTATGGTCTAAGCTGTCTAGATGTTCTGTTCGCTGATGTGACTTCGCCAGGAGGTAGTCAATAGTTCTAATTGACGTTCTTGACACAGAAGAAGTTGTCTGGCTGTCTAGTCTAGGAACAAAGAGCAAATTATACGCATGCTTTGAGAATAGCAGTTAAAAGGATAGGATACAGGATAATTCAAAATAGGGGGAGACATCGGTCCACATTGTGTAACCTGTATACTTGACTAACAGGCAATGCCAAAAGCATTAGACTAACTCATGGGTTTAGCCATAGCCACAAAACCAACAATTATGTATTGTTTCTACTAATAGTATAATAGGTATAATATTATGTGCTTGCACTTATCCTTTGTGCACCTATTAAAGTCGAATCTTTAGTTGTATACCTGGGTATCTATCTACCTACCTAGGTCTTTAACCGTACACTCTCCATCGAACACTGTACTTCCACCTAGGCCAAGTAATAAAGCAAAGAAGCAAGTTGGTCATTTGCTCATGCTGTCTTATGTGTTAATGTTAGTAATATCATAATGCTGTTTACAGTAACGGAGCTAGCCCTTGAGCTGGCCTGTCGATGGATGATGATCGTGATTTAACTCATGCTCGTAATATTTACAATACTACTATATACTCTTGGCCTTGCCTTAAATCCTTACTTAGAATAAGCGGTGATGGAGTTTCTAAAGGGCGCCATGTCATCCATGTCACTTATGTCCTACGTATTCCGGCGGGATACACCGTGTCTAACCGGCACTGTGAAGACTGTGCTCTAAATCTCGCTATAATAATATCCTCATCGACCCACAATTATGGCGCCGTTAGAACGCCCATAAAATATCAGTTGCCTCCTCACCGTCGTCTTTACAATGAACACATTTTACATCGTCTCTCCTTTCTCCTCGCTTACTCCTACCTACTCAAGAAATTCGAAAGCTTAGATACAACATGGCGCCCCCTGGACCCCCCGAGATCGGCGTCAAGAACCTGACGTACACGTTCCCGGACTGCCGGACGGGGATCCGGGGCGTGTCGCTCGACGTCCCGGCGCGCAGCCGGACGCTGCTGATCGGGGCGAACGGGGCGGGCAAGACGACGCTGCTGCGGCTGCTGGCGGGCAAGCGGCTGGCGCCCGGCGGCACCATCAGCGTGTCGGGGGTGGACCCGTTCAAGGACGGGCTCGAGGGCGTCACGTACCTCGGGCTCGAGTGGGTGCTGAACCCGATCGTGCGCACCGACATCGGCGTCGCCGAGCTCCTGCGCTCCGTCGGCGGCGACGCGTACCCGGCGCGCCGCGACGAGCTCGTCGGCGTCCTGGACATCGACGTCGCCTGGCGCATGCACGCCGTCAGCGACGGCGAGCGCCGCCGCGTCCAGCTCGCCATGGGCCTCGTCCGCCCCTGGACCGTGCTCCTGCTCGACGAGATCACCGTCGACCTCGACGTCCTCAGCCGCGCCGAGTTTTTGGGGTGGCTCAAGCGCGAGACCGAGGCCCGCGAGTGCACCGTCGTCTACGCCACCCACATCCTCGACAACCTCGCCGGCTGGCCCACCCACCTCGTCCACATGCACCTCGGCACGGTGCGCGAGTGGGGGCCCGCCGAGGACTTCCTCGGCGCCGCGGAGGCGGCCGGCGGGTTGAACACGGGGAACAGCCGCCTCGGCGAGCTGGTCCTCGGCTGGCTGCGGACCGACCTGAAGGAGCGGGGTCCCCGGAACCAGCACAAGATGGGCACCGAGGGCCTCACGTACGCGCAGGGCGGCCTTGGCGGCTACGGGCTCGAGAGCGGCGAGGGGCGGAAGTAAAGCGTTGCCAGGAGGAAATCCTTTTTTACGACTTAGGAGGAACGAACAGGGACGGGGATAGCATCTCATTCTACCGGGTACCTACATGTACCTACCTACCTACTTAGGTACGATTCTTTGGAATAGGGGTGTAGGTGCACTTAACTTGCATGGGGTATGGCGTTACTTCAACATCGCAGCCGGGGGATAACGCAGGCCAACAGGCATTTATGACGGCTAAGGGGCGTTTGGGAACGGAATGAACTGGCACCTGAAGTGAAGACTTTCTGGCTGCATTTAGAGGCCGATACGTTATTTGAGATACCCTTTCAACAGGTTAGACCTAGAACATTGCTAGGAAATTAAAAAGAGTTGGTCGAAACGCAAGGTTCGTATGACCATGGCTATTTTTGGCCAAATTCTCAATTTCATTGTAATACGATGTGCAAGCACACGAAAAGAGCCAGCAAAAGGTCACTCAAGAGTGGCTGGATTGAGGCTGTTATATTCATCGTTGAGCTCAGCCTGTCATCATTGCTGACCTTCTCTTCATTACATTCGTCATCGTGTTGTACATCAGCTCCCCAACCCCAGCCATGCCCTTCTTCTCTAGGTAACTTAGCACACCAAGGCGATAATCATCCCAGCCTAACCTTAGGCCGTGGTTGTTGATTAGTGAATTAAGGCTGGCTCGAGTCACCGGACCTGCATGCCTAATGCCGAGCTTGTCCGAGCCTTGCTCTAGCTCTTCCTCTTCTAGCTCACGGAAGTACGAGATAGCCAATAGACCCAGTACTGGCGAATAGGAGAGAGAAAACAGCATCGGAAGGGACGCGCCCATATTGAGGTCGTTGACGTAATAATTGAGGCTTTGGGAGAGTGATCTAGATACTAGACAACCGTGAGAGTTGACATCGGTGTTATTAAAGGCGCGCGAACGCCAGATGCAGTTGCAGATGTCCATGAGGAAGCCGTTGAATTCATTAATGTAAGTGGGGGTATATTCGGAACGGGACGTCGCCATGGCCTTTTGAAAACCTTGCTTGTACTTCGATAGTATGCCACAGAGTCGTGATAAAATACTCGGAGAGAGGCTGAAGTGCAAGATATACACTAACGGAGAGGGCGGGATCATTATCCGAGTATGATGCTGTAGTTTTGGGTTCGAAGCTAGGATGGCAGTTTCGTCGTAGAAATCCAAGATCCTTGAGTGCGTAGAAGCGGTCGGGGATGTCTGGGCTATAGTGAGACATAGATTGTTGACATGAGCCACTAAATCGGCAACGATAGTCGACGCTTGTACCGACTTTTGCTCAAGTGATGCGAGGAAAATGGTCCAACGCCGAAGCAGGTTGGTATAGAACTCGAATAACTGCAATTGAGAATTGATTGTGTTGTCGAGGATTTTGGCCTCGAGTGGTTGAAAGATACCAGTGAAGAGTTCTGGATGGCATTAGTATTAGAATCACACCCTGTATTGCTTTGCTTACCAGAGAAATTCACCAGTGGCATGTACGATAGTATGGTAAGTACAGAGTCTCGCCCGCTGTGGCCGTCCCATATTTTTAGGTACTCGTTAAAGAAGATGAAGAATATCGGCGGAAAAGTCTGGAAAAGGGGTGGTTAGTAGTGCGTTCGCTCTGCAATGACAATGTCACAAACCTTGGTGCTTGAGACGTAAGTCTGCAGCATATCCAAGCCGTCGGCTGGATCAATCCCCGACTCTCCACTCATAAGGTCCTGACCATACGAGGATAACCAGTTGCTGGCCCTTCGATGAGCTTCTGCGTGTGGTTTTAAAGCTAGCAGCTTCTGCAGTAGCGGGTCGCCCAGAACTGCTATTAACTGATTTGGGAGCTCGATCCTCTCCAGGTTCTTCACGAAACCATCAACACTTTCAATCTCCTCGAGCGTGACAGAGTTCTGATGACTGGTTAGTTCACGATGCCCCAACCAAAGGACTCTTGGGTACAAAGATGACAGACCTCGGTAGCATTCGAAGTATGCACTTCTAATAGTAGGCCAGAGCTCTTACCGTTTGCTCCATTGCGAGCTACCCTGAACGCATCTAGTGGTCGTTCCGCTCTGTTTATGCTCCGGGCTGCATGATCCTGCTGGATCTCATCCAACCTCTCGCGCCATTGTGGATCGGGATGCTGTGCGAAATGAGCAATTTGGCATTATAGTTGAGGACCTGCAAAATACACACCTTGAAAGCAGACGCTTTGGCACGGGTTGCTTCTCCCACAATGATCTCGGGGTAATAGTCTTTGAATACTCGGAGTAGCCCGGTTACGGCAGGATCGTTCCCGGTTTGTCTAGACAGTGACAGGCTTGAAGAGTGTGAGTAATCATACGTAACAAGGTTTTGAAATGGGCTAACTCACAGGTTTTGGATTCGGTAAGGCCGCACATGGCGACGCCGGGTGATGAGAGCTAGGAGGTGACACAACTGCTTCCTGCGACTATCAGCAACGTTTATCGAAGAGCAGTATACCGAGAACGTAGACAAACCTGATTGCAGCAGTATCAAGTAGGTTAAACAAGACTGAGTAAGCGCTAGACAGGACCGCCTGATTATCTATGATATGATAGATCATGACGAGCCATTTTAAGAGCGCGCCTTGAATGGCAAGCGATGGCTTTAGTTTCCCATGCCCCAGGCAGCCAATTACCCTAATAACAATATCATCGTCCACGGGAGTAGCCGGATATAGATTTCGCACGATATTTCCGAGATTTGCTTGGTCAAGGAAGCTCGGTATTGTGACCAGGTCTATGAGTTGGCCAAGATCCTCAGGGAGGAGTCCTTGATCATACAGCCATAGACTTAACTTTTCCACAGCCGGTTTCGCACTATCCCCACGCTGCTTCGCCGTCAAGTTAGATGCTTGAAAATGTTAGTGAATATCCATTATTTTAAATATAAATCATTAGGATGGACACCCACCTTGAACCACATCTGAAATGGCTTCCCGAACGTGTAGCGCATTGTAGTCGCCGGGATACTCTTGATGCCTCGACATAGTCGCGCAATATTCGATATTGCGGTCTGGTAGAGATTCCTCATCTGACGCAAACGTTCTATAAAATATATTGTTGGTGTGTCAGGGTATTCAGTCTCGTGCGTCTTCCTGGCGCGTCGTTCAAGGTTGTTCAGGGCTTAGACGCGTTTTTGCGCTTTTACGAAAGACAACTGGATTGGGCAGAGGGAATGGTGTGGGGTAAGAATTATTAGAGCCTTTGCGGTACCTGAAGGTAACAGCGAACAGCCGCTAACCAGGTACGTACTCCTAGGTACCTGTGTTGGTACAGCGTCTGGGTACAGGGAGGTACAGCGTTAGGTAAGCTAAGACGCTAGGAACGCGTCGCGTACCTAACAACTTCCCTTTTCTCTTTCTCACTTTGCTAGTTGTCTTACACCATTTTCTAAATCGGGAACTTGGAGTAGCCGTGATTGGATAGACCATCTATCTACTCTTACAGCGAGATGGGTCCTTTATTATGCAGCAGTGCCTACTTCGGATTATGGTTGTACAAGGAAAGCCTGCCAGTTGGTTCTAGCGCCAACGCCAACACCGACTCTTTAACCTCTACAGATAGTGTTGGATTAAGGAATATACGACATGATATGTGCGACCTCTTCCGATGCCCCTATCCGAACTTATTTCTGCATTTCTGACTCATGAGAGATGATTGTCTAGTAATCCGTGGATCCCAATTCTAGCCGTGAACCCATTAATCATGCCAAATTCACTTCACCAGGTATATTCCCCTCCGTTATTTCGCATCAGAATAGGTCTAGGTACGAAAGTATACCCTCGACATACAAGCCAAGGATTTCCCAGGCCAAGCTTGATAGCTTCCAGTTGGATATGTTAATCATGGGCGCCGATCTTCTCAACATGCCTGATGATAGTCTACGCCGTACTTCGTAGAAGTAGAGACATGACGAAGATCCGAGTTCGTATAACCCAAAGGCCCTTCGTCATACTCTACTAAGCGTCTTCCAACGATCTACATGAAAGTTGTATCGTGAACTATGCAGCGGTAGGTATGCTTCACACCTAGCTAACTAGCTGAAGTTGCCGTTGGTTCCGTGAGTATAGTACTTCTAGATTTCTCGTCTGCTTTAGTAAGGATAACGTGAACATGTGGATACCTATGAGATGATTGTCTAGTTACAGAGTTTGGTACGTGGTGCCACTAACATCACCTATCCTCCATCTCACGTTTTGTTAGCACCTGAGTAACCACACCGGTTGTCATACCTTTCCCGTGGATCATTAGCCACGCACACGAAAGTTATAAGCCGATGATAGAGGGGGGCAATGGTAGGGGGTGCCGTCGGTCTGAATAGCGGTGGGGACTGTTCCGAGCTGTTCAAAGAGATACTAGCTGCAACGACATCTGACCTCCTTTTTTCTTCCTTTTTCCAAGAAGCCACTACGCCCAGACAACCTAGGAAACGAACACGACGAACGAGACGAGCATGTTATGCAAAATGGCTCGTAGGTTAAGTACTGATATAGAGTATGTGAAACCACCCCTCTGGATAGGCTATTGTCTCTTATAAGCAGTTTAACAGATTGTGTAGCTAGAAAATGAGACTGCATATATCCTAATGGAGAAAGAGCTGGGTAAGGTAATAGCCATTGCTCTCCGTCATTGGTCGGACTTCTTGAATCTTTCCGATTCTTACCAAGTGGCGTCTAGTACGGGTACTGTGGGAAGTTTCGGGACCGACAGTACCAAGGTTATAGAGACTGGAGGTAACCAGGTGCGCTGGGGTACGCAACAAAGGTTAGACAGTAACACAAGCGAAGGTAGGACAAATCAGGAAATATGTCATTCCTTCGCGCGGCTAGAAGCCAGAAGTATGTACCTGTGGTTTACTGTTACGGCTGCAGATCAGCATGCTGTAGCGTGTTCAGAATCCGTACGGTCTTACAAGCGCCGCGGCAGATGACACGAGCGAATCACGGTTATAAGAGTTACTTAACCCTAAGGTGGTAACTCCGCAGAAACGTGCCCATTAGATGCGACGTCGTATATGTAGTGTTCTTTGGGGAAGGCGGAGAGTTTTCGACGAGAGGCGAGGCGAGGCGAAGTCAACTCGCGATAAAGCACCCGAGGGCGCTTGAATGGTAGTGGAATATGGAACGATGTTGGCTGGTAGCAATGTGCCCATCACCATGTGCTTTTCAAGGGTTTCACAACATTGTTAAAAGGTGAGGGTTGTCTGGTTTTGTGCAGCAGCAGCAGAATTCGGTGGGTCTAGGTAGGAGATACGTTTATGTGTTTATGGGTTTATGGGATGTAGCCCTAAAGGCGGGAAGGGGAACGCTAAAACATCCTTGCAGAAGTTGCAGAAGTTGCAGGAGATGCAGAAGAGAGCGACTCCACCTGCGCACCTTGGACAGGTATTCGAATTACCTATTTTGGTAAGTACACGTTTTCCCCTTGGCAGGTACCCGTCTACGAAGGACCTATCCGTTGGGGGGACCCTGTACAAAATATATGGCAGCAAGGCAAGCAAGGCAAGCAGGGCAAGAGCAGGGCAGGGCCAGGGTCCTCGACATTCCCGTCATGTAAGTAAAGCCGGACGGAACTTTCTCCGGTTCTTCCACTTGAATGAGGTCTGGTTCCATCGAGGTCCTCCTGCGAGAACCGTAGGGGCCACCAGGTTCCGATGCCAGGCACTTCAAGCAAGTCGAATTCAACCTTGGAAAAGCACCCCTGGGATCTCCAACGCCTATCATCTTCAGCCTGTTGCATTGCATGTGCCACCAACTAACTGCTCTGCTGCTCTGCTGCTCCTAATAGACACCGCTCTGTAAGAAGAGCTTCCCAATCGCTCACTCCGCTAAAGAGGTCATGGTCATGGTCATGCTTCAACATGCAGCCAGACGCATTGCGCATTACGCATTACACGCGCATATTCTTCGGCGAGCTCATGCCCGTCGAATTCGCGGTTCCAAGTTCCTGCTAGGATGTTACGCATATTATCTGCTTTAACGCTTGTGCAACCTGAGACTCTTGAGTCCTAAAGTATGGTCGTCATGATGTCGCAAAAAAAGCCGACGACACACAAAACACCATACATATACATACATACGTACATACGTACATATACACATACATGGGATATTATCGCCCAATGTTACCCCCCACACACATAACTGGCCCTATTATCAGTCTACTGCCCGCTATCCAAGCATCGCTAGAATTCTTGAGGTGCCGGACATTGCAAAAAGATTGAGGGTAACGCACCCCAACATAAAACCATACGCCTGCGCATGCGACTCCAGGGGCGTGCGATTGGACTCGTAGCTACAAAAGCTTGAGCGGCATATGTCGTGCTCTTCTACATGGCCTTGCGCTGGCTCTTCCAAGCATAGTGCCTGACCCTTCTTCAGTTTTGCGTTACCCATTTTGCAGCGGGAAGGGCAGATTCGACTCAGTATTTGCTATTATTAATCGCTAATAAATAAAGCCAGTGATATTCCAGGTCAGTAAGCGTCTCTGCTCACCTACATCATTTTTCATATCGTTGCTGCTGCTGCTGCTGCTGCTGCTATGTCGTTGCATGTGTCTCACGCTGATATTCTTCAGTAGCGCATCGCAAGGTACAACGGCCAATCCCACACTAAGAAAATCAAGCGGCATCGCTGTCAGCTTCCTCTCATCCTAGGAGCTAGAGCGGAGACTAGTGGAACTGCGGATTTCACCGTCAGCTACATACTTTGTATTGATGAACGGTCGGATACCCGGAAATCGGCCTTTAATTTGGTTTATTGGTTCCGAGGTACGTTATAGTTCATCTGTCTATTACCTATAACACCTACACCAAGACAGCTGGACGGCCAGGTATAGGAAGCCGCACCTAGATCCGGCAAAGACTGGCGGATCTACCCTGTGACGGAGGTTGCTTACTTATCGCATAAACCTGTAGGACCCATCGTTGTTTATACCCTGGCCTTAGTTTAGTAGGTACGCTACTTATCTTGAAGGAGCTTGTCCTCAGTTCTTACAACTACCTGCTATTCGGCGCGTTATCCTAGTCCGTTGCCTAACCCTTAGACTTCCCAGCTGAGAGATCCTAACTGCTTTAACCCCGGCATAAAATAGAGCAGCGCCACATTCCTTCCTACACATCGGGCCACTGTGGAACGTTTCATCCGCCACAAAGCCTCCCAGCTATTGTCTTCTAGAACCTAGTATAGGATAGCCCTGGCGGCTTGCTTGATGATGCTTATGTCATAAAGTTGGCATTTCGGTGAGACTGGTGAGTAATTTTGGAACGAACTTGCTGACGAACTCTATGCGAATGCATATTCCCTTCAAATGGTTCCCGCTTTTGACTAGGGCTAACATATATAGCCTAGGAGTACCCAAATTTCATGGGGGATGAAGCGCATAATAGGCATTTGGTAGCTCTGAGAAATGCTTCCCGGTCAGCCTGCCACCACGTCCGGACACCGAGGAGGCTCACGTAGGTCTCAGGTGACCCTCGTTAGGGATCACCAGGTCAGTAGCTATAGCATCTTATAGCATCTTATCACGGTTTCCGAGCTGAGTTGTTGAGGGGGTGATGCCCGAGAGACGAGATGGGTTGAGCATTATCGCGTCCTAGTCCGCCCCAACGACTCTTAGCCTCCCGAATAAAGTAGTACTAACATAGAAGTGTGAAATATAGGCTTGCATCCCCCTTACCAGGATACTAGGCGATGGTGACATTGTCGTTCTTCTCACACCGGTTGTTCAACCTGCTCAACCAGATGGTGCAAGCGGCAACGACCCGTTCGAGCCATTTGGTCGGGCTTTGGCCACGAGACATCCATGGATTCGACATGTTCCGTACACCTCTCGGAACAAGATAACGAGCACGCATGCCGGCTTCATTAAGAGAGCTAAAATTGTCGTCTTTGTTATCTCCGGTCCACCAAGTCCCGGCCAGGCGTCACAAGTTGAGATTGGCCTTATGGCCCAAATGGTGGGAGAGGAGCGGCCGCAAATCATTGTGGCGTGTCAGAATGTGCATGATCTTGGCTTGATGGAAGCAAATTTTCCCACTATTGTCCAGCTTCCCGGATATCTACCGTCTGATTTACAGGCGGCAGCAGCAGTCCTATTCGGCGAAGCCACGACGACGGCCACTGCTGGTCTAGATGTGCAATCATTGATGATAGAGCCGAAATTCTGGCCCCCGGAGAATTGGGATGGGCTTGACGTGGGCCCCGTTCATGAGCTTTGGAACCAATGTCTACCAGATCATTTTCACTTGGACAAGTTTCCCCTACGAACTTTACTTCAACGAGACGGCTACGCGATGCACTTCGTCGTGAAGCTACCCGACACTCGCGAAGTTGTAGGGTTCTGTGCGACTTACACTACATTTGTCGATAGAGAAGGCGAGAGGCTGATTGGATCACTGGCTCTCATCATTGTCAAGCCCGCATATCGACACAGAGGGATAGGGCTTAGCTTGTACGAGCACGCTCTTAAACAGCTAAAGAGGATACGCGGGGTGGATCGTATACAGCTAGGTTCTACGTTCCCTCGCCTCTTAAGCGGAATACCTGCCGGAAGTTCCTCCGAGAGTTGGTTCCAGAGGCGGGGCTGGCAAATGGATGGTCAGGGTCCAGGTCGTGGTCAAGATATTTGCGATTGGATCTTGAAAATTGATGACTGGCCGAGTGGTGGGTTATCAGCTTCCTCTGGGCTGACTTTTCGACAAGGCACATTCGACGACTTTAACTTGATCGCAGACTTCGTAGAAAAGGAGTCCGCCCGCAGAGACTATACGGGTTGGTATGATCAGTATATGAATCTCGCACACGACGGCCGCATCAGTGATATTATTCTCGGGTTGGAACGGTCAGAAATCGTTGCCTCCGCCTTAATATACACACCACATGAAGTCAGCTCATTAGCACGAGACCTCCCTTGGGCGCGGACTATTGGATCTGATGTGGGGGGTGTAGCATGCATCTGCATTGCGGGTTCGTAACAACCCAAAGTTGTCAAAGTCGTTCCGATATGATAAACTAACCCGGTGCTTTAGATGATAATCCCGCAATGACGACTTCCAAGGACACTGTTATGATCAGACTACTTGATGCTTGTGTCACTGTACTCAGAGAGCAAGGAATGAAACGGGTGTTTCTCGACGCTGTTAGAGGTGGCTATGAAGGATTTCAGTCGATGGGTAAGCACTAATCTCCAACTGCGACCAATTCCCCATACTGACATTTATTCTATCAAAGGCTTCCAAAAGTGGGCGATATACAGAGATCTATGGCAAAAGGTCTAAACACGGCCCAATCGATCGGCCCAAGCAACGAATGGAACCCCCACAACGGGAATGAGCTGATTGATAGTGTGTGCGCCATCATTCTACTTGCGCTGCGGGGCATCTCAGCTACGTCGTAACCCTGTCGTTTATCAAATTGCTTTAGCACGATCCCCAGGTACAGCTTTCCCTCGCCTCTATGAGCAGGCAATGCGGAACGATAAGAAGGTGGCTTCACTACTGTACGAATGCCGCGAGCTGAACTCTGCTTCTCACACAGAACGCGCCAACAGATCACACATGACTCTAATCTAAGCTGTACCACGTTTGCCTTTGCGCAGTCGTGACTACTAGATTGGAACTTGACGTCGGACAGACACAGACTCGGAATTATACGATAGGTCACACGAAGTTGTTAAGCCAGCTAAAAATAAAAGAAGGTACACGTCGAAAGCCTTTCAAGGAGCACCGTGATGCACTTGAGAATCCTTCTCCACGCAGGAATGCAATAGCGATCGGCCACATGATTCAGCTACTCGAATTAATTTAACCAACCGACGATGCCTATGACGGAAGAGGAGCTTCAAAATGCTGCTCGTGGTGGATGGTTCTCCTGCAGCAGTGCTCATTGGTCCGACCGATGAACTCAAGCGACTTGAGAATCCATGGTTGGGATGTCCGATTCCAGGCCGAAGCTCGTTGCCGTCAAGCGCACAGAAGCCCGCGCCTTTACTACCTATTTAGCCTCTTCAAGCCAGAGCACTCAGAATATCACAGACCTCACTACTCCACGACAAAACTCGAAGACTTGACCGCTGTGTGATGTAACTGAGGTGCCTAGTGACACTCTCATCTAGTGACAGATCTCGAACTGTAACCTCGAGATCACCATCGACTACCATCCAAAGTCCAAACCTTTGCCAGCCGATCCAAAGCGGGTGAAGCGGACATTACAATACCCCGTGGTCGCGGTCCATGATGTTTTCTTTGGGGTCCATTCATGAAACCTCCCGAACAGGCGGGGGTCCGTGGGGGCGGAATCCTTCATGGATCGCTGCCCAACTTGATAGAGATTAGAGCAAGGTCGGCCTCATAAACTTCGATATTCAATAGCTGTATTTTGCTCCTGCGGGCGGTCCAAAATTTGAGGGGGCCGAGATGCGGGGGTCGGGGGTCGTAAGCAAGTAAGCTGAGACTCGGAATACAACTTGGGTCAAAGAAGATACACTCGTTCATTGAGAGTAGCTTCTCATGAAACTTGTCGCGCGGCATTCTAGAGTCCGCTCCAAGGAAACTATTCCCATAGCCAGCACGTTTATTTTCTCTCTCGAAAATAACTTGTCCTTTTATCCGATACCTTGTCAACCTTTTCAGGGTTTCCCCTCTCCTTTACTACTACTAGTTCACCTCACAATATATCAAAGCTGAACACCGGGGTCGACGGAGTGAGCTGCAGCGAGCAGTGGTTCAGATCACTGTAGGTAGTCCAGAACGGGGCGGGACACGCAAAATCCATGTTACCACCCCACAATATCCGATATTCCTATGGTTTCGTGTTACCTGGAGCGTCGCCAACTCATTACGCAGTCTTGGTGCGCGATTTGCGCATCCACACTGCTTCAGATCAGCACACTGCGATGGGCCAGAAGGGGGGGTGTCACAACGCTGACCAAGTGCATCCTGAACCAGAAGAACCATACCGCTACCGTGCAGAAGGGAGTACCGTTTACCGCGAGTCGTCCCGCGCCAATTATGCGGTTGCAAGTGGTGACACAAGACGCCCGCTAGGCGTTGCAGTGCATTGGAGTGGATGATATGCAATCTTACATGCGTATACAAGACAACAGCTTGCGAGCTTGGACAGGTATTTATCCATCAGGTGGTTGGGTATCTGACACACAAGCTAGAAACGCGGCTACCTGAACCCTTAATATTGAGATAAATCGTATCAGATTCATCGGGGCAGGGCGTAGAGTCGTAGTAGTAGTCAACGCTTTTTCCGCACCCGCTCTGCCGCTTTGGCAATTCTGGACGAACGTAGGTCAGCCACATATTTACGGAGAAGTCCCCTGTTTTTTTATTTATTTATTTCCATCTCAGTCAGGTCTACCTCCTTACAGCCGAACCGCCACGTGAGACATGCGTGTCTCACTCTACTGCCGAAGTGGGAGTACGAGCTAGCCACACATAATGGGCATTCTCATCAAGTACAAATCTCGCGGTTAGTGATGGGATCTCCTGGATTAGGACCTCTTTCTTCCTGAACCCGGCGAACCGGTGAGCGCTCAGCATTGGCCCCTCCCCCCTAGGACCTCAGGTCGGCCGACTGGCCGGAGATTACTATAGTAGTAAGCAACGAGGTTAACAAACGGGGAGCTATCAGATCTTTAAAGGCTGCATACCAACAGACCTACAGATACAAGATCCCGGCGGCTTGTATCCGCTTCGGGTCCGCTTCGGGTTAATGCGACGGAATCAAGGCAGTCAGTCAATGCATCAAATGAACTTCGCTTTCGGTTTTATCAATCAGGGCTATCGGATCACTTACCTGTTCGCCTTACCGATGTGGAGGGAGGTACCGACAGGCGTACGCGACATGCGCGTCGCAATGCGCAATGCGGCAGCAGCCTAAGCCGGGCAAGGAACCTTTTTCTTCTTCTTCTTGCTATGTATCTATCGCCCATGCGATGCTGTACCTATCCCCCTCCTACTATGTAGGTAGGTCCAAGCTTCATACCACGACTTCATCTCGATGGGAGCTCTCTTATTGGTTAGCATGCAGACCAGCCGGCATGAGTGACGCAGGAGTTTCTGCGTCCGTCTACACACCTCGACCCTACATTAGGGTTAGGTACCTACCTACGTCCTACATCGTCAATACTTCATGCAGCGCTTGGTTGGACAATGCCCTCCACCCCAAGAGTTAAGAAGAGAAAGAAAGGAAAAAAAAACTTTTTTGTTCCACTTGGCCACGGGCCGAGAGACGCATAGTAAGCTGGCTATATGTCGGCATCTATCCCTTGAGATTATATCTCTACATTTATTAAAAAATTAAAAAATCTTAAAAAAAAGCCTTCAATATCTCACATGAGAACCAGTCTCGTATACCTACCTAGGTAGCTAGACTGGGGTAAAACAAAACGTTCCGCGATGGTATATCAGCAGTAATGCAGCTGGTGCACGTGTTCTAAAGAGACGAAACGAAACCATACGACATACGCCAACCATGCCATGCATTTGTCGCCTACCGCCCGCTGTCACTCACACCGGTCCTTGATATTTCTCCCCCTTCCCTGCCGATGATCGTTATATGTAGGTATATGTATGTCTGTGTAACCATACACGTCTGATATCATTTTTTTTTCTGTTTTTTTATATACGTTGCCCCGGTTCGTCTCCTTACGAGTAGCTACAACAACGTTCCGTTCCGTCCTACCCACCCATTATCTACCTACCTCCTATGAAGATGTAGGTACCTAACGTTAAGTCTACCTTACCAATCTAACCTACCTACCTACCTACCTACCTCGTGATAGATCTCCGTCCCTCCGCTCGGGCGTGCGCTTCTTCGGTAACTCCTTATAGGAAGTTTTTCGTGGTTGCAATGAGGAACTTTGAAACGGGGAGAATCAGGCCGAAGAACCACTCTTATTACCGTAGATGCATAAAACACATACATTAGGTAGGTACCTACCTTAGAACCTACCTCCTTATACTGTATATATATGACATATGACATATGACCGCTGACTCTCCTGAGCGATCACGTACGGGGGCTTATAAATGCCTACCTGCCTAGATGGAAAACTTGGAAGTTGGCATAAGTCCAGAAGAAGTTAGGATATGAAAACTCTCCTTAAGGCGAAAGAAAAAAAGAAAAAAGAAAAACCACACCCCGGACTTCGAAACCTTGTTGCATATCTTTAAAACCCTAGCAGCTGGGGACCCCGGCGGTAGATCATGGAGATGAGATTTTCTTTTATCTATGTACTTCCGTAACGGCCGCACACCCTCTTAAAACCCTTAATGAGGGTCGACGCATGTATATATCCGCGTCACCTGTTCCAAAACTCGGGCTCCGAACGGGGCCGTCTTACAAGTAGGTGAGGTTATGTTCCTCTCTCTCACCTAAGATTCCCCGAACGCGCCCTTCCGTCTACTCTCGCAAGGCTAAAGTGCCCTGCCCTATATTCGTGCAGTCTAACACACACACACTAGTTTGACTACATTGTGTAACCTACGATCATGAGGTACATAGGTAGCTGAGAAGAAGAAAAACTGGAGTCACATTTGTGCGACAACGACAACGACTTGTTTCGATTATTCATACACTACATAGATTTTCTTGCTTTGAGAGGAGAACGAAGAAAAAATACTATAGAGTGTGGCGGCAGCATTGCCGAGCTTCTCTTATTATAATAACAAGCCCAAAACAAGGAATTAGCCTCCCCCTTTTTTTTCTCCCCCATTGACCCCCCTTTTTCCGTCCCGTCCCTCTTCTCCCCTCCTTTTCCGCCGCAAGGAGGGAAAAAACCAATGTCAGCCGTAGCGGTACTTGTCGGATCCCAGACAGGGGAGCTCCATTTGACTGAGAACGACAAGACCTTCCAAATCATGTACAGTGTGGTGCTTCACAAGAATATATGTCCAGTTGAGAAGAGAAGTTCGAGGATTATGAAAAAGACACGAGTAGTAAACAGAGAAAAAGACAAAAAAAGTAGAACTTCAGTGGTATCCTCCCTTTGCCCTGTGACGCCATGCTTTTTTGATTCTCTGGGAGCCTCCTAAACCGTAACTTTTTTTTATCGTAGACACTCATGTACCTTATGCATGACCTCCCAAAAGAATTAAAGAAAAAAGAAGAGGAAAACTCGCCCAGTTTGGTTTCCCGATTTAATTTGGACGTAAATACCACGAAGCGCCTGTTTATGTGGACCACTTGGAGAAGTCGATGCTTTCGACTAGTGAGTCTAGCCCGTTGGCGGTCATGATCTCGGTATTATCTGTCGTCGCGGTAGACAGCATAGAGGAGCGGTGAGAGTGGGTGTTTTGTTCGCTCGAAGCGGTAAAGAATGTGGCGACAGAGGATCGCCGGAGGCTGCTGAAGCTGTCGCGAACCGAGTTGCCTGACCTTGCCGCTTCTAATTGCGCAGCAGTGGTTGTCGTAGGTGTGGGACCGTGGCCTAGAGCGGTCCCTGGTGGCGAAGGCGTCGGCCCATGAGGCATCTTCGGCCCGTACTTCTCACGGAGCCTCTTGATTTCCCTTAGTCGATTGCGCCACGGTGAGATGTGTTCACCACCGCCTTCCCGATGAGCCCAGACCAGTGAGAACACCGACGCGTTCAAGGCTAAGAGGCGAATAAAATCGGGCAGGGCTTTCAAGCTCACGATTTTCGTCTCGGAAGCTGGTGAGATCTCGGGGAAGCCAGGTTTGCTCATTAGGCGGACCTTATAAAACGATTCCTCCACGTCTTTCGGCGTCCTCTGCCTAGTAGCGACGAACGAAGCACGCGATTCGGGAGTGATTACAATGTTGACAAAATTGAATTCCGAAGGGAACGTGTCAAACCTGAAGGGCAAGCCAGAATCGTTGAAAATAATATTGACAAAATCGTTTCCAATGTGACGCTTCTTCATTGTGCACTGAGGGTCGTGATCCAAATTCGTTGGCATCTGTGTCGTGACGTGGAACATGATTTCCGTGACCCTATCTCTCCAGCAGAACGTATACTGACCATCAGTGTCGTATTGCCGGTCCAGTCCTTGGGTATTGAATGTGGCACCGTTCAGCTTAGTTAACGTACCCAAGCCGTTGAGGAATTCCACGTAATCGCCACTGCCCGTTACGTTGGCTAAGATTTCTGACTCGTTTGTTTGATTCTCTCCGATATATATCACGCCTACTTTGTGACCGTCTACCGTTGAGTTGTGGTCGAACATTCTAATAGCTCTGTTGACCGTGTCGTCGTCAGGAAGTGGGATAGGACGCGAGAGATCACTTCCCTGAGGCATAGAGGATAAGAGCTGCACTAGTAGATGATTCGGGAGGACGCTATTCGTAGAACCCGCATAGCCATCTCTCGCGCTTTCATTCATAGGGCGTTGATGTGCTGGGGGTGGTCGGAAAAGCTCTCTAATAGTATAAGACGACGTCCCGGACGGTTGCCGCTTCGTGATCTGGGCCCAACCGGTAGCAGTGGCCTGCTCAATTGTAACAATGGCATTTCCGATCAACCACCTCTTCTTCAGTATCTCCCCGAACCTGTCAGTGGTGAATAAAGGGTCTGCCGCAGATTCGTCGACGTCCGCGTATGTGACCCGTTGCATGAGATCCATTGTAAGCTGTGCTTGCTCTTCCGAGACTTGCGAGCCATCAACATCTGTAAATAGGTTCTTCGCAATCCAACCCACGTGGTTTGCGCGATCTGGAAGCTTCAGAGCCAGGAACCAGAATACTATGACGTGGTATGCTAGCGTGTAGACATACTGCGGCAGATCATCCGGTGCATTTGGATGAGACGGAGCCTCGCCCGCAGTTGGGAGCGATGGGTCGCTATTCGTACTGAACCTATACGCCTGTTTCCTCCCTCGTACGTATTGTAGATATCGGAAGGAAATTCCAAAGACAATACGATACTCGTCCTCTCGAAAGTTGGCGTATAGAGAAGGAAGCCTGCTAAGACAGGCTAGAAACTCTAGGATATGCATGGCAACATGTGGCTGAGTGATGATCTGCGCCATCTTCTGGAGAATGGTAACCAGAGCCTTGCCTGCCGAGGAGGGAAGCTCATGACAGCATATTGTTAGCGCGTGGATGCAGCATTTGGCACTTCGTTCCCACGTCGCTATGCCATGCACGAATGCACGAACGATCTCATCTTCCTCGGCCTTCTGGAAATGTTGATGATAGCTAAGAACCATGGTCAATGAATGGAACAAGCAGATTGCAACGTCGGCTCGGCGCAGCCCGTAGGCACTTGGAGGCTCCTGAAAGTTGTTCATCTTGATCTGCTCACAAATGACTCGTCTCAGTTCTTGGATCTGCGGTATAGCATTGAGGAAAATAGCGTGGTTGCTCAACTGTGAAGGTAGGTGAACAAGAATAAAGCTGTAAACCTCCCAATCACAGCCCTGCCGTACCAAGTTCAGTATCGCGTCAAGCCATATCCCGGTCCGTAAGACGGCAGCTTGTGCCAAATCATCAGCTTCTGTAGTGTCGTTAGGAGTATAGCAGTAAAGCACAGTGCTTGCGGCTTGAGACGGTGCTTCGGGTAAAGCTTCCGCATCAGAGAGCACCCATAGTTGCTGATATGTACCTGCAGCCCATTTGCTGCCGCTTGCTGATCTCAAGGGATACCCCCGGTCTTGCAGCTGACCCTGTCCTAGCGATACTCCACGGGACGAACGGGCAGACCCGGCAGTCTCGGTTCTAGACGTTCTTCCACCGTACGCCGCCTCTTCGGCAATCTTGCGCGCTATTGACTCTTCGGTCCGGTATAAAGAATTAGCTAAACTACTCGTTTCCATATGCATCGTGACAAATACACGATTAGCCCAGTCGGCTCTTAACCGAAATAGCAGTTGCATTGCAGTGATGCGAGCATCCGTTTCGCTCAGATTCGACTCGACTATTGACACAAGAGCACGAAGTAGCCGCGTTGCTTTCGTAGCATCATAACTTAAGACGCGCAAGAAGATCTGCACATAGCCCCGCGCAACCACGTTGGAAGGAGATTGGTTGGCAATAGACCTCGAATGCTGGGCAGTTGACGGAGGCTCTGGGCCGTGAGAGAGCGAGGGAGATATGGGCGAGCGCAATCGACCATTCTCTATAATACCCCAGAGCGTACCAACTATATGACCAAAGAGATCGAGATTCGAGGTACTAGCAACGGTGGCGGAGAATGAGACGATTTCTCGTAATAACAGTATGTCTGTCTCTCCAGCCACATCTACTAGCAAGCGCATCATTAATTCCGGTATGAAGTCGGGGTCGAACTGATCATTAAGGAGCTCGATCATGTCATAAACCTCCGTAAAGGCTTGCAAGGCCCGCAGACGAACATCAGTCGACCGTTTTCTATCAGCTAGAAACGCATCCAACACCAGACTCAGATTCGTTTCCCAGAGGGGATCTGACGGGGAACAGCAGCGGAACTTCTTGAAATATTCGAGGACTAGCGTCGCCGCCGAGTCGGGAAGAGCAGTATGGATTTTCGCAAAGAACATAACACAATCTTGTCTTTGAACAAGAGGATTAGTTTGTTCTAGCTGTACACTTTCCGGCTTTTGGCCGCCATTGTCTGATGGATCCGAAGACACGCCCTCCTGCTTCGGAATGATTGCACTATTCTCGTCCAGGAGTATGCCCTCAAGTCGACGTATCAACTTCGCTAGCTCCCGAGCTAGCATGCTCTCGGACGAGTCGATATCGCCCGAGCCTAAGAGAGACGGCAGGGTATTCTCGTCTTTAGCAAGCAGTGTGATAACAGCCTCGGCACATGTAACCACGATATCAAAGATCGGAGTCCAGTCTTCATCGATAAGCATGTTGTTGATATTGCCCTGGCTATCGCAGAATAGTGCGTTCGCTAACCGTAAAATATCGAGGTGGATCTTCCAAGCAGATGTAGATTTGACCACCGTAGACAAGCCGTCGACTAAAAGGCCATATGGAACTGTGGGATATCCCTTCTCGGAACTCTTGGACACAAGCTTGTACAGAACGGATAGAGCACCCCTGACTTCTCGGACGACCTCCTTTTTCTTATCCGCGTTCGTAGGAAGACTCGCCAAAACATCCAGAAGTAGCCTCACAGTAGCCTGTCCATTGTGTGACCGACAAAGCATGCCGATGGTATGCCACGCATCCTTTTGAAGATTGGGAACGAGGCAATGGATAGAGCAGAGAACTTGGACGCAGCTCTTCAATTTGTCCCCAGGAATCGCCCCAAATGTCACGATAGCATCCATGACGCTGATACATGCCTGCAAGTCTTCTTCGACGCTAGTGTTCATGCAAATATCTAGCAACACGTCGATCAAAACTTCGGCAGCATCATCATTGGCGACATTGAAGTTGAACTTGATCACGTCGGTGACGAAGCCGAATAGATCCGCAAAATGCCTGTCTTCTCCAGTTACCAACCCCTTTCCCTTCATTCGCGACCCTTGCTTCTTCGCCGCACCTCTTGCCGCCCGTACTGCGTCGAATGCCTCCTCGAGCCATTTGGATAAGAGCGGAAATACGTCATATTCGAATCCAGATAGAGTACGGGCGTGGTTCGTCAAATCAACAAGGGCAGCGAGTTGTAGATGAAAGTCTTCGGGATTTGCATCAGCAGATATAGTCTGAAAATATTCGTATCGCTCGAGGTCGGTTGATGAAGCATGCTTGACACATTCCCTCAAAAGTTCCCAGCCGGAATATCGAGTCGCCTTGGGGTTAGTAGGGTCAACCAAGTCCTTCGCCGCGTACCAGATATCCAAGACAGGGCTAAGAGGGTTGTCTGCGACAGCACGACGCAACGCATTAGCTGCAGCAACCCGCTCGTTCATCGACCCATCCTTCAACAGTTCGAACGACTCGGTATGCTGCGATAGACCACGGAAGACGGCTGGGGTAACGTTCAAGTGTTGGGCAATCTGCGCATTGATCGTAGGACCGGATGATTGTACTGGAGCGGGAGGAGGTTTGGTCAGCTTGGCAGCGCTACCAGCGAGGCCCTTGAAGACGCTGGCCAGGCCACTGGTGGGCTTCGAATCCTGTGGTGACGGGGTCTCATCTCCTGGTGATGGTGACATAGCTTCTATCTGCCGTTGTTCACCGGCCTTCCGGCCTAGAGAGACTACGCGACGAAACATGTCAGCTGCCGGACATATTCGCTAATTTGTAGAAAGGGTCTTTGATCGTACGACCATGCAGTCATAAAAAAAAGCCCAGTACGAGTTTCAAGAGGTATGAATAATTATTGGAGCGATAGCGGAAGATGACATGATGCATATGTGATAAGCAGGCAATCAGAAGACAAAGTGGACTTACAAGCAAATCGGGTCTTGCATAAGGGTGGGAATCACGATTAGAAGAAAAGAAAAGTGATACAAGAGGCCAAAAAGTCAAAGCATCCACCAAAGTGCAAAAAGCCGACCGACGTAGACGCGTGACTCTGTTTCGTAGGTAGTAGAGTAGTAGGCAGGCTTGCTCCAACTGGGTAAGTCCTCAAATCCTCAGATCTCAGCCCGGCCCTCTATCTTCAATCCCCTTACACCCTCTCTTCCTTAACCGTATACCGTCTACCGTACAAATGATGATGATGACGACGATGGCGGTGGTATCGGCGGCACGAATGAACGCTTGCGGTGGGCTCTATTATAGATGGCTTTAGATCGTGGAACGTGGTAGTACATTGGGAAACACAGACTACGGAAAGTCGATGACAGATTCAGGGGGGAGATGCAAGTAGTTTGTTCCAAGCGTACGAAGTACATACATAAGAAAGATCTTGGTGGTAAGACTGTAAGCTTGGGGCACCTCTTTTTGGGGGGACATGTAGGTGAAGGAGGTTCGCAAAAAGGTAAAAGATTCCATTTCTCCACAATGACCGTTTTGGTGCTCATGCAGCATCCGCACCGTCTCTTTCTCCGTTCTAGCCAATAGATATCCCTGATGACGCCTTGCTGGACTCAGATTATGTGACTTAGTCAGGTTAGTGTGCTATACTTTGTGCTAGGTAATAGACTAAAACATGCTAGAGCGCTGAAAGAACCTTAAGGTTGTGTTCTGGGTACATACATGAGCTTATCGCTTATCAGAACATACCTAAATAGATGTAGTACAGTCTAGCAGTCTGGCAGTACGTAGCTGATTTAAGCATATCGAACATATCGAACCCCACCTGCCCACTACGGACGTTCGTGGATATATTCCCCTCCTTCAAATTTCAGATTAGATACCAAGGTACATCCCTGCGTACTATCAGCTCAAGCTCTCATTTCTGTGTTTAACGCTTCAACGCACAGGCCACCTTAGTTAGTGCTATCCGTTGCCTCGTCGTCCAAACGGCCCCCGTCAGAGGCGTGCAATGTCAATAAAATAAAAAATTAGCAACAAGACTAGGCTGGCTACAGAGAGCTCAGCACCGATCACTAAAATCATCGAAGCACCCAAACACCAAACACCAAACCTTTCACACCTGCAACAAACTACGACAAACTGTTTACCTGAACGTCGTATAATACTGCACGCATATCTTCAACCCTCGGATTCAACAACCACCAGCAGCCATCATGGCTTCAGATCTAAGCCAGATCGCCCAGCTGCTGGACGCAACGCTTGATCCCGTCAAGCATAAGAAAGGTGCGTGAAAGCTCTCTTTCTACTGCCCCACCCTTTAACATATGACATATCGACCTCCCTTACCTCTCAAGACTAACGAATATAAACAACAGCTGAGACTGCGCTGAAGCAAGAGGAGAAGAAGCCTCAGTTTTCCCTGCAGCTGCTCAAGATCGTCGCAACCGATACTCTCGAGAACAAGACTCGCCTCTCTGGGGCGCTCTGCTTCAAGAACTTCATCCGACACAACTATGTGGTACGTTGGTTATACACCCATATACTCTATCTCCCGGGGAGGAAGAATAGCAGTGCAATTTAAATACGAGTTTGATACTGACGTTGGCATTGCACAGGACGAAGAAGGAAACTACAAGATACCCATCGACGAGGTCAATACGATAAAACAAGAGCTTATTGGGCTTATGATCGCTTGCCCTTCGACGATCCAGGTACAGCTAGGAGAAGCCATTAGTATAATCGCCGACTCGGACTTCTGGGTCCGATGGGATACGCTTGTTCCCGACCTTGTGTCACGCCTTTCGCCTAACAACTTCAAGATCAACAACGGCGTGCTAGAGGTCGCACATTCCATTTTCATCCGATGGCGGCCCTTATTCCGCTCCGACGGCCTCTACACCGAGATCAACCACGTTCTCAACACCTTTGCTGTACCGTTCCTAAACCTGTTGAGTGCAAGTAAATCCCTGCCACCCACTCCCCAGGCCTCTTCGCACTAACCTCCACCCAGGCTACCGATCAGCAGATCGAAGCTCATGCCAATGACAAGGTGGCACTGAAGAACTACTTCGATACTCTGAGTTTAATAATCAAGGTCTTCTACGATCTGTCTTGCCAGGACATGCCACCCCAGTTCGAATCCAACTTGCAACACATCTCGACTCTTCTCCACAAGTACCTTACCTACGAGAATCCTCTGCTCGCGACCGACGACGACTCGGAAGCTAGCATAGTCGAGACGGTCAAGGCCGACATCTGCGAAGTTTTACAACTCTATGTCACCAAGTTCGACGATGACTTCGGCCGGTACGCGCAGGTTTTCATTAATAGTGCGTGGAACTTGCTGTCCGCAATAGGACCCGAGACCAAATATGACAATCTTGTCAGCAAAGCCCTGCAATTCCTGACAGCCATTGCTGGCTCTACAACCCACTCGGCCGCCTTCAACAACGAAAACGTTTTAAGTCAAGTTGTAGAGAAGGTAGTGCTACCCAATGTGGCACTGAGAGAGTCGGACATCGAGTTATTCGAAGATGAACCTATTGAGTACATCCGCCGTGATCTCGAGGGTTCAGATACAGATTCACGACGAAGGGCCGCCACCGACTTCCTGAGACAGCTTCAGGGTAGATTCGAACAGCTGGTTACCAGTGTTGCGGGACGGTATATCAATCACTACTTGGAGCAAGGTAAGACAAATTGGAAGGACAAGGATACAGCCATCTCGCTATTCCTCTCCATCGCAGCTAAAGGCTCTGTGACGGCTTCGCATGGCGTCAAGACGGTCAACCCTCTAGTCAATGTTGTGGATTTCTTCCAGCAACATGTTGCGAACGACCTACTTTCGGATGCAGGCATTGAGCCTATTTCCAAGGTCGACGCTATCAAATACTTATATACCTTCCGAAGTCAGTTAACGAAAGAACAATGGCAGGCCGCATTCCAGCCGCTGATCCAGAACATGGGCTCCTCAAACTACGTTGTTTATACCTACGCCGCCATTTGCGTAGAGCGACTTCTGTTTTTGGCTGACGACTCTGGCAATCGCATTTTCGGTAGGGCTGACATCGAGCCCTTCGCCAAAGATCTTCTTGACCACCTCTTCAAGCTTGTAGAGAAAGAGAACAGCCCGGCAAAGATGCAGGAGAATGAGTTCCTCATGCGCTGCATCATGCGAGTACTTATCGTCATGAATACCGGTATCGACGGCTTTGTCGACATGGTCCTTGACCATTTGGTAGGGATCACGAATATCATTAAATCTAACCCGAGCAACCCGCGCTTCTATTATTACCACTTTGAAGCCGTAGGCGCCGTTGTCAAGTACGTTCTACGAGTCAGTCACTTTCTAGTATCTTAGCTAAGTGATATATAGCTACGGTTCGTCTAGCGGAACATCGAAACTAGAGGAGCGTCTATGGCAACCTTTCAACTTAGTCATTAATGAAGAAGTGAACGGTATGTATGACCTTTCTTCATAGGTATCAGACGTAGCGCTAATCATTCCATCTCAGAGTTTGTACCGTATGTTCTTCAAATCTTCGCAAAGCTGCTAGAGCTCAATCCATCTGGGGCGCTTCCCAACCACTACCAAGCACTACTGCCCCCTCTCATAATTCCAACGCTTTGGGATACGAGAGGAAATTCCCATGCTCTTACGAGACTACTGTCCGCTATAATACCAAGAGCTACCGGCCCTATAGTAGCGGAGAACCAAGTCCAGCCAATTCTGGGCATTTTCCAGAATCTACTTCGCGGCAAGAAAACAGAGCAGAACGCCTACGATCTACTCGAGTCGATCGTTTTGTCATTTGATAAGTACGTCAAACTCGATAACAAGACATGTTAACTATATTACTAACATCCTTACCAGGACCGTGCTTGAGCCCTATTTCAAGGAGATCCTGAACCTTCTCTTCACAAAGCTGCAGGGCAATCCGTCCGACTCGTACAAGCTACGATTCGTACGATTCTACCACCTCGTGTCGGCCAAGGTCGAGACAGGACTGGGTGCGGATTTCTTTGTCAGCCAAGTTGATCAGATCCAGGACAAGCTATTCGTCCAGATATACCTCACGATCATTCTCCCGACTTCGGAGCAACTTGTGCGTCCCATTGATCGTAAGCTTGCGGTCGTATCCTTTGCGAAGACAATGGGAGACAGTGCTGCTTTTGCCCAGCGTTACCAGAAGGGGTGGGCCTTCACATGCGAAGCGATGCTCAAGATGCTGGTCAACGTACCGAAGGTGACGAGCGGCGTGGGTGACGACGTAGTCAACGAGGCGGACGTGGACGACATCGGCTTCGGCATGGGTTACACGGCACTCAACACGTGCAGGAAGTTGATTCGGGACGACTTCGCCGAAATTCAGGACATCAACCTTTGGGTGCGCCAGTATCTGTTGGATGCGAACACTCGACACAACGGAGCGATTGCCAGCTACATGGATAGGCTGTCACCCGAAGCCCGAGGGGCCATGATGACCTACTTGGGTTAGATTTGTTCACGGGGGGGTTTAGGTAGATCAAAAGTTCGCGGCGTAATTTAAGTGAGTACCAACGGCCAAATGAGTGATGAGCGTCTCTGGCCCCTTTTTTAAGGTAAACATTTGAGAGCCTTTCCCGTGGGAATCTTCTGCGGCGGTGTCTAGATACCTAGGTACTGTAGTACGGAAAGTCAACAATTCAGATGAGTCCCAAATGCTTAATGAAATAACTCTCTTCGTTATTATACCAATGCTTTTCGTTCAGCTAGGTTCGTTAATAAGTCATCTAAAACAACGAAAAGGGATGAACCTCTCTTTGCTCGCTGCTTATTCTGATATTATGCCTCTGCAGGAAGAAACACCACTACCCACAGAGAAGTCCGAATTTTGTTTATACCCATCCCTGATTCTCTTCATGTCTCTTGGGTTAGTTAGAGAACCGGCGATGTTTATGAAAACACGGCTTACTCCAGTCATCAAGTTAGCCTTCCACCTTAGGATCTATGGAGATCTCAGCCCAGGACAGCAATGATACAACCTCGATATAAGCTAATGACCTTTCATATCAAATGGCTGTGCCTAAAGTAGACTGTCCTATGTTTGCTTTCGTCCTGATAACTTGTGGGCGGTGATACTAATCTAGCACATTGGCTTTGCGCTCGGAGGCATCCTTTGTCGGTAGGCCGATGACCGACAAACGTGTTGGCCTTTTCTGTCCCTTGCACTAATTAAGAGGGACAGCTCCACTGTCCGACTAGGCATGCTTCATGAGATATTAAATCACAGCTATGAGTAGGTTAGGTACCTAGGCAATATGACTATTAGGCATTACGCTGCGAAATAGCCGTATTTATGATCGCAGATCGGGCTCGAACCTTCGCCGGTGGATCGCATTCTCTTGTGAGATCTTAAGGAGTCCGGTCCCGTAACAGGTCACCAAAGATGATAAGTGACTTCGGGATTAGGCATCGCTTTCATGATATATTTCGGGTTTGAAAGCGTTATGAGGCCACGCGGATATTTGTTAAGTCGGAACCGAGCCGGTGATCTATGCCGCCAGGGATTCTAGGTAAGAATATGTGAAGTAATGTTTCGTAAGCCGTCAGCGTCACAGAATAATGCAGATTTGTTCCAACGCGCAACAAAAGCCTTGAAGATAGAAACCTGATGTGGTAATCGGGGTACGAGGCATCGCGTAAGCCCCGGGGGAAGCCATCCGATGCAACACCCAGAGTCGCAAAGTCATCGCCCATCGGCGTTGTCATTCTCCCCGTTCTGCCCCCACCGTCCGACCATCCGGTCTCAGTGTTGGACTCTCTTCCCCAGCACCCCTTGCAATTGCTCGATTCAGCCCAATCGGGGCATGTCATCCAATCAGAGCCCGTTACTGAGCCTGGGCGTAATTAGCCATGTCAGGATTGGGGGGACAGGGGAAAGGGAGGATGTTACGGGGGCTCGGCACCCACCGTGTAACTCGAGGAAAGTCGCCGAGATGCCCGACTTGCATCTTGTCCTTTGTTCAGCGGGAAGCCCTGCCAAGGAGGAACCCCTAAACCTGAATAGACAAACAAAAGTCGCCTCAATTCGGTACATTTGCTTTTTATTCTCCTTTTTCTACCTCGTAGCCGTTGCTTACAGCATATGGCTCCTCCCGTTACAAATCCAACGCGCAGTCCGCGTTCCGACCCTGACAAATCCGAGCTGCGAGGTTGTTACACATGGCGTACATTGCGTACCGTACGTACGCTTGGCCTGGATCTCACCGTAGGTAAGGCTATATGGCGTCTCTGCATTTAATACATAAGACCCATGGCGGGACGCCGACTGGCAAGCCTGGAAGCCGGAAAAGGACATTGAAATCCTCTCGGCTTCGAAAAAAAACAGGAATAAAAACTTCGTGGCGTCCACATCAAACGAAGCCCCCTTATCTTCATACCACATCAGACAACCGCATCTAGATCCAAGCCAGATTCATAACTCCACGCCAGCACAAGAAGAAGAAAGCCGGACTAAATAGGCAAAGATGGCTTCCAAATCAGTCGCCCTTATTACTATGTCCACCCGTGGCACCAGGGTAGGCCCGAGCGTAGCTGAATTCGTCAAGAACATCATCGAGCAGCCCTTGGCCTCGGACGGGATAACCCTCTCCAGCGTCGATCTCGCCAAGTTCAACCTCCCGGTCTACAACGAGCACGTCGCCCCAGCAAGTACGTAAAATCCCCCCTTTTTTCTTCTTCCCTCACAATCTATGCCCCTTCTTCTTAGAACAAAGAAGTAGCTACTACTTTGTAGTAGTCAGAGTACATATATATATATAGCCCCCGGTCGTTTATATATTCTCCCCCGCGCGGTATTCTAACGAGAGAGCACATCAGTGGTACCGGAGAAGGCCTCGTTCCAGTACGAGCACTCGAAGGCGTGGAGCGCCGAGATCGCGCGGCACGACGGGTACGTGCTCGTGGTGCCCGAGTACAACTACGGCGTGGCGGGCGGCGCCAAGAACGCCATCGACTACCTCATGAACGAGTGGAAGGGCAAGCCCGCCGGCGTCGTCAGCTACGGCGTCAAAGGCGGCACCGTGGCCAGCGAGCAGGTCAAAGGGTCGCTGTCGGGCATGGGCCTGCGCGTCGCCGAGACCCGCCCGAACCTGCCGTTCGCGGGCCAGCCCGACGTGTTCGCGGCTATTGGCGGCGGCCGCATCGGCGAGGACACGCGCAAGGCTTGGGAGGCGGAGCATGTGGAGTCCGTTAGGAAGCTCGCGGATGATCTGAAGGGGCTGCTGCTGCAGCCTAATACCGAGGCGAACGCGGTTAGGCCGTAGACACGCGTGGCGACGGTGGTGTAAGGAAGTAGCGAGGCTCTCTATTGTAGCATTCCAGATACAGGAAGACAGACATAGAAAGGGGGAGTTGCGGCATCGTTTTCTTGGTTTTGGTCCATAGAAAGAGCTACATACAGGTAGTCGTTTTATAGGCTAGATAGCCTGCAAGTTGGACAGATATTACCTCCTCAATACGTGTGTTAAAACGGACTTGCTTTGAACTAATGATCTTAGTCTAAGAGACACCATGTCCTTAGTCTTCAATACAACTAACCCAACGCTTTAGCCGGCCGAAGCATGTCTGAACTCTTATGCAAGTACACTACCCAGTACGTGTACGATAGTCTTAGGCGCTCTATTATGAGAGATGTATCCTCCGGTGATCAGGTTATAGGCATTTACAAGGCATATATATAACATGAGCTGCCGGTCATATGGAGACATACAGTAGAAGCAGTGATAGCCTCAATAAGCCTGTCAGTCCCCATCTTAGGCGTATAATAGTCTGCTACCCCTTTCTTTGGTTCGGGGAGCCCCACGAAGATAAAGGCGGCCATAACAAGTCATCGTCAACGGAGCTATCCCTTCTCACGATGAATTCGTGTGGCACGCATGTGCTAAGTAGTAGATGATCAGGGAGCACTAGTATCGACTTCAGAGAAAGGTTACTCCTAACTTCCAAAAGCCCCTTCATGAGGAGCGTCTACGATATCTTGCTCAGTGTACACTACACTACACTACATTCTCTCCGATATTCCTAAGTGTCTGCCATTCTTACCAAATCTTTAGAATTGCATTTAGTAAAGAGAAGAGCGAGTGCTTCTACTCCTACACGCCGAGTGTCAGTCCAAGCAAGACTTGTCTGCGTGACTAACTAGGCAGTTAGCAAGATGTCCGCCCATCAAACACAAGTTCAGCAGCTTTATATGATGAGATGCAGCTCTAGCATATCACGTACGACCATAGGAACTGGAAAACTCGGGATCCCGTCTGCTCTCCGCGTGATAAACCAGTATACCGCCAGATTAGTAGTTGGGCCGGTGACGACCAGCGAATCCCTGGTGTTGTACGTTTTCTTTTTTAAATATCTTCATTCTCAACTGAATCGAAGCAGGATGCCCGTTAGTAAGGTCTGAGTACATTAGAGGCGAGTAGAAAATGGTGATAGGACACGTCATTCGCAGACCAGTAACCAGGAGATGGGCAAGAGAACAGGTAATCACATTGATGGAATAATGAAAAATCGTTCAGTACTCATGCTGAAGATATTTTGTCTTATTTCTTATAAGTATATTTCAGTTTATAGGGGTTTGTGTACTTCGCCAAGTCCGCCCCCTATTTCAGAGCACCTCTGTTCATATCTGTTCATATACCATCCATCTCGTCTCCCATCAAACCATGACATTTCGGTGTTTTCTTCCAAGACGAGAAGAAATAATATGTGTTACATGACGGTACACAACGTAGTCTCGCCAGGCCTAGTCATGGTGAGGCCGACATGATCGCGGTTTTGGGTCTGCTGAGGCTTGCCCTTCATGATTGCGGGTTGATACATAAGGATGATGTTAACAAAAATATTAGGTGGTGGTGTGAAAATTGAATGGTTAGTAATGTTGAGCTGTGAGTATCGAAGTGAAGGGAATGATTGGCAGCTAGATCCGAAGCTTTATAGCACTGTTTGTCAATGACTTCTACTACTTGCCACAAGTTCTCCTTCATTTATGGTAAGGCTTCTTTCAGACATTCTAGGTAGCTAGACTGCCTTTGTCGCGCTTTCAATAATTCAACTGTTATTTCATTCATCTACAATAGACAACACAACTGAAAGGATGCCAGAAAGCAGAGGGTAAAATAGCATTACTCAGCCTCTACATAGGAGTCTGCTAGCTATTTGCAAGAGCAACATCTTAAGATGCGGTATCATTGAACCGAAAACCCTACCCCCCGTTCGTATCACCTCGTCAATTCGTAACTCAGCCTCATAGTCGTATTGCACTAGCTTATTTGAAGACCTTGCCGGAAGCGTGCTTATACTCCTTGCCGTTGTGGACAACAGGCTTGTCCCATGTCCACATGGACGTAACGAAGGCCTTGTCCTCCTCGCTGGTAGGGTCTAGCTTGGTGAACTCGTAGCTCTCGTAGTCGGGAGCGACGTCAAAGACGGGGATGTAGTCATCACCACGGATAACAAAGGCGCCCTCGATGACCGAGTCGTTGTTCTCGCCGTACACCGAGGCACAGCCAAAGAGGTACTTGCGAGAGCCCTCTAGACGGGTGTTGAATCCACCAATCAAGTTGTTGGACATGAAAGTCAAAGTCAACTCTTCATTGTACTTGTACTTGCACTTCCAGATGGAGTAGTCCGTGAAAGGAACATTCTCCCAGAACCACTTCAAGGAAACATCCTCGTCGTGGTTCGAGTAGTAGCGCTTCCATTCGTCAAGAGCGAATTCCGATCGCGGCAGCAGATCGATGGGGTGCTTGGGCTTGGGGGCGGGTGCCGGCTCCTCCTCAGCAGCAGGGGCGGCAGCCTTGGGAGCCTTGGGAGCGGCCTGGGGCTTAGCCTGCTTAGGTTGCTCAGGCTTCTTGGGCGCGACGTTGGTCAACTTGGGGGTGTCGAGAAGCGCGAAAGGCTGGGCGACATCGGTGTAGATGGGTTGGTTGTAGACGGTCTCGTACCATCGAGTAACGTTGGGGTGCTCAGAGCGCCACGCCTTGTCGTAGAAGAACTGGAAGCCGCGAGAGATGATGCCGGCGGCAAACAAGTCGGCAAGGGTGATGCGCTCGCCAACAAGGTAGGTGGTGTGGAG